>CM061914.1:131630553-131706101 GCA_031002005.1 Vandiemenella viatica
CGTGAATATAAGCAGAATACACATGGACCTATAGTTTCAATTATCTTTCATAAAACGAGCAGTGAGTGTCCTGTCATTCTATTTCATCTGAGGATTATTCAGCTGAAAACTATACGTTAAGTTACAAAGAAATTAGCCTTGCAGTGCATGATGTTGAGAAGTAAGCTTACCTGAACGCATCTCCAGCTTCTGTGAGACTTTTGCTGTGTAAAGGTTTCGAAAACTAAAGGCGCTGGATTAGACGTCATCATGGTACCAAAGATTATCTAAATACCGTACATTTATCCATGTCCAAAAGTTAAAAATGCTATAAACGTATTTATTTAGTTAAAATAATTTGTGATATATAGTTTGTTAATAACAAATAATTGTGAATCAACATCTAAGGCAAGTTCGATAATATTCTTTAACGATGGAAGATCTGGGAGAATGTCTTCAATACTGAAAATATTTCCTGAATATAGAGAGCACTCTTGTTTGATGTAATAGGGGATGGAAAATCAACTTTTCTCAAATACTTTAAGCTCTTGTTACTTTTACATAGTATTTCGGCGTGTAGATTATTTCTGCGGTCCTGCACGTTTGTGCAGCTGATCTGGGACGCGTTAAATCGCTCTTCAAGTAGCATCCTGTTGCGTAGGGCAGACGGTTAAGTGGCTGTCACTCTTAGTAAAAGTCCTAACTATTAATCGAGTGGGCGGTCTATTTATATCCAAGGTACTAAAAGGGCGCTGCCGAGAGGTTTGTTCCTGTTCAACAGTACGCTCTGGCGACAAGAACAAGTAGGTTATACCAGCACGCTAAGTTTGCCTTAACTGGAACGTAACGGTCCCTGAACTGGATAGTCATTGTCAGTGAATAGAATGCTGCGAAGCAGTGCGCAAGCTAAAAGTATCTTCTGAAAACGTACGATTTCTTAATTTATTCCTTCGGTCATACTGTTTATTAAAGTGCCGATAAAGATATTAAGAGGACAGGAACCTGTTTGCATACAACACATTTTGAGTCCAAGATTTAATGAGAGAGCGCTACATCGTTATTCTAATGTTTTTCTTGTAAATATTGAATTTGTTACAAAGAAAGGCGCAAGGCTAGTGTTATTTAACTATGAAGCATGTAAATATTCTTAATCCTTGAGGTAACTGCATATCTCAAAAGAGCGGCTGTTTATGGTAGGCTTTATTCCAATATATACCTGCTTTATTATTTTTTCAGGTATACTAGAAGAAAAGCTACATGTTCGACATGCTAAATCGTACGGTACAATGGAAATATAATGTGGAAATAATTATTCACTTTCATTTCATCTTAACAATATTGCAAAAGATACATTTAAAAAGGGAAAAGAATAGTAACGATTACTTTAGTGCTTAGTTTTGTTCTTATCAGAAATAGTGGATACCCCTTCCGAATATTCTTATACGTAGTATCATGAAAGTTTCAATGATTTTTCGGGTTTGAGGAGATGACGATAACATCAAAAAACAAATTTTACTTCAACCCGAAGTACTTAACGACGTTTCGAAAAGCTTTGGTATCATTTAGATCCGCTGCACTCCAAGTAGATTCTTGATTCCTGCAGCCATCTCGTGATGTAGCCTTTTTCTTTTTGTTCACACACACACAAACAAGAGAAGATAGTTTGGAGGGGATCTTAGCCGCTGTCAAGGTCAACAGTGAGGTGCGTCGAAGATATTCCAGCAGAGAGGTTTTCGACTTTTTTTCCCCCGCAGAAAGCAATTTACGTCATAGGTTCAGCTGGTAATTTCTCGGATAGTGCGTAATGCCGTGACGTAGGGTATGTGAAAGCGAAGGCATGGTTAGTCTAATCTGGCTTCAATTAGCAACGAACGTGTTGTTTCCATGTTCATTTTATTTACAACAATTACATGACCACTCTTATCCTGGGAAGACAGATTTCTGGTACGCTGTCAGAAAACACAGCCACGTTTACTTCCCGATAAAAGCATAGACAAAGAGTATCTTCAAGGGCGAGAGAAATTATCTCTCTCTCTCACACGCACACATAGGCAGAAGCATTGTATTATAATTACCTAATTCCTGGGGTTGCTGACTTCTTTAATTGTAATTAATAATACTGTAAAAGTTAGTAATTAGTTTTAGGTTGTAGAATCTGTTTCCTACGCGATGATGCCAATTAACTACGGAAAAGCATCACGCAATTAATGATCCAACATTCGATTTCTGATCTAGAATAGAATCTGTTATCGAATACGGCATCACTGTTTATATTCATGTGAAACTATCTCTCTGGGAATATGTTGATATATCCAGTCTTAGTTGTTTAATTTGTTCTATGTCGCCGTTTTTTCTGCGATCTGCCTATCGACTGACATTATTCCTGTCGGGAGAGAAGGCTGAGGTATGCAAGCTAACCAAAAACTACAGTTTTGAATCCCTCCTAAGGATTGCACTCTCTTCTACCACTTTCTCTCTTTTCGTACAGGAAGTTTTTAAAAGATAAAGGTGATACCTGTCATTACAGTCTTCGTTCATCATACGATTTCGGTTTAGTTGTGATTGTTGTGCTGTCTGTTTCGGATATTTAGTCAGGATGTAGGGGCTTTTTTTTGTGAGAGATCGTGATTTCAAGCTTGACTTCCGAACAGTAAACTTTTTAAAGCTTCTATAACTCGGCAAAAGTTCAATAGCTTAAGAGATACCTTCTGTATACAATACAGCAAAGGATTTTCTGGAGTAACTATTAGACAGTCTTTAGTTCTTTTAGTACTCTGAGATTACTTGGCCATTTTTTCTTTTCTTAAATTGGCACCTCTGCTTCTAGCAAAATTACGGTTAAGTATTTCATAAAATTAGATTTATTGCTCACGGGCACTGTGTAGAGAAGTGGTTGGCAAACTTTAGAAGCTAAAGAGCCAATTCCAGTATTAAAAGAGTGGGGAAGAATTTATAAGAGCCATATGCCTGGTTATTTTAATAAACAGTTTTTAACTTTACTGCTTGTTCCCAACAGTCTTTCTAATACAAAAGCGAGATCCGTCATCGAAACTTTCTGGGCTGCTAAATAATAGAATGAAGCTGCAGTCTGTGTACAATGTACATAAGTATTAGAAAGCTTTCAAATAAAAGAAAGATTTCAATTTTCTGAAAACACTCATTCTCAAACAAAATTAATAAGACGGACATGAAGACAGCGATTTCAGGCGTATTGATGTATTTTAATACTGTTTGAATAACCGGTAGCCAAGACAGTTTTTATGGTACTCAACAACACGTATTTCTTTCTAACACACTCATAAAAGACTGAGATTCTGCTTGAAATGAGAGTTAACGGTATAATGATGAATATTTTTTTACGGTGCATAGAGCCCAACGTTTGAATCGTCTCCTCAAGTTTTATCTTTGGTCATTCCTCGTTCTTTAATCTGATTGAATGCTGTCTCCAAGGCCGTTGGTAGATTTTCCGCTTCTTTCTTACGGCTGTAATGTTGAAGGTTGAGCATATTATGCACTAAGCACTAATGCTCCAGTAACAAACACCTCTACAGCGATCTCAATAAAACATAAGTAACCTCTCCGACTATAGTAGATCGGCTCAGTAATTTTCTTATTCACGAAATAATGAAGCTACAGTTTCCATACTTCAGTTACAATAAACTTTCAGATAACTGAGAGAAGAAGTTTTGCCGGTACCAAAAATTCTTTCGAGATTCAGAAATTGAAGCAGATCGATATAAAGAAAGAGATTTAAGTTTGCAACAGGCGCATTGAACTGAATAAAAATTTCATGCATTCAAACATGGGTATTTGGGGAAACTGTCACATTGCAGTTGACAATAGTAAAATATTTTACCCGAAAATCACATCTAGTTTCTGGCATGAAAATCGCAATCATCCAAAGCTGTTAACAGTATGTTGGATGTCATCTAACAATTTATCTTTTGGAGGGAAATATTAAATTTATAAATTGTTATTGATATTAATTGTAATTGCTATGGAGTTCTTGATAACGACACTCCAATGTTTGAAGAGTCACCAGCTGAGTATTTCCCTTTTTTTTTATATATTTAAAATTTTCTTTTATAATTGGAAAGTTAAATTCCTCCACACATACTATTCCGATTTACAAATTTTAATTTTAAATTCCTTAAGCGTTTTTGGTAATTTATTAATTGCCTCACTTGGCAATTTGTTCCAATTGCTGGCACCCTTACCAACAAAAGAAAATTTTCCCATTTTCTTTATAATGATGGATTAACTTCATAGAGAGATTATGAAATAAACAACATAATAACACAAATGTTCATTCAAAATAATGGAAGTGGTTCATAATTGCAATGTAAAAAGGGACTTTAGGTTTAAAAAGCTCTATTTCTTCAGAGAATTGTATTTACTGTAGCTGTTTACAGCTGTAATCTGAAGTAGATGGTTACTCTTTAATTTATATAAAAAACTGTTAACTGTTATATGTTGGTTCATTCATGTTTCTCTCCCATCTGGTTTTGCATGTAACCTCCTTAATAGTTTATTTCAAGGCTTTAATATTTTTGAATACATGATTTGTTATTGTAGATATAAATTACTGTTGTTGACTTCACTTAATCTTAATTTATTTTGTTTTGCAGATAGAGTGCTGACAATGGCTGTGACGATGTGTCTGTTTGCTGTACTGGCCCTGCTGGGCACAGTAAATGCCCACTCATACCATCTGGGCTCTTGCCCATCTGTTGAGCCAATGCCAGACTTTGACAATCAACAGGGTGAGTACTTAGCATTACTTAAAAATTTTAAGAGACTCCAAGATTCACTTTTATAAAGAATTTCACACGAGCATTTTTGCAGTGTTTCTGATAAGTCATTCAAATTGGTGTACTAGGCCTAATTAATACCAATTTACCCATTTGTATTAGACTGTATAATTCAGAAAAATACACAGCGTAAATTCACAATACGTTTTTAACATTACATTTTGTAGTAAGAAAATGGTACTGCTTAGTGTTGCATCTGTTATTTTGGATCTTTCTGAACTAAAGAGGAGTAATATATTCGTGCAGTATGGCTACGCTTGTGAAATTGGCACTACCGCATATTGTAAAAGTAGAATATGCCAGTGTTCAAGGTCCAGCATACCAGTTGTCCCAATTGTGTTTTTATGTAGTTTTCCACACTTGCCTAGGCGAATGCGGGGGATGGTCCCAAATCTCCACTTCCTAATTATTTCACAAAAATACACTCATTACACTGAACTCGCATTTCACAGACAGATGGCAAAACATACTCTCCTCCCCCTCCCCATCAAAATTATGACAGGCCAGCTTGCCAGTAGTGAATGCAACATTGCTTTCAAAGTAAGCACAATCACGAAAGAAAATGTGTTGGATATCCTGTGAAGGTGAAAACATTTGAAAGTGTTAATCATGACTAATAGCCTAGTTTACCCCTCTGAAACAATAAAACTGACAACAATGAGGTTATCCAGTTATTAATAATGTGATATTTTCATTGCTGCCGGTGTTACATTTCAGTATGCTAAGGGACAAGTGTGTAGTCAGGATTAGCTTCAGGATGGGGCAAAAACAAGAAAACTTAATAAAAATACTTGCCGAAACTGATTTTATTTAAAAATAAAACAAAAACTTATTTAACTTATCTGAGCACTATTCTGCAAGAGCTCTGGCTAAATTTTGACAAAATTATTTTTCAATATTAAAAGGGAGAATTTTAATTTAATTTCCCTAAACACCATCTTCCCCTTTCCTGCACCAACCTAATTTGCCCTCCACAAATTTAACTACAAATTCTTTCAATAATTTTGGTAAACTATTCATCATTTATACATTTATCACTGGGCTACTGGAGGACCGAGTCAGGGTCAGGCAAGTGCCTGTTTTACATGAATGCAAAAAAATATTTATGAAAAGTCAGGTGATGTAGTTTACAACTGTGCCTATGCTGCTACTATAATGTACCCAGAAATTGTGGAGTTATAATTGTGTTTCATCATACCTTTTGTTTACAGTCTTCATGATGTGTTTTCTAACTTGTTGGTTGTTTCAGTTCTTGGGCAAGTGGTACGTCATCCAGAAGACATCCACAGGTAGCACCTGCCTAACAAACAACTACACGGTAGACCCAAATGCCACTGGAAAATACCTGATTAAGCAGCACAGCCAGCATTTTATTCTTGGTCTGACATCGGTGGATCACATATACCGGTATTCTGGTGAGCTCAGCATTCCAGACAGCAAGAAACCTGCTGCTATGAGAGTCCGTTTCCCTCTGAGTAAGTACTGCTAAAGAATTCCTTGAAATTTTTTAAATATCTAGTGTCATCTATGAAGTACTTTAATATAACACAGTTTCAAAAGTTGAAATACTTATTCATAATGCTGCAAAATATTATGACTCATTTAAAAAAATATAGTTTTAAATTTAGATGTACATATAGGTTAAAATTTTAAATCAGGATGGTAAAAAAGGTATATTTTGCTTGTTGCATCTCTACAAACAGTTTATATTTATTCTGAATTAGTCCTCGTTAAAGAATCCAGGATCCATATATATATTGTAAAAGTTGTACCATACAAAAAAACAGGGAAGGGAAAGGTTGTAGAAGCTGAAACATTGATACATAAATTGAAAATTATTCATTAATTTGGTTAGAAGAAAGTGTACGCTGCATTTCCAAATCTCAATCAATTTAAAAACAACTTCACTGCATTGGCAAATTGGAAAACAGATGGTGTTTTTCCTATATGAATTTTCATATAGCTATCCTTTTACTAATCATCATTTTTGCTCTGTGTCTTAATCATAGGCTAAATGTAAGAGATAGTGAGAGCACTGATTTCTGTTCTGACAGAAATCTGAAATGAATCTTATTTATTGTGATTGAAATCCTGAGTATATTTTTCAAATATTTAACACTGTTGAAGCCTTTGAAGTTTAAAGAGTTCATTCTTGGTGAACTATCAAGTATTAGAAGTATAGAAGAAAGGAAGATAAATTTCAAACCAACTTTTGATATTCCTTCCTTAGAACACGTGAACTAAACCAAATATAATGTTGGTCTTACAATATTCTTAAAATTCTTGTTTTAATTTCAACTTTGTGAAACAATTCTTTCAATTTTCTTGCTGCAGGTGTGGCTGGCAGTGCAAGCTATACAGTATTTTCAACAGATTATGACACATATGCTGGGGTGTTTACCTGCCAGAAATTAGCATTTGCTCACCGCCAGTCTGCATCGATCTTATCTCGTACTCCTACTCTGGATAAGCTATATGTTGACAAAGTAAGTTTTAGTATTAAATAAATTGGAAAGTTATCAGCTTTTATTCATTTTAGTGAAACAAAAGTGTTTAGTGATACAATGCAGACATGCTCTCTTGATAAGTGAAAGGCACTTATCATATTGCATTATTTCTAGGAATTCATTAACTCAAATAAATTTTATACAAAAGATGATTTTCTCACGTGCTTCGGAATTTTATTCTGGTCACCACATCTTGAACCATCTGTCGTGTTTTGAAGTGTATAAAGTTCATGATTGTATATTTATAAATATCTTTTTCTTCCCCCCCCCCCTCCCTAAGAAATTCCTGTAGGCAGTATGTCAATCTTTTTGATAAAAAGATAAATTCAGAAAATTTTAACTTTTAAAGCCTAAAATTCTTTTATTTCTGGAAAATATGCCTAATAAAATCTTTTTGTTGCCATTTTTCTTCTATTTTGATTATTCAATACTGATTTTAAACTAGAAATGAGATGTTAAAACTTTATAAATAACATTTTAAGACAACGATGTAATCAACTAATTTTTTTAATTGTAGGTCCGTAGCAAGCTCAGTGGGTTTGGTATTGATCCTTATGACCTGAGTATCATCAAGCAAGATGACTGTCCCAAACCATCAAATGACAGCTATGACATCAACATCAACCCTGACACCTTCAGTCCTGGTAGCATTGCCGGTGTTGTACGAACAGCTGGCGACAAAATAGGAGATGGGGTTGAAGTGGTTGCAGAAGGAGCCAAGAAAGTTTACAACAAAGTTAGAGGTGATAGAGATCGAGAGGAAATCAGCAATGTTCAGGTTGATGATTCAGAGTGGTTACCATAAGCTCCTTTAGCAGGATGGTGAAGTGTTTAAAAACTTAAAATGTGGCCAGAAGGACATCTCTGAAGAGATCTATGAGAGAAGAAATTTCCTACATCATACCTCTGTGAAAATGTAGAGACTACCCTGGTGAAAGGAGATTCATTATTACCTTGCTGTAAACTTTCATTTTCCTTTTAACTTTTTTTTGATTACTTTATATTTAACTATATTTGCATCTTTAACCTTTACATTATCTGTTGGACTGAATTTACCTTAATAAAGTGACCTTTGTATTAGATGAACTGTAAAACATGTTATTCTCAAAATCTAACTTCCTCTATTTTAAAACTCTTACAGTTTGGGTTCTGCTTTAGTCTAGTGATGTGTCTTATCATAAAGATCAATCTTGCCAAGGTGTATCCTTTCTCCACGGTAGTGCTTACATTCTGGCTCATGGTCTAAGTTAGTTCTAGTCGTATGTACATCTCAAACATTTTATAAATGTTGTTGACTTAGAAGTAAATTAGGTATAGTAAATTATGTTTTAAGTAAAATAAGTATAAATTAGAATCTTTTGATTCCAAGGGGGCATTAAATGTGATTATTTTTGTATATATAGATTAGCTAAATGGAAAAAAAATATTTATACAACACTTGTTCTTATTTAGCTGTTGCTACACTTGATTTGGCCCAAACACATCACAGTAGGTGTACAATTTTTTTCCGAGTTCATGTTGTATGTGTGTGTGATAAGTCTGAAATATTTGGCCATATGATAGTAGGAATTATGATGTGCAAATTAACTAAGGCAATATATATTCAATTGCAATACTTCCAAACAGTGATGAATTTCCATATGGTTTTGTGTGTGTAGAATGTTAAGCATTACCAAAGATCTGTTACAAGTGATAGTGTATGTGGTTTATTAAATAATGGTGTTTCTGTCAGTGAAAATATGTGTATTGTTTTAACTTTGCCTATGGATGCAATGACAACTGTGTGATTTGTTTGATTTTTGGTGTGAGGTAATGGTTGTTCCGTATTTCCAGTTATAATGGAAGACAGCCTCTCGTGATATAAAATACTCATTTCAAATGCAAGTTAAGTCAGTTGTAAAGACCTTCATCTGGTAGCTACTGGTTTAAAAGTGTCACTGTATGGCACCTTCAGGCAACTTTTCATGTCTTTGTTCATGGGACCAATGATTCCCTAGTACTCATATTTATAGTTTATTCCTTTCAATCATATTTTTAAAAGAGGTTTAAAAATCTCAATCTAAGGCAGCTTGAGGCAACTTTTCATATCTTTGTTCATGAAAGAATTTAAAGTTAAAATCTGTAGAGGACAAATGTAGTTGGGTGCAGGACAGGGGGAAGATGGGTGTGTAGGGAAATTGCCACCGGAGCGTGTGCTCCTTTGCAATTAAATTAAATTAAATTAAATGGGACCAATGATGCTAATACTCATATTTATAAATGCTTTCAATAATTTTATAAAAAAGGCAGCTTGAAGCAACTTTTCATATTTTTATTCATGGGACCAATGATGCTAGTACTCATATTTATAGTAATTTTTCAATAATTTTTTAAAAAAGTTTAAAAATTTCAATCTAAGGCAGCTTGAAGCAACTTTTCATATCTTTGTTCATGGGACCAATGATGCTAGTACTCATATTTCAAGCTTTCAATATTTTTTTTTAAAAAAGTTAAAAAATTCCAATGTAAGGCAGCTAGAGGCAACTTTTCATTTCTTTGTTCATGGGACCAATGATGTTAATACTCATATTTATAGTTAATTGCTTTCAATCATATTCTTTAAAAGATTGTCTGTGAATATATTGGTGCTAATCATTCTACTTCATCCACACTGTGCAGCTTACATAAACTTCTTTGCATTCTAGAGTAAAAACAGAACTTACATGCAACTGTAATAACAATTTTATACCTGTATACAGAAATGAATATTACATATCATTTTTTAATTAAATGTACTTTTTACAAATAGAAGAAATATATTTTGGCAGCTACAAAATGTTGAAGGACTTTTTATAGTGTTAAAACTCAAACTGGCAGCTAAAATGAAAAGTTTGATTAAATCTTAATTTGGTGGCTGTGATTCTGAAGGCACTTATCTGTTGGAGTAGGAAGTCAGAGAAATACATTTTACTTAAATATTGAGCACAAAATATATATATAAAGTGAGATTATTAGGCAACTGGTATTATTGGGTGATAAATGAGAACAAAATAATAATAATAATAATTATAATATTTGCTGCAGTTACTTTTCTCCAGCTGACGGTTAAGTGTCGTATTGTTTTTTTAGTTGGCATAAAACACAGAATTGGGAATGAAATTTAATATCACTGGCAGCTTATGTGTGTTTCTAATTATGAAAATGTTTTATATTTTTTACCTTATTATAGGTTAAAAAGGAGATAGAAGAATTAATTTGAGAGGCAAATGGGGTAGGGAATTAGATATTGTTAGTGAAAATATCTTTAGAATATCCGTGGACGCAGTTTGTCATAAAGTCCATAGGCATTGATAAATAGTTTGGAATAAAAATTATTTTGCAAATTCAGTTGTGAAGTAGGATTAATTTTTTCATGTATGAATTCTTAGTCTTCCTCTAGCTAGATTGAAATTTTATGCAACTTCTGTTCTCTTTTTGTGTATTGTGTGATTGTTAGTTTTATGATTTCACTGTACGATCCAGTGCTCTGGTGTAAGAAACATGTAAAATGTTATAATAAATAATTAAAACCACTATATTGTAAGGCTTATTATAGCTGTAAATACTCCACTTCTCCTATACTTCAAATTTGTTAACTTGTATTATTTTGTTAACATCTCTCATACTTTGACATGAACATTTGATTACAATTTGAAGATGTATTTCCAAACCAGCAAATATCTTACTCATTCTCATCTTGGACTTCAATAAAAGGTGTAGTGGTCAAGAATTTATTTAAAAAATGATGATATTAATAAACATGAGGTGAAGAGCACGTAAAAATGTATTTCAGTAAAATTTTAGATTATTAAATACTTTTTTTTGCTTATCGATTTACATCTAGCTGAGGTAATTAGAGACGTGATAAGACTGGGAGCAAGGAATTTATCCATGTCCTTTTGAAGGAACCATCCAGACATTCAACTAAACTGATTTCAAGAAACCATGGAAAATCAAAATTCGGATGACCAGACAGGGATTTGAACCATGATCATCCTGATGCAAGCTCAGAATGTTACCACTCGCCTACCACACTCATTATTAAATACCTCTCATTTGTTGGAGATTTATGCTATTGCTGTAATAATAAAAAACAGTTTTAAAACAAAGATTTTTGTCTTGCCTTGTTATCTCTATCCACAGTGGTGACAGTTTTATAAAATGTAAATACTTGACATGCATGGAATTTATTCATTGTTGCTATGTTTGATTTCAGTGTAACAAGTTATTGTGGCCTCGGGTATAAAAAATTGAACACCTCACAACCATATATTCTGCTATCGGAAATATGAATGTTAGTTAATGAGCTTCTGTGCAATATAATTTTAGTTAACAGCTTTTGTAGCTTATAAGATTAGGCAATTTATAACAATTAGAACAGTATACTGTTTAAATTTTTTGTATCCGGATTCGTGTTAGTCCTTACAGTCTTTCAGTTTACAATTAAAAGTCAGCAATTTGAAGTAAATAAATGTAAACTTTTAGATTACATTTATAATCACTAGTGTTGCAAACTGAAAAAAAAAAAATGTTTTTTTTCAGCTTTGTGAAAAAAACATGAAAAAAAACTTAGCACCCGTGTTTTTTTTCTAAATTTTTTTTTTTTTTTTCAGAAAGCAAAATATTTGATAAATTATAGTTTTATTTAAGGAACTTCCACTTTCAAGTGTGTTTTAAGTCTTACTGAATCATATAATGTCTCACATAATGATTCAAAAGTGTATCCATATAGGTAGCATAATTTTATTCATCCTCTATGTCAGTACCACATTCACTAGTATCAGCACTACCAACACTAGTTCGGTTGGTGTCGGAATTTTCTGTCTCTTCTTCTGTCTCCTCTAGATCCATAACTTCAGAAATAGTTAAATTTTCTTTTACTGGTTGTTCTTGTATTGTACGCAACAGATTTTGAGATTGCAATTTTAAATTGTGAGCAAAGTACACACTGTGCATAAAGACTTCGCCGATAGTTCTGTATTACGGTCTTTTAAGTTTGAATTAAAATCTATTATCATACAAAATAGGAGCTTTATTTCTTTCAATCGTTTGTTTACACCAACGGTTGCAAGGAAACGATTCATAATTAGGGACCGTGCACAAACTACGTGGCTCGGTCCAGAGGGAGGAGGGGTTAGCTGGAAGGCTACGCTGGGCTACGTGGTGAGAGGGGGGGGGGGGGTTCCGAGCCAGGCCACGTAACTTTCCTTTCGTAACATTTTTCACAGTTAAAATGAGGAACGGAACTCACAACAGCATATGAGTATTTATTTCCCTCAGTTAATTATATCCGTATGTAATTTACAATAGTCTGACAAGAGAAAACAGTACAAAATGTCTTCTGGAATCAAAACGGAAGAAAGCTACGTGCTTCGTGAGTGGATGGGGGGGGGGGGGGAGGCAAAAGCCACGTAGGGCTACGGGGGGGGGGGGGGGGTTCACAGGAGGCCAAAATGGAGCTATGTGGTTTATGCACGCTCCCTTACTGACAATTTAATGAGTCAGTACCACTATACTCAGAGTTAACAAGTATACGAATATAAGGAAAGTCGAATAAGGCAAAAAACCGTGGATAAATTTTAAATTCCTAATTTTTTAAAAAGATCTGTAGGTAATTTTGTAGGGCTGGCAGCACTATTTCAAATAGCAAGTATCAATCCAAACAATGGGGAATGGGGATTCCTTCTCGCGCAACCTAGTCTCTTCGGGAAATCCCCGTTCATAAAGAAAATTTCAGTCAATTTTGCCAATATTTTCGTAATTTTTTTTTCCTACTGAACCAGAAAAATATAGTAGATTTTAAACTAAGATAAGTACTTAGAATAAACTCTAAAACAGTCATTTTAAACGATAACTGCCTTACAAATTTGAGATTTAGTAGTTGTGAAAAAAAAAATGTGTTCCAGAAAAAAAACATGTTTTTTTTTTTTCAAAGTTTTTTTTTCATGTTTTTTTTTCAAGCCAGAAAAAAAACCGTTTTTTTTTACAACACTAATAATCACCAACTGTATATTGAACATATTAGGAATTTTTATCATTGATATTGTCATTTTTAGTACTGACACTGATTTTACGTGTACAATGCAAAACTTACCAGCACTGTTCACAATATACCATAAATAAATGGTCTAGTCAGCTAATTGAATAACAAGTAGTTATTTGAATTCAAATATTTAATTTCTTAAAAGAAGGAAGTTCTTCACCACTACATCACTTGGAAAGACAGTTCCTATTTAGTTTACTACCTTGTTGTTTGATGATAGTAAAAATGTTTGTTGGTACAAGGCGTAGATCAATGATAGTTCATGTGCGGCTAATAAGGGGGTGGGAAAATTTTCTTTTGTTGGTAAGGGTATCAGGGATTTAAACAAATTACCAAGTGAAGTGATGAATAATTTACTAAAAATGTGTGAGGAATTTAAAATTAAAGTTTGTAAATTGGAAAAGTAAATGGGGAGGAGTTTAACATTACAGTTATAAAAGAAAATGTAATATATATGTAAAGGGGTAACTAGATGACTAGGACCAGAACGTTAGCTCCATCGCAATTAAAATTAATAATACACTCAATAAATTTCTATGTACAAATAACTGAAGAAACCTGTGACATTCTCATTTACTTTTCCCCTCAGTTGCCATATACATTTCAGATGTTTAAAAGTATTTTAGTTTTACTGTTTCCAATTGTTGTTTTGACTTAAAGTTGTTATGCATTTTTCTGGAAGAGTCCAGGCAAGTAAAAACCTGTTTAGAATTCTTAATGTAAAGAAATCAGGTTGTCAGAAAGTCTTGCCTAGTAACAGTTTTGACTACTTTCACGATATTTTAAATGTAGTCTACAGTTTGCATTCAGTAGTTCTTGGCTGCTAAGTACTGTGTCCCAGTCTGGCTGAATTGCCAGCACGTGAAAAAAGTGGACACCCAACTTAATAACGCTATGCATATGATTGCAGGCGTAATCAAGACAACTCCCACATACCAAAACCTAACCTGTGACAGATAAATGCTCTTATATGTGAGTACAAGAGGATAATGGAAAACAGAAACTTACTGATCCACCAAGATATTAAGGACACCAACTCAACAGGCTTCGCTCGAGAAAACCGCCAGTGAAATTTGTAAGGGATCCTATATGTGAAGATTTTAACATCACCAAAGCTTGGATCCAGGAGTGGACTGTACACCAAAATAACAGCTTACCTTGCATTACAAAAAAGCCATCAGGTTTTGATTTATCTCATTAAACTTGGTCCACACTCAACAGAGTTAGAACTCAGCACGGCAGATGTGCACACTCCCTGTACAAGTGGGGCAAGCAACCATACCCCTTATGCGAATGCGGAGAGATTCAGACCATTGGTCATATTATCGAAGAATTTCCGATAAGATCTTACAGTGGTGATCCTGTGGACTTCCTGCTGGCAACTGAGGAATAGATAAACTAGATATATGTCTTTAATCTTGTATAATTGCAGTGTATATATTTTATTCAATGTTCTTAGAAGTGTCTAAATTGCCATTCAATAAATAAATAAAATAGTTCACTTTAAACAGGGTGATTAGGGTATGTACCAAAGAAGTGAGGGAAACTGGATACAAAACTTTGGCCAGGTCATTTCTTAAATATGATAGTGAACTGTGGGGCCCACATTTTGGGTATCAAATAAAGGAGAAGAATGGGGTGCAAAGGATGGCAGTTAGATTATTTTTTGTATGGAAATTACTGGAGTAAACAATCGGTTAGTGACATGATAATTGAAATGGATCGGAATTCATTGGGATACACAAGAGGAAGCATGGAAGTGTACAAGGCATATATTGGTGATGAGGCTTGGAAAGATATTGGTGGATAAATTAAAAGTAATGCATAGGAGGGAAAAGATGACCACGACCATAAGGTGGCAATTGACTACATGCATAAGGGAGTGGTAAAATCTACTTTCGAAGGTAAGGGAGTCAGTAATTGGAATAAATTATGAAGGACAGTGATGAATAATTAATCAAAGAATTTAAAATTCATAGAGGGTAAAAGTACGCAAGTACAAAAAAGTTAAAAAATGCATGTGAAGGCTCTTTTACGAAAAAAATAAGAAAAATTAAATCTAACCACAGTGAGATGAACCTCTTCTAGTCTTACCATGTCGTTTTACTCTTAAAGTAAAAGATTCTTTCATGGTGATTGATTTTACAGTAATATTAGACATGCCTATTGTATCACTGGAAAATAGTTTTAACTTTTCCTTTTAGCAGTTCCTCTGAACCATTTGTAATGTTCTCTCCCCTTGCCGTCCCCCAAGCAGATTATGAAAACATAATAGCAATATACGACTGACTTTTCAACTAAATGAATAGTTTCCACAATTTTCACTTCATTTTACAATATTTAAGCAAAAGTAAATGCATTCTGATAATTACATAATTTGAGTGGTTATAATATAATCATCTAGAAAGAAATGTGATGTATATCACTTACTGTACAGCATTGCTCCTTAACAAAACTAATGGAACAGTTCATAAAGAATTGAATTTAGTTTGGTGTATTTATTGTCTGTGGTATATAGTAGAGGTTCGAGGTATCAGCTGTTTTAATATCTTCTTTGTGGGGATTGTGCGGAATGGTAAGTTATGCATATATGTTTAGGAACCAAAATTCCTGTACAGCTACTGCACTGTGCACTGATGGACAGTGCATTTCCAATCACGTTTTGCATAAAGTATTGGAGTGTTGTTGCTTATTGTTGAATGTTGCCCTTGTAGATAGTATCCATTGTTTTCTAGAAGCAATTTTTATCATAACCAAAATAAAAACACTGACCACACTTACTTGAAGAAGTTATTAGTTTCACTTTATTTCACTTGGTAAATATTTTATTTTTAGGCCAATCTGTAAAGTATATAAAATTAATTATCAGTAGAAATAAGCATTGAAAAGATGCAAAAAGCTTTTGCAATATGTGGAGGACTCAATTCTCAATTATCTGGCAAAGTTAAAGCTTAAAATATTAGAATTGTTAATATGTTGTAAGAATACTGCCCATCTTTGGCAGTATCACCCCTCGCAACTCATAGTCTGATCAGCTTCCCGAGTCCTTCAAACTGTTTCATGGCTGGAGGTTTAAAATGGAATGCAATCTGTTTCATGGTTGGAGGTTTAAAATGGAATGTAGCAAACACTTTCTCATTGAGGCTTCCTTCTTTTGCCAACTGCTTTAAGACCTCATTTGATATGGGTTTCTTCATGATCTTTGCCTCTTGAATAGGTAGTGTGATTTGTTCGGTTCGTGGAATGATATGAACACCTGAAACATTGGAAGAGTAAGTTTCTGAGATGAATTAGGCTCAGGCTGCGGCCAGCTGTTATCGAAATGATACAGACATATAAAATGGGACTAATGGAATTAGAGCTCTTCATTCATTTCTATGAGCTCAATAGTTGAAGGAAGATTATGTGGTCAGCCAGTCTTTGAATACCAATCATGAATAACAATAACTGAGTTGACAAACAGTCCTCTCAGAATTGAGCAAAGATCATCGACCCCATTGCAGTTTGAACCCCTATTGACCAGTTAGTACTAAGTTTACTAAGTTGTACTACCAACAAAGCAACAGGCCCCATCATCATCAATACTAGCAAATCATAAATTCTACTCAGTTGTTTGTTATCAAACATAAAATAAAGTTTACTGAATAAATTTAAATTAATTGAAATTGAATAATCTGAATCCCATCAGGTTGAGACCTTGTTATGGAGAACTCCCATGCAAAATCTCATTCATGTTCAAAAGTTATCTCCCAAATAATTTTTTTTTGTAATTCTGTTTTCATGGCTCTTGGAGCAAATTGGTAATTACTTTCATTGTGGAGCAATTATGGGAAAAGCAGAAGATCATAATAAAGACTGTGGGGAAAAAATGGTTAAGTTCTTACTGGGAGCTACTGCTATCAAAAGAAAATAAATTTGTTGTTATTTATAAACTAATATCTCTATTTGAAAATTATTACTGTATATGAGGTTGTTATTATGGTTACTGGACCTTCTCCTTTGACCCTATGTCTGTAACAGTCTCATAACTTCTAAACCCTTTATCTTAGAAATTTGTAACTGTGCACTGATTTAATAAAATCTATCTAACATTAACATGCTAATAATGTAAAATTTTGAAAAATCATGGGTCTAAAATAATTTTAGGGAGATTTGTGTGGGCTTAAATGAAAAAGTTTTCTATAGGTAATCTTTGTAGGTATCAAATAAAAGCTAGCAGCTTATGGAATCTCAAAATGTTTTTTTTTTTTTATTTAATAATTTATATAAGCTTTTGGTGTAGACCAGAGGTTCCCAATTACTGGTACAAGTGCCCATAGGGGTACGTGAGTTTTCCTTCAAGGGGTACGCATAGTAATCACCAAGATAGCTGGGGAAAAGGAAGAAAGAAAGATAAAAAACAACAATGCAAACATTACTATTGACAAAATACGGTATATTTTATGAAAAAATGTGTGAATGTGTGAATTATATTACCATAATGCTGCGGTTGCGTGAATGGATTTATTTATTTATCATTTCAGCTGTAGCGGGCAGACGAGCTTGAGCTCTTTCTTGGAGTGGTATTCAGGGACAACTGTTTGGGAACCACTGGCGCAGACCAATGGTTCCAAATCAGTGGTACGCATACTCCCTGGGGTATGTGAGGTGCTTCAAGGGGTACGTGTTGTAATATCTTGGCTAAGAAACACTGAGATGATTAAAAAACAATTACATAAACTATCGCTAACTATAGTTTTGAACATTTTTTTATTTTCTATTTTTTTATTGAATTAAAATTTAATAAATCATGAAAAACAAGTTCGATTTTTTATATGTCATTTCAGCTATAATGGGTACGTGAAGTTTAGCTCTTTCTTGATGTGGTACTTGGGAAAAATTAGTTGTGGACCACTGATGTAGACAATAATAACAATGTAATCATCTACTCCCTCTCCATGTACAGAACCGAAAATTCTGTAAAAACTTAAGTGATATTTACCCTTTGATAGGTAACAGGGAAGCTACAGGAGTCATTGAGGATTACATGGTTTACAAAAAGTAAATATGTGTGAGATTTACAAAAAATTGATACTTCAGCAGATATTTTTCAAACAAATCCATAACTCAGTAGTAATTTCATTAACTGTATGAAAATAATTTTTTTAAAACTTTTAGGCCTTTCTAAGACCTGCTACAAGTTTTTTCTGCTGATTTTTTGTTTAATTTACAGATACTCTCTGAAAGACAATTTAATAAAGTAAATAATCAATATATATGTATATAAACTGTTGCTTTAATATGACAATAATAATGCAAAAAAGAATACAATTACAACAGCTATATGAAATTTTAACAAGAAAGATAAGCCACTGCCCTTCCAACTTTGAAACGTAGTCCATACCTGGCTGTGTTGTATTCTGGTTGTGGCAGGGCAGGGACCATCCGATTAACATTCCCAGTGAAATACAGATAAGGGCCAGAGCCACCAACAGTAAGTACAGAATCCATTGTGCTATTCGTGCCAAGCATCCAATTCGGTGGCTTTTGCCATACGGCAGGAATAGTGGAAAACCTGCTCGCATATCCTCCATGGGAGGAGTTAAATCTAAAACAAAGAAAATAGTAGTGATATTAAACTACATTACATTCTAGCATCTATGACAATAACCACATTCAGGTAAAAGCTAAATACGAACTAGCAACAGTTGAAATATACTGCAGTTATTCGACTAGTCACTGAAAACAGCCTTTAATCTTCAGATCAGCATCTCAAATTCAGTGATTTTTTTATGCCTCGTCAAGGTCACCTGAGGTGGGGAAACAAGTAAGGGATGAGTCACAATAAGGAATTCATGCCATGGCCTTTTGAAGGAACCATCCAAGCATTAGCCTTGGGTGATTTTGGGAAATCACGGAAAACCGAAATCTGGATGGCAGGACGGGGATTCGAAACCACGTTCACAATGCCGAACAGAGCATTACTGCTCACCCACTATGCGCAGTCCTGAATGTCTGGGGCAGGTTTGAGACAATAAACTCAAACTAGTGACTAATTATATTTTTTCTATTAAGAGATATTTCTCCACACAAACAATTTCCCTGGACTTGAGATCTGAGAAACACATCACCAGAATTGCAGGCACGATAATTGTGCACCAAAAATTGAATTTGGATGGTATTAAGTTCCAAAATGATTTGCTATGGTAGTCAGCATTTTGAAATGGTCAAATGGTTTGTGCTTTAGTTCATGCCAGGGGCAGATAAAAACAGCGCATGGCCCATAGCAAATGTGAAGAAGAGGCCATTGGTTTTCGTCACCTGGGGCAGTAGGCAGAAGTAGAACTAAAATAATAATAATAAGAAAAAGGTCGCCTATCTGCTCTGACGGGGAGGCTACCGCAATCCTAGGCGGTGCCCTGCTATAGAAGGCGCGGCCCCCTCCCAGAAGGTGCGGGGCCCCCCTGAAGGTGCGGTGCCTGTACCATTTGCTAACTTCTGCTACATGGTTAATCCGGTACTGGTTCACGCTTGGGGAAATCTATCTGACAGCTTCAAAGCCAGCGTATAGCATTTGAAATATAAAAAGTATCATCGGATGGTTTCTTGTGGCATGTTGGGACTCAAGGCATAATTTGTTTTGTTGATCCTCAGTCACGCTGCTCAAACTGAACTCTCTTATACCCTGTTCATTCTGATCTGGTAGCTCAAGGTTATGTTCCCCTGGCCCTGTTCCTCATCTCACCACCTACATGCTGACCGCTGTGTACAATTAAATGAGTGGCAAATTTCCCTTTCGCATGTAGGAGTGCATATAGCAGACTGACCATGAGTTGTCTCTACAAGTAGCTACATTACTTGATAGGGTGCATTGACAATGGAATCATTAGTGCCCTAGTTTTGTCAGGTAGATGCTACGGTTGACTAACCGTATACAATACAAGTGTTCTGTAGGGTAGATTTTTGAGTGATCCCATCCATGCCTCTTTCTCCTTGTAAACGATTGTTGCTCTTCATGGTTCAGGCAATCGAGTTATGACAATTTCTATGATTCTTGGTTTATCACTCCCCTGTAGTGAAATTTTTAGAAATTATTTACGATTTTTTTTAACAAAGCCCTACAAAATTGGTTCCAACGTGCAGGGCTGCATTTAGGCTATACATGTGGTGCACGGGTCCTCCTGTCGGCTGTGCACGCTTAAATCCGAAATTTCGGCATTTACAATTTATGGGCGACCTTTTTATTCTATTTTTTATTTTTTTTTTATAAAAGAAAGCTCTACTACTGGCCTGTGACCCGGGGGGGGGGGACTATGGTGCGGGCCCCCTCTTTGTGGTGCGGGCCCCTAGGCTACAGTCTAGGTAGCCAATGCTTAAAAGCGGGCCTGCCAACGTGACAGATTCAGTATTTTTTTTCTCGCTAAATATATAAAATAAGGTATTTTTCTTCAACATCTCGATTTAATCCATAGGTTCCCAACCTTTTATGGCCTGCAACCCGTGTTCGGGGAAAAAAATACTCATCGCTCACTTTCCAGAAAAAAAAAAAAATACCGAATCTAGATGTAATAAATAATATAACCTATAATGTTCTAACTTTTTTGCTGGTAATCTACTTTTTGAAACATTGATTCGATGGCGGACTTCTTAGGTGAAGTGTAAATCACCATATTAGAAAACACTTTATATTTACAAAATTACTAATTTTTCGATATTTAGTGTCTTATTTGTCATCTGAAATCCTCGCGGTCGACTATTGACAATCCATTTCTTTTCTTGGTAAATAATTTGCTTACTTGGCTAAATCCTCTTCTGATTAGGGAAAAGCAATTAAAAACTTCTATGATGCAACCCCTAAAGGCGGATCTAATATTGTTTGGGGTGGGGGGGGGGGGAGGGGACGCGGTTGATCCTCAACGCCCACTAAATTTGTCTTGGACCAGAAAAGCCCCCTACGATCTCTTTAATGTCCACTGGTGGACGGTACCACCCACCTTCGGAACCACTTATCTATCAGTCATCTGCTAGTCTGTGGCCACAATTTCAATTTCACTGTCATCTTGGTTTCAAACTTTATTTAACGTTGCAACAAATTTTTATCTTTGGTTTATCCAACCCAATTAAAGCGGCCCAATAAGACTATGATGTCAGATTTTTTGATTTTTTTTTTGCCAAACATATTATTACCACCCTTTTCGTGGTGCACGTGTTTCCGATCATAGAGTGTATCATGGCCTTCAATACACGTGCACACCAAAAAAAATATTAATGACTTAGTTCCAGAAAATTTTAAAGTGCGAGATGAGAACCGTAGAACTTTAGACACGAAGAGAACGACGTTGGGACCGCAAAATAAGCGCTATCACGTGGTATCTATAACAACACAGGTATATATATATATATATATGTATATATATATATATCTCCAAGGCAATGTTCCCATGTGTTTCCGCTATAGACTGGACCAATTTTCGCGCGGTTTATTGCAAAATGGTCCGCGTTGGCCAGAGAAGATTTAAAGTTATTGAGAACCTCAGATGTGCTACTGAAACTTCTCAAGAACATGAAACACGAAATTAAGTTAATCAAGTTAGAAATAGAGAATCTCTGTCATACTGAGATCAAAATTAACAACACGAAAGTACTCGATTACGCATGCAAATTAATCGTTTAAATCAATTGGCAAAACTTGATCGTATCGCAGAAACTGAATGAACAACAGCCTAAATAAATTACCCAAACGAATTTTACAGGATCACTCACTCGCAAGAAGAATTGGCCCAATGCATATTTTCAAAAATCAAAGAAAATTACAAAGCGAACATGCAGCATTAGCTTAAAAAAATGTAGATCTAAATTCCATTGTATCAGCATTCAACATATGTTACCAGGAGAAACAGCTACTTACAAATCAATAGATAACTTTATAGATCAAGATGAATCAGTAAATTATCCAATTGAATTCTTAAATTCACTTGATTTATCTGGATTGCCACGAATCATCATTAATCTGAAGATTGGTGTTCCTATCATTCTTCTTAGAAAACACAGACCCACCCTGTCTTTGCAAAGGTACCAGATTGGCAGCCAAAAGATTGTTAAATAATGTAATCAAAGCAACAATTTCAATTGTCAAATTCAAAGGAGATGCTGTACTAATATCAGGCATACAAATAGCGCAAACAGATACGATATTACAATTCTAACGACTGGGATTTCTAATTAAAGTTGTTTTTGTAATAGCGATGAACATATCACAAAAGTCTATCATTGCAAGTTTGTGGATTGAATTTTGTGAATTCATGTCTTTATCATGGACGAGTACCGGATAAGCCACGTAGCAAATGTTAGGAAATTCCATGGGCCCCACGCTTCGGGGGAGGGGGGGGGGTTGCGTTTAAATGATCTGTCTTTAATGAATATAGAAAACGATTTACTTAGACTTTATTTTTTTTTACTTATGGCTTTACGCCTCGTCGAGGTCATTAGAGGCGGGAGGGGACTGGGGACAAGGAACGGGAATGAATTCGGCCGTGGCCTTATGAAGGAAGCATCCAGGTATACGCCTGGAGTGATTTGGGGAAACCATGTAAAACCCAAATCTGGATGCCCGGACGTGGATTCGAACTGGCTTCCTCCCGAATGCAAGGCCATAACGTTAACAGCTCACCCACCACGATCGGTGATTTACTTAGAAATATTTAATAGATTTGTCTACTGTTATATCTAAATTTGCCCACATTAAATCGCGAAAGGCACTTTTGTAAATCTGCTGTTTTATTTTACATCCTAAACTTTAATACTTAAAACAAAGAGCCTCTTGTTCGTATTTGCTACAGGACCCGCAGTCTTATTGCGGCTCTTTCATGTACAATTAAACATTGAATGCTTCAGTGTAGACAAAACCCATCGATTTGTTTGTATACATAGCAAATGAATCAGCAAATATATTATATATATATATATATATATATATATATATATATATATATATACAACGCAAAGAACAGAAAATTGACTGAAGAGTAGTTTAAAATAATAGTCTAATGTGTACGATAAAAATCTAATTTTAACTAAATACGAAAATTGATGTCAAACTTTCGGTTGCGTTCATTAAATCAGCAATAGCAAAGCATTGCCTGGCCAGCTAGTATTTTATAAACTTAGTCTCATTTAATTTAGACAGTTCGCCTTCGATCTTTCCAACATTTTTCTGTTGTGTGCTATTAGCAGTAAATTACAAACTTTTGGGATAAGGAACTGATATTAGAGTATAGTTAAACTACTATACTACTGAATTTCTGAGTATAAAATGTGTCTTTTTTATGTTACTTAGTGTGAGTCAGATAACTTAGCTACGACGACTGTTAGTCGGTTAAATGATCCATATCTTCAATTCCAACCTTAAAGTTTTGAAGAATATAAAGCAGTGAAACTACCAAAAAAACACATTTTTATTGAATATAGTTAACACTATGGTCTAAATTATATTTACATCGTAGTTAAATAAAGAATAGAAACCATACCTCTTTCCTCCGGGATTCTCATCTGCGCTGCTTGCCTAACTTATTCTAGCCTGTTGTGTATACGACTCTTAACACCAAAGACGGACGCTCGAATGCGGAACTTCCCCATACGACTAAGATAACAGTTTGCAGGAAATGAATCTGCTGGACGCAATCTTTCTTCATACATTAACCTATCTGAAACCAAAACACACACACGAACACAATATTGTGTTTTTAAAAGCTAGTCTGTCTGTCTCAGCAAAACTGCTAGTCGGATCTGAATCAAGTTTTGAATAAAGTCATTGGTACTGAGGACAAAACTCTTGTAGAACAGAGTTGAGACATGCAATTTGGTGAATATCAGGGTGGGTTTCGAAAAGGCAGATCTTGCTCAGAGCAAATATTTAATCTTAAAACCATAATTCGTCATCGAATATTAAACTCCAAGGACATAGCCTAATAGTAATAAGTATTTATAGATTTCAAAACAGGCTTTTGACCCTGTTGACAGAAAAACCTTGACTAAAATAATTCGTGAGTTTGGAGTGAAATCTAAATTGGCAAACCTAATACTTGAAACACAGACACAGTTTCAGAAGTAAAATTTATGGGTGAAATCTCAAAACTTATAAAGATAATTACAGCTGTGCGACAAGGTGATGGTTTGTCACCTATATTGTTTAAATGTGTCTTGGAGAAAATTGCAAGAATTTGGAATAGTAAATTGATGGAACACAAAATTTCGGCAATAACTATGGGAAGAAAAAATAAAGATATTTATTTCAGGGCAAATGGGTGACACAGTTCAGGGGCCCCTACAAGCAACTTGGCAGAGATAAAAAAAAAGGTCGCACATCTGGCCTGAGGACCCAAAATAATTTTATTTTTTATTTTTATTTATTTATTTATTTATTTATTTTTGCACGGGGCCCTTGTTAACAAAGCTACGCCACTAATTAGATCCTGTACAACACCACCAACTAGGCTTCTTTTATCAACATCATCTAAATTACATTGCATTTAGTTTACTAAATGAGACTCATACAAGTGATATGCCCTTATTATTGATTTAAAAACCATTTTTAATCACTTGTTGGTTATTAAACTCTCAATCAATTTGTTTATCACTGAGTTCAAACTAATTGGAGTATGCTTGTTGATGCTATTATGTGCCAAAATTTATTAATCGGTACTAATGCGTTACATTTACAGTCATTTTGTGTACTGAAGGTTCCTGTACTCAGTATTAAAAATATTTTTCAGTGTGGCACAATTTCAAGTGCCATCTTAATTATATTTGTGCTAATATTATTTATAATAGTCCATTTATATGTTTTATAATATTCAGCTGTTTCATAATAAACCTAGAAATTACTTCTAATTTCTTGTATGCTCATTCCTACTTATGTGGAAAAATTTCAGCTTTCCAATTAATTGCTACAAATTCCTTGTTTAGTTGTGTCAAGGGTTCCCTATCTTACTTTACTATGCACTTTTCTTAAAAACCTATTTTTTTGTTGTCTTTAGTGAACATTTATCTCTTTGAACCCAGGGCACAATGAGGCACCAGGGTGGAATAAAGTTAATTTAATTTAATTTTTCTCTTTCCTGTACCCATTTACTTTTGCCCTCTACAAATTTCAGCTTTAAATTGTTTCAAAATTTTCTGTAAATTATTCATCAATTCTCTTAGCAACTTATTCCAATCCCCTTCCCCTTACCTATGAAACAAAATCTTCCCACATACTTGTGCCTGAAATCAAGTGCCAGCTTGTGGTGATGGTTACCTGTTCCCTTCCATGCATTAATTCTTACACCAATATCTTTCATTGTCAAGGAAGTACCGTCAATGAGTGGCAATGAGGGAGCGTTCATAAACTACATGGCTCAGTATAGAGGGGGTGAGTGGTTGGCTGGAAAGCTATATTGGGCTACATGGGAAAAAGGGAGGGTGGGATGCATTCTGAGCAATGCTATGTAGCTTTTCATTCATATTATTTGTCACAGTTAAAATAAGCTACAGAACACATGACAGCATGTGAATATTTATTTCTATCATGTAATTATATTTTTGTGTATAATTTACTATAGTCTGACAAAAGAAAAGAGTTCAAAATGTCTTCTGGAATCAATAGGGAAGAAAGCTACATGCCAGGAACAAAAGGGAGCAGAGAAGGGATTAGAGACAAACCATATTAGGCTAAGTGGGGGGAGGGGGGGTGGCAAAATTGAGCTATGTAGTTTATGGACACTCCATAAGTAGAACTAGAACAAGATCTACTATGTGAGCTAGTTTTCTTGGTGTGATTTTCTTCTCCTGTATTGCAAGTGCTGATGATACTGTAACCATGATGCTTAGATTACAAATATAGTTAGTACATGCTTGAACTACATATAATTGTCTTTGGTTTTCTGTAGTTAAATGATTGTTTACATATCTTACTAAAATGACCTTACCCTTGTAACTTAAATTGTGTTCTGGGGGTGGAACAGTTGATTGGGATGTGGAAGAACTCCTTTCTTCCCTGCTCTTGGGGTGCTTTTGTATGACAGCTGTATGGCATCTTAATTTTATGTTTCCCATGAAATTCTAATGCCTTTTACAAAAGTTAATGAAATCCAAAAAGTATGAATTAGAAGAGGGGGAAAAAGCTGCTATCTTAACTGATTCCTCAAACAAGCAAAAAGTCAGAAGCCATTATTAAGGAAAAGGAGTAAAAGAGCTTTGCCAAAAAGGAGCAAGTATATGACTATCTAATAAACAGAGTACAATTAACAATATAAAAAATAAGATGCCTTAAGACATACTGGTATGGAAAAAAAGGAGCAGATGAGAAAACCCAAAACTAAAGAAAAATATTTTGAAGATTGTTCTGACTGTGAATGTTTATACTTCAGTGAATTTTAATCAGTCAGTTGAAGGTTGGGCTGCTTGTTCCATGTGTAAAAATGGGCCTACAATTCCTTTGCAGTAATAGACAGTGAAGATAATGAGTCTGTGCAGGGTAAAATGAAATAATTTTCCATTTTTGACCAAGAAAAATATTGTTCCTTTGTTTTCTTAGAATATTATTGTACTTTGGGACTATTACATTACAAAATAATAATAGAAAATTTTTAAACTCTCTTTATTAAGCCTATGGTATTTGTAAAACATATTTTAAGCTTGGTTTCCAGTTCTGCCCTGACTTCCTTTACCCTCCTTACACATGAAATTTTCATAAAATACCTCTTTAATTCCAAAACCTGTACCTTCTTAATATTATTGTTATATCCATCCCCATCTGTCAGATAAATGCTTCATGTGATCTACCTGCTATCTTAGATTGCATAGTATAAATGACTAAATGTAGTTCATGGAAGGGAAAAGATGACCATGACCACAAGCTGGCACTCGATTTCAGGCACAAGGGTGTGGGAAGATTTTCTTTTTTAGGTAAGGGTGTCAGAGATTGGAATGAGTTACCAAGAGGAATGATGAATAACCTACTGAAAATGTTAAAAGAATTTAAAGTTAAAATTTGTAGAGGGCAAATGTAGGTGAGTTAAGAATAGCGGGAAGTTGGGTGTGTAGGGAAATTGCCACCGGAGCGTGTGCTCCATTGCAATTAAAATTAAATTAAATTAGAAATAAAAGCTAAAGAATCTCATTTATTCTTACCACATACAAAGATCCACACTCTTGTCTGCTGTAACAAACAATTCTTTAATGGTTATGAACTCAGCTATTAAGGAATTAATGCAAAATCCATTTGGAATACACTGAACTTCAGTATACAAAAATTATTTTTTCTCTTGCATTTGCTTGTAATGACTCCAATACATTAAGAAAATATTGTGCATGGCTTGGTTAATATTTAAACTAAATGAAGATGTTTTAGCATTCCTCAGTTTTTCTATATGATAGTTCATGAATACACACCCTCAAAATTATGTAGTTAGATAGTTTTATATAATCAACTTAAAAATGGATCCTTGAGTTTAACTGATTTATTATATGAAACACGATGTCATGCCTTTGTAGAGATGTCACTCTGTGCATGAATGTTTTATCAAAAAGATAGCATCAACTGTTTTCAGATTATAGATGAATACTGAGAATTTGGGTTTCAAATTAAAAGTAGGCCTACAATGAGTCCCATTAAAATTGTGAAAAGTGACTTGACTGACTTAACAATAACTGAAGAAATTCTTAATTTCAATTATTTTTGCTCGATAATTGATATTTACTAAGCTGGAACAACTTCAGCTCAGGAATGCAGAATAAGTGCAGTTTGTGGAGGCTTCAGTTGTTTATTTCAATTAAAGCTCCATATCAAGAGACCAGGGTAACAGATATTGAGAGGAGTGTAAAAGCAGAGGGCACTACACTGTTAATCATTATAAATACTTCCAAACATTTTGTTTTTGTGCAGCATAGATTATGACTCTTGGAATGTCACGTCTTTTTTCTCAAAGATAACAGTTTCACAAATCAGTTAACAGATAAAAAGAAGGTAAGACTTATATATTCACAATTCCACAATTGTGAATATATAATAATAATAATTATAATAATAATTATAATAATAATAATAATTTAATAAATAATTTAACACCGATAATGCTTGGTGGAATGTCTTTTTCGTTCAAGAGATATCATGTATATACAAACATTAGATGTTAATGAAATCAGATTTTAAGAGTTCTGTTTTATATTACTTCTGATTAATCAGCCATCAAGTTTGTTTTGTAAGAGCCACTCAATTGCATGTCATGAATAAAAATTCCAGAAACAAAATGAGAGATCAAACACCAGAAGAAAATTTCAGGATTTGGAACTGTAGTTTTGTGTAATGGAATGAACTAAAGAAGTTGCATTTGGTATTAAATTAAATTTTTATTCAGAATAGTTTACTTTTTTTCCCACCAATGAACACACTTGGAACACAAAATAGAAGTAAATAAAGATATTTTTTCTTTTTTATGGCCTGTGTCCAACCATTTATTTTTTTAATACACAAAACAGAAAATAATTTTTTCTAAAATTGTTTTAAATTGCATATTTTTGATATAATATTTGGTAGCACCAAATTTCCCAGTTTGAAACCAGCATCATGAAAAAACCACTTAAGCATCATTGTCTTAAGAAATTAGCATTTTAATAAGAAATAAATTAATATTTTTAGGGCGTTAAACAATTTTCCAGCTTATTCAAGCAAAATTAATATTAACTAGACGACCCAAGCGAAAATTTCGCGAAAAAAAATTCTGTGAAAAGTAAGGTTGAATATGATGTCACCAAAGCTGAGTCATTACTCTTCATACTCCTACTTCATTTATCGATTTTGGTTGTATATCCAGGGAGATAAATGGCTTGAGACACAAAAAACACATTTTAGAAAAATTGACATTTTTGCCCTTTAAGGGTCGAATTACGAAAAATTCCTATCTTAAATTATAATGTTACCACGGCGGAGACCTTAATCTTTAGTATGATACCTCATTTATCAATATCGGTTGGATATCAAGTGAGATAAATGCCACGTGACACAAAAATGCTTTATAGGAGCATTTATTCTTTTTCCATTTAAGGGTTGAATTCCAAAAACATTCTTTCTTAAAATATGATGTCACCAAATCTGCGACATTACTCCTCATAATCTTACTTGATTTTTCGATTTTGGTTAGATATCCAATGAGATAAATTTCTTAAGACACAAAAAATGAATTTTAGGAAAATTAACATTTTTGCCCTTTAAGGGTCGAATTACGAAAAACTCCTTTCTTAAAATATAATGTTACCATGGCGGAGACCTTATTATTTAATATGATACCTCATTTAGCTATATCGGTTATATAATAAGGGAGATAAATCGCTCGTGACACCAAAATGCGTTATAGAAAAATTTATACTTTTTCCCTTTAATGGTTGAATTCCAAAACAATTATTTCTTAAAATATTATTTCACAAAGCTGAGACATTACTCCTTATAATCATACTTCATTTATAGATTTTTGTTAGATATCCAGGGAGATAAATGGCTCGAGATACAAAAAACGAATTTTAGAAAAATTAACATTTTTGCCCTTTCAGGGTCGAATTACGAAAAATTCCTCTCTTAAAATATAATGTTACCATGGCGGAGACCTTATTCTTTAATATGATACCTCATTTATCTATATCGGTTAGATATTAAGGGAGATAAATCGCTCGTGACACAAAAATGCGTTATAGAAAAATTTATACTTTTTCCCTTTAATGGTTGAATTCCAAAACAATTATTTCTTAAAATATTATTTCAAAAAGCTGAGACATTACTCCTTATAATCCTACTTCATTTATAGATTTTTGTTAGATATCCAGGGAGATAAATGGCTCGAGATACAAAAAACGAATTTTAGAAAAATTAACATTTTTGCCCTTTCAGGGTCGAATTACGAAACATTCCTCTCTTAAAATATAATGTTACCATGGCGGAGACCTTATTCTTTAATATGATACCTCATTTATCTATATCGGTTAGATATTAAGGGAGATAAATCGCTCGTGACACAAAAATGCGTTTTAGAAAAATTTATACTTTTTCCCTTTAAGGGCTGAATTCAAAATACATTTTTTCTTAAAATATGATTTCACAAAGCTGAGACATTACTCCTTATAATCCTACTTCATTTATCGATTTTGGTTAGACATCCAGGGTGATAAATGGCTCGAGATACAAAAAACGCACTTTAGAAAAATTAACATTTTTGCCCTTTAAGGGTCGAATTACGAAAAATTCCTTTCTTAAAATATAGTGTCACCACGACGGAGACCTTAGTCTTTGATATGATGCCTCATTTATCTATATCGGTTAGATATTAAGGGAGATAAATCGCTCGTGACACAAAAATGCGTTTTAGAAAAATTTATACTTTTTCCCTTTAAGGGCTGAATTCAAAATACATTATTTCTTAAAATATGATTTCACAAAGCTGAGACATTACTCCTTATAATCCTACTTCATTTATCGATCCAGGGTGATAAATGGCTCGAGATACAAAAAACGCACTTTAGAAAAATTAACATTTTTGCCCTTTAAGGGTCGAATTACGAAAAATTCCTTTCTTAAAATATAGTGTCACCACGACGGAGACATTAGTCTTTGATATGATGCCTCATTTATCTATATCCGTTAGATATTAAGGGAGATAAATCGCTCGTGACACAATAACGAATTGCAAAAATATTGATCCCTTTGCCCTTTAAGGGTCGAATTCCAAAATATTTCTGTCTTAATATATGACGTCACTAAAGCGGAAATCTTAATCTTTAAAATGATACCTCATTAAACGATTTCGGATCGATATCCAGGGAGATAAATGACTTGTAACACAGAAAACAGCATTTTAGAAATATTGACATTTTTGCCCTTTAAGGGTCGAATTCCGAAAATTCCTTTCTTATAATGTAATGTGCCCAAAGTGGGGACCATAAGCTTTAAAATTACACCTTCATTTATTTCGGTTAAGTATGAAGGAAGATACTGGCTTGTGACAAAAAAATACCTTATAGAAATAATATATATGATTAAGAAAAAAAAAAAAAACTGGATAAACTATTACGCGCACAGTGATGGAAATATTATGCAGATTGTTACAATTTTGGGTATAATATAATATTTACAATTAGTGATGAGTATTAAACATTCATTATTATTATTAATTTAATTGAAATGGAGCTAAAACACTCTGGTGGCAATTCCCTTAGTCATCTAATTACCCCTTTTTATATATATTTTTTAAAATTTTCTTTTATAATTGGAGTGTTAAATTGCTCCCCATTTACTTTTGCAATTTAAAAATTTTAATTTTAAATTCCTTGAACGTTTTTGGTAAATTATTCATCACTTCACTTGGTAATTTGTTCCAATCTCTGACACCCTTACCAGCAAAATGAAATTTTCCCACTCTATTATGCATGAAATCGAGCGCCAGCTTGTGGTCACGGTCGCCTTTCCGCTTCCATGCACTATTCCTAATTCTTTCTTTGACCAATATCCCTCCAAGCCCCATATTCTCTGTACTTTCCCAGCACTTTCTTTACCCTTTTCATTTCCTCCAATGACTTCCAATCCAACTCCTTTATCATATCAGTTACTGTTTGTACAGATTTGAAAATGTATCTTGATCTGGTTACATAAATTAAGAACTTTACTTGTAATTTTTGAAGCAGTGTTGGAAATTGTCCAAATATCCACATACATTTAAAAAAAATTAGTGTCCAGAATCTGCGATCATACTAGCCGGTCACAGATAAAATATTTCCAGTCCTACTTCTCCTTGGTATAAAACCTTCAGGCAGGGTTCCATTTGAATTGGGATTGGTGGGATAAGGCTAGCACAAATGTTTGTAGAGTAGGCCCTACCTACACCATCAACTGTGACTATGGAAATGGTTTGTCACTGAATCACTGATCGTACACACGACCGTTCCAATGTGGCCACGACATGATTTCTCTGTAAAGTGCTGTGCCAAGACTATCTGTCTCCGGTAACTGCCTATGTCCTAATAACTTATAATTTTCTCTGATAAAACCCACAGCGACTCCCAGTTCGATCAGCTGTTTGGCTGCTCTCAACTGGTGTTCGGGCGGAACTTCGTTGCTGAAGGTACCTATCACGCCAATGGCGATGCTGACATTGTTGTAGCCCGGTGTATGACCCCCAGCGACAGTCCATCCACGCCCTTCATACACATTGCCGTCGCCGCCGACCAGAAAGTTGTAGGTGATGTCTGACCAGCCTTTCGATTCCATGTGGAACGTCTGTATTTTTTTCACTAAGAGGAGGCACTCTGTTTTCAGACGGCATTCTTCACTGGCAGAGTGGCTAATGATTACGTATGGAACAGGTGTCACCAGAGACTCCATCTCAGTGGGTGGTTGTGCAGTCCAGTCCCTTCGCGGAATGATGCGGATGTCTGAAACATTGGAAGAAATGGTTAAAATACAACTGATATGATGAGGCTATCATCAAACTAATAAATACGATATTGGTGTGATGAAAGGTGGTCAGGATGTGTCAGGAAGGATTCTGCGTTCCATTTCATTACCTCGTATTGCAGGGAAAATCGTTGCCATGATCGGGATTTTATTTTATTTTTTGTTTGTTATAATACAATCAGACGACTACGCCATCACGCACAAAGGCAAGCAATAACTTCCAAATCGGTCTTTTCCTAAAAAAAATAACTCAAATCTTTGTGAAATTATCATAGAAATATTACAGATAAAAGTTGTAAGCATGGGGTTTTAAAACAGAAACCAGGAGACCAACACCCAATCAAAGAACGTTATATAAAAATTAATTCCCTTTGAAATATTATCTGTTCAGTTATCCTATTTCTAATTTTGTGTTTAGCTTGCAGGGATTATTGAAGCTGGGACTGCCATTGCTAGTAAGGAGTAAAAATTGTGAATATATGCCATGTGGCATGCCCCAGATTTTAAATCAGACCATAATCTACCAGACTATGAAAACCCAACAAAATCATTTCAGTAGTTTAGGGTGACGCCGAAAAAAAAAAGACACAACCTCGTTACACACTAACAGTACTGGCTTCCAAGCCTGTAAAAAATGACTTGTTGAATCCAGAGATCGGGCAGTTCATTGCTTCGAGATTACTACAAGAGAGACATCTATGACTGAGAATATAATCAAAACGACTATATCGAATGAATGTAAATATCTTCTAAGTACTGGAAATTCATTTTTCGTATTTGCTTAACTAAATAGAATTGTTATTAAATGAAGCTTATAGCTTCGATTTCGTAATGATGTAATGTAGAAATTTCGGCTTAGCCTTCTACCATTGCACGATCCTCTTAGTAATTATCATGCAGAGTTAAACGTAATACAAACTTTTCCTTGTGTTTCGTTTCAAAATTAATTTAAAGGGGGAAAATATTGGACCACTACAAAAAATAAATAGGTAACCTAAATTCTTTTATTACTATTACACCACATCTACGGGTCGAGAATATAACGAAAATATCGACGTCGAACGAACAGAATAAACAAAAAGCAACTGATAACTAATAAGTAGACAAAAAACATACTTTTTATTTTATTGGTTTGCAATTTAAAACATACTGAACCATTACAGAAACGTAAATAGGTAACTTTGGCTTAGTATAATAGCAACACCAATCTCTGGCAGTTCTTAATTGCCAAGGAAGGCTTGGCGGTTTACTTCACAACGTGACAGACATGATGAAGTTGGCCTTTTACTGTTACTGATGATAGTTTCTGTTTTGGTTTTACTTAATTAGTTGACATGATTTACGTATCTTGAAAGGCAAAAGTGCTGAAGCAATTTTACTACATTACTGTCATATTACCATGAAATTGTCAATAAAAATTCAAGAAACTTGACTTTCATAAGTTTTGACGGTAAGCAATGTTGAAAAGTTTTTATAAAAAACTGTGTGTAGTTCATACTTGGTTTCAGACACACGCTGTCTCGGATGCCAAGAGGTGGCGGTTGAGTTGTTTCCACTGATTGCGAGTTGACAGCCCACCCTATCAGCAAACCAAATGAGACAAACACGAGAGCCAGGGATATCACCAGCAAGTACAGGGACACCCGGCCCACTGTCGTATTCCCCCAAAATCTTCGCAGTGGGAAGTTCAGTGGAACATCTGCTACTTTATCATCTCTGGATGTAGTTATCTCTGAAACAAACAAACCAAAATTCATACCATTACACTAATCTAAAGTGGAGAATTGGCAAGCTGCATGATAGCAGCTACGTAAAAGAGGAATAACTTTGGAGCAATCATACAGCCTTGTTTAACAGGAATATTACCACGGAATAGCTCTCCAACAAGCCATTATCAACGACTGCAGACGTTACAAGATGATAATGAATTTTGCTGAAAAACCATAGAAAGCTGTTTTACGATTCGCTGAATCAAAATCCATGGTTAATAAATGATAAATTAATTCCTGTGGGAAGTTTTTGTTACTTATCTAAGGCATTTGACTGTGTAGATCATAAAAGTCTGATACAGAAACTTAAGTAATATGGTATAGACGGCATTGTTAATAAATGGCTTAGTTCTTACCTTCTAAATAGAAAACGGAAAGTATCAGTGGAGTTTTAAGGCTGCCTTAAGAGGCCCACTGTTTTCTGAGTGGAAACTAATCAGATGTGGGGTACCTCAGGGTTCTACATTGGGGCCACTATTGTTTTTATTATATATAAATGATCTACCATGTGTTTCACCTAAAAATTCAAAATTAGTCCAATTTGCAGATGACACAAACATAGGAATTAAAAACACTCCAGATTTATCTACAGAATATATTTCAAATTATGTTTTTGAACTGATTAATAAATGGTTTATAGCTAATGGCTTGTCTTTAAACTTTGATAAAATTCAGTATATGCAATTCAGTACATCACACAGATTAACACCTGGTATAGACATAAGATTTGCAGGCCAGTCCATTCAAGAGGTAGAGAGTGTGAAATTTCTAGGTTTGTATATTGATCATAATTTAAATTGGAAAGTACATGTTTCTGACTTACTAAAGCGATTGGGAGCAGCCACGTTTGCAATTCGTACAATTTCAGCTTTAGGTGATCTCCGTATGAGGCAGCTAGTTTATTTTGCTTATTTTCACTCCTTATTGTCATATAGAATAATATTCTGGGGCAATTCTACCCATAGAGACAAAGTGTTCAGAGCCCAAAAGCGTGTAATAAGAATTATGTGTGGGGTTAGCAATAGAACTTCATGTAGAGAGCTGTTCAAGAAGTTAGGGATTTTAACATTAGCATCTGAGTATATGTACACATTAATGTCCTTTGTAGTCACAAATTATACTTTGTTTGAAACAAATAGTAAAATACACAATTATGGCACTAGAAGTAAAAATGATCTTCACAAGACTTACAAGTCATTGTCATTTGTTCAAAAAGGGGTCCGATATTCAGGGATACATATCTTCAATATGCTCCCAACACATATTAAATGTCTAGCAGATGATAAGAATAAATTCAGGAAAAAATTGAAAGAATTTTTAATTGACAACTCCTTCTACTCCGTCGAAGAATTTATTTCTAAGGTATCTAAAAAATAACTGCCAGTAGCTTGTGTAAATGTAGTTCACATAATTAATTTACCATGTATGCTATGACTGTACATCTCCTGGTGTATGTATTTATTTTGTTACGCAATTATTTACGGTACCATGTATGCTTTGAGTATATATCTTGTGGTGTATGTATTATTTTGTTATGGAATTTTTTAATGCACCATGTATGTTATTACTGTACATCTACTGGTGTACTTATTATTTTGTTATGGAACTGTTTATCTGTAAATTGACAACTTTCCACATCCCACAGAGCCAGTCTCTTATATTGGGATCAATGGAAAATGTATTGTATTGTATTGTTAGAACAATGAAAGCAATACAAGGGGGTATATTTTGCTTCCTACATTTCTCTTGAAGCTGACGAACATTGAATATCATATCTGTGGTGCCTCTAGATCAATGTTTCTCAAAGTGGGGTTCGCGAAGCCCTAGGGGTTCGCCAGTTGAACCCAGGGGGTTCACGACGAGATTTTCGTTATGGCGGCTGACTGGCTATTTCGAGCGAGTAACACGCCAATCGTGAATTGAGATTGAAAATGGGCAAAACTGCGCATCCATCAAATTAATTAACAACATATTGCTCTTTGTTACTGTATTACTTTTAAAATAAAAATTCCTTTATTTTTTTTTTTTTAAAAAAAGCTCCGATTTTCTAATGACAATACTAACGGAGATTGTGTTAAGTTGAAATACGTTTTAACCAGAGTGACAACTGATACTCCTTCTTGCAGTGTAGAGCAGAATGAATTTATTTGATATCAGTAATTCAAGTTGCTTTCATGAACGCCATGTCGGTGACGTCATGTTAATGACGTCATGTAACGCAATGTAAACTAGTACCGAAAGTTCGAGAACTCTTGCTGTGGCTTAAGGCCAAAATAAACAATCGCTAAATGTTTATCAGCTGCCGCTATCAAATACGCAAATTGTGAAGTGATTAAACTCTACATGGTTGTTTTAAACCTACCTCCAGTTTCGGCGCTCTTCTCCATCTGTATTGACTCCATGTCTGGTACTGACATTCATCGATGACAAGACGACTGCAGGCTGCCGCTACTTCCCCATGCGGCCGTGATATCAGCCACTAGGAAGTGAGTCAACTGCATGGACATTTCCTCCATACTAGCGTCCTACGTCGCACAAAATACTTCTAAAATAAACTATATTTTAAACACCATATAAGATATAATTGATAAAATTGCGATGGAGCGTCCGCTCCGGTGGCAATCTCCCTACACACCCCTCTTTATCCTTTCCTCTTCTAACCTACTTTTTCCCTCTACTAATTTTTACTTTAAATTCCTTCAGTGCTTCCGGTAAACTATGATGGCTCATGTTGGCCATTACTGATTTTACAAGTCTTTCTTTGACCACGTAGGTTATCGGTCATAAAGAGCGTCCATAAACTACGTCGCTCGTCCAGAAAAGAGGGGGGGGGGGAGTGATTGGCTGTAAAACTATGCTGGGCTACGTGGGAAGGGAGGGGGGGGGAGGTTTTCGAGCCAAGCCACATAGCTTGTCATTAATATAATTTGTCACATTTAAAATAAGGCACAGAAAGTACAACAGCATGTGCATATTTACTTCAGTCATTTAATCATATCCCTATGTAGTTCACGATAGTCTGCCAGGACAAAACAGTACAAAACGTCTTCTAGAATTAATAAGGAAAAAAGTTACGTGGCACGTTCCAGGTTGCTAGTACGATAGTTAAAAGTTTTTACCACATTAATGAATATTTAGAATTTATTTATACGTCGGGCGCCATTGGATTATTATCAAATTAACAAGCTAATTATTAATCATTTACAGAAATGTTCATTAAAGCTGTTAATAGGAATGGGCCAGAATGCTAACAATATTGTAAGAATCAAACTCTAATGAATTCTCAAACAATTATTACCAAATTTATTTTAGAATCATTCAAACAAAATATGTATGAATATTGATTTAATGAATAAACAGCTTAACATTTCCTTAAGATGTCAAAACAGAATTCTTTGGGGTTTGATTCTTAAAATATAGACGAGAAAAGAATTTAACGCTGAAAGTGTATAAGGAAATATTAATAAAAATTATTAAGAAAAGCGTAATTAGATAACTAAGTGTTTTTAGATAACCAGAGCATTTTCTCCATCGAAATTAAATTCAATATTTTTATTATTCTGGTCCACTCCTATTAAAAGATTTTATGCACATTTTATGTAAATGCTGATAACCCCCATAGGGCCCGGCGTATGAATAAGTTCTAAATATTCATTAACTATGGTGGAAATCTTTAATTATCGTACCACCAACCTTGAACGTTAAAATACTTAAATGTATTTACTTTATTGTCTTTTACATATTTGGTATTTATCTCATTTGGAGCATATTAAACTTTTTTAATATACACTGTTTTTCAAAAAAAAAATTTGTTGTCTTACTTTTTTCAGCTTTCTCGTTCAAAATGCTGATTTGTTCTGTTGATATACAGCTTCTGACAGAACAGCTAAGTCACCCACTAAATAGTTGATTCTGAGATTCAAATTCTTGTAGCCCAATTTATTCTTTACCTTTGTACCTAATGACGGGAATCCTCATGGCGTTTATATTCGTTCCATGTTCACCTATTCAACTAGATATCCTGTCTAGATCCTCTTGTAGCTGTTCATAGTCCCCTCTCGTTTTAATTCTATTGTATAACACTACGTCATCTGACAACATCGTAACTTCCGACAATAAATAAAAAATCCAGTCATTCATGATAGTTCTTCTTCTTGCTCTATACAGCGTCGACGTCATGGTCATAAGAGGCGCTTATGTATTGGGGGCAAAGAAGGGGAAGAAGGAATGCGGCCATGATCTTTGGCCCTTTGAAGGAACCATTGTGGCATTCGCCTGGAGTGATTTGGGGAAACCAAGAAAAACCCCAGTCTGGAAGATTGACGGTTCCCGCGTCCTCCTGAATGCAAGGCCAGAGCGTTTTATCGCTAACCTACGAAGCTCGATTCTCGTGCTGCTAAAGAGCACGAACGCTAACTGTAGCTTGTAGTTATTTAATCAAGTTACTTGTAATGTTGGGGAGCACTTATTAATAAATATATTTTCCTTGCTGTCCGGTAGTGTCGAATACTAGCGTGAATTGCCGACTAAAGCTAGTTGTGCTTAATAGATTGTGCGTAGCTCAGGTGGAAGCATTTCGAGCGAAACACAACGACGTGGCCATCCAGGCAACATGGAAACATTTGCTTTGCTCTTCCGACATATTTACAGCGAAAACTGTGAACGAATTTCTGGGCACCGTATTGTAAACTTCTAATATTGTATTACTTCACCGTATTGTTAACTTCTAATATTGTATTAGTTCTAATGAATGTGACGATCATACTACACAAAAAACTAATTTTAGCCAGTAAAAAGGCGTTAATAGAGGACAGATTAATCATAAGAATTTATTCCATGATATTTTAACTAAACGAAATATTTCTGACATTCCAGCGATTGTCATTTAGGTAACAGTTTCTACAATCTCGAAATTCTACTGTTTAAATAAAAAAATTAATGACGCAAGGTCTTCAGGATCTTCTTATTTTGTAATACATTGAGGTCATGTGATTTTAGACGCAATGTATACATGTTACTGTAACTCCAGAACTAACCATGATTTCATGATTCTCTAGGTTACTGTAGAAATGAACTGGTTACTGTTCCGTTTTTTTATTAATACTATCTATATCGACTTCTGTATTCGAAGCTTCTTCTGAAATGCTCTCTTAAAAAGCGGCAAAGGTTTTCGCTATTTGCTTTACAATTTGCGCGACATTGGCCCCGTTTTCGTAATACTGCAGTCAAAACCATCAAATATATACTGTAACTAACTTTTAACGCAACCTTCTCCTGTCCTAAGCCTGTAACACAAATTCTTTTATGGATCTAAAATATAGGAGAAGAGATCTGTTGTTTGTATCTCACTTTAAACCATATGTTACCTGTGTCCGGCAAAATCAGCGAAAGGCTAAACAGCTGTTTGTTAAATGCCCGACGATGGCATTTCGGTAACCTGGTTACCAAAGCTGTGTGATGTCTGATTCAATGTTATAATGGGTAGAGCTTTCAGACAAACATTTACAAGGAAATACGCCACATCCTGCGGAAGCGACTCAAGCGTCATGTTATCAAATAAAATCCCAATTGCTGGGAAGTTATTTTCATGTACGTACATTGTCAGCATACAGTTCAGACTATTACTGCAAAAAATATAAAAAAAAATGTATTTTACACTGCCCAGACATCCGGCGATTTGCAGTTTTTCACTTAACATTAAAATGAATTTCCTTTCGTGAAGTAATCTACTGTGTGTGTTTACGACTTCAGTTCACTTTCTTTCTGTTGATTGCTTTTTTAGCTTAATCAGACATCGAAATATGTCAAACGACCAAAATGGTCACTACTGTATTAAAAGGAAAAAGCTTTTATACTTACTTCTCTGAAGATTTTTCTCATTAGCTGTTCTCTGCTTTGACTGTCCTGTAGCTAATCATCAGTTACCTCCAATAACTTTGGATATCGGTAACATCGATCTTTTTCTGAGGTCTTTCTAATTCAACCTTTTCTCTTGCCAAAACTAACTCGTACATTTATGATGGAAATTTTAAATCAGTATCAATTTAGTGATCATCATTTGCTATCATTAGTGTCTCAAATGCTTTGAAGACTTTTGCCAGTTTATTATTTTCCTGTAGCGATTTCTTTGTAGTAATTACAATCAGTATCTTAGTCATATATATTTTTCACTTGTCGCAGCCTTCAACTCTGGTGAGTGATGAGCAGTTTCCCCTTTCCTTTGTCAACTACTGTTTGTGGGTCAGTTAGTTAATTTCCCAAAAGTGTAATTAATTTCCCAGGTCAACTAAAAATACATATCACATTTAAGTTAGTATACATGAATGCAATTTCCAAAGACTTATTAATTACTACATTTATAAACACAACTCAACAATGATTCTGAATAACTTTGTCACTGTCTGTCCACATCAAGACCATGAAAATATAAAGTTTTTTGTAAGTCATCTATAGTTACCAAATAATATTTCATAGAGTATAATGGATACTAAAACACAAACTTTTTCAATCTGGATTAAAAGCTTCATGTTTCTTGTGGCTGAAGCTCTGGAGAAAGTTACCTTTTCTGTACAACTGGCAACAATGTGGTTAATTATAAAGAAATTTCATGACAAAAGAGAAAAAAATTATTATTAAGAGGAAGTCATAATGAAATAAAGGATAAGAAAATATGATATTATTATAATTACTAATTTTAATTGCAATGGAGCTAATATCCTGGTGACAAGTCCCCTTGTCATCTAATTAGGGCCTTTTTTTAAATTTCTTTTATAATTAAGTCGTTAAATTCCTCCCCCATTTACTTTTCCAAATTCCAAATTTTATTTTTAAATTCGTTAAGCATTTTTGGTAAATTATTCATCACTTGTTATTTTGTTCCAATCCCTGACACCCTTAGCAACAAAAGAAAATTTCCCCACTCCCTTATGCATGAAATTGAGCACAAGCTTGTGCTCATGGTTGCCTTTCCCCTTCCATGCACTATTCCTGATTCTTTAACCAATATCCCTCCAAGCCCCATCACCAACATATGCCATGTACATTCAGAGCACTCTCTTCCCCCCCCCCCCCCTCCTTTCCTGCAATGGGTCCCAATCCAGCTCCTTCATCATATCAGTTACTGACTGGGTCCTGTGATAATTTGCACAAACAAATCTAACTGCTCTTTGTTGAGGTTCCAGTTAACACAACAAAAATGAGATTTTTTCTGGAGAGATTTGACAAAACTCAACAAATAGAGTAATTGAAATGTATTTTCAAGCTGCAATAATGACAAGCATCTGGGAGACAGGGCAGATAAAGTGAGTGCTGAAAATGTTTTTCATATGGTATATAAGTGGTGAGGCTTGGATGGATATTAGTAGATTAAGGGTTAGTATGTGGAAAGGAAGAGGTGATAAGAACCTACAGCAGCCACTTGATTTCAAGTATAAGATGATGGAAAAATTTTCTTTTAGAGGCAAGATGTAAAGGATTAGAATAAGTTATCAATGAAAATCCTGAATAGTTTATCACAAACTCTGCAATAATTTGAAATTCATAATGGGTAATAGTAGGTGTGTGTTGATATATACATAAAAATAATTGTAAATTAAGAGAAATAATTGTTAATTTTCAAAGTAGTGAATATGGAAATTGCCACCAAGTCATATGTTTCGTGTATACTTGTTCTGATAGTGTATTATTAGTCATCTGTAAAAATCCCATCCTCTAATATTTATATGCAACATCAAATCATTAAAATATGTAGTTTGTATTATAAATTTACTTTCTGAACGAATAAATATCTTATCTTAAATATAATGGTTGGAATATTGTTATTCGAAGGCACAAACTGCAAACATTCTGAAATATTATCTGAAAACAAAATAACAGACAACAATACGGGGAGATGGTATGGACAGGTTTCAAATTATTGAATTATCTGAAAGAGTGATGAGAAGGCATACCAGTATACCAGACAAGATACAAGAACTTGGTTACCCATTAGAATGTGTGTGTGAGTGTTTTTTTTAGCTTGTTAGAGATTAAAGAGAAGGGAGATTGCGATTTCAAGGAACCATCATTGCGTCATTTCATTTTCCTGGAGTGATTTAGGGAAACCATGCAATGTAATTCTAAAATATGGATGGCCAGACAAGGATTTGAAGCTATCAGCTTTCAAATGCCAGACTTGTGCATTAACTACTGACCAACCAGGTTTGGTACATTTTATTGATTTTGGTAGACCATTGTGGGGCCCTTGAACAGATATAGGAATTGTGCATGTTGAAAAGTAAAGCAGCAACATTTGTTTGCATCAATTTCAGCAGAATACAATCAGTAACAGAAATTATGGGAAACCCGGAGGTGTGTGAAGAGTACTGATAGTATATACTGGACATATTTATGATGTAAGGTATATCTGGTGAGGAATTAGGAGCAATATGTCAAAAGTAAGAGATGATTATAATCATAAAAAATATATATAAGGAAGTCAAAACGTTTTTGTATGTAGGTAAGGGGACAGGAATTGCAGTATATTATTGAGGAATAATTTATCTCAATCAGGAAAAGAAGTTTAAAGTAAACGTTTCAAATACTGGAGGCAATTTTTATTATGGTTAACCTTTTTCTTAAAAAATGTAATCAGCCTCCATTGAGATAAACCAGATATAATCTTACAGATCAATCACTGTTATGTTAAACAACAAACATAAACTACTTGAACCAAGGTCTACATCAGTATACCATGTTACATGCAAATCTTACAGCCAAGCTAAAATTGTGTTCATAATAAGTTTTTGATTTAACAGTTGGTGGTTTTAGTGCTGGGAAATCCGAGTCCACCATTCCAACAATAAAGATGAAAAGTCTTGTGTTCGTCCAGTAACATATTACTAAGTACTTGTAAGATAATAATTTGTGGTTTCAAAAGGTTTTTAATTTCCCTGAACTGAAATCTAAATTGTTTCTAGTGTTTTTTGTTGTTAAAGAGTTGTGTTTCAGTTCACTTGTCTAGCTTCTAAATTTACAAAAAAAAAAACGTTTATAAAAAGGATGCATTTTAAAATAACTGTATTTGATGAGTGGAAATGTTTCAGGAATAAAATTAATAAATTAAACAATAGTATTCGTTCATATTATATTTTTCTCGTGTTTAAGAATGTTTTCTTTCCATGTTTTTTATTTATCCTGCAGATCAGTATTTCATTATTGTTATATTATTCATAATTTGTGAAAACATTATACTATTGTGGAACTGCAACTTATTTTTGGGAAAGAATTTTTTTTTATTTGTGTGCAGCAATAATTACTGAAATGAATGGATCTGCTTTCATATTTCATAGACTAATTTTTGGATTGCTTATGACCATATTTTACAAGTATATAACAAAAAAGTAAAGAATTTCCTTTTTTCTTTTGCTTACAACAGGAAGTTTTCTTGATAACTGCCAAACAAATGTTACAATTAAGTCAATAAAACATGAGATGAGATGAACTGTAAATTTCGTTCGTACAATAATTAAACACATAACAGTCTAAGAACTGTCTTTTTCTTTTTGCAGAACCAGGAAATTTGTATGGACTCCAATAGCTTCCTGAAGCTTAAGATTGACATCAGCCTTTCTGTGATTTTGCAAAGTTTACTATTGAAATTTAGTCTTTCTGAGGTTGTATCGATCATAAATCTATTCTCAAAAAGTTTTTAAGAGATTGTCAGACAGATCTATTGTACCGATCAAGTCTTTGTTTTTACAACCAGATAGGATCATCAGATCCCACAGATAGTTGTCGAGCATGCAGCCTGATGACTTGACTGATGATGTTTGACATGTTGGATCAGTCATCGTCCTCGTCGTCATCCTTGATGATGCCGAGCCGGCGCGCGACTGACTTGACGTTGCCGATCACCTCTTCCTGGACGAGGTTGAAGCTCATGGCGAGCAGTGCGATTCCGAACAGCAGGTACAGCGAGCACAGGGCGATGCTGATCTCGGCATTTTCGCCCTCTCGGACCCTCTGGGCGGGCACGAAGTCACCGAAGCCTATGGTAGTGAGCGTGATGAAGCAGAAGTACGCGGAGTCCAGGAACTGCCAGCCCTCCCAGTGGTGGAACAAGTAGGCGCCGCAGAAGATGTACGTCACCACCAGGAACATGCACAGCCAAATGGGCACCGGGCGCGTACCTGCAGGATCAGACACGACAAATTATATTTTGGCGAAAATATCTCATGCCAGACACTGCATGGGTTAGATAAATAATGAAAATGCACAGTTACACAGTCCAATGAGTACTATGGAAATGAACTCGGGATACTTTAACGTTCATTACTACGATCATCATCATCATCTGCTATGTCCTTACGACGGCCGAACGTTACACGTCAGAAGGAGGTCCACAGGAGACAGTCACGAACAACCCGAACAAGTCCCAGGAGCAGGCCGAAACGTAATCCAAAACCGCGCACTGGCAGAGTCCGGCGTGAGGTTCACAGAGTCCGAAGAGAATACCAAAACGTAGCCAAGAACGAGCACTGTCAGAAGTCCGAGAGGCGATTCACAATAAGAGAGAGTACCGAAAGCGCAGTGAACACTGAACTGAGGAGTAGAGCTGCGCTGGCTTTATTTATATGTGCGGCGGGTCGGCTCCGATTGGCCGCGGCGGAAAACTATGATGTGGTGGCGCTGGTTGGCCAGATGCCAGCGCCGTCTCTATGAGGTCGACATCCATGCCCTCTGCCAGGCATGCGGCGATGTCGGGACGGAATACCAGATCATCCTCAACAGTTTCCAGCCACTGGCCGGGTCTGCTTCATGCACAAGCCTCTCCATTTCCTTATTTCTTCTAGTGTTGCCCAAAATCGGTCTTGGTCTTGCAGTCTTGGTCTTGGTCTTGCATTTTTGCAAGACCAAGACCAAGACCAAGACCGCCTAATTTTAGCAAGACTAAGAGCAAGACTGACTGTGCAAGATTTAAGCAAGAACAAGACCAAGCCTGCAAGACTCTTGCGTCTTGCAGTTAAGACTTTTTTTTTATACTTTCTATACAAAATAAGTTTTTGGGTGCTTAGAATGGACACGAATACATTATGCTGATATGTTCTGTGTGGTTTTAAAACACAAAGTGCTTAAATATGTCGTCACCCATTTAATAAATATTGTAGACACTTTTAATACACTTCAAACGTGAAAATTTTTTCTATAATAGTAATCGAATAATATAAAAAGCGTGCAATAAAATTTATGTACTGTTTAGGAGCCCGAATATAATAATATATAAGAGAACTATTTAAATAAATAAACTGATATATTGACTGTTGCATCACAATATATTTTTGCAAATATTCATTTACATGTAAAGAATATATAGTATTTGCACAATTTTAACTCGAGGAGTAAACTCCAGAGTCAGTGGACCGGACAGGCTTAATTTAAATTATATACTTATCCTATATAATACAAGAAATTGACACATAGAAAACAAACGAAACTTAAAGTACTAGTACATAGAATTTTGAAGAAGAAAATAGGCAGAAAATATGTAGGAAGACGTAAAGTACTGATATAATATAAATGACTATCAGTGCGTTTTCGTTGATGAAGGAATTGACGGTCTGAATAAGTAAATAAAAAATAATACATTAAATGTAGTAATTATGACACTTAATTGAAGTATCGAAAATCGAAATAATAAAAACTAAAAATAATCTATATAGAATATGCGTAATCAAATTATATGTAGTATGTTACCGAGAAGATGTTTATTTTCTTAATATTTCAAAAGTTACAGTTTCAAAAGTTAAAGTTACAAACTAATTTAAAATCTAGCTTTTAATAATAATCAATAAGGTTATCTACCTTATTAATAGGGAACATGCAATATTTTTATTTTTGCTTTCATTTTAAGTAACTTCATGCAGAATACACCACAAATAAATTAAAAAAATTAAAACGGTAATATGTCTCGCAAAACGGCGTTCTGAAACTCACAGTTTAAATTTGCGCGCCAAAACTGACTTCCAGAGCCGATGACGTCACTCCTGTCAAGTCCTTTCTGACCTGTCAGTTGCTGTGGAAGTAAACTTGTCGTTTTGTGGTGGAAAAAACCATGTTAATCATATCAGCGGTCATTGTCTTTGATAATATTTCAAGGAGAGTTTGTGAAGAGTTCAACTTTCCAATCAAGCTTGAACACACTTTATGGATGTTTACAGTTTGTAAATCTTCTCCAAAATAATGAAGAAGACTCGCTTCACAATCCTTTTCTTTTACTGCATTTATATATTCACTCAGAATATCCACCAAAAAATATGAGGTTATTATTGTAGCATATAACATATATTTATTAATTTCATTGATACTATTTATTTAACAGCATTTATGCACGCTTTAGAGATTCTTATAAATCTGTATAGAGAAAGATTCACCACAAGTTGGATTCCGCCACGGCTTGTGAGAACCTTGGTGGCTCTGGGGTATAGAGCATTGCCCTTGTTAGGCAAAGGCTGCAGGTTCGAATCCATCTTGTGGTGAGTTTCATCTTTTCTTTCTATAAAGATTTATAGTTTCATCAAATAAACAGGTATACTGAACTGCTTACTTGAGAGAAACTGTTAGTGACAGGAATGTGACCTATTTCTTTGGCTTTTATAAAAGATTTTCTAGAAGCACATTTAGATAAATTTGATTTCTTCCAGTAACATGTTATAGATGTAAGCGCAGGCTACTCAGATCTTCTGTGTAACCATAGCAAGAGTGCAGCAGCATGCTTACACCCACCTGGAATAAGATTTTAGTGATAATAATGTGCTAAATTAGGGGTGTGGTGAGAGCACAGAACAACTGAACTCTCTGGCGAGACGATGAGAGTTTTCTGCTCCCCATTTGTCCGCATGACATTTTATAGGCCATAAATAACATACAAACTTTACCTTCAGAAGTGGCACAATCTTCGCATTGGCAGGACTGGACTAAACCTTCCCTTTCATTTATAATGGCTGTAACATGATAACCTTCTTTGCGAACTTTATGCTCCGGTGTAACTCTACTTTTTACTATACACAATTCGCCATCTCTTAATTTGGACATAGCCGATTGCATTATCGCCATAAGATTCCCTTGTTGAACTGAAATAAGAGCTATGTATAGAAGCTGCTAAACGAAATAGGAAAATTCAATGCGATTTATACGTACCATAGTAGTTTAGTCCCTTTCATTTCTACACTTGAATACTCAGCACTTTCGACAAAAAAAATTACCACCATATCTACACTGACTTTCGGTAAATTCCTGGAGTCCGCTTTTATAAATCTGACTTCCATTTTTATTGAAAAATACAAATAATTTTCTCAATAAAACAATGTTCTCTTTGACAACAATAAGCTGTCATAATATTAGTGACGTCACTAGACGTTGATTGGTGTTTTAAAATACGTTCCGTTTCAAGTAACTTCAAATCGAAATTATTGTAAAAAATTAATATTAACCAAAATTAAAATGTTGCTGTAGTCTTTGTTTTATATTTTTTTAACATTTTAATGACAAAATACCCATAATTCTTATAACTGCATGTTCCCTATTATTATGGAAGCTACATAGGAGCGAAATGCAGGACACTACAAATAATGAAGAAGACTCGCTTCACAATCCTTTTATTTTACTGCATTTATATATTCACAAAAGAATTGATATAAAGTAACAGTAATGTCAGCTATTGTGTACTGTTCTGTAATTTCATTTGTGTTGTATTTTTATTGAAATAAATGGTAAATTCAGTAAATTGTATAATTATTTTATTCCATTTCATATAAGGTGAGGGTCTATCAATCTCTTTCTAGACAGATAATGTTCTTTAAAACACAGTCAAGTTAATGTCATTAATTTGTTTTCTATATGTTTAAACCATGTTTTAGTACATTGAAAATTATTAAATGTAAACGTTTATTAAGAAACAGACTGACTCCCGCGGGACACAGTTGATAGCTCATTTGGTTAGTTAGAGCATCGCCACTGATCGCTTAGGTCGTGGGTTCAAACCCCAACTGGTGTCAGTTGATTTTTTGAATTTCTCATGAAATGTTTAGACATTTATTAATTTGGTTGGTCTTTACCATGGCTATGTTAATTCAATCTTAAAATATACCTATTCTGTTGCGTTGTTCTAATATCTATTCTAAAGTAACGTTTAATAAATAGCGACAGGCTAATAGGTAATTGCAAGACTTGCGAGACTCTTGCTGCAAGACCAAGACCAAGACCAAGACCGGGAGTGCAATACCAAGACCAAGACCAAGACCAGGTGTATTGATGCAAGACCAAGACCAAGACTGGCCAAGTCTTGTCTTGTTCTTGCATTTGGGCAACACTAATTTCTTCCCATCACCTCTCTGTCACCGCTTTGTTCCAATCCTCTCCTCTCTTCCGTACACACTCCTCCACTCCTTTCAGCCACTCATCGCTTGGTCTTCCTTTGGGCCGTTTACCATGCATCTTAATTTCGTGGATTTTACTTGGGATTCACTGAACCTCCATTATCTTTACATGTCCATACTACCTCAGTCTGGTCCTCTCTACCCTGTCCTGTATGGGTTCCTCTTTTACTATGAGAAAAGTGCGAAATTTGGATGAATTTCTTTACTAATTATCACGATAAGTCACCGGGACTGTGTGCAAATTATTTATTACATGAAGGTATAAAGTCAACAGGAATTTTGCGCAGATTGCTTATACTGTTGGGGAGTGGTACACTTTCGAAGCCTCAAGTATACCTTCTGAGAAGCTTGGCAGTAGTGTCTAACCTCACTCACGCATTCACTGCAGAATGAACATCAGCCCATAGACAAATTCAACGTTTCATGCACGAGGACAACGGATGACTTTAAACGTTACATAATACAGTGAACTCTTGGGCAAAGCCTTTAGACCCGAAAGACGAAAAAAAATCCAATCCAGAAAATCCTGATTTTGTATAGTAATACTCTGCCGTGCACTGTGTGGTGCCTCTAGGACTTCGGTGAGTATAATAGGGAATTTAGTCAAGGTTTTTCACGGTAAGTTTCATGGACTGTGTGTATGGCGCAATGTCAGAATTCACACCTAGGGTAAATAGTTGCTAGAACCGCACCTCGAAAACACGTCAAGCAATTGCTCCAGAGTGAGATATTTCGGCAGAAGCTATACACAGAGGTGCGACTTAGATTGGGAGTTTTTCATGAGTGGTCGTCGTGACGGTACGCTCGCTTGGTAGAGCCAGTTTTCATCAACATCAGCTTAGAGAAGAGTGTGTACGCGAGGCTGTTAGTTAAATCATCTGAATTAAGCATTTTTTTGAAAAGTTGCTTGCGAGTAAGTGTTGGTCTTTAGCCGTTTTTTCATCTGAAGTGAGGTCTTTCCTACAGTCGCTCCAGGTTACGTCTTTTTTTTTCGTCGAGACAAAATAATGTGCCAATTTTATTGAAGTGTTACCAGAAGAGGTCATTAGTCAATATAGGGAAGTGAAAGTATCAATTTAGTTAGTAATCAACACTTAGATTCTACGAAGCTGTCAATCGCACCCATAGTTCGCTGTTTATAGAAAGTCGTCGCGTAACCTGTCCAATTTAGAAGAAGTTGATAGTGCACTAAGTATTTTAGAAGAAAGTGTGTTTTTTCATGGTGCAACATATACAGTGCAAATTAGGAATTTTAATTCATGAAAGACGCATGCAAGTCATCATTGTGCAACCAGTAGGCAAGTGATTGTTAGAGTTAGGCATTTTTGTAAATGGAAAACGGATGGTGATAATTATCATTGCGGAACATGTGATTGAAATTTTTTTTTGGGAATTATTCAAGAAACTTGAAGTTTTATTTAGCGTAGCAGAAGTGTGTTTGTTTTTAGAAGAAAAATAATTTTGGTGTGGTGGAATTTTTTAAATAAAATTTATTATTATATTGGTTGCTTAGTATGATATAAAAAGAAACTATACATTAAACTTTAAGTGGTGATAGTTTATCTCTAGCTAATTGTAATCATATATTAAGTTTTAGAGCCTTCTGACTTTTTGAAAGTTTCGGTGGAAGATCGGAAGAGACCACCGACTGAAGAGAAATTACTTGTGCTTTATTCTCACATTACGCTCTACAGCTAAGTGATCCCACTTTAAGAAGAGCTGTTGTGATTGAGAAGTTTGTGAAGGTATTTGAACAGTATTTGAGAGGTATAAACTGTAAATTATATTTAAATGCTCTTGGCTTTTGTAGTTTCACATGGCTCCAAGTGGATTGTAAAGTACATTTGGTAATTTCAGAATTGCTACTGCTATGCGAACGAAATTATTTTTATTATTTATTTATTTCATCGTTTGGCCCACTAAGGAGCGTGTGCATTCTCCTTCTTATTCTTCTTGCTTTTTTTCTTATCTTCCCAAAACCTCCTCATCCTTTCCCTGTGGCCTTGACGTCTCTCTTGTGTCCATGCATTCCTGAGTTTCAAATTTTTAGCTGTTGGGATCTTAGGAGCAAATTTATGTGACGTGATTAATTGTCTATATATATACTGCGTGTAGATATCAACGGGTCTAGGCTAACTTCTGCAAGGTGCTTTTGGGCTTCAATAAACCAGCGTGCTTTGGTTTGTTGGTGTCCGTTGACGATGTGAAAAATTTTCTTGGTCAGTCCCAAGTCATCCATTCGTACTGTATGTCCGGAGAATTTCGAGGTCACTAGTGGCGATATTGGACTTGGGACAAGGAACGGGAAGGAACTTGGCCATGACCTTTTGAAGGAAGCATCCTGGCATTCGCCTGGAGTGATTTGGGGAAACTATGGAAAACACAATCTGGATACCCGGACGGGGATTCGAAACAACGTCCTCCCGACTGCGAGGCCAGAGCGCTAAACGAAACTGTAAGAATCACGCTGGGCAGCTTTCTATCTCTGATAAGCATATGAAGTATATTTTGTTGGTATTTCTAGGTTGCGCCGTCGTACCTGCGTGTTGTTGGCTGCCGTAGAGCGAGTCTGGCCCCGCGTACATGTCATAGTCATAGAACTCGTCATCGTAATACTCCACAGTCTGTCTGTCAGAATCCCGCATGCGCGACACGCGCGAGCCCTGGCGGCTGATGGCGAAACCCATGGGCGTCATGATGCGAGGCCTCGAGGGGCTGGAGAAGCCTCCGCCACCCCCGAAACGACGGCTGCGATTCGAGGAGTCCCTGAGGAGAAACAACAAATCTAGGTAAACCTTCTCGGTATCGAATGCAATGAAACCTAAAGAAGAATCAGCTTATTACGTACATAGATAAAAAACTAAAGATTGATTATAATTATAAGGTGGGGAAGGAACTGCTTGTTGAAGTGGAAATACCGTATCATAAAATGTTATAATGGCACGACAGATTGGACAGAGGTAAGAAAAGTTTTCAAAATCCTTCAATTATTGGAGAGACTGATGAGCAGGGCCGGCGTTAGGGGGGGAGGGGGTAAGTGGATCAAATGTACCTGGGCCCGCGTGGCTGTTGGTGGGCCCGATCACCGGCTGTAGGGGCTCCCCGCTCGACAAGATGTAGAGCTAAAAAAAAAAAAAAATAGAAAAAAGAAAACTCGCCTATTTGGTCTGAGGGAGCCGATGAATTGTCCAAAGGCCCTCAACTGGTTACGTGACTGCTAAGAACGCTTACCCCGGGCACCAAAATCCTAGCGCCGGCCCTGCTGATGAACGGATGTACCAGGGAAATGAGGGAATTGGGTTACAAAACAAATCATTTCTTGAATATGGTGGTGTAGTATGGAACCCACACATTGGATATCCTGAGTGGAAAGAAGGGCAGCTTGTCTCTGCAAATTACTGCACTACATACTCCGGAAACTCAACTGCAGCTGCAGCGAGATTTGACTTCACTCTCCCTACGTAATATACGATTAAGGTGGTGTGAGTAGTAAAAGCTAATTTCTCTGGCTTACAATCTTCTTAGCTACGTAACTGATACGCATATAGTTGGACGCCTGGTGTTCTGGCTTCAATGTTCTTCCAACGCTATTGCACATAATAAGGATGCAGAAAGACCACACTGTACCCCAATTAGTTGACCATAGAACTAATGACAGACAAATGCCGTTGCTCCACAACCGTAAATATCTTAATTTAGCGGTAGCTGCGATTGGAATTTACATCCACGCAAACGCATTAGTATTGGAATGATGAACCCACAACTTAAATCAGACCATAAAATGAACTTTCCTACATCAACAACTAATGTTTCACAAGTTCTGCGCCAGATATAATTCATTAATTCTCATCTAGAAAAACCTCGGCGTAAGTTGAGAGTAATGTGGTCATGTATCGAATTTATCCCCAACCGACCCAAACACCCCAAACGACCTGGGAGTGATACTCGACAGAACACTCACATATGAGAAGTACTGCATGAATTGCTAAATGAATTGCTGGTTGGATCACAGTGAAGCAGTACTCTTAAATCAGCAATGGCTCTGTTATTCTGTTGCCAAATATGTGTGCCCGGTTTGGTACTAATCATCTCAAAAACACCTACAGGCTGCCTAAGGCCTACACCAGTTACCAGGCTTCCTCATCTATCAGGGATTACCCCACTCAGTATCCAAAGAGAATTGGTTGCGAACAAAGAGAGAACCAAAACAGAACGGCAAAGCGCACAGCTGCTGCAGGGCGATGCCTCACCGGTCCAGAGACTCAAGCCTAGAAAAGCTTCCTGAGAACGTCGCGGGAATTAGTTGGTCACCTGAAATTGCAAAAGTACAGTTGTGGAAAACTAATATCTCCAACATCTAGAGACCACTGATAATTGCGTATTGCTTGCCACATTGTTACGCAGAGGATTGGAACGTTTGGAGGTTCTTGAATCAATTGGAGACACGAGTAGGCAAGGCCATGGCAAATCTGGCGAAATGGGTTCATATTGACACTAACTACATTAAGCGTGAATGTGGTGAGGACCAAATCATGAAACATATGCTCCAGTGTCATATGTGCCCATCTTCTTGCAACGAAGATGATCTGTTTCGAGCGAGGTGGGTGAAATTGATTAACTTATGTAATGCTTAGCTGCGTATTTGATGAATGTGACTCGATAATGTGTAGATGGACAGTGCGTCTGATACCTGGTGGCTACTGATCCGATCGGCGATGGCGGCATTGGAGGCGGCGTGGGGATCTCGAGCAGGTGGTGGTGGGGGTTTGTGGGTGCAGTGGTGGGTGGCGCCGACGACGGCGTCGGGGGCGGTGACTCCCCTTCGTCGGGTGACGGCTGAGACGGGGGCGGCGACGGCGCTCGGTTCCCGGGGGGCGGCTGCGACTGGAAGCGTCGCGGGGGCTGCCCGCCCCTCGAGCGAAGTACAGGCCTCATCCCCCGACTACTGTCCTCTCGGTCCAGGGCGTATTTGTTGAACAGGACGGGCGTCCTGGAGGCAATCACCGGGTCCACGGCGACCAGCTCCGTCACTGCTGTAAGGGATAAACACCTCACATCTGTGGGTATCTCAACACACGAAGCAAACAGAAGCTCAGGATTTATTTTATCTCTGAATTTTGCGTCATTCTCCTTGTGTAAGTGTAAAAACAGTAAGGATCTAAAGATGCACGAAAACAACATAGACATAGAAATATATATATATATACAGTGGCTTAAACTGTTTGGAAGACTGTGGGGTATACAATATTCAATTTTTATGAATAAATAAATCAAAAATGTGTAATTTTTAAAGTTAATATTTTTGATAAACTACAGTAGAAAAAATAAAAATGTGTTAATCACGAAAAATTAGTCTTCCCTAATTTGAAACCATTTTTTGCATTTTGCTAAATGACTGTTTGTACAAAACTTTTTTTCCGAATACATTAACACGAATAGTAACAAATCATACCAAATCTCGGTAGTTCCATGTGAAGTAATTACACTGATTCGACATTATTCTGGAATTTTTGAATCAGCTTTGAATCTAATTATTCCGTATCATTTGTTATTAACATTTCTTTTAAGTAATATATTACAATTCCAGAAATATTCTAAATCTGGCAGTATTTTATGCTCTGGAGACATATGTAGAGCTAAGTTTCAAAACAACTCCGAATTCCAGTGTTACTGTGTATTGTACACGATTGTAAAAAGTGTACGATTTACATGGACGGAATGTGAGAAATGGTGACAATTAGTGTGTTCGTCCCAACGTAGGTATCACAGTTCCACTGGATGGGTAGAGCGTAATTCCCGTGCTTTAACGATCAGGTGTATTTGTTCTTTTTCTGTACAAATCAGTAGCTGATGTTACTTGACAGGACATTCCCTGACCTGGGGCGACGATAGGCGGCGGGTCTGAGAACCTGTGCGGTGCTGGTGGTTGCGGCTGGTTGTGGTTGTGGCTGGGCTGCCTGCTCACACTCAGAGACGTCTCCGTGTCGTCGTAGTACCTGCAACAACCACAGGCGCACTACTAAGGATTGCAATCCCGCAGTGTTTTAAATCCCGCGGGATTTGCAGCAATCCCGCAGTTTTTTAACGCATATATTTAAAACACAGTTATTTAAAACGTTAATAAATTAAATAATAATTAAATTAATAAATCAATTTTAATGTTAAGTGAAAAAAATTAACAGTTAAAAATATTTTAATTGGCAAAATGACATTAAAAGTTTTTAACATGTCTCAAGTATATTTCGAGGATTTACCATTTTTGTTTTTTAATCTAAAACGATTATTAGATAAATAATCAAAAATGAAAAATATTTAGTGTTATGTTATATTATGTGCCTTACAATACATCACATACGTTTTAAAACATGCGAAGTTACCAGAGTTTTTATTTTTTTGTTTTTTTTTTGTTTTTTTTTTTTTTTATTTTTTAAAGTTTAGTAACACCAAGTGATAGCATTCTATTTCACAAAGTACTCTGTGAAGTGTAGACTTGGCTCAGAACAAGATCTCATAACTTTTTGTCACATCACAAATTCCTTGATTGATCTTATAGTTGGTTCATTGTTATTAAAAGAAACTACTCACCAAGCTGTAAACTGTCAAGTATTTCAGTTTTACTTTAAGTGTCGTAACGACGTTTTTTAGAGTGGAAATTATTATTTTTTAGTAAGAAAGGAGACTATCTCGGCGTATGATTCCATTTAAGTCCTCACGGGTGTATCTCCGGATTTCATTGTAAAAACACGAAATTTCACACGCGAGGAAGACGGCGGAGTCAGTCGTCGAAGTATGGTGTTTCTACAACACAATTCGGCGCTACACCAATAAAAACTTCATAATAACTTTTTTTTGCCTTTATTCGAAATAATAACAACGAGTTGAATGGAAACTTGCTATTCACTCAAAAATAATGTATTGTGGCGATTTACCAAATCCTCTCACGAGGGATTAATCGAAAGCCAGAGCGCCACTTGTAAACATTCGGCTTTCGTCAAAGAAACGCATTGAGGCGGCGGCCAAAACAAGTCAAAGGATATAGAATTACCTTTTGATAGCTGCTAAATAAATAGGTACGCGATCGTTAAAATTACGATAACATTATTTTCGTATCAACGATTAATTAAATTTTCAGCCGCAAATACAGGAAATTGTCACTATTACTTTATCTGCAAATACAGAAGATGTGAATAATGAAGCCGTGAATAAAAAGCTTTAACTGTGTAGTTCATATAACATATGCGACACATAAAAAAAATACTTATTTCATAGTTAGAAAATCGTACCAAATACGCAGCATAACCCAAATTACAGAAATGTCTATTCAAAACAGTTTTGATAAATAAAAGTGGATGTATTTACTTAAGAATGACGAAGGTAGACAAAAACAAACGTTTGTTCACTTGAGTCAAATGCCAGCTGCAAAGGTACAGGCAAACAGCGCAATACATAGGATAGAGACCGAGTGGGACAGCGAGTCACGCCGACTGATACGCGTTTTAGTCGAATTTTGCGGATTGCGGATCCGTTTAATTTTCTGCGGGATCCGCCAGACTGTCTAATGATGCGGGATTGCAATCCCTAGTCACTACCCTCTGCTCGGGGGGATTATATGCGCAACTCAGGAGCAGGTACCGAGGGAATTGGATAGTATTTGGGTTAAGACTTCGCTTCTCTGACTTGGTTTGGCATTGCGGTGCTCTGAATTTGTTTATGGTTTTCTGTTTAAATCGACAATGTTGTCCTTATAAATATAACTTTTTTTACGATTGAAGGAAGTTGTTCCTGTCTATGACTTCAACAATACATAGCATCAATAGTAGCTTGAGTTAAGCGTCTAAGCCTTGAAACCATTGTAAGGTAACGGGTTTGTCGTTTCAAATAATACCAGTTTTATAAGAAAAATCGACTATAAGGTTACGTTTACACTGGAACCGACTTCGGTCACAACCAACTGAACTCTGACGACCGATTCTGCCAACTGAAGTGGTTACAATGGCCCAGACTTGGGCGTTTTGAGCCGGCCATCAACCCGGCGTTTTGACGATGTGGTCCGGTGTCCGGTTTGTAGATTTGAAGAAGCAAATTACCAGCTCTTTACGACCAAATCTTGTTTTCCTGTTATCGATTGCGCAAAAAAGTGTCTTTTTTCTTCAGCCTCAATGCCAGGTTCATCAGATGATCGTAAAAGATCGTGTCATTCTAAAACATTCATAAAATTTCGTTTTTTCATCCATCAGATGCTGTGAAGAACCCCCCCCCCCCCCTTTTTATGGAACAATGAAAGTACGTTTGTGTTTTGAGATAGTAAAAATAAAGTATATTGAATACAATAGAGTACATTTATTTTATTGTGTTTGAATACGTATTTTGCATCACTTCTAAATTTTGTCTGATGTCTCATATGGTTACGGCATGTGATTCGGGTACGAAAGGTCACTTCTTCCAACCCCGGCCTCAGTTGCAATTTTTACAGGACTTCAAATTGACATTCATCTCTGGCAAAGCTTCGATTTGTTAATGCTGTCTGTATTTAAAATAAATACACAATGATCTCATTCTTTATTAACGAAAAATATCTAGCGAATCGAAAGCAACCTCAAATAAGTGTGAAATGATTAACGTTTGACATTTCATTGTGATTGCGTTCAGAAACGCAAGAATCTTTCAAGCCAGTATAGTGATCTAAAGACTTAATTATGGTTTGTTAAGAATGCGTTTTTACCGTACTTTATTACTTTCGTAGATTATAAAGTACACATACGGAAAATAAAAAACAATATTCTATAATATTGTACGAGTGACTCGACTTCAAATTCCTGTCTGGCCAAACAGAATTTGGTTTTCTATGGTTTCCCTAAATCAGTCCAGACGAATGCCGGGATGGTTCTTTCAAAAGGCCATGGTCTAATTCCTTCCATCCTTTGCCCCCTCCCCAAATCCTATTCTTTCCCGGCTCTAATAACCTCGACGTTGAAGAAGCGGAAGAAAAACAAAACTAGCGATTGTTGATTACGCACGTGTAAACCCTTTAATCCACTATTAGTACTTCATTTCAGTCACTGCAAGCAATGTGAACTGCCGATCTATTAATTATGCTTAACTTGCGGTTGTTTGGAAACACAATACAATGTTTAGATTAAACCGAATAAAAACTCTGTCGGTGCGCATAGCACATTAAAAAAATTGTCACAAATTTTTCACTATAAATCCTTTTTATGTTGAAATAAAAAATAGCAGTCAGGTGTATCCAGAAGAAATAATATTTAATTGGTTGTTAATAAAGAAAGCCGTTGTAACTGTCTTTAATTGTTTATTGCCGTACGTGTTTTTAGGCATCGTCACGGACAGATTATTCGCATTCGTGTTACTAACACCAATCTTAATAAATCGTCGCTGATGATGCCTCGATGAGAGGTGAAACGTGTACGGTAGTAAACAAATAAAAGACAGTTGCGTCGACGTTCTTTTATCGACAGTGAATTATCTAAACAACTGTGGAAAAATGCATTGCATTTATGAAATACTTGTTATAGATGGATACAGAAATCTTTACATTAATAATTATTCTTTAATAATTACGCCAATACAACTGTTGTTGGATATTCTTTTTATTTATTTGGCGGACGCATTTCGCTTCTCGTCGAGGTATCTTCAGCGTACAATGTTTTATTTTACATTTCTGTTTTAAGGTGTGGTCGCGTCCGTCAAATAAATAAAAATAATATCCAACAACAGTTATATTGGCGTAATTATTAATTTAACAAGCAACTGTGGAATAAATGGCTTACAATAATCACGTATTTTACACTACATGTTTGTGCGTAATTGATAATTGTCTGTGCTGAGTTTTAAGTAAACAGATCACGCACCTAAGCAATGCATGTGATTGCTGGATTGAGAAAAAGTATATGCGGAAGAAGAGACATCTAGACTTATCAGTCTGGACGAAGTAAAATCTACTTTGCTGGATTTGAGTTTAGAAGGTCGCCATGCTCTGGTACTTCATCTGTATATGAACCGAGTAAGATTTGTGTTAATGGGGAGCTCAGTTACGTGCGAGGTAATACTGAGGAGATATAGTGTTTTTCTTCAAATCTCTCAATACCTACGCTTACCAGAGTCCTCACTTGATTACAAAATTACAATAATTTATTATAATTCAGGTTTCCTTTTTCTCGCTTTTTTTAATTTTTTTATTATTTTTTAACAAAAGGGCCACTCAATCCCCTAATTGTACAAACGCATCTCCCATCACGCGGTTGTCCATTGAATGTTCCTGACTTACATGTATGCTAAGCATGGTTTATAATTATATATATATATATATATATATATAAACAATATTTAGACGCCACATGCTGTAATTGTGACAGATCCTGTGTCGCAACACCTAACGAATACGGTAGAGCAATTCAAGGAAACGGTGAAATTTCCTTTTATTTACAAATCTCACCCAACCTTGAAGTAAATGATGTCAACTCAAACGCTTACAACAAGGGTGGCCTTACATATAAACAAGAAGTACATTCGGCGACCGTCGCTGTGGGAATCTCGACACTGAGAAAACCTTATTTTTTTAAATTGATAATAATCAGCTTGGTTAGTGTTAGAGCAGGGCGAGAATAGGGCCAAGAAACGGGAAGGAGTTCGGCCATGGCCTTTTGAAGAAACCTTTTTTTTATCTGCTTAACGTCTCACTAACAGCGAGGTCTTTAGAGACGGGAAAGGATGGGGGGCAAGAAATTGGAAGGAATTCGGCGATGGCCTTTTGAAGGAAGCATCCCGGCATTTGTCTGGAGTGATTTGGGAAACCATGGTAAACCCAAATCTGGATGCCCAAACGGGGATTCGAACCGCCGTCCTCCCGAATTCGAGACCAGAACGCTAGCCGTTACACCACCACGCTTGGTTTGAAGGAACCATCCCTGTATTTACTTGGCATGATTTTTGGGAATCTATGGAATACCGAAACATGCACGGCTGGAGCGGTAATCAATTCAGCGTTTTTCCGGACATTATAGCTTACCGAAACACTCGGTTACAGAAAAATCTATAATTACCGTGCACACGAAAGTAACGCATTTAGGTCCATACATGTTGCTTGATAGCCACGCCATTTACTGCCAGTTAATCACAGGCAGAGTATTTTGAAGTGTGTTGTCTTTCGACATTTACTTCAACATAATCTAGAAGGAGCAACCCTTTGCTTTCGGTATGGCTTATCGTTGGCGTTCTTAGTTTAGAATAGCGAGTGGTCTTTTATGACGGTCAATACCTGTAACGTATTGCCCGAGCGAGTTGACTTCCGGGTTCCTGGTCTTCTGGGCGCGCTCGTAGAACGTCGCAGACAGCTGTCTGAAGCGATCCGTCAGCAGCGGGATGTTAGTAGTCTCGTGCAGAACAGCAGTCGGGAATCTGCTCGGTAAGTGGAGGGCCCGTTTTAGTGCCCTGTTCTGTATCACCAGAAGGCACCGAAGGTGCGAAGCAGCCGCATAGCCCCATACGGGACAAGTGTATTCCATAATTGGTCTTACCAGGGTGATATAGATGTTTTCTCCCGTGGCGGGCTTGAAAAGGCTATTCCTGTTCAGCACAGGGTATAGAGCGTGTAATCTAGCACTTGCCCTTCTCCTGATATCTTGAATATGGGATCGCCAAGTCAGTCGCCGGTCTAGAGTGACTCCTAGGTACTTGACTTCGTTTTCCCACGGGATCGTCCCGTTGTGGAGTCGAAGGGGTGGAAGGTTTTGAGTGCGTCTCTTACTGATTATGATGGCTTGTGTTTTTGTGGCGTTGATGGTTATCCTCCACCGTTTCGCCCAGTCCTCAGTTGATCGAAGGACTTCTTGCAGACGCCTAGTTGCTAGGGCACAGCTTCTGCTTGCCGTACAGTATGACGTGTCATCGGCATAGGTGGCAGTAAGAACTCTGGGAGCGGTAGGCACGTCAGCGGTGAAAAGCGCATAGAGCACTGGTCCCAGTACAGAGCCCTGCGGTACCCCAGCAAGGATTCGCCTCACAGTTGAAGTGGCCTCAACTACACGAACGCAAAAGGTGCGGCCAGTGAGATATGACATAAGGAGCTTTACTAGTCTGCCTGAGAAGCCTTGTTCGTATAATTTGAGTAGCAGACCTGTATGCCACACAGAGTCTAATGCTCTGGCGATATCCACAAGCACCAGGCCACAGTATTGTTTTTCGTTGAATGCCCTTGTCGCTGCTTCAACCACCCTCATGAGCTGTTGCGTGGTGGAGTGATTGCGGCGAAAGCCGAGCTGGTGATGGGGGATAATCTCGTTCCGTTCGCTGTAATGATTTAGCCTCTTGAGCAATAACCGCTCAAAGACTTTGCTTTTAGACGGCAGGAGGCTTATTGGCCGGTAAATTTGAGGTAGGTGCGGGTCCTTCCTGCTTTTGTGTATTGCCACAACTTCAGCATGTTTCCAGCATTGGGGGAATTGCTGAGTGCGAAGAATGTTGTTAAATATTCCTGCCAAGTAAGTTGACGCTTGCGGTGGTAGATTCTTGAGACAGCTATTGAAGACACGATCCTGACCAGGTGCTTTATCTGGGTAAAGTGTGGCTAGGCAGCTCACATCCTCTTCCGGAGTGATGGTGTCAATTTCTTCCTCGTCGTCCGCTTCCTCAGCCTGCAGATAGGTGTTTAGGCAGCGATGTACCTCTTCTACTTGCAACTGGTCTTCCACTTCCGATGGCCGAAAGTTCCTCTCGAATGAATCTGGGCTAGGGCGTTTGCCTTGTCGGTTGGGCGATAGACTGGGCCCTGTTCGCCGTGTAGGGGCGGGAGTCGAGATCACTGCCTAGTGAATTTCTTTGTCTCTGCCCACAACGTCCCATCACCTGGGGTCAGCATCGAAACACGAGCCTCCCATTCTCTGCTCTGGTGCTCTGCCAGCGACACCTTCAATTCTCTCTGGACTCGGTTTAGCAGTCTTAGCGTGTCGGCATTCCTCGTCGACCTCCACTCCTTAGCTATTCGGTTTTTGTGCCGAATAGCCGCTAGGATGCCTCCTTGAGAGTGTGCTCGAAGGACAGAGCATAGTCTATATCCTCTGCCGGGCTGTCCTGTAGTGCAGCTTTTTTTTATTTATTTTTTTAACTTCTTAACGTCTCCTATAACAACTAGGTCTTTAGAGACGGGAAAGGAATAGGAAGGAATTCGGCCATGGCCTTTTGAAGGAAGCATCCCGGCATTCACCTGGAGTGATTTGGGGAAACCATGGAAAACCCAAATCTGGATGCCCGGACGGGGATTCGAACCGCCGTCCTCTCGAATGTGAGGGTAGTGCTGCTGAGACTATCTGACGGTATCTACCCCAATCGGTTTTCCTGAATTCCGGCTTTTGTTGTGCATTTAGGATTAGGTCGGACTCTAGCTCTACGATGACTGGGCAATGGTCAGAGGACAGCCTGTTAAGCGTGGATGCCGCGACGAATCCGGTGATTCCTTTAGTGACTGCCACGTCGAGAACATCCGGACGTCCGCGGTGAGCTGGGTAGTAGGTGGGTTCTTCGGGTCCCCACACACACATATTGTGTCTGTTGGCGACTCTCCGTAGTATGTTACCTGAAGCGTTGTTAACTCTGCAGTTCCAGTCTGTGTGTTTGGCGTTGAGATCTCCTCCCATGAACAGCTTACCTCTGATGTTTGCCAAGGTATTAAAATCAGCCTCTGCTGTTTCCCTTCTAGGAGGCCGGATAGGCAGAAACTACAGTCAGTGGTCCTCTTGTCGTGACCACTTCAATGCCGACAGCTTCAATGTACTGCAGAGGCGGAATTTAGATCTCATGATGTGGAATGCTTCTCTTGACATAGATAGCCACGCCACCTTTTGCAGTTGGACAATCATATCTATAACAGCAGTAGTTGGCTATTGAGGCTTTCAGTCCCGGTTTTAGGTGGGTTTCGGTGACAAGACATAGATCTACGTCTTGTGTTTAATGAACTGCAGGAATACCACGGTCTGTCCATGAATGCCATTGGCATTCCATATGCAGAAAGAGAGGCTATTGAATTGGGGTCGTCTATCCATAATGAAGATTAAAACTGCATTTGGGAGTAGCTAGAGCTGTCTTCACTGCAGCGCAGATGTCCGTGGTCATCTGGTCTAGCCGCTTGGTTAGACTGACCAACATATTTAGGACAGTCTCCAATATTTTACTCAGTCCTTCAGATTCCGCCGGAACTGGAGCAGCTGAGGGAGCCCAATGACGTGGTTGGTTGTTTAACAGATCTTCTGTGCAGGAGATCTGCGGGTTTTTATGTTCTTGTTGGTCGACCAATTGGAGTCAGAAGTTACAGTAGTGGCCGACTGTGGACCCACAACTTCCGAAAAGAGGCGACCGTCAGTCTCACTAGATTTTCTGTGTTTCTGGTACTTTGGATGCTTCCTAGTCATCCTAGTGGGCTTCGTCTGTTCTTTGCCAGTCGACGGAGAGGAAGTATTTGATTGTTGATGCTGGATAGCGGAGACGCTCTGTAAATTTTCTGCCGGTAGCTGTAGATCCTTCTTGCGATGTTGTTTGGCGGTATCACTATTAGCTGATAGGCCTCTCTGGCGATCTCGTGCCTTCTTGTACACTGGACATAGGACGCAACATGGCCGCCCCCACAGTTCAAGCACTTAGCTGCGTCGTGTCCTTTTCTCAACGTGCACTGTTTTGTTTCGTGTGGGCCGGCACACTTTACACAAGCGGGAGAAATTTTACAGTGCTTGGCTACATGACCAAAACGTTGACAATTAAAACACTGAGCGGGTCCAGCTGTAGCTCTCAGTTTTTCCGTTTGAATCTTGAGGTGGCAGATGCTCTCCAACTTAAAGATGGGCCTATTCTCAGGGGTATCAGGAAGAACGACAAGGAAGAGAGGCATGACCTCGTTGCTTCCTGGGCGGCGCAGCTGAACCACTGTCTGGACATTGAAGCCCATATCTTTTAGCTCGAGTTTGATGTCGTCAGTGGCCATAGTCCGGGGAATCCCACGGAGTACCACCTTCAGAAGTGGCACTGCTCCAATCGGAAAGGTATAGTAAGGAATGTTGCTAGCTTGCAACATCTCGGTGGCTGCTGTGAAGTCTTCAACGGTTTTCAGTGTGAATTTTATTTTGTCCCCTCCAGCCGATTTGGCTGAGAAAGGGTTTTTCACGACGTCACCCACTTTGTCGTGCAGAGTTTTATAATTGTCTTCAAACTGCACAATTGGCGGGATATGCGCACTTCTGGTAATCTCTGATGAATCGTCCTGAATTGGTTCGAAAGGATTGGTTGCTTCCATCCTTTCTGGGTGAAGCGTTGGTGGTGGCCTCGCTGTACGGCGAGGGAAGACAAAGCCCTCGTCACCTGGTTCCACACTTTTCTGGTAAGTGTGGGTATCCTCATTGCTCTTGGGACCCTGGGAACGACGCCCTCTTACTCCATTCCGCCCGGAGACCGAGGCTGCAGTATTGTCGGTGGCTTCCATGGTATTCTTATTTTGTGCCTTAGCTTTCTTTGGTTTCTTGGCTGTACCTAGTTTCGACACTGCTAGACTGACTCCACTAGATTTGCTCACCTCATTGTTTCTGTAGTTGACAGCACGTGGCTGTTTATTGTATGTCCTCTCTGGTGGAGTAGTGGGACGCTTTCTTGGTGTTAATTCTTTACTCACCGTGTATACGCTGAATGTTATACACAGCGGCTGGTGTAGCGTCTTCATCCATTGCCATATCCTTATCCGTTGTCGCACTTGTCACAGCGACCGCCGGCATTGAGACGCTCGACGCGCGGAAGTGCAAGGCAGCCTTTCCTTGTCACCCATCTGTGCGGCTCCTCTGGTCACGTACTGATGGGTGGCCGAGCTTAGTTCTATCGAGTTATTCAACTTCGACACGACACGTAATTTCTTGTCACTTTCGAAAACAATAACTATCTATAACAATCACACATCCAGTCAAAATGCACACACGTAATAATCACCAATTGTCACATACGATAATAATTCTCACATCACGTTTAATCGATGTGTATGCATCCATATTATGACTCGTCACACATGTAGCTTGAGTAGTAGTGCGCTCATTATATTGGGGAAAATTGAACTTCTAGCTGCGAGAAACATTGTTTTCCGTGACAGGAATGTACTACACTGAAGAGCCTAAGAAACTGGTACATCTGCCTAATATAGTGCAGGGCCCCCGCGAGCACGCAGAAGTACCGCAACACGACGTGGCATGGACTCGACTAATGTCTGAAGTAGTGCTGGAGGGAATTCCATGCATTCTGCAGGGGTGTCCATAAATCCGTAAGAGTATGATGGGGTGGAGATCTCTTCTGAACTACACGTTGCAAGGTATCCCAGATATGCTCAATAATGTTCATGTCTGGGGAGTTTGGTGACCAGCGGAAGTGTTTAAAATCAGAAGAGTGTTCCTGGAACCACTCTGTAGCAATTCTGCACGAGTGAGGTTTCGCATTGTCTTGCTGGAATTGTCCAAGTACGTCGGAATGCACAATGGACATGAATGGATGCAGGTGATCAGCCAGGATGCGTACGTACGTTCGTATCTAGAAGTATCAGGGGTCCCATGTCACTCCAAATGCACACGCCCCAAACCATTACAGAGCCTCCACCAGCTTGAACAGTCTCCTGCTGATATTCAGGGTCCATGAATTCATGAGGTTGTCTCCATACCCGTACACGTCCATCCGCTCGATACAACTGGAAACGAGACTCGTCAGACCAGGCAATATATTTCCAATCATCAACCATCCAATGTCGGTGTTGACGGGTCCAGGCGAGGCGTAAAGCTTTGTGTGGTGGACTCAGCAAGGGTACACGAGTGGGTCTTCGGCGGCTCCAAAAGCCCATATCGATGATGTTTCGTTGAATGGTTCGCACACTGACAGTTGCTGATGACCCAGCATTGAAATCCGCACCAATTTGCGTAAGGGTTGCACTTCTGTCACATTGAACGATTCTCTTCAGTCTTAGTTGGTCCGTTCTTGCAGGATCTTTTTCCAGCCGCAGCGATGTCGCAGATTTGATGTTTTATCGGATTACCGATATTCACAGTGCACTCGTGAAATGGTCGTACGGGATAATCCCCACCTCATCGCTACCTCGGAGATGCTGTGTCCCACCTTCGTGCGCCGACTGTAACACCACGTTCAAACTCACTTGAATCATGATAGTCTGCCATTGTAGCAGCAGTAACCGATCTAACGCCTGCGCCAGACACCTGTTGTATTATATAGGCGTTGCCGATCGCAGCACCGCACCCTGAGTATTTATATATCTCTGTGCTTGCTTACGCATGCATATACCAATTTCTTTGGCTCTTCAGTGTAGATAATGGTATGAAGTTTAGAATTTATCCTCAAAATATTCAAAACCGTGTATAAATCATCTAGTCAAAGTTTATTAGGTGTTTGTTGAAATTTATTATTTATTTTACAGTAATTTGTTTCACTTATAACCGAAACGCTCAATTTGATTAGAAATTGTTTTGATCCATATTTAGAAAATACAAGTTGTATCCTGATCAGGTGCATGTTTGAATATAAGGAATGTTAATCGCTGAAGCAAGGTCACGTGATATTAATTAGTCAGTGAAAAATGCACTAATACGCACCTGGCAGGAGATAGAATATGGGAAGTAGTCTCAAATATGCAGCCGACATAAAAGATTTTCTTTCTGAGAAGTATTTTATCTAAAGGCCCTTTAGAAAGTGAATTTCTGTGACCTTAAGAGCACTTATTTTCAACGAACAGTGAAGTAGGAGAAGAGGAATTATTTAGTTTTGTCAACTACACTGCAGTTACGATATCGATAGGAACTTTCGAAGGACAGGTGATAGGTAGTAATTATTCGTATATCGTACCGAAACATATATTAAATGATTTGTATGAGAAACGATAGTGAATATGTGAACCGGGAACAAGCAGTGTGAGGTAGCGAGTTGGTGAATTGAAGCGATATGAGTGACTACATGGCTGTACAGCACACATTTCTGTAACTAAAGTAGCTGACACCACGAAAGGAAATTAGAGAACTCGGTTATAGAAGCTGATTTAAAATGGGTTGAATTTAGAACTGTTAATGAATAAAGTGAACCGATAGTGCGTTGACACTTAAAAATCAAATTCTCGTCACTGCTAAGGCGCATTCCCACGATCCCTTGTAAACGGAGGCGAGACGGGACGGGACGCCATGGGAATAGGGCCGCCTCTGCTAGCGGAGACGAGACGCAGCTACCCACACTGAGTCGGTAAACATCACAGGCGTGTGTAGCGGTGCGCTATTGTCATCGGTTTGCAGCAGCGGTGCGCATCCCTTCTGTTGCTATAAAGTGCTCTGTGCCAAACGACAAACGTGGTGGGGAGGTGGCGGCAAAGTAAAGCTAGGACTAACCTGTGGCCTGCGGTAGTCCCTACACTTCGGCTAATGAGGTCCCGTCCCGTCTCTCCTCGCCTACAAGGGATCGTGGGAATGCGCCTTTACAGTTGCTGTGCTTGCGAACTCTTATAACGTTTTTTCCCTACAGGAACGAAGTCTGGCAAAAATAATAAAGTGGCATTGTCACAGCTACATCTATCAGAAAAACAATAAATGAATGTGAGTTTTAAAACATAGAACTGTGTCTTAAATAAAAATTATTTCTGAATTTCATATCCGTTTGACGAAACTTTTGTGAAATTTCCTTAGGTGTTATAAAATTGTTGGATGACTCTTTACATTTATTTGAATAACTAAAATGGTGCAATGCATGACATCGGCTCTTTAATAACTAATGACTTATTTCGAGGCTCATGCTCTACGTTCATATCGAAGTCAGTCGTCTAGTTTAAGCCGCGTTCCGACGATCTCTTGTAACGGACGCGGGACGGGACGAATACTCAACAACACGCCATGGGAACAGGGCCACCTCTGCTAGCGGAGATTAGACGCAGCTACCAACTATGTCGGTAAACATCACAGGCGTGTGTAGCGGTGCGCTGTTGCCATCGGTTTGCAGCAGCGGTGCGCACCCCTTCTGTTGTTGTAAAGTGCTCTGTGCCAAACGACACAAGGCAACGTGGTTGGGAGGTGGCGGCGAGGTAAGCTAGGGCTAACCTGCGGCGCGCGCTCGTCCCTACACTTCCGCTAATGAGGTCCCGTTCCGGCCCGCCTCCGTTACAAGAGGTCGTGAGAACGCGGCTTAAGAGGACTGGTATTAAGTTTGATGTGGGCCTTGTTTGTCCCTCACTAAGTGACAGGTAGTCCTTGTAGACTTACCTGCAGTCCGTGTCCGAGTATGAGGACCTGGAGAGGCCCAGGGCGCTGTCAGCTGACCTCTGAGAGGTCCGCGCTGATTTCCTGAAGGACGCAGTTCGCGACCGACCAGAAAACCGACCGTACCTGAAAAATAAGGCGTCAGTTACTACCCTACAACAGAGGTCGCTGACATCGTTAATGGCAAGCGATTCGAGCTTTGGTGCTGGAGTGGGGGTTTTCTCTCCTTCCTGCACCTATCGAATACATCGCAAACAGCAGGTACAAAATTAGGCTGTGATCAGGGGAGTAGCTATCGGAAGGCGGCCCCCAAGCTTAGGGGGCCCCCAAGCGTAGCTCAGGGGGCCCTCGCTTCAGGGAGCCCCTGCCAGGAAACCTTACAAGACTTGGTAGAGTTAAAAAAAAATTAAGGTCGCCCATCTGAACTGAGGGGCCAAAATAATTTTTTTTTGCAGTGGTATCCTCGTTAACCTGGCCGCGAGTTATAATGGTTGACGAACCCTGAACTACAATCTCTGTGTCACAACTTTATTCAGTCTACTGCGTTCATTTGGAGTTTCTTTAACAAAAAAAAATACTTCACGTCTGAAAACATAACAGATGGTTCTGATGAATTAATAAAAAAATTGGTAGTAAAACAGTTGAAGACAATAAAACGAATTATTATGTGATCTGTCCGGAAAGTTCGAAAAATTTTAAAATAAATATATTTTTCCAATTGCTCCCGTCGATAGTTGATATATTTGCACCATTAAAAAAAATAATGAAAAATCCTGGAACCCTTTATTTGAGAAGCTTGGCAGTTCCGCTTGCTAACTCTCCTTGGTTGCATCATTCGACTTTCTTTCAGAGCGGATTACTGGGCTGAGATCGAAAATAAATCTTTGGCAATCGACTAGCAAACTTCGTCCCATTCTTGACCAGAAACTCTCCTATCAGCAATGACAACCTCTGAAAAATTCTTGCTCACATACAACCGCGGGACAAACTGACAAAAGCAAATATAAAACATCATCTTGCGACAGACACTGCAGAAGAACTGTTCCTCGTGCCTTGTTAAAGCTACATTTAGTTTCAATCATCGTTTGGCTTTCGATTGAAAATTTTACAATTCGCACTTTTTACCTATTCACCTGCCAGATAATCGGCAACAGACTTGTGACAAATAAACAAGAGATGCAATTAAGTGACTAATTATGATGAAAGAAAACCTAGAACAATAGTTAGTACTTTACGGCCCGTTGACATTGGACTCGAGAAAAAATTTGGTACGAAAAACAGGAAGGGTCATGCCCATAACCTCCCCACTCCTGCACTCGCCTGGGCGATTTGGGGAAGTTTTCCAAAACCAAAATTGGGAAGATCAGCCCGGTAATTGAAATAGCATGCTTCAAATCCAGGTACAGAGATTTTGAGATTGAGTTGAGGAATTAAACGTGTCCGGAAAAGTGTCTGGAAATCGCAACCGAGGCGACGGGTTACAAAGCTTGAAATCCGACTGTTTTTGTAGCTTCCCCTTTCCAGCATCGCGGACTGAAAACAGATTAACTGTTCTGCAGAAAAATCCATATTAGAATTCGTATGTTTCTAAGCGTACGATTTGTTTGGCTAGGACATCCACGTGGCGGCAGAGTTTTGATTAGCCACATCTTCCGTCTTTGCTGTGAGCACAATCCAAAAGGAGGAGATTAGGTATCGCCGCCTGTTTATGGAACGTGTTACCTACGTTCTGTATAATATGTATATATTTTTTTGTGAAATGCGTAGTTTCATGATGCGGAGTTTATGGACCGACCCAGTGTGGTCGGTGAGTGGTAACGCTTTGGCCTCGCATTCGGGAGAACAAGAGTTCGAATAGATATCGGTTTTCCATGGTTTCCCGAAATCACTCCAGGAGAAAACCGGTATAATTCCTCCAAAACGCTATGGCCGAATTCCTTCTCCTTCCTTGCTCCCAGTTCGTTTCTGACACTAATGATTTAAACCTGGGCTCACAAGACTTCCCCATTTCAGTTAGGTGGTACTCGAAAACGCACGGCTACGATGATGCATAGTAAAGGGTGTTCAATAAACTTACATACAAGCATACGGATAGATTAACAGTCGTCGAAAGTATAGATAGCGGGTTTCCAAATTTGAGGGCCAGTTGGATATATATAATTTCTACATTATCACATATTGAAGGGGTAAAAGTTAGAAGGAAATACTGATACTTCGGAAAACGGTTTGTCGAATAAATTCCTTTTGGTATTTGATTTTTTTCTATCGAAAATTTCGAAAAATATAATATGGAAATGTGTGGAAATGCGGTACTTGCAAACCGAGCGTGATGGTTGAGTGGAACGCTCTGGCCCCGCATTCGGGAGGACGTGGGTTCGAAACCCCCTCCGGGTTTCAGATTTGGGTTTTCCATGATTTCCCCAAATCACTCCAGGCGAATTCCGGGATGCTTTCTACAAAAGGCCATGGCTGAATTCCTTCCCGGCCCTAGCCCCCATACTTTCACTTCGCTAATGACTTCGTCGTCAACGAGGCGTAAAGCCATAATAATAAAAAAAATTACGAAATGGATAGGTAATGTCATAGTTAGACTGTTCTTCAAGAGAAAATTATTTCGACACCTTGAAGCATTATCTTCTGTAGTTGATTTAAGGTTATCCCCACTGAGTAGGTGAAAGCCTACCGCGATCAGGCTACAGATCGTGGGAAGTTAGATCAGCCTGTCGTAATACCTGGAGATCTGATCGCTACTGTCCACCACAGAAACAATGCTGAGGACTAAACTGCTTGGTTCATCTACGTCGGAAAAGACAAACAATAGCACTCTTATGAACACGAAAGCGTTTTATGTTTAAGAAACTTCTCAAATATTGCAGAATTTTGAGTTTGATTATTTTTAAACACGGATTTTCTAAAACATGCGAAGTACACAGCTTTGCGGAAGGGTCCTCAGAAAATGAAATTTATGAGTAAAATACATCAAGAAAACACAATTAAGGAGAAAACCTTAATGTACGAAGGTAAATCCTACAATTATTGGAGACAAACACCAAGACACTACAGAATCTACATTTCGCAAGATTATGACACTTGGAAAATTACCCGGTGTAGCAAACACGCAAATCAGAATATCTGTTGGCTAAAAAGGACAAGGTTTTCTTTACAAGTATTAACTTTAAAAATGATCTGGACCAGGAAAATGTCAGCGATTATTTAAATTGTTATGTAACTTAATCACTGAAGGGTAAGTTACCAGGTTACAAGCTAAGGTAAACAAAGATTCCAATTCGTAATTTCTTTTCCACCGATTATTGCGTATGAGAGGCATATGTTGTTCTCGCATGTAAGTTTGTCATACATCCAGGGTAGATATTGAATTAAAAAAAAAAACAACACCGATTGCCTCAGTAGAAGGTCAATACTCCATTTGTATATTTGATCTCACAAAAGGCATCTAAGAATTAAACTGACAGTGGTTAAGGTCAGCAACGTATTCCCAATAACGTATTAAGAATAAAATACTTTGAAAACATTCAGAACTTAGTTAGTGGTCCCGTTGCAATCTAAATAAATAAATTTTACTCTGGTGCATTTTAGTTCGATCCAAGGAGAAACTGAAAATTAAATTTCATGTTGACTTTGTCTATAAAACGTATCAATTTTAGATAATTATTTTCCCACACTTGAAATTCTCTGCAAAATAGGTGAAATTGGAATTTTGAATCCGCTACTCTGCCAGCTATGGCGAGTTATTGATCAAATAATACCTCCGGAAATTGAAAGAGGCGAACGGCTTCGTTTGTGAATATTCCATACAGTAAACGTGATGAAAGAGATACAATAAATGCAACAGAAACTGCAGTCTATATAACAAGCAAGAAATATCATCCCAGAGAAAGCTCAAAGTAGACTACTTAAATTTGGAACATGTGTATTATTTGGGGGACAAGTTTTTCAGAGTTTCACAAATATCAAAATCAAAATTGGTTATCGAGCATCATCTTCATCTTTGCTTGTTGAGTGTAAGTATAAAATTGTTTTGGAATATATGATTTTTGGTGGAGTCATATCTAAACAGATTATCATCCTAAACATTTTTGTGTAATAAAAAATCTTCTAAAGCATTAATTTTTTTAATAGTGCGTCATAACGTATGATGAAAATGGATGATATTTTTATAATAACATTACAAGTATTGGAAAGCACCATTCATTTGAATAATAATTTGAGTTATTATTTTTGTTGATTCGTTTTTAATACTACTGTATATCTTGTTTCTCACCAAATGGTGTGTCTTAGAGTTTTAGTCAAATATTTGAAACTTTCTGTGGAAAAAGGAGGAAATCTCTACTATATGGAAAGCTGATGCTATGTGTTCTGACAAACCAGTAATGATGTTTGCAACATATAGTATACAGTACTCACGACTGCAGCGAGCGAGTGGTATTGCGCATGCTCCTAGCGCGTCTGAACTGGTGTCCGGGGGCGGCGGGAGACATGGTTCCAGGGAGGGAGCCGCCTCCGGAGGGTGGAAACATGGGGGTGGACGACATGATGAGTCCTGGCGGAGGCATCCTCTGCTTGGGGCGCCGGGTGCAGGCATAGCAGCACACTCGCCAGTACAGGAAGCGGAACGAGTGCGCCATGATGTCGCCGATGTTGGACAGGCACAGCAGCATCAGAGGGATGCCCAAGATGGCGTAGAAGATGGTCACCACTTTGCCCCAGTGCGTCTTGGGAGCGATGTGCCCATAACCTGCAACATTAAAAGGTTTTGGTCGGTACCTATGCAACCATACAAACTGAAAACTTTACAGCTTTAAAATAATGTTGTCAGTGTGTATGTATTTTCGGGTGTGGGTAATACGAGGAGTGATCAGAAACGAGGTTTCGAGGCCAATATTCCTGGAGTGTCGCCCGTTGTAGATAAATTAGTACTGTGTGGTCATCCTAAGATTGTGCGGTTGGCAACTGTGCAGAGTTTCAGCCACAAGCCACCTACAGCACTAGTTGTAGGTAGGTAAATACAAATGGCGACTCGTTTGGAAAAAATCCGCTAACTTATTCGATTTCTCTAGGTGCAACATGTAACCGGGGCTTTAGTTCACCGGCAGCTGGTAGACGTTTACGGTCTCGTCAGCATGTAGCAGAAAGGTATAGAAAGTTTGCAGCCGGCAGAGAAAACGTCACCGACGAGGATCGCAGTTGAGGTGGTTTCGCTGGGACTACATCGACAACCCGTATCTCGCTCTAAGCGACTTTCACCTTTTTCTTCAGTTGAAGGATTACCTAGGAGGCCGACGATTTGTTTCAGATGAGGAGGTGAAACACTACGAGACAAGGTGATTAAACACGGGAGGATAAAAAAAAATTCCGGGAGGTAATGTGAAAATTCATCCCATGAAACGCCAAGTACCTAAACAAATGTGGAGACCACGTCGGAGAATAACCTAATGCATGTGCTATCAGTTGCTTGCATTGCTTGTATGAAATAAAATGTACGAGTTTCACTACAGACTTTGTAATCTTATTTTCTGATCACCCCTCTTATTAAAAAAAACGTTAAGTAGCTTTGTCTGTATATTGAAGATATTTCTGAACTAATGTTTAGGACTTTGAGGTTCGTCAACCAAAACAGTCCTCGTGCTTCATAAACACGATTTTGAGAATTATTGCTTTGGTCGCAAAATACGAGTAATAAAGAAACCAAAACTGTGGAGTTCAGAGATTGTAGCTGTTCGCAGGATGTTATGGTTAGTACTGGCGTACGGTACAGACTATGACGCCAATAAGATGTTCCACATGTTGCAGCGTTTGGTGCTAGCGGATGTTCCGTGACCTTGTCTATGCCTCTGCTCTTTGTGAGAGGCGAATCTGTATCGCAGAGAAACCTGTTTAGCGGCCCAGTGCTTTCAAAACATTGTCTCGGTTTTTTCCAAGCTCTTTAACGACATCCGTTTTGCTATTTCTGTTGCTTTAATTGCAGAAATCAAAGCTGAAAGTTGGGTTCTGGCGTCAAGACAGCGAGTAGGCTCTGTAAACAGAGAACATCGAAATAGAAACAAACGGAAATAAAAGCAGAAAAACAGCAGCCAACGGAGGTGGATATTAAGCAAGTCCTTTATCAATCGCGTTTTTAATCTTCTACAAACATGATGTCATCTCCAAATTGAAAGGAAGATTATTACGATGTATAACAAACAACACGCTACATGAATTTATTATTTGCAGATGACCAAGTAACCACTAATGGAGACAGGAGATAATCTGCAAAGACCAGTTCACAAGCTGCATTTTAATAGCGAAATATCACCCCAAGAAAATGAATTTACAGGAAAGTTAGAAAAGAGCAAAGATTTTAATATTAGACACACCGGTTGGGCAAGTTACAGAATTTAAATACTTTTGAGCATTCTGAGTCTAGATAATATCATGGTTATAGATTTTAAAATTAAAAAACTCAGTACATTTGCAGTAAAATTAAAAGAGTTTTAGAACATTTTACAAAAATATGGGGACCTCCATATTGATTTATAGAGCAGAATGCTGTGCATTGACAAAACAACAATTCAGACGGGAGAAATGAAGTTTCTAACGTCAGTTTAGGAACTTAAAAGGACAGAGAGGGTATGAAAAGATGATATCATACAAAGATATTGAGTTAAGACTTTACTGGATGAATTACATGACCATAGAGCTAAATGGATTAACAATCGAATAATGGATAATAACGGAAAACGAGACAAGGGGACGCTCATCGATAAGATGGAATGATAAATTTTACTTTTCAACGTTGAACACGGTACAGCCTTATGAAAACTGAATTTTTAAAGCCAGTGATAATTAGCTGAGAACTCTAGCAATCGGGAGGACGTCGGTTCGAATCTCCGTCGGGGCATCAAGGTTAGCGTTTTCCATGGTTTCCCTAAATCATTCCAGGTTTATACCGGGACGCTTCCTTCAAAAAGCCATGGCCGGATACCTTCCCGTTCCTTGTACCCAGTCCCATCCCGCCTCTAATGACCTCGACATCGATGAGGCGTAAAGCCATAAGCAAAAAAAAAAGATTATCTGAGCCTAGCTAACTCTGTCACAGCCAAACAATTGACACGGAACGACAGATTCAATTTTGGAAGCAATTTCAGAATAGGAACTTCGGTTTTATTTTATTTTATATGTCTATACCGAAATTTTGCGAAGTCACGATTAATCAAATATTTAAGTTAGTCCTTCACTGCTCAGGTAAAAAAGTCACTCTAGCTAAGTTTTTAAATTTTAATGAC
>CM061914.1:131707101-131765507 GCA_031002005.1 Vandiemenella viatica
TGTTCAACTATATTCAGCTGTTGAATGCAATAGAGCTGCAGATTTATAAACATTTCTATCTCTGTTTAGAACCCCAGCTACCATTATCTATGTGAGCATCACAGCTCATACCACCACAGTATCTCTGAGGGTAGTTTTTCCCTCATACCATTCAGGATTGGAATGCACAGCAAAGAGATTAGTTTTGGTGCTGAGCACCCTCTGCCACCCACAATTTTGTGAATTGCAGAGTATTTATGTAGATGTGGAGGGTAAGGTGAAAAGTGCTCAGTCTGTCACGGAAAGTGTGTGTTTCTTAGTTAAAAAATGTATCTATCTTTCTATGTATTCTCCTTTTAGTTCAATGCATTTCATCCAATAATTCTTCAATGAATGGATTCCATCTTGGAAGTATTATTCTGCATGATATGAAAGATACTCATACCCTAGTCAATAGGTTAAATGTTGCAATGAAGTCTTTATGGGTGTATTGCTGGATTGTGTTTTGAAAACACAATATTTTGACAACTAGCTGTGTCATTTTTAAATACTGGTGGTCAATCGACCAGTGCAGATGTCTCCACACCTGATGAAGACAACGGAGCTAGTCATCAAAATATTGTGTTTTCAAAACACAATATGGCGGTACACTCATGAAGACTTCATTATTATTATTATTCCACAATTCACTAAAAGTGTGTGGCGGAGGGTGCACTGCAAGCATATGTTGGGAAAATCTCCATTCTTACAGGTTAAATGTTATAATTCAGATCCCTCAGTTCTCCCATTGTCGAAACATCTTTGTGGGCAGGTGCATTATTCTGATGAAAGATGATTGTAGCCCAAGTCTCTCCTCACGGATTTCGGTGCCAGGCCATCGAATTTTACACCTTACATTCATATGTGGAAATTACCATTTATTGCTAAATGAGTTTTTTATATTCCTTTAGCTAGAATATCTTGTATCATTGTAGGAAGTTGAGATGCATAATTATTTATTTAGCTAGTAAAATTATTGATGTTCAAGCTGTTTGTAATTATGAACATTTGTTTGTTTGGCTGATTTGGCCCCCAGAGAAGCCACTGTTGGCAGGACAACTACAGAAAAAAAAGACCAAATTGAGACATTGACACGACTTCTTGTACACTTGGGTATAGGATATATGTAACAATGAAATAATATGTGCTAAGTAGTGAAAAGTAAATACAAATTAAGATAGGGAAACACTTGCCTTAGGATGGTGGCCTGAACACATGTAACACTCTGAAGGGGTTTCAATAAGGACGGTAGAGTAGTGGTAGTGGTAGTGGGAGGTGAGAGCAATTTATTGATAGAAACACGAGATAGAGTATAGAGTGTGACCAGAGGAAGGTGGTGAAGGAGGTGCACCATACCTCATGCTGGTGCTAAGTCACCAAAGTTGAACCATGCTGTGAGGCTAGTAAATGTAGAAATGGAGGTGCTACTTGGGAGAGGTATTTTTTTGTTTTGGGGTTGTGCCTGTGAACAACTTGGTAGATGAAGTTTCACTAGGCATAGCCTACACCTGAATAGAAGGGGCAAAGAGGTACTTTCTGAGTTGTTAACTAAAGCTGTAAAGGAGTCCATTTCCAGAGATGATAGGGCAAGGACTGGGCCTTTTGTTAGGTGAGGGGCTGCTGGTGAGGAGATGGAAATAGATGATCATAGTGACACTTATTGTAAATTTCATGATGGGAAAAAATCATAAATGCTAAAGAAATAGATGAAACAGCTGCTACAATAACTAACTGTGGAAAAACTGGGAAGGAGGAGATCAGTGCTGAAAATATCACAAGTGTGTTACTGGTGTACTGTAAGAATATAATTAACAAAGTAACAGAATTTGTAAACTTAATAGAGATTCGTGAATCACAAGTAATTATAGGAGTAGAGTCTTGGTTAAAAGAAGAAGTACTAGACAATAAGGTTTTTCCCGATGGTTATAGAGTATATTGCAGAGATAGAGGAGCTATTGGTGGAAAAGTTTTCATGTTGGTTAGCAAAAAATATTACAGTTCATTAGTGTTCATAGATCAAGACCATGAGGTACTTGGGGGGGGGGGGGGTATTTCTGGAGTAATAAAAAAGAAAAAAATAGGGGTGTACAATAAACAATACAGTACATTCATTTTCCATTGATCACAATCTAAGAGACTGGCTCTGTAGGATGTGGAAAGTTGTCAATTTACAGATAAACAATTGCCTAACAAAGTAATATATACACTAAAAGATGTACAGTCATAGTACACGGTACATTAAACAATTGCATAACAAAATAATAGATACACCATATGATGTACAGTCATAGCATACATGGTATATTAATTATGTCAACTACATTTACACAAACTTCTTCTTCTTAAGTCGCCTTCTCCCATTGGAGGTTGGCGGTCCACATAGCTAGCTCTGAGCATGAAACTGCAGCATGGAAAGGCTCTTCAGACGTGCAATTGAACCATCTCCGAATGTCTTTCAGCCACAAATTCCTTCTCCTCCCAACAGATCTTTTCCCTTCAATGATGAGCTGCAGTAGCTGGTACCTCTCGCCTCTCATAATGTGTCCTAGATATTGCATTATCCTTTGTTTTATAGTGAGCAGCAATTCTTTTTGTTTCCCCATCCGATGAAGTACTTCTTCGTTTGAGACTTTCAAAATCCAAGATATGCGTAAGAGATGAAGATACAAATACATTTCAAAAGATTCAATCTTTTTCTCTAGATTTTGGCCTAAGGTCCATTTCACACCCATAAAGAAAAATGGAGAACACATAGCAGCGAATCATTCGCATTCTCAATTGCAGACTGAGATCCGATCTTATGAAAAATTTGTTCATGCTAATAAATTGTCTCCTTGCCTGTTCTATTCTCAATTTAATTTCTTTCTTGCAGTCACCCTGTTCGTCCACCACAGTGCCTATATTTGAAGGAGGATACTTGCTCGAACTTATTGCCTTTTATTGATATGGTTGCCTGGATTTTTCTCTTAGAGAAGAGTACAACGTTTGTCTTGGAAGGGTTGACAAGCAGACCAAACCCTTCACTGCGCTGAACTAAATTGTCTATTATGTATTGGAGTGTTGGTAAATCACTGGCTATTACAACAGTTTCATCTGCATCCCTGATATTATTGATCACTTTTCCATTTATAGTTGTCCCACTGTTTTCATTCTCCAACACTTCCCTGAAAATTACCTCAGAATAAATGTTGAATAAGAGAGGTGATATTACACAGCCCTGGCGAACACCTTTCCTGATTTCAGTTGCTTCTGATGTTCCTTGGTCAATTTTGATATCTGCAGTCTGATTCCAATAGAGCATGCTGACAATGCATAAATCATTTTGGTCAATACCAGTTGATTTCAAAACCTTTGTCATCTTTTCATGCCTCACGCAGTCAAAGGCTTTTTTATAGTATATGAAACAGGCATATACATCAACATTCATGTCCCTGCACCTTTGCACTAATACATTTAAGGAAAAGAGTGCTTCACGTGTGCCAAGCCCATTTCGGAAGCCAAACTGGGTCTCACCCATATGAGATTCACACTTCTTGTAAATACGGGTGTGTATGATTCGCAGAAATGTTTTCAGCACATGCGATAGTCATCACATTGTGAGGAGTTGGTCTTCTTTGGCAGTGGTATGAAAGTTGATTTCAGCCAGTCATAAGGTATCTTTCCTGATGCATAAATAACGTTGAATTACACAAACTACTGGTAGTTTATTTTGTAGATATCTTGGAAATAAATTCTTCGACAGAGTAAAAGGAGTTGTCAATTAAAAATTCTTTAAGTTTTTTCCTGTATTTATTCTTATCATCTGCTAGACATTTAATATGCGTTGGGAGCTTATTGAAGATATGTATCCCTGAATATCGGACCCCTTTTTGAACAAATGACAACTACTTGTAATCCTTCTGAAGATCATTTTTACTTCTAGTGCCATAATTGTATATTTTACTATTTGTTTCAAACAAAGTATAATTTGTGACTGCAAATGACATTAATGTGTATATATACTCAGCCACCAATGTTAAAATCCCTAACTTCCTGAACAGCTCTCTACATGAAGATCTGTTGCTAACCGCACGCATAATTGTTATTACTCACTTTTGGGCTCTGAACAGTCTCTATGGGTAGAATTGCCCCAGAATATTATTCCATTTGACATTAAGGAGTGAGAATAAGCAAAATAAACTAGCTGCCTTGTACGGAGATCACCTATAGCCGAAATTGCACGAATTGCAAATGTGGTTGCACTCAATTGCTTTACTAAGCCAAAAACGTACCTTGCAATTTAAATTATGATCAATATGCAAACCTAAAAATTTCACACACTCTACCTCTTGAATGTACTGGCCTGCAAATTTTATGTCTATATCTGGTTTTGATCTCTGTTATTGTAAGCACCTTAGAATTTTGGCAAATTCTAGTTTTGCTTAGGCGGGACTTAGAAATTTCGAGAAGAAAGTTTTCAACTTTAAGGAATTTTCCTGTAATCATGCTCACAGTTATAATTCGTCATAAAAATCATTTTAAAGTGTATTTACCATATCGCGAAATGTTTATTTTAGGAGATATTCCGCTTTGTTCAAGTTTTGAAACACGCAATCATAAAAGTAAAAATTCTAAGATTTGTAATATCTTTAAATTGCGTAAATCTACAACTGATGTTTTATAACCAGTGGTAGTCAGCACTGTCCCCAATATTTTTGCAGTAAAATTAAATAATTTGGTAAAGTCTAATTAGCGATTTTAATTAAGAGAAAATAATAAGCTTTTTATTAAAAGAGATATTAATTTAAAATTACATCAGTAGATAGCCCTAATTGAGACGATTTCGTACATATATTGGTTTCCATAAAAAGTTTAACCATTTGTCTGGTAATTAAGTTTTTGAAAATATATTGTCGTTGATTGTCGCTGTAAAAATTCAAACGTTTGGGTTAATCCCCTGCTTTAGAGCTTTGTATCACCACGCGGAATTAAATAAAACTTTAAAACTAATTACTCTAAATTTCTCACTAAACTGCCGTTGGACTTCCAGTAGATAAGTCTAGACACTGTCAAAATTTAAACATTTTTAATAATCTGGATCGTTAAATAAATTACACACACTTTTGGTCTCGCGGAAGCAAAAAGTTGTGATACAGGTGCTTACGTCACTGATTCTAGTGGTTCCTATGAAAAGACCCCGCCGCCATCATGCTTGGTCTGTCTTTCGTTTGATTTCGGTCTCTCGGCCTTTTGCCTTTTGTACGCGGAGCATTATGTGAGTGAACCTGCATCTGTCTTGTGTAGAGTCTGGGAGGAAGTCAGTTGGAGGTGAAGCTACCGAGTCAGCCATGTTGAAACTTTGGTGTGCGGGCATGGGAGGTTAACTTTCAACATGAACTTGTGAATTCACAAAAGGCGTCGGTCGGTTTAAAATTTCTCTCCACAACTTGCAAACTTTTGGAAAAGTGTGTTCGATTTGCCTACTCAACTGTATAATGCTAATTTTGAACTTTTGACTTCTTTGAATAAACTTTAAAATTTTCGAGTAAAGTGGACTTGTGATTTTAGTAGACAGTAAACCTTTTCTCTATTTGTGGCTTAACAAATATTGTGGCGACCTTTAAGCATTTACGTTGAGTTTATCCGGCTACACGGTCAAATCTAAATTATTTCATGAACTTTTCGCAGAACTTTGAATCAACATAAACTGTTAGTTGAGGCACTAAGGCTATACTATAGCCCCGGTATCGGCCTGGGTTCCTTACATTATGTATTGAATTGCATATATCGAGTTTTATCAAGCCATTAGCTGCAAACTATTTGTTAATATGTTCAAAGACATAATTTGAAATAAAGTCTGTAGATAAATCTGGAGTATTTTGAATGTTTGTGCAAATTGGACAAATTTCGCAACACAGGGTAGATCATTTATATATATTCAATAGTGGCCATATATAGAACTTTGAGGTACTCCACATCTGATTAATTCCCACTCAGAAAACAGTGAACCACTTAAGGCAGCCTTAAAAATTCTCCATTGACACTTTCTGTTTTCTATTCAGATGGCAAGAACTAAGCCTACTGCAATTGAAGAATGACTAATGAAGATAAGGCTCTTGGGGAGAAATTAAATTCATATTCCCAGTAGAAAGAGGGGTAAAACAAGGAGACTCTATATCCCCCAAGCTATTCACATCAGTCCTAGAGTTGGCAATGTCAAAAATCCAATGGCAAAACCGAGGTTTGAGAATAAATGGAAGAAATCTCAACAACTTAAGATTCGCTGATGATATAGTTTTACTCTCAAACAGTCTGGAAGAGCTCAAAGAACTGATAAATGAACTAGAGACAGCGTGCAGTGAAGTGGGCCTTAAAATAAATATATCAAAAAGCAAAATCATGCAAAACAAATGGGCAGAAAAAGATAAAGACAAGGCGGACATGAAAGATTCTGGTATTGAGTTCGTAGATCAGTACATCTATCTTGGCCAACTGATCAATATGAATGGTGACTCAAAGCCTGAGATCTACAGACGGATAAAGCTGGGCTGGAGAGCATATGGAAGAAATTCCGTAGTTTTTAAAACGAACATGCCAATACATCTTAAAAAACAGGTATTTGAACAATGTGTATTACCGGTCCTCACATATGCCTGCCAGACTTGGACCCTAAATAGTCACACGAAGCAAAAACTGAGAACTGCCCAGCGAAGTATGGAAAGAGCAATGCTAGGGTTTACAAGAAGAGACAGGAAAAGGGCTGTGCACATCCGTTCAATAACTAAAGTAACAGACATCTTAAAAAGAGTCATGACCCAAAAATGGCAATGGGCCGGTCATGTTGCTCGCAAAAGAGATGAAAGATGGACTACGGTAGTGCTGGACTGGATACCGAGAAACCTGAAAAGAGCAAGAGGAAGACCCCCGGATCGCTGGGATAAGGATATACGTCGAGTTACAGGCGTGAACTGGAAGAGGGTGGCTCAGGATCGATCGGCCTGGAAAGAACTACAGCAACACTATGTAGAATTAAATTCTAATATATAGCTCATTAGGCTTAAAGAGGCTACATCCTGAAAAAAGGATTGAGATAGCTGCAATAATAATAATAAAAAAAATAATAATAATTTGAATTTACCAGGTGTAAATGGGGTAGGAAATAAGATTAATAACACAAGGGAATAGAGATTTGCAAATACCTTAATAAGGGAAGGAGAGTTTACTCAAGTGTAAAGCAGAATACTAAAGGGGTAGGTATGAGATTAATATGCAATCACATCAGAAATAAATGTGAGAAACATAAGTGGTTTTTCAGTCAGCAACACGGCTTTAGACAAGGTTATTCGTGCATATCTCAATTAGTAGGATATACAGTCCCTGGCCAATTTATTAGACACACTACAGTTTTTATGCAAATTTTGATTTGTGGCTAACTAAATAAGTTTTTTAATACATAAATTGCAATAAAATTATTATGTGTAGTCTGCTTCATGGCACAGGTGATATAACAACTAAATAAAACACAGTATTTGTTGAAAATATTTTATTTCAAATAATCACAACAAAATATTAAAATATTGTGAAAATGAAAACATTAGTTTTAATATCTTGTTGAGCCACCTTTCGCAGTATGAGACCCTTAATACGACGCGGCATGCTGTTGATGCAGGATTGTAGTGTCCTGCATTTGTGGATGATAATACCACACATGGATGATCTTCTCCAAGAGCTGCGTTTTTGTCATAATGACATCTCCCTCTTCATGAGTCCCCATACATTTTCTATGGGGTTCATGTCGGGACTGTTACCTGACCAGTCCAACAGAGGGATATTTTGTTCCTTCAGAAGGTTTTTACCGACCAGGCTGTGTGACAGTGAGCGCCATCCTGCATAAAAATAAATGGTTCCCCATTCGGGAACCATTCTCTGACCTGCAGTATTAACCATTTTTGCAAGTCTTCTTTGTACTGGTCTTGTCTCATTATGCCTTTAACCACATAAAGACACCCTGTACCCTTTCCACTGATGACAGACTAAATCATCACCTGTGTTGGGTGTTTTACGGTCTGAATAATGCAGTTGGGATGGAATTTTTCTCCTCATCAACGGTGCACATGCTAACATTTGTTACTAAAAAATTCAAACGTGCTTTCATCGCTGAAGCAAACATGTAAAAATCAAGAAACTTAATTAATATATTATGAATAAATGTACATAGCATCTATCATATCGTAAATAATAATTATCGATCTCCAGAAGTCCACATCCTTATCACACCACTGTTTAGCCAACTTCAGACGTTTTGCTTTCATTGCGGTTGTTAACTTGGGTTTTCTAGTAGGTCGACAAGCCTTGAAACCAATATCCTTCAACTTTCTGTGAACAGTGCATTCAGATGCATTCACATTAGCCTCTTCCAGTTGAGATTTTATCTGTTTCGTTGTTGCAAATCTGTTTTCTAGACAAATTCTTTTGAGAAATCTTTCTGATCTCAAGGTGAAAATTAGCTTTCTTCCACATTTATTCTTCCTTCTGGGGCACAATTCTTCATCTGAATGAGTTTTCTTCCTTATGCGCCTCACGCTAGCGTTAGATAATTTCAACCTTCGTGAAATTTTCCGATTGGAATACATTTTTGTATTAACGAGGGCTTTGACTTCTGCTTTTTTACGTGGTGTAATATCTCCTCTTTTACCCATTTTTAAAGGTCACATTCAATAATATCTGGTTATTAAACAATCACTTGTGATGTCGATATTACACAAATGATAATAAATGTGAACAAAGAAACAGATCAGTTACACACAAGAATGCCACTGAACGGGTCCCGCACCTGTACACTGTACTATGCACACTGATAGCCACAATAAGTCAACAATCCAATGTCAAATAGCAACAATAGACATAAAATTCAACAATGAACTAAGTGCCCTAAATAACTGTTATAAATTTTATGATTAATTGCATGAGAAATATTACTCAAAATGTAATTATTACAAATAATACTAAAGATTTGCCGTGAGCAGTGTGCACTCCATTGCAGTTAAAAAGTAAAAATAAATAATAGTAAATTCTGTAAGAGGCTGCCTCATGTAGTGACAGTTGAGCAGGCAACATACTGAGAAGAAGAAGGAGAAGGGGTAGTGATTAAAAGCTAATGCCTGAGCATTGCAAAATATCAAAACTAAATCTGTGGCAGGCGGAAAGGACTGATAGAAGTATAATGTAATATAAAATCTTTATTATGTAAATAAAAAGAACTATAAACCAAAGAATGCATGACTGTAGACATTACCTTTGGTTAGCAGTTTGGTTAGGTAGCGCGGGTAGAAGAAATGGGTGGAAGAGAAGAAGGAAAAGTAAGGACTGAGTATTACCTTAAAATGAGACTAGGTGATTGCCTGGTACCCAGTTTGCACAGGTGCAAAGTTTATATTCTGAGTTCAGAGGAGGTGTTGCTATTTGGGAGGACTCTTTGCTATTATACAGACGATGGCACAAGAATTAAAATTATTGGCATAGCATCATGGGAGATGGATGAACAGCTGCTGGGTATTTTGGATTCCGGATGAATACTGTCTTTCAGTCGCCATTCATTCTTATCGCTAGTGGATTGTTGATTAAAACTATGTAGGAAGTCAAGCAGTGGTTGCAGGTTACCTGGTATATTACACGAGATATTTCACGGGTGGTGTGTAGGAAGGATTTTTGGGCCCAAAAATCCTTCCTGCCTCTTTCATAACTTGCATTAGATGCCACCTAATATATGTCAACTCTAATTCACAAACATTGTAAGCACCTTAGAATTTTGGCAAATTCTAGTTTTGCTTAGGCGGGACTAAGAAATTTCGAGAAGTGTAGTTTTCAACTTAAAGTAATTTCCCTGTAATCTTTCCTATAGTAACAATTCGCCATAAAAATCATTTTAAAGTGTATTTATCATATCGGGAAACGTTTAGTTTAAGAGATATTCCCATTTGTCAATGTTTGAAACACGCGATCGGAAAAGTAGAAATTCTAAGATTTGCAATATCTTTAAATCGAGTAAAGCGATGACTGATCTTTTATCACCAGCTATAGTCAGAACTATCCCCGATATTTTGGCAATAAAATTAAGTAACTTGGTAAAGTCTAATTAGTGATTTTTAATTAAGAGAAAAAAATAAGCTTTTTTATTAAAAGAGATATTAAATTAAAAATTACATCAGCAGATAGCCCTAATTGAGACAATTTCATACATATAGTGGTTTCCATAAAACGTTTTAGCATTCGTCCGGTAATTAAGTTTTTGAAAAATAGATTGTCGCGGATTGTTGTGCACTCGCGTAAAATTCCAGAACACTTAAGGATTTTCCCCAAATTAGAATGTTTCACTACGCGGAGTTTTAAACAGCTAAAACTTTAAAACTAATTACTATAAATTTCTCACGGGACTGCCGTTGGACTTCTAGTAGATAAGTCCAGATACTGTCAAAGTTTAAACATTTTTAATAGTTGGGATCATCAAATAAATTACACACACTTTTAGCTACGTGGAAGCAAAAGGATGTGATATAGTTGCTGACGTCACTGGTTCTCATGGTTTCTATAAAAGGACCCCGCCGCCATTATGGTTTGTCTGTTCCGGTCTGTCTTTCGTCTCGGTTGGTTGTAACTCGCCATGCTGGCTAGTTCGACCATGTTGAAGCTTTGGTGTCACGTTATATAGTAACCTTAATGACTGTTAAAGACTGGTAAATTTACTAAAGGGGTTCGGTCTGTTAAATTTCTCTCCACAACTTGCAAACTTTGGAAAAGTGTGTTCGATTTGCCAACTCAACTGTTAAATGCTATTTTGAACTTTTGATTTTCTTTTAAATAAACTTGAAATTTTCGGAAAGTGAACTGTTATCATTTCATAGTTATCTTACAACCTTTTCTCTATTTGTGGTGTAACAAATATTGTGGCGACCTCCAGCATTTAGGTTGAGTTATCCGGCTACATGGTCAAGTCTAAATTATTTTGTAAATTTTCCATAGAACTTTGAGTCAACATCAAGAGTAAGTTGAGGCACTAAGGCTATACTACAGCCCCGGTATCAGCCTTGGGTCTTACAACATGATCCTCTTCATCCCATTAGACAGCCCCAAGGTTCTTTCCCACACAATAGACATTGCTTCAAGATGTGCAACATACATCATGCCACCAACACCTTCACTGTCCCTGTCACTGGGGAAAGTTAGGACACACCACCTGTGAAAACTCCCATATAATATACCAGCTTACCTGCAACCACTGTCTGGCCGACAATTAAAGAGAGTTGGTGAAAAGTTGCATGCCACAGTTAGTGGCAGCTCACTCATGTAAGAAGCTGAGTCAAATTATGAAGGTTAATTAAGTTGCAGTACTTATCATAGCTGTCTACATAAAAATAATGTATTATGGGGTATGATATTCCTGTCCTGTCAGGATTTAAAAATTATGCAGCAGTAGTTTGATATGGCAACCAAGCTCAGGATTTTTAGACAGTAGATAAAATTAGACTGTGCATATTCCTATAATCCAGAAGAAAGATGTTGTGGTTGTTCTAAAACCAAGTTGACAGTGAGTTTGATCAGTTTTGACACTGCTAGCCTCCCCAGGAAGATTACAAACTTCACCTGTTGGAGACGAGCACAGTGGTCTGCTTTGGTGATTTATGCTGAAAATGGTTGGCAGGCACTTGTGTAATTAATGTCAAGGACAGCATACTTCAAGAAATCGCCAGCAAAAATTTTTAGTGGGACCTAATTTTGTGAACACACAAAAATTATATCCTTATTCATCAAGGAAGTTTTATAGATGTTGTTTTGATTTCATTTTTCCATTTCTCTTATTTGAATCAATGTAACCAGCACATGTTTACTCTTAAAAATTATGAGAAAACAGTTTTGGAATTTTTTCTTTGTTTGTTCATTTTTTATGTGCATTGTATTTTTTCTGTTAATATTATTATTTTACATATATTATTCTCTTGTTAATAACTCTTTTATTTTAAATATATCTGAACCACTTTTAGTACACAGTTGTTGTTTAGAAAAAGTAGTGATATATTGTTTTTAAAAGTGTTAAATTAATAAGATATGGTGATAAATATTAGTTAAACAAAACTAAATTTTTAACATAACTGATAATTTAGAGAGATGGCATTGTACCATGATGAGGCTGAACTTCTTATTCGGCTGCAGAGAATGCCTGTCCTGTATGGTGCAATTTAACTCATGCCAAACAGGTGTATATAGTTTTCAATGACATCTACAGAACCATAATGGGCGGTTTAAAATCCACTCCAGTCGAATGGCTCCACTGCCTTGCAGGAATAGTACCACCTCCAGTTCGAAGAGAAATAGCAGCGAATAAGGAAAGGAAGAAAGTGGATCTTGAAAAAACTTGTCCATTACATCAGCATTTACTGCACATGCAGACTGAAGTCCAAGAATAGTTGCATAAGAACATCAAAGGAACTTGCATCTACCACTGCAAAAGTCAGGTTACAATTGTGGAAAGCTGAGGCCCCTTCCCTCTGCCTTGGGAAGCTTTACCACCTAGCTATGACAAGGGATGGCTGATATGAAAGTCTCTGAATAGGCCAAGATCAAGAGTAGGTTGATTCATGATTTTTTTAGTAATATGGTGTTATGTTGAAGTCAATTACATCAAGTTCGACTGCAGAGATCAGATTTTGCAACACATGCGTCCAACCTACTGTACGATAGTCCTGAGTAAATGTACTGGAAGTGGGCAAGTTTTGGTCCAGTAAAATTTTATGGTTTTGTGTAAATATCTCTTATTCTGAGGTTCGAATCCCCGTCCGGGCATCCAGATTTGGGTTTTCCATGGTTTCCCCAAATCACTCCAGGTGAATGCCATGGCCGAATTCCTTCCCATTCCTTGCCCCCATCCTTTCCCGTCTCTAAAGACCACGTTGTTAAAAAGGGACGTTAAACTGTTACAAAAAAAAATCTTATTCTGACACAGAATAAATAAATAAAATAAATCATGGGCAAATCCATTGGGAATGATAACAACCTATAAAAAATGTATAAATTAAGATTCATCTTGTGAGTAAAAATCTGATGTTAAGTTTTAGACTGTTTCTCAAACTATGTTCCTTCAATTGTTTCAGATTGCAAGGCATATGCATTAGAATCCATAAACATTTTGAGAAAATACTCATGGATTTTAGATGTTCCTTTGAGTTTCCTTCTGTCTTCATACTGGTATATCCTTCCATTGAATGAACGTCATATCCTGAAGGTAAAATTAATGTTTATGGTCTTGTACTTATTTTCATTCAAACATAATATACATTAATAGTAAAATTTCATTTATCTGCTTATTTTATTAATTTAAAAATATTTTAACTAAAATATCTTTTATTTGTTGATTTAGGCAGCTATGGCAGCACACCAGTCACAGTATGTATGGTTTCGGAAGCTGTACATGGCATTTTCTCGATACACCATCATCAATACACTCAGACAGATTGAAATAATTGACCTAGAACTTGATCTTGAGTTGGATGATTGAGTGCATTTGTGGCTCTGTCTGACAACAGTGTGTGAAAAATGAAGTGGAATTTCACATTTGATGAATTTTAAAAACTTTATCACATTTGTGTATTCTTTTTATATGCCTCTACTTAACAAGAAAAAAGAATGCTTTTATATATGGTCCATGTGTCCACATATTCACTGCCACTGACTATAAAGTATTTATTGTGGTGACAAAGTTACCATACATGTATGTAGAAGGAAACTTTTTTTAATTAATTAATAATTTTGTTATACCAGTGATTGTTAGTAATTATTGCTTTGTAATAAAATAACTGAGCAGAATTCTCTCTGACCTAAAAATAAAAATTTAAATGGAGCAATTTTCTATAATGACAAAACTCTGTGGGGTATTAATGAAGACATATGAATTATTAACATGAAAGACATTTGGGGAATCAAATAGCAGAAATGTCACTGAGTTTATGGATTGATAACACTTAAAGAGATATCCATAGTTTATGCTAGAAATGAGATCTTTCCTAATTATCATATAGACTTAACAAGCTATTTTGAACAAGAGTTTTATGTTTCTGGGTGACTAAGGATGGGATTGCACACTAACTATTATACGTGAAAAATCTGCTTGTGATAGTTTGATGATAACCCTATATTACTAAAGAAATAAATATCTTTAAGTGTGTTGTCTGTTCTGTCCCATTGAAGTATAAAGTGACTAGACAAAAAATAGTTCATTTAAAAATCTGTGGAATTCATGTCTAAAATTTTGATAACACAGCAATAACAAAATTTGTTTGATTGAGTTTTAAGATATTTGGTTTCAGAATCTAGATAATTCAAAACGGAATTGAATATTTGCTTTATTTTTTAACTTGTGGCTAGATATAGTTATAAAATGTGTTATTAACAAAAAATAACTAATTAATACAAACAAGTGCAAAATAACAGTATTTGCAGAGGATAAAATAAAAAAAGCACCTACCAAATGACTGTAAAAAACTGATAGTTTTCCTGATAGCTTTATCAGGAAAATATATAACAAAACTCACTGAGAGAAAATGAGTTGACAAATGCTAAAGCCTTGAAATATACCAAAGGAAACTGAAGGGTTACTGTCAGCTGCTCTTGGAAAACTAACCCTGAAGGTTGGTTAGTTTGTATGACTCTTTTTATTGTTGAGAGAATTTTTTGTTTAGCTATTACATTTTTAATTTTGTTCAGAAAACCCAACTCTGATTTTTGCAAAGTTATGTCATACTAGACACTGTTTATATATCAATTCTTGTTAGTTCATGCATTTTATGCATTTGGCAGATGTAAAAAATCACATCATTCTGATAGGTAGAAAGTAGGTCAGGTGATATATTCTGGGGAACAATAGGATTCAGAAATAAAAGTGTTCATGTTGCTTAACCTTTGTTATCAGATTTTTATTACTATCCATGTAAGTATAGGTTATTTTAAAATTTACGCGGTAAACTTTGATTTCCTGTATCCTATATATATATATATATATATATATATATATATATATACACACAAAGGGATAGCAAAATGAACCACCACTTACCTTAGATGATGGTATCATCTAAGGTATCCTTTTTTTTGCAAATCCATTCGCTAATTAGCTCCTATTATTTCCTGGTGACTGTATATATATATATAATCTGTATATATATATAATCTGTATATATATGTATATTTCTTCTGTCCATATGTATGTCACTGAAATGCTCCTAAACAGCTGGACAGATTTTTATGGAATTTTGTATGTTTAAGTTGATTCAAGAATGATTTAGATTCACAATTTAATTTGCAGAAGTCCCCCCCCCTCTCCCCACAGAAATCATCAACGAAGATAGCGGTCTTTTACTTGGCGAGCATTGGCTGTTGCTATGTCAACATAAACAGTATCTCTGAAGCACGGCATAACCCGAAAAGCTATTAACAATGCCAAGTCTTTGTGGACAAGGAGGAAATATTGGTCAACCTACACGGTGTAAGGAACCAGGCCGATACTGGGGCTGAGTATAGCCTAAGTGCCTCAACTTACACTCTTGATGAAGACTCACAGTTCTCTGGATAACTTACTGAATAATTTTGATTTGACCAATGTAGCCTGGATAGTTCAACTTGAATGCTTCAGGTCGCCACAATATTTGTTGACCCACAAATATTGAAAAGGTTGATCAGCTAACTACGAAATAATAACGTTTCACTTTTCCAAAGTTCTTCAAATTTATTCAAATAAAACCAAAAGTTCAAAATAGCATTCTAAAAGTTGATTTGGCTAATCGAACACTCTTTTCTAAAAGTTTGCAGGTTGTGGAGAGAAATTGCAACCAACTGAACCCCTTTTGATGAATTTAAAAGTTCACATGAAGAATTATAGTTGTTATATAACCCGACAGCATCCAACATGGTCGAACACAGTTCACTGACGAGAATAGCCAGTCACGACACTACGACGAAACCGAATTAATGTTCCTTCACATATTGTTCCCGAAGCACCGGACAGACGAAACCGAAAATAAGAAGCGACAGACTACATTTTCTAAGTTCTGATTATACAAATCAAGTCATGCGCGTAGTTGCTCGATCACTTCCCGGCGTAAGAATAAGACAACGTGTGCTAACCGCACGAACTATTATAGCCAGGCGCGCGCCTATGACCTTGGCAAATCTTTCTTTAATTAATATCTTTAAAAGTATTCGATAGTTTAATCTGAGATTTTTACAGGGACTTTCTATCATCCTGTTCTATCGATTTTAACTTAATTTAATGTTCCAAAAGGTTTCTATCGTCTAAACACTAAACTCATCACGTGACCAATCTTGGCGGACTTTGTGGATTTTCCCGAACTTCTCACCCGACAATCAACGACAATCAATTTTCAAAAACTTAATTACCAGTCAAATGCTTAAACTTTTGATGAAAACCCATATATGTATGAAATCGTCTTAATTAGGGCTATCTGCTGATGTAATTTTTAATTTATTATCTCTTCTAATAAAAAAGCTTATTTTTTTCTCTTAATTAAAATCACTAATTAGACTTTACTAAATTATTTAATTTTACTGCCAAAATATCGGGGATTGTGCTGACTACAGCTGGTGGTGAAAGTTTGGTTGTAGCTTTAGGCGATTTAAAGATATTGAAAAACTTAGAATTTCTACTTTTCCGATCGCGCGTTTCAAAACATAAACAAAGCGGAATATCTCCAAAAATAAACATTTCCCGATATGATAATTACACTTCAAAATGATTATTATGACAAATTATAACTGTGAGCAAGATTACAGGGAAAGTACTTAAAGTTGAAGACTGTACTTCTCAAAATTTCTAAGTCCCGCCTAAGCAAAACTAGAATTTGCCAAAATTCTAAAGTGCTTACAACGGAATGCACAAATAGTTCATAATCGTCGGTTAAATAGAACGGCAGAAGATCAATTGACGGACAATGTAAATTTAAGAAACCAGGTTTCAAACACACATGCAAATGAAAGTCAAGAGCATCACAATGAACATCTTTGGGATAATGCATCGAGACAAAGAGAGGCACGCCAACGAGTCACCAACTTGCACAGAGAACATGATCGTCAGCACGTGCAATAACGTCGTGCATTTACACGTGCCAACTTTAACAGATGATATGGTTAGGTTAAAATGCAACCTAGACCAAAATGTAAACTAATATTCTGTATAACAGCATCCAATTCATCCCATTCTGGGAATTGTTTGGGTATATCAGTGTTTAAGTTACTTCTGGAAATGGATGGTGCCAAATTAATAAAACTTGGTACGCATGATTTACATCGGAAATATAAAAAGAGTGTACAGGTAAATAAATCCTGATTAGACCGGGCAATGCCAGGTACTCTGCTAGTATATATATATATTTCTTCAGTACCATTGTCCTTTTGTTAAATTACTAAGATTAATTGGCATCTCTCAACCAAGACAACACACAAACAAACAAAATATACAATATTTCGGGTGAAAAACCCTTTTCTAGTTAGAGGTAAGTGGCGCGAGACTTGCGTTCAACGCAGCCACTCTCTTGCGCAAGTCTTGCATTCAATGCAGAGTGGCTGCAAGCCCAGCCACCTACCTCTAACTTGAAAAAGGGTTTTTCACCCAAAATATTGTGCATTTTGTTTGTTTGTGTGTTGTTTTGTGTTGCTGCTGCCCTCCCCACTTCAACTTTGGTGTTTTTTCCCCTTTCTTTGCCATGTAAAATTATATATATATATATAATAAGTGACAGGTTTAATGTAGGTTTAGGCCAGGGGTGTATCTGGTGTCAAGGATATCTTGGTAGGTTAGTTCCCATCTGCGGAGTTCTGAAGGGATTTACACCTCATAAGCTACACATTACTCAAACAAAACACCCTTCTCATACAGAACACAAGTTACACTTTTCACAGATAGATGTGACACATATGGTCTTAAATCAAAATTATGACATGCCTAACAAGCTTTTAATCAATCGCCTACGAAACAGTTCCAAAATGGAACTACAATAGTCAAACTGTTGACATACGAGGGTTTTGAATGCTATCTCCTATTTTCTGCATTACAATTTTTCCAAATTTGACTTACGAATCAGAACTTAGAATTAACTCTATCTATGACCGAATTAATGTGCAGGTCCAATTTCACGTTGCCTTCTACTATTATCAGTATACGCAAACTCTTCAGGGAATTGACCATATAATTACAGAACTGTCCACTTTGTACTTCCCAACAAAGAGTTTCTTTTTGTTAGTTATGCTCATTGCCTTGCACTTTTTGCAATCTAGTGCCAATTGTCATACCATGCTGAAATAACATAGCACTAAATTTCTCATCAGTCAGCTGAATTCCTTTATTCCCTATAGATAATTGTAGCATCAGCAAACAACCCCAAACTGCAATGTAGTCTTCACGGGTGTACCACCAGATAGTGTTGTGTTTAATATTTCCTTGAGGTATACCCAATTTAACAATTAGTCAAGAAGAGGCCTGTCCATCAACATACTACAACGGATCAGTTACAAAAATTTTGTATCCATTCACAAATCTGCATCGATATATCGTATGCTTGAATCGTCACTAAAGAGTAGTTGTGATAATATTTCCATCATCATTCCAAATCTTTTAATAGAATTTTCATATTGTGTCACCTAGAAAAGACTGTAAAAAGATTTTATCTTCTTGTACATGGTTCAAAGTAACAATTCATATGTTTCCTTGTTTTCACTCCTACAATTGCTCATTGTATCCAAAAAAATTTGCAGTGTAATTTTAAGCTTTTTAATTTGTGACTGATTTGATTAAATAAATCCATACCACAAAAGTATCTTGAAACCTGCTCGAGTTCTGTATTTATTTTTAGTGTTTTCCCAATATTTACAAGTAGTGTTATATTGGATGTGTTGCATGTAATAATATGCTGAAAACCTATTCCAAGACTTAAATTAGTTGTTAGAAAAAGTACTTTTACATTTATTAGCTAAACTCAAAATTCAACAGTTTGAACCTTAATTATTTATATATCCTGCTATGTGTCTAATAGTGACTTACAGATTATTTTGAATTATTGCAGAAAACCTAAAATAAAAGAACAACCAGAATGGCCAGTTAACTATGGCAGTGACATCTGAACCACTCTGGTCCATTATGGCTGAACTTTTAGTCAAACTGCTGGCGGTATTAAAGACTACTGGAGCTTCATTGTTACCAAGCTGCTCTTGAGGGAACTTAGTTGCTATCCTCATATTTGTTTCAGTTTTGTATAAATGTTTCAAGTGTTAAATATTGGAATGATTTGTTTTATTTTATTATTGTTGTTATTTTTTATATCTGGCACTGTGATCTTGAGTAATGTTTTATGGTTGAGTTTATTAATTGTGATAGAGCTAATACTGCGGTGGAAATTTCACTTAGTACTTACATTTTCAGTTTACATATTTTTACTTAAAATTCTTTCACTGTTCAAGGTATATGTTTCAGCAACTCTCTAAATAATTTATTCCAGTCCCTGACACTTACCTTAAATTAAAGTCCCTCTAGAAAGTTAGAGAAAATAAAGTGATAAATGTACATAAATGTAACGAGATGCAGCCTTTAGTTATTATCTCTGACTGAATCTAAGTGGAAATAAGTATTGTGGAGAGAAATTTGGTGCTCAGTTTCTTTACCCTCTTCCCCTACTTTCCTCTCTGCTTATCCTCACTCAGCAAAAAAAAAAAAAAAAAAAAAAAAAAAAAAAAAAAAAAAAAAAAAAAAAAAAAAACCTTCAACTATTCTTTTCAATTAAATAATCCGCAATTGTCACTGAGTGGCAGAAACTTTTTTTTTTCAATCTAGATATCTGTAATGAAGAATTTGTTTCAAAAAGAATAAAGGGTTTGTCCATAGTACAAAATATTTAAGATTATGGGAATATTTATTCCACACAACCAATGCTGTGAGAAACCAGTGCAATAAAAAATATTTTACTTTACAAATTTTGTTGATATATTTTCGGATACCCAGGATTTAAATGACAAGAACTTTTTTAAGTAAATAATAATAAATTTTCTGTTGTAAGAATTTTTGTTGCATCTTGTAAGATTACATGTTTCTGAGAAATAAAATAATGTCACATGATAAATCATTTTACTCAATTATTTAAATGTATTTTATCCAGAGCTGTCAATGGCTTTTAAAGCTTTGTAGGCATCTGGAAATAAGTCTGGAACTAAAAATAAAAATTAGTATGTACTTAGCATCTAAAGTCTATGTAGTTTGGGGCTGAAGATATATTTCATAAAATGCACCTATTCTAAACATAACCCAAGTTGTTTCCATATTATCCTAGGAAAAAAGGCTGATTTTGAATATAAATAATGGGAGAACCAGTAAACAAGTTGTTTCCCGTGATCCAAAGTTGGTCAAAATCGAAAGAAGAAGAAGAAAAACAGAGGAACAATCACATACCTCAGACTAGATATATTAATTTTGATCCCATGGAAGAACATTTTCCAATTAGCTGTATGCCATATCACTGATAATCATTGAATATGACCATTTTTCAAGAATCATTAATCACTTACGTGCTTTGGTCTCTCAAAATATTGAAGTTACCATGTTGAAATGTTGTTTAAATGTTTCTGCATCCAAATTCCTTTATAATATGAACTTGTATGATCGCTAACTACTTTATAATATGAACTTGTATGATCGCTAACTAATTTCCTTCACTTAGTTTCAATTTTATGTCCTTTACCTTGTTAACCTGATTTTCATGATTTCTCAGCCGGAAGTTAGCCATTCCTCTGAAATTATGATTAATTTGTTTTTTATTTTTGCCAAAGTATTACATGGATTTTAATAAAATTTAGTACACTGTGCTCAGGAAAAAATTTACTTTCATTTAAATGTACTCCCCCTTTAATTGAAATGATCTAAAATCTACTCATGTCTAATAATTTTTCATAAGATTTTCAAAAAAAAAAATAACTTTTATCTATCAATCTCAAATTTTCACAGAATGTACTACAAAATTTGACACATCTTTTGAGCTATAAAACTCTTTCGTAGCTAAAAAACTAAAAGCTCAGGAAATATTTAACTGTTTATTGCGCCTTACCTACAATGTGTTCGATTCAATTTTCAAAACACAATATCTTTTCTGTACAATTTTATACCTTTGAAGTGCCATACTTCATTTTGCTTCCTGTGACCTAAAGAACCTCTAAAAAGGAATGCAGCTTTTTCTATGCAAAATAAAAATGTTTATGTACGTTACAATCTAATATCACTCTATACTTCTACTTATCTCTTGAAACTTTTAAGAAAATGACTCTAAACATGTTTTACAATAGAATGGAGTTAGCATATGAATATCATGTAGATTTGTACAATTTGAAACATAAAAATCACAGTGACATCCAGAGTCTAACCTTTGCTTATAAGACTGCTACACTTTGGTGAACATGGTACTCATTTTCACTTCGTTTTTTGATTGAATAAACCTAATTATTTGGAATTATTTTCTTAAAAAATATCTAAGAGCTATGTTTTACTATCTTCTATAAGATCGTTTAATAGAACTTACTGATAGGTGCGATTTTCAGTAAAGTTGGATAATTCTGTTGGTTAGCAATGTACAAGCAAACATTACCATAACTGTTGTGTCTTCTGGAGAAATGTATGAATAAAGATACCCAAAATTTTGTGACACAGATAGAAATTTTATTTCCACAATTCACTGATAACTTAATACAAAATAAAATCAAATGCCAATCTTCCATATAAATTCATTACTGTCTGATATGCATAACTGAGCACAGTTAATCCAAAAGTTAATTTCGTTATTCGTTACTCCACTACTTAAAAGTTAACTTCGATAATCGTTAAAGTGTTACATTTTTGAAAATTTAATGCAAGTTACAGTTATCAGTTTAAGTTAACCATCAACCATACATCTATCCAATGCTCCTATGGAAATTGAGTTCTTACTGGTGTTCAACATTTTAATCAGCTTCTCAAATGTATCGTATTCTACAAGATGTAGTGAAATCATGTTGGCAACAAAAATGTTTACAATGCATTGGTTCACACTAGCCAGAGATATGCCACTGTTGATAACTACAAAGCTGATATATATATTTAAAAATTTCTGCTACTATGTATATCAGAAGAATCCACAGTACTTGAAACAGGATTTGAATTGTTTTTCCAACGAGCTGACCCTGTTTTTACATTTTTCTTCAAACTGTAAATATTTGGATGTATACATCCCCTTCACATGTTATTTAAGATTATTAAGGCTAGAAATGTGAGGCTTGATTGTAGAAAGTTTAGGCAAACATAGTTCAAATTCATAATTCAACTGTTCTTCATCCTTGATTTAAAGAAACATAATCTCATAAATGTGGTCATTTTTAATCTTCTCATTGCTATCGATAGCGTTGCTGCTTTCACAAACAAATTCTAGATCTTCGTTTCCACGATGTAATCAGTTAACAAATTTCAGTTTAATTTATTTCACTAACAAACTTCAAACTAAAAAGTGGCATTGTGTTCCTCGTAGTAAAAAAGTTCGGTTATAAATATATCAAAATCAGTCACTGATCAAATTTGAAACAAGCAGTGAGTGCCAGTTTGCAAATCTAAAATACGAACAACTGTTGCATTCCTACTCACACCCGTGCCATGCCTAGAATAACATTTATATGTGCATCACACTCTCACTCGCTTTACCTAATTTTTTGTAATTTGACTCGCCGAATGTACCAGCATCCCGTAGCACACAATTCAAACAAACAAAATTATGACAACAACCAATGTAATGGACTAAAGTTAATGGAAGTTCAGTTTAACAGAAGTTAAGAAAAATGTTAATGATCTTTAGGTTAACTTAAAAATTACATTTTTTAAATATTTTTAACTTCATTAATTATCTGCTCAGCTGTACTGATATGCTTGATCATCCTAAATGCTGTTCAGTTCACAGGCATGCTAGTCTGATATCCCATTCACAAACACTGTATCTCACTAAAGCTAGATTTAAGCTGGCAATCAGGCTGTCTACTGCAAAGAAAGTAGTCACCTGAAGAGTCATTGTTTGAAGAATACTCACTACATGAGTGAGTGAGAGTTTCTCTGCATCTCTGCTGTACACTCAGAAGGAGTGACCTTTTATCCTGTTCTCGGAGGAAGAGAAAGCAGGCTACATTACTACTCACAACAAAGCCTGCCACAGTTGCTGGCTGCAGACCTCTGCTGGCTTCCACAGCTGCCTCATAGCACCAATGACTTAATTGCAGTTGGGCGAGCATTTTAAATTTTGCAATATGCATTAAAAAAAAAACTATTTTCAGTTTCTGTGAGCATAAATGTAAATTGTTCATATGTTTAGCAGATTTACTAAAGAGATATATTTTATATACAACTATACACACAGAAATATCATCAGGTTGAGATCAAAGCTCTATCTAGCTAAATACAAAATAAATCCACTTTTAATGGTTACAGTATGCTCTTATTTATACAGAGATGATAAAAATTAAAATGATTTATTCTTTGGAAAGGAATGATAAGGTACCATGAGTGACGAGACAGTAATTTGGGGATAGATTCCTTTATTTGTGGAAAATACAAATTTGGGATGTTTTGGACTGATTTTAGTCATCCTTTGGAGATTTCAGTAATTTTAAAAGTTTTTCATATTTATTTTGTAATTCAGTTTAATGGCAAGTTTTGTAAGAAGGTTCCAGAGAGAGGAAGGCTATCTTGTAGAATAAGTGCAAACAGCAAGTTGGTTATGGAATGCACTGATTGGGCAGTTGAATCATATATTATGGAGTGAAAGATATAGATTGTTAATTAAGTAGACATATTTAATTTAATTGTGATGGAGCATATGCTCTGGTGGCAAACTTTTGTACATATTGGAATGTTTTATGCACTTGAATAACTTCAAAGATTCCCCAAACTATCTTCTTGGTTATATATTATTTTTTGCAACATTAAATATGTTGCAGGCTTAGTAATTCTGGTAATATTGCATTTCAAACATTGTCTTTTCCTTTAAATTTCCAGTCCATTTTTGAGATGAGTTTAGTGTTGCAAGACTGAGAGGTGAGTCAATCTGCTCAAGTAAAAGATGTCAAAATATATAAAGGAATTAGTGATGAAGAATTTTAAAAGGATCTGAATCAGAAATATAAAATTTAGAAAATCATCAAGAGTTTCATAATATAACCACAGGCATGTCGAAAGTGCTCAAGACTCGGATGATAATGGTGCCAACAAGTTCTTGTATGTTTATAGTTAAACTGCAGAAAAATGAAGAATATTTCCTACTCTACTATATGTAGAAGTAGCACCAACATAATGATTAGTAGAAGTGCCCTCCTTATACCTTTCTAAAACATATTTTGATGATGGAATGATAGACATAATTGTTCTGTGTACCAATCAAAAGGGTAAACTGAGATTTGAAAATTGGTATCTTGAACATTCAAGTAAGAAGCTTTGCTGCTATGAACCAACATGAATTTACCCACTCATAAGTATTCTACCGGTAAATGGTGCATTGGAAGCTAACCAGAAATATGTAAGTATGTTATGGCATGCTGATTCACTGTTTCAAATAGCATTTTCTCAAGATACAATTGCAAGAGATTTGTTTAAAGATTTACTTAGTGTCTTCAGATTTTACAATGTTGACATACATAAAGCAAGAAAAGCTGCCCTCCTAACTGGCTGTTTTTTGTTTTCCTTCGGTAAATAAATCACATTATTTAAAAACATTGCCAGAAAAAAATCACACTTGACAGTCAATGAACAATTATTCTGTTCATGGACAGCTGCTATTTCAGAATGTACATGTTGTCAAACCAAACCAATTAATGTGAGGCAACTACTTATGCAAAAAAAATTACAGGAGTATTTAAGAAAACAAGCCTGAAATTGACCAAGGCAGCAGAGTTGTTTTGGTTATAGTAATTTTTTCACATCACAATGATATTATTCTTCAAAATTTAACATTGTGTGGGATGCTGAAAAGAAATAAGAGTCACTTACCTGATGTCATACAGCCCAACAAGTCAAAACAGTAGCTGTGGTTTATGCACTTTTATGTTTAAAAAAGTATTTAATTTGACCCAAAACAGACACAAGCTGTTGTAATCATGTTTTCAACTGAACAATCTGGAGAAAAAGTTAATGGTATACCCTCTAAACTGGATATTTGAATACGAATAGAAAAAATAATGATTTTGCATTATAATGAAATACAGGAGCAGTTGATGCCATGGAAAATTTTTTTAAAAAAAATTCTAAAAGCTGTCACATTGTTTTATTCGAGAGTTTAGTGAATAGAAGCAAGTAACTCAATTGTTACTTCCTCATCCATCAATTCAGATTCTACTATTGGCAAAGTGAAATAAACCTAGAAATTGCAACAAAGTTAAAAAAATCTCTGGTTTATATGAAAGGATAAGATTTGCCATCAGTAGTTATATCATAATAGTAAGGTGTAGAAAACTTCATTGTTTATTCAAGACAATGGTTACATGTCAAACCTTTCAATGACTTGAAGAAATTTTTATTATTTGGCAATATAATATAGTTTTTCATAAATTCATATACATTTATCTCATGATTTAACAGCATATTACAGTACATGCATGTTCCACAATGCCAAGTGTTACTATTACAGACACTGCATGCAGCATTTGGTACAACAGGTTTAAAGCAAATATGAATGTAGATTACAATTTCATGTTACATGCAATGATATTAAAAATGTTATTACATAATTTCTGAAGACAAACTATTTACTTGCATTTTAATAGTTGGAGCCCAGATGGCATGGTAAAATAATCAGTACATTATCTCTTAGTACCTGTTTATAATCCAAACTGCTTGTAGTCTACTAAACTGGTGAGGAAAACTCTCTCTGGTGTAGCAGGAGGAGCTGTATTAAAAAAAAAGGAATTTAATTCAGAAGAACTAAAGTGAAAACTTGTAAATTTAATTTAATTGCAATGGAGCACAGGCTCCGATGGCAGTATCCCTACACACCCATCTTCCCCCTATCCTGCACCTACCTAGATTTGCCCTCTACAAATTTTATCTTTAAATTCTTTCAAAGTTTCTGGTAAATTATTCATCATCTCTATTGGTAACTCATTCCAATCGCTGACACCCTTACCTAAAAATGAGAATCTTCCCACACCCTTGTGCCTGAAATCGAGTGCCAGCTTGTGGTCATGGTAATCTTTTCCCTTCCATGCACTACTTTTCATACCTATTGGAATATCTTTCCATGCCTCATCGCCAGTATATGCCCTGTACACTCCCATGACCCTCCTCATCCTCCTCCTGTCTTGCAATGAATCCCATTCCAGCTCCTTTATCATATTCGTCACTGATTGCATTCTGCGATAATTTCCAGAAACAAATCTAGCAGCCCTTTTTTGCACCCTCTCCAACTCCTGTATTTGATACGTAAAATGAGGGTCCCATACTACATTACCATATTCGAGCAATGGTCTCACCAAAGTTTTGAAACCCAATTCCTTGACTTCTCTCGTACATCCCCTCATCACTCTCTCCAACAAATGCAGAACTTTGAAACCTTTTCCTACCACCTGTCCTATGTGTCCTGCCCAGTTAAGCTTGTTATCAAAAGTAATGCCAAGATATTTACATTTCAAGTCTTCAGCAAGCAATTCTTTCCCTACCTTATATTCATAATTAACCTTTTGTTTTTTATTTGTGTATCTAATAAGCTGACACTTCTTTGCATTTATCTTCATTCCATGTTTACCAACCCAATTAGATATCCTGTCCAGATCACCCTGCAACTGTTTACAATCCTCTATCGTTTTGATTCTTTTATACAGCATTATGTCATCTGCAAACAATCTAATTTCAGATAATAAACAATCAACTCAATTATTCATTAGAATAATGAATAGCAATGGTCCCAATACGCTACCATGCATACACCCATTTTTACTTCCACTTCTTTTGATACTACATTTCCTACCCCAACTTTCTGTTTTCTACATTTTAAAAATTCTTCTACCCAGCAAATCAGTTTCTCATCCACTCCAATGGTTTTTACCTTATTTACTACCATTTTATGGCTTACTCTGTCAAACGCCTTAGACAGATCTAGTGCTACACTATCAATTTGGCCTACCTTGTCCATTTCATCTGAAATATCTTGCATACATCCCACCAACTGAGATTCGCATGAATATCCTTGCCTGAAACCATGTTGCCTGCTTGAAAACCACTTACATTTCTCACATATATTTCTGATGTGGTTGCATATCAATCTTTCCATTAATTTACCTACCACTGATGTCAAACTGATTGGCCTGTAATTCTCAACTCCATTTCTCACCCCTCCTTTATGTACCGGTACTGCTATTGCACTTTTCCAGTCCTGTGGTAAGCAGCAAGTGTCTAGACTCAATTTAAATAATATTTCAAGATAAGGTACAATGTCACATCCGGCTATCTTTAAGATATCTGTAGTAATATTATTTTCACCAGTCTCTTTTTTTTCAGTATACACTAGTGAGTCTTTCTGATAACAGTTTGTCTATTCAGATCTACAAATTTCAATTTTAGTTCACAGCTCTAAGTTACAGATGGAATTAAATGATGCTTGATAGTATACAGGACGTAACATTTAAATTCAATATTTTCACTGAAAAAAGTTTTATTTGACAAAAATTATAATTAGAAAAAAAAACCTTTTGGATGTCATTTGTGTGATATGTCTATGGGGATTTTATTTGATACAACCCCCCTCAGTTGCCATTTAATTATTTCTCACCTGCTAAATATTTAAGTTATGCTGTTTAAAACACTCTCTGTAGAAAACCTTACACATTCCATAGTCATGGAGCAATATTATTTCAGATGGAACCATGGGCAATCAACATTAACAAAACTGACATTTATTCAAAATGTCTTGCTGTTTAAACCAACTAATCATCACCATCACACACAATAAAATTATCACCATCAGCTTGAATATATGAATTGAAAATAAGAATGAAAGTGGAAGGCAGTTGTGCTTGATGAGGCACAGTGTAACAGTCAGGTACCATATCCAGTCTCTATCTCAGAAAGAAGGCCATAAGGAGACCAGTAGGAATAATATTACTATACCTATTTCAAACATAGGGAGCTACAATCATTGTACCACATTTTGAAATAGTTTCTGTATTGCTCGCGGAGAATTGCTACTAACCAGAGAACTGGAAAAGTTCAATGCTGACACTGATTCGTAAAGGAGTGAAGATAAATAGCTTTGAAAATTACAGGTTGATTTGGTTTGATGCCAGTGGTAGTTAAGTTGATGAATAATGTAATATGGAACAACTTAACAAATGTCTATGATAGAAGAAAGAGGTTTGTAAATCGGCAGCATATGTTTGGAAAAGGAAATTCATGTGAATCTCAGGCTACATGCGACATACTTCTGATGAAATTGATAAGAGAATCCAAGTTGATGGTGCAGCACTGAACCTCTGTCAGGTATTCAATAGAGTAAGCCATAAAATACTGACAAACAAGGCAAAAAGAATAAAAAAAAATAAAAAAATGGGGAAATGTAAAATTAATTGATAGTTAACCACTCAAGTCTCTTGGGACTGCTCAGAATCCTCTTTCATTTTAATCCTATTACACAACACAACCTAGTTCTGAAAGTTAACAACTAACACAATCATTCATTTGCATATTATTTAATTGCAATGGAGTGTCTACTATAGTGGCAATTCCTCTACACACCTATTTAACTCTTTCTTCTCTTTATTATTATTACACTTCTTTATTTTCAATTAGTTCAGAGTAATTTCCCCACTCATCTACTTAAACCCTTTGTGAATTTAGTTTTTAAATTCTTTCAGTGTTTTTTGGTAAACTTTTACGCACTTCCAATCCCCAACTCCTTTACCTACAACAGAAAATTTTTGCATCCCCATGTGCCTGAAGTTGATTGCCAGCTTGTGGTAATGATCATCTTCCTAATTCTGCTATCATGATGCAACTAAGGAAAATGGAAGCGGTTTTCTAGGTGATATAAATAAGAAAAGAAAGGGAAATTAACCCACCACATACCAAAGTGGACGAGTGCGATAAGAGGGAACACTTATGCTGACAAACAACTACACAATATTTCGGCATCTGCCTTGTTCACTAGTAGAAAAACAGGCCATTAGGTTCAGTACGTGTGTACACAACGAACGTTACCTAATGACTAACCGGGTAGTGGGGGAGGGTGGGGAAACGGCTAAGGAATAGACTATCGATATATCGGCATGCAATGTCTGAGATAATATATTGCAGGTGATGGTAAAATGAAGAAATGTAGTAAGGGTACGGTATAAACGCGAAGAAAAAAAAAAAAAGGGATGGGTTAAGTGGATTTTAACGGTGGTTAAGTCCAGGTGGGTGTCTCATATCCAGGATATTCTGGCACGCTAGTTCCCATCTCCGGAGTTCTGCTGCAGTGGTGCTGTCAGGGAAAACTCAGACTTCTCTCACAGTAAAACTGTGGTTGAGGTTGTTGGAATCATGGCTATTGGCATGTTCTGGTATTGGAAGGTACAGGTTGCGGGTATGGACTGTTTGTCTGTGGCCATTCATTCTAACAGAGAGTTGCTGTGTAGTGAGGCCTATGTAAGAACTACTAACTTGCCACTATTGCACTAGTTCTTACATAGGCCTCACTACACAGCAACTCTCTGTTAGAATGAATGGCCACAGACAAACAGTCCATACCCGCAACCTGTACCTTCCAATATCAGAACATGCCAATAGCCATGATTCCAACAACCTCAGCCACTGTTTTACTACGAGAGCACTCAGAGTTTTCGCTGACAGCACCACTGCAGCAGAACTCCGGAGATGGGAACTAGCGTACCAGAATATCCTGGATACGAGACACCCACCTGGACTTAACCACCGTTAAAATCCACTTAACCCATCACTTTTTTTTTTTTTTTTTTTTTTTTCTTCGTTTATACCATACCCTTACTACATATGTTCATTTTACCATCACCTGCAATATATTATCTCAGACATTGCATGCCGATATATTGATATTCTACTCCTTAGCCATTCCCCCACCCGCCCCCACTACCTGGTTAGTCATTAGGTAACATTGATTGTGTTCACACGTACCGAGCCTAATGGCCCGGTTTTTCTACTAGTGAACAAGGCAGATGCCGAAATATTGTGTAGTTGTTTGTCAGCATAAGTGTTCCCTCTCATCGCAGCCGTACACTTTGGTATGTGGTGGGTTAATTTCCCTTTCTTTTCTTATTTAATTCTGCTATCAATATCTTTCCAAGCCTCATCATCAATTTACACCTTATACAATCCCATCATTCTCTTCACCCTCCTCCTGTATTTGCAATTAATCCCAATAAAGCTAATTTATCATATCAGGTGCTGATTGTGTTATATGACAGTTTCCGCAAGCAAATCTAGCTGATCTTTGCACCCCATCCAGAACAATCTTATTTAGTAACCAAGACTGTTGATCTCACTCTACACAACCATATCCATGAACAGCAATGGTTTAAATAAATTATCCTATGGCACTGTTCTCATTTAAACCTCTTTAAGCACTTTATTTCTTGACATAAATCTATAATCCATAACTATTAAGAATTCCTCTATCCATCAGTTTTTTGTTTTTTTTTAATTTTTACCAAAATAGTTTTATATTTATTTACTGTTGAATCTGTCAAATGCTTTGTAGTTTCACTATCAATTTGTTCCCCTTTGCACATTTATATTTTGCACTTAGCCCTCTACTTGAGATTCAAATGAATAACCTCTCCTAAACAAATCACAGATTTACAAAATACTTTCTTTCCTCTCAGATATTTCTTATGTAGTTGTATATGAAGTTCTCCATCAATTTGCCTACCACTAATGTGAAGCTAATTTTCCTGCATGGGCTGGATGGGACAGGACAAAATACTGCTTCAAATGGTGTTAAATCATTGGCCCATGAAATTATGTGGGACCATCCTTCAAAGTATTGCTGAAATAACAATTTGTAAGACAGGACATGATTAAGAGAGACATTATCATAATGGACCTTGCTACCCCCACCTCTGAGATCTGAATGTAAATTTAGTTTCTTCTCTAGTTGCTGATCTTGCTTATTCATTCTTCCACAACAGTAAATCATCAAGACCCTTCTCTTTGCTTTCAAATCTTCCCAAAACTCTAACACTGGTACTAATGACCATCATCTGAAAAAAGAAGTAGTACTTGGAAAATCAGCATGAATTACCCTGCACCAACGCTTTCTCTATCTCTACAGAATACACTATAAACTCCGGTAAGCATTCCTTCGATTATAAAAGACTCTATCACTATACCTATTTGTGCTTCTCTGCTGGCTCAGAACACCTTACAACTTATTTAATTGTGATGAAACACACATCCACCCTTTTTCCTGGACCCACCTACTTATGCCCTTTCCAAATTTCCAATTTAAATTCTTTCATCATTTTTGGTATTTTTTTTTTTTTTTTAAATCCATAGCATTTTCTAAGGAATAATCCCGGCATTTACCTGGAGTAAATTGGGAAAACGCAAATCTGGGTGGGGATTCCTTCCCAAATGCAAGGCCAGACTATTAACTGTACAGCCATCATGCTCAGTAATTAATTCATCATTTCTCTTGGTAACTGATTCCAATCCCTGCCTCACTTACCTATGAAAGAAAATCTTTCTACACCCTTTTGCTTGAAATCGAGGACTAGCTCCCTTCCAAGCATTACTTCGTACAATACAATACAATACAATACAATACATTCATTTTCCATTGATCCCAATATAAGAGACTGACTCTGTGGGATGTGGAAAGTTGTCAATTTACAGATAAACAGTTGCATAACAAAATAATAAGTACACCACTAGATGTACAGTCATAGTATACATGGTACATTAAACACTTCCATTACAAAATAATACATACACCAGAAAATGTACAGTCATGGGATATATAATACATTAAAAAAAAAAAATTAACAAAATAATACATACACCACAAGATGTACAGTCGTAACATATATGGTACTGTAAACAATTACGTAACAAACTAAATACATACACCAGGAGATGTACAGTCATAGCATACATGGTAAATTAATTATTTGAACTATATTTACACAAGATACTGGCAGTTATTTTTTAGATACCTTAGAAATAAATTCTTCGACAGAGTAGAAGGAGTTGTCAATTAAAAATTCTTTCAATTTTTTCCTGAATTTATTCTTATCATCTACTAGACATTTAATATGTGTTGGGAGCATATTGAAGATATGTATCCCTGAATATCGGACCCCTTTTTGAACAAATGACAATGACTTGTAAGTTTTGTGAAGATCATTTTTACTTCTAGTGCCATAATTGTGTATTTTACTATTTGTTTCAAACAAAGTATCATTTGTGACTACAAAGGACATTAATGTGTATATATACTCAGATGCTAATGTTAAAATCCGTAACTTCTTGAACAGCTCTCTACATGAAGTTGTATTGCTAACCCCACACATAATTCTTATTACATGCTTTTGGGCTCTGAACACTTTGTCTCTATTGGTAGACAATAAGGAGTGAAAATAAGCAAAATAAACTAGCTGCCTCATACGGAGATCACCTAAAGTTGAAATTGTACAAATTGCAAATGTGGCTGCTCCCAATCGCTTTAGTAAGTCAGAAACATGTACTTTCCAATTTAAATTATGATCAATATACAAACCTAGAAATTTCACACTATCTACCTCTTGAATGGACTGGCCTGCAAATTTTATGTCTATGTCAGGTGTTAATCTGTGTGATGTACTGAATTGCATATACTGAGTTTTATCAAAGTTTAAAGACAAGCCATTAGCTGTAAACCATTTATTAATCAGTTCAAAGACATAATTTGAAATATATTCTGTAGATAAATCTGGAGTGTTTTTAATTCCTATGTTTGTGTCATCTGCAAATTGGACAAATTTTGAGTTTTTAGATGAAACACAGGGTAGATCATTTATATATATTAAAAACAATAGTGGCCCCAATATAGAACCCTGAGGTACTCCACATCTGATTAATTTCCACTCAGAAAACAGTGGACCTCTTAAGGCAGCCTTAAAATTCTCCATTGACACTTTCTGTTTTCTATTTAGAAGGTAAGAACTAAGCCATTTATTAACAATGCCATCTATACCATAATACTTAAGTTTCTGTATCAGAATTTTATGATCTACACAGTCAAATGCTTTAGATAAGTCACAAAAAATTCCCACAGGAATTAATTTATCATTTATTCCTTCTAAAATATTGTCAGTGAATGCAAATATAGCTTGTTCTGTTGAATGACCCTTTTGAAAACCAAATTGTGATTTAGTTAGGATATTATTATTTTTTTAGATATATATTTCCATGCCTCATCACCAATATATGCCTTGTACACTCCAATGTCTCTCTTCAACCTCCTCCTGTCTTCCAGTGAATCCCATTTCAAGTACTTTATCATATCAGTTAATGATTGTGTTATGTGGTAATTTCCAGAGACAAATCTAGCAGCCCTTCTTTGTACTCTCTCCAGATCCGGTATTTGATATCAAAAATGTGGGTCCCATACTACACCACCTAATTCAAGCAATGGTCTGATGAAAGCTTTGTAACCCAATTCCCTTACTTCTTTGGTACACCTCCTTATCACTATCTCCAACAATTGAAGGATTTTGAAACCTTTTCATACTACTTACCCAGTTGAGTTTCTTAGCAAATTTTATGCCAACATATTTACATTTCATGTCTTAAACAAGCAATTCTTTCATCACCTATTATTCATAATTAATCTTTAATTTTTTAACTGAGTACCTAATAACCAGAGCCTTCTTTGCATTTATCTTCGCCCCCACAGCTAGATATCCTGTCCTGATAACCCTGCAACTTCTTACAATTTTCTACCATTTTGATACTATTATATAGCATAGTATCATATGCAAACAGTCTAACTTCTGGCAGTAAGCCATCAAGACGATCATTCATTAGTATAACAAATAGCAGTGGTCCCAATACATTACCCTATGGCACTTTCATCTTAACTTCTACTTCTTTTTATACAGCATTTCCTACAATGACTTTTTGCTTCCTACCTTTTAAGAATTCTTCTAACCATTAGATCGCTTTTTCATCCATTTCAATTCTTTTTACCTTATTTGCTATCACTCTAAGGCTCATACTGTGAAAAGCCTTTGGGAGATGTAGTGCTTTCTATTTGGCACCAGCTGTCCATTTCATCTGAAATATATTGCATGTAGCCTACTAACTGACATTCACATGAATATCCTTGTCTAAAGTTATGTTGTCAATTTTAAAACCATTTACATCCCTCACACACATTTCTGATATGGTGGCATATCAATCTCTCAATTAGTTTACATACCACTGATGTCAAACTGATTGACCCATAATTTTCGACCCTATTTGTCTCCCCTCAGTTATGTACCAATGCTACTATCACGCTTTACCAGTCCTCTGGTAAGCAGTAAGTATACATACACAATTTAAGTAATGTTTAAAGATAAGCTTCAATGTCACATATTGCTATTTTTAAGACATCCATATTAATATTATCTACACCACCCACTTATACTTTTTCAACATTCTTATTTCCTTCACGATATCCTCCGGATGAATTTAAAATGTTTTACTCTGCTCATTTCTAATTATGTAGATAAGCTTGCTCTCCAATTTACAAGCTCCTATACCTGAATCATTGTCCCTACTTGTTGCACTTAACCAGTTACTTAAAATCTCTACCTTCTTCAAATCCTCAGTAATGTCTTCTCTATCCTTATCTATAACTGCCTCAACACCCTCTCTTCCTCTCAGCTTTATAACAGCCACAGAAATTTCTAGACACATTTGTCCATGGTCCCCTTGCACCAGCAATATTATTAATAAAACCATCTTTAGCCACCTTCTTTGCTATTATTAATTGCTCGTTTAGTTGTTTTAAGTATTCCTTACTGCCTATCACTTAATTATGTTCTCTTAGCACCAACCTCTTTAAGCACATCACCTCCCTACTGTAGTATGTATATTCTGTACTTCTCTTTATTTTCTGTTCTGGAATAAATATTTCTTCACCCTTTCTTATCTCCCTGAACTCTTCCAACTTTTATTCCATTGTAATTGTGCAATCCTTCCATTTGCTAAAACTTTCCTAGAAATATCTCAAAATCTGCACCTTTTTATAATTGTACCTATTTCCCCCTTTAATTTTGGCCACTGGTTCACTGAATCCTCTAATATCCATCAGAACTGATTCATGTTCCTATATTCCTTTGGTTGCTTGACACACCACAAGTTTTTCATCAGGCTTTATTAGAAAGATATCCAACATGTTACATCCCCTTGTGTTTTGCTCTACCACTCCTTCCCTTATTAGGGTACCTGCAAATCTCTATTCTCTTGTGTTATTAATCATATTATTAATTCAGTAACAATCTCAGCCATTTCAGAATAAAAAATCAGTTTAGTTCCTCACATTGTAACGGTTTTTGTGAGTAAAAACGATTTAAAATTAATTTAATGTTTTTTTTTTTTTATTTTTAGTAATAGCAGTAAAGTGATGTGTGAGTGGAGACTTTCCCAGCATATCGATGCAACAAAATCCTCTCGGGTGTCCAGCCGGATGGTGTTGTAAAAACACGACGTTTCGACAGTTGACTCTGCTGTCTTCATCAGGTATCTTGTAGCTGTCGCAAGCTGATTGTTACTGCCGGTAAGCTACAAGATACCTGATGAAGACAGCAGAGTCAACTGTCGAAATGTCCATCTGGCTGGACACCCGAGAGGATTTTGTAATAGTAAAGTGCATGAAATATTAATTAAAAGACTGTAATTAAGAATATTGTGTATTCCATGATATTTTGATTGTTTAGATGTGTTAAATTTGGGTAATGTACAGTTAAATGCGTATAAATATCTATTACTTTCATTTAAAAATGTTTCTTCATAATTTCAATTTAATTTTTATAACTTTTGTTTTTTTATATGGAGAGGATTGATAAAACACCCCAAAAACTCACCAAAGGTGAAGGGAGAAGGGCAGCAGCAACATAAAACAATACACAAACTCAGAAAATGCTGCCCTGCTTCCTTCAACTTTGGTGAGTGTTGGGTGTATTTTATCAATCCTTTACATATAAATATTGCCTTGTGGCAGTTCTTTCTTTCCATTGTTACCAATTTTATTTTTTATGATATATATTGTTGGAGTAATTTTCAGCACTCCAGTAAGTATGGTTAACATGTTGATTGGAACAATGCTAAGACAAACTTTGCATCAGTTGTTAATGGTAGTGTGCTTTAGATTATTGGAGAGAAAGTTTATATGTTTTTTTCTGAAGTAAGTAAAACAAAAAGTTCACTAAACGGTTTATTGATGGTGTTGTTATCTGAAAAACTGCCTGTCATTGAGAAGCTTACGAGGTTAAATAATATACTTTAGTGGAATGTTGATTCTTGGCTGTCCGGGTGGCGCCGCGTTGTATTTCTTATAGCCAATGTTTCGTCCCTCATTCTGTGATCTTCTTCCAGGGCAGCTGCAGTTCTGCTCTGGAAGAAGATCACAGAATGAGGATCGAAACATTGGCAACAAAAAATACAACGCTGTGCCACCCGGACAGCCAAGAATCAACTGACTCTGGCCATGGAAGCCTACGATTACATACTTTAGTGAAAGTTTAAACCACTTGGCAACTGGGCAAATCAGGGAATCTTCATGAACCAATAGGGAAGCACTAAATTCCGAGTGGTTTCATCAATATTCCTACAGGGTACAAAATTTCTTTAAGGAAATAGAAGATACTTACACTTTTTAATTATGCTCATTATTACATTGAACATAATTCCAAGAGCAACATTTTTTTTCACTTTAATCTCTTTTGTTTATAAAATAAATTTTGCATACTTACTCATCTCAAACCAATCATCAACGTTGCCTGCATCATATCTTGCAGAATGTACAGCCTTACGTACAGCAAACAGAGCTGAAATGCTCATGCACAAAGGAGGTTCACCAGTTGCTAAAATATGAGAAAATTTTTAAGATCAACTTTTATGTATAATGCTAGGTATTTTACAGTTTATAATTAAATTACCTTTAGAACGAAGAACCCCAACTGGATTTGGTGCATTTTTCCTTAGTTGTATTCTAAAGTCTATTGGAATGTCTTTAGCTCCAGGAGGCTTGTAATTCTTAAACAGAATAAAACGAAAGTTATATTAACATCTAAACATGTTGATAGTTCTGCTGTTGATAAATCCATTGGAAGGTTGAGATGCAAGAAAAACTAGAAGGAAAATCAAATAAAACAAAAATAAGCTACGACAGGAAAAGTAATTACATCACCTACCATTGCTAAGAGCAGGAGCACAATAAAAAAATAAGATGAACACAAATACAAAATAATTTGTGAAATTCCTTGATTATATGATAAAGCAAATGAGACACTCAGTAAGTATTAACCAAATGGAAAAGTCTAGCATACGAATAGTGATGACCGAGCGGTGGCGATAGTCCATGAAATAAGAAAACAATAATTCATTTGCTGCTATCTACTAACAGGTGATTGCTAATTCCCATGTTTTAAGAGAGTTGGTGGTCTCAGTGAAGAATTTGATTGCTCTTGATGTATACCAGTTGCTGGATTAAGTGGTGCTGTTGAAATAATTTGGTCCTTATTGTGCGTGAGCTGTTTGACTGAGATGGTATTTGTTGAAGTGAAAGCATTGATTCAGATTTGTGGACTTTATATTAAGAGGAGTATGTAGTCAATCTTTTTATAGAAAGGTTTTATCTGAAATGGAGATGTTATTTTCAAACTTGGGGGCAGAAAAGCACTGAGGAAATTGAGAAAGCCAAGCAGGTGGTTTTTTGGCGTGCATAGATCATATACAAATCATCTACCATATGAACAACATACACTGTTTAGCAATGTTTTTCTAGTCCACTTAGGGAATGATTGGCTTATGAGGAAGTCATACAGGTGGCCCTGGTTATGCCATATAGATGATTGTAGATCTGGGATTTGAGGAGAAACAAAGTTTTGGTCAGTATAAAGTGTACCAAAGATTTAAAGAATGCTGGGAAGACTATGATAGAGAGGCTGCATTGGGGGAACAGACCCAGGTGAGGTACTATGAGGGAAGCAAATATTTCTTAATGTCAGAACTGAGGACAGGAAAGCATGCAAAGTTAGTCAATGATAGGAAGCTGCGACTGTGGTAAAAGTGAAACACAGATTATGAACTTACAATAACTAAGTACCAGAAATATAGCAAGGTGATATAAAGACCAATCCAATACACTGATGGCTGGTGTTAGCTCATCCTAAGCAATTGCGGCAGCATGTGTGTGTGTGTGTGTGTGTGTGTGTGTGTGTGTGTGTAAAGTCAGAGGAGTTGGAGATCATAGTAAAACTATCTGGAACATTTCCCTCACTATATCCCTAGTCTTGCAACAGAAGAAACATGATAAAGAGTAGGCAACTATACCACCAGCCATGGAAGTTGCCACTGGTTGGATATACTGACAATGGAAGATGGATGACGGACACTGATTCATAATCAGCTGGGCTTGAAGGCACCCATCTGGCATGGCTGAAAGCCATTTAAATAAATCAATAAATAAAAATACTTTCCCTCCTCATTTCCATGATTTTGTGGTGGTTAGCCAGACACCACTTACCATTAAGGGCCTGCAATAGCATAATGATAGTGCCTAAGTACCTATAAGTAGTCCACATGTTCTTGCAAATATTATATACCTATACCTGTATAAAGCAACTGTTGGCCCTGATTTTTCCCATAATAATCCTAGTGAGTACTTGTATGAGAACATAATTGGCTCTTAAACAATTTATATTTCCTCTAAGCCAATCTGTAACCTCGTAACAGTTTGAACCAACAGGCACTTGCTAAGCTTCACTACACATTTCTAATAATCCTGTACTTACACATCTGTAGATTAAGACTTCAGAATTATTTTTACTATGTAGTTGTATCCTGACAAGGCAGAAATTTCTTTCTTCCATGTATACTAATGTAATTTTGATAGTTGGCCTGTGAAAGGATATCTGTTGTGGCCTATCTTAACTGTGGGAAGAAAAGATGTTGTTTGATCTAAGCCAGAAGAATTAAAACTTTCATTCCTTTATTCTTTTTTTGGAAGTATACAGTTAAAATTACCCATGTTCTGTTTGTCAGTGCTTTTCCACTTTCTTTATCATAAGCCATATATTCCTTGAGCCAGTACCCAAGACCCATGACAAAGGCTCCTTCTACTTGCCCTATGTCCACCTCAGGACTCATGCTTTCTCCAGCATCCTCCAACAGATCAACACGCAGCACCTGCAATGAGAACAGAAATAATAAAAGCAAGAATGAAAATTACACTGCCAATAATAAGAAAAGTAAAATATTTTACATTTTCTTTTATTCGTGAAAGTTTAAGGATTGATTTGGAGCCGATTTAACAGTGTAACAAAACATAACAACAAAACACAGTCCAATGGTGAGATACCCAAGAATGTTCTTTTTTCATATATTTTCTTTTAATTCAACTTCATCATTTTTAAAGACTTCGGTGAAAGTCAGTGAAAGGAAAATTGTCAGTCGAGGATCATCATCATTAAGGAGTGCCCTCATATAATTATGGCAGTGCAATTACTGATCATGTTTATGTGTTAGTAAAGGGAGAAAGTAAAAAGTACAATGGCCAAAACATAACACATAAACAAATATAATAATAATAACTAATAATAATAAAGGTCATATGAAGGATGGAGGGAACATGGAACAAGCTACAACATTAGATAGAGAGAGAGAAGAGGGAGGTTAGGGCATAGGACATTCAGATCGCTGAGCTTTGAGAAACTGTCAAACCAAAATTGGACTTTTAGAACTATGAATGGATGGCAGATATTCATTTCATTGGCAGATCTTTCATTAAATCCTATTTTTGTGTGGTTATTCATCTTTGTCTACAAGATCCATTTTAGGAGAAAGGACAGGTTTACATACTGGCTGGTTTATAATTCTATGAATCTCATATGTGGCATGTGGGGAATGTGTCTGCAATGGTAGAGATGCCACAGGTAGTGCAATTTTCTGAATATTTTCTGCTCCAAGTAATTTAGTCAATAATAAGGAGAGAAAGAAGGAAAAAAGACATATCATTTAGGTCATCTACTGGTGATTGCAGAGAAATGTACTGTTGCAAATGTTTTCAAATTTAAATGAATTAAATGATAAATTGCAAAACTGCATGCTTTGTTAATTACTATATACCTGCTGCTGTCCAGTCAATATATCAACTTCTACTTCAGTTATAGTCACGCCATAAATGTAGTAGTGTTTTATGGCATCATTAATACCAGCATACCTGTAAAATGAAAGAGTTAACATTCTCATGTGCTTTCGAACTTATACCCAGGTAAAAATTTTCATAGACACTTGATTATTTTTATGCATACTTTAAATTATTTCACTGATCCCAGACTTGACTAACCTGCACAGTAAGAAAAATGTTCCAGTTCGTTCTGTCTGAATTGAAGTGGTAGCTCAAGGTTATAGTTGTCTCTTCCCTGCCATAAGATTCTCCTAATTCTTTTTTGGTTATTCTCCCTAGCCTCATTGCCAACCCCTACCTAAATATTTACTCGTTACTACCACCTGGAAGATTTAGAAACAGCATGTGGCAGGGAAGAGAGGATAACGATGATAAATTAATAATTGATTTTAGGCTGTAGGGAAGTTTGTTTTCATACACAAGGGAGTGAGGAACTGGGACAAATTACTTATGGAAGTTATTAACAATATACCTCAAACTGTGAAGATGAGAATATTTACAGATTGCAAATAGGTAGGAATTGTTGCTGGGGCATGAGCTCCATCACAATTAATAATAATGATATAATTTCAGGTAGGGCAATCACTGTATAAATAACCACATGGGTATCAAGTTCCTCAAGAGGAAAACATGATAACTTGTAGCACTTTCATAGGATTTATTGTATTGATAAATAAGCAATTGCAAAGTAATTTAGATCAAATGGGATGTCAAGGAGTATGGGGCATATGACTGAACAATATAGAGATCTCAGAGCTTACTAGTTATTCAAAGTTAAAATGTATTTCTAGATAATGTTCATATCGTTATAATAGAGAAAGTATATAATTTTGATCTTGCAGTGTCTTCTTGTAAAGGAAAAATTGGTACTGTAGGCAAGGAGGGGGACAAAAGAAAAGATCCTCAGTCTGGCCAGAGAAATAATTGAACATGGGAAGAACAAGGAATTCAAGTGAATGGATGTTTTAGGCCTCAAGGAAGGAAGTTATCTTGTTTGGTATTAAAAGGAGAGAAGGAAAAAGTTGAAGCTAGAAATGTTGATTATTTTTTAATATTAATTACTAAGATAGATGGAAGGAAGACCAGGGTTGACTAGTAATAGAAGAATGGTTGTGTCAGCAATTCAAAAGGTGGCAACCTTGAGAATAGAAACGGGTCGGGCACTATAAGGGAGAATGCATAGAACTGGGTATTTCAGCAAAATCGTTGCTGATTTGAAAAGAGAATGACAATGTGAGTCAGTTAGATCACTTGGAGGAATTTGTTTTGAAGCCATAAATATATAACAGATAGAAATAAAATTTTTGGTCATTGACATAATTTCAGATTTTCAGGTGCTCATTAACTAAAACTGAACTATGCCCTCTGTTATTTCAAGTACATTCAATGAGTGAGTGCTTTTTCTGGTGCAAATATTCTGTAATTATTACAAAGAAAAGCTGCAGTTTTTGAAGATTACAGTCCAATATACAGGGTGTGGCAAAATGTTCTGACAGTTTTTGCCGCCATACTGTCGAGTGAGTAGATGGTGCGGGATGGTGGGGATAGGCGCGTTCTAGTGCCCACACAGAGACATTTGTAGTAGCCATGGAGCAGTGATCTGGTGAGCACCATGAGTTTGTTATCAAGGCGTTTCTTTAAAAGCGGCAATTCCTGCTGTTCAGTGACAGTTCCGTAGTCATTTTAATGTGGGTCCAAGAGGAAGAGTCCCAACTCGTAACACAATTATACTATGCGTGAGTACCTATAGAGCTACCGGTTTAGTGTTAAAAAAGACAGGCCATCCAAGGTCAGCCCGGATGCCAGAGAATATTAATCGAGTAAGAGAAGCTGTGGAAGCCAGTCCTCTGCACTTCCACCTGTACAAAATTGCTATTGTCTAGCAGCTAAAACCTAATGACTATGCAAAGTATTTGCAGAAGAAATAATTGCTATGTTGACTAATGGAAATTTTTTAATGATGAGTGATGAGGCACATTTACATCTGGATGGTTATGTAAACAAACAGAACTTTCATTATTGGTCAGCTACAAATCCGAAACAACTGCAGGAAGGTACTCTGCAGAGTCCTATGTTGTCGTTGAAGGAGAAAGTTCTTCTAATCTAGATGTTACATCGGGTGTACCTCAAGGAAGTGTAATAGGACCACTTCTTTTCTTAATTTTTATAAACGATCTCGGAGACAAAGTGAAAAGCCTTTTTAGATTGTTTGCTGATGATGCGGTTATTTATAGGGAAGTAAGAACTTTGGCCGATTGCTTAGAAATTCAGCACGATCTGGATGTTATTTTGGCTTGGTGCGCTGAGTGGCAACTTACTCTAAACTGTAAAAAGTGCAAGACAATGAGCATAACTAATAAAAAGAATCCGATTGTTCAGAAATACGAGTTAAACAATACAGTTATTGATATGGTCGATTCTATTAAATATTTGGGAGTAACAGTACAAAGGAACATGAAATGGGACATACACATTAATTCTTTAGTAGGTAGAGCAAATTCTAGGCTGTGATTCATAGGTAGAATCTTGAAAAATTGTAATGAACAAACAAAGGAGATAGCGTACAAATCTCTTGTGTGTCCACATTTGGATTATTGTTGTGCCATTTGGGACCCGTTTCGTAAGGGATTGATCAAAAGTATAGAGAAAGTACAGAGAAGAGCCGCTCGATTCGTGACCGCTTGCTACAGTCCTTATTAAAGCGTCACAGAACTGATTAGTAGATTAGGTTGGGAGTCTCTGGTAGATAGACGACACACGTTTCGTTTAAACTTATTGGAAAACATGCGTACTCCAACTTTCACTCATGAGTGTAGTGAAATACTTCTTCCACCAACCTATTTGAGTCGGAAGGACAGGAAAGATAAAATTAGAGAAATAAGGTGCCGGACTGATTCTTATATGAATTCTTTTTTCCCTCGTACCATTAGGGATTGGAATGCACAGCAAAGAGATTAGCTTTGGTGCTGAGCATCCTCTGCCACCCACAATTTTGTGAATTGCAGAGTATATATGTAGATGTAGATGTAGAAATGGATGAAATTGGTTGCTCTGGTGTATTTTAACTAATTTACATGAACACCCTTATGTAATAAGCAATAAAATATTTTGTATCACTTTTATTTTTCATGTTGTTTTTACTTTAAAACCGACAGATCTTTTTGCCGTACCCTGCAATAGCAAAGACATTGTATTGACGGTGTTTCAGAGGGTAATTTTTGAAATGGAAAAGAGAGGTAAACTGAGTGATTAGTGAAATTTTAATATTTTTATTTCAGTAAATACTTTGATGTATCCTCAATTAAAACAATTCACTCAGACTTGTAATTTCTCATAGTATAGGGTAAACTGTACTTGTGAACTATCATTACTAACAACCTTTCTGCTCCAACTAATCATGTGAGTGACATTAATTTATACAATAATAACCACCCTTATAATGTAAAAAACTAGCACCCAAAAATTGATACTGGGTCAAATTTTATAGCTTCTCTCATAGTAAACAAAATATTTATAGATTCTACTGAAGTGTTTTCTCTATCATAAATTAAGAGTATTGATCAAAAGTAACTATATTTTAGAGAAACATGTCTCAGTGATCATTTTATTAAATTTAAATGACACAGGGGAAGGAATAATTGCTTGCCACAGACTACAGCAGGAAGGTGCTGATTCACAAAACAGAAAAGTGTTAAGAATAATACAAATCCTTCCTGATAGAACAAATTCATGTAGTTGCTAGCCAGTGAGCTATTGTTAACACAAGAAAATTAAGTTTTATTTTTCTCAATACCACATTTTTTGTGAAACTAAGAAATCCTGTTATTACCCGTATCACCAGTGTGTAAAAATTGACGTCACTGTTCTTATTTAAATTTGTTAAGCAACTCCTTCCCAGTCATGTTAATACAAATCACATCCTTAATAAAATACTAATGTACTTACTATAAGCTACTTAGATGATGATGCCACAGTGATTATAATTTTTACTTGATAAGAATAAATTAATTTATTGCTCTTAGTTATAACAGTAATTTTTTTTTTAATGTCAAGTTTTGAAGAAGTAAACATTACTTGCCTCAGTGATTGCTAGAGTGACCGTTGAAAATACATACATTAGTCTACTTTACAAACTATATTTACTTAATTTGTGACAGAGAACATGCACCGGTGGCAATTTCCCTACACAACTGCTGCTTCGTTTCACGATTTTCTTATTTTATTTTTTATTTTTTTTCTCTACCCAACTACACCTCTTATTTATTAATTTTATTTTTAAATTATTCCAGTATTTCTGGTAAACTGTTCGACATTTTCCTTGGTTATTGGTTCCAATCCCCTGATTCCATTACTTCCAAAAGAAAATTTTTCCACTCTTATATCTGAAATCAAGTACTAACTTGAATTTGCGGTGATCCCTTCCATATGGTAGTCTTAATTCTTCTACCAATTTTCAGCAAAGTTACAGTATATTTGTGTAAATATATCTTTCTCAGTATTAAATAGAATTTTGCATGGTGAAACAAATGTTCCAGTTCAGCATATCTCGAATTGTTTCTGATAGTTTTTGAGCGAAATTAGTAATTTAATAAGATCTTGGAAGTGGTGCATAATAATTTAAACAGTGTCATTGTAGCATTGTAGCTCTATGGAGGCAAGTAGTTCCCACAGTGCAGTAACATTAAGAAACAGGCATGAACAGTGAAACGAAAGAGAAGGGAGTTGATCGGCAGATTTGAATTATGTAGTTCAGTGTGAAAGAGTAAAATATTGAATTATTTTGTAAATAAACATTGGATAAGAGAATAGTAGGCTTCAGAAAATAAAATGATTTTTTCTACATCACAATGGAAGTTTCCATCACTTGGAGGAGGAGTGCATGAGGGAGTTCTTCGGAGGCCACTGCACCAATTGCATGGCAAGCAAAAACTATTTATTTTACAATGGGAGGTAGACCATGCCTAATTGTCACAAGAACAACTCCATGCTAGCTAATTTCCAAAAAGGGTGAGAAAAGATTCAGAAAGTATTTCCACAATGCAGAGAAGAATATTCTGTTAATTACAAGCAATTAAAGTTACATTTCTAGTGTAATTTTGACTGAGTAAGAGAACTTACAAATTTTTCTAAGTGGTGTGAATATATCTGGATGTGTGACATATATTATATATAAAAACTGGTTAGACTGATGGTTTTTTTTTTTTTTTTTTTTTTTTTTTTTTTTTTTTTTTTACTTGCAATCTTTTAGAGAGGAAGTCACAATATTATTTGGTTTTACAATCAAATGTAATTGCTTTAAATTAAATGGTTGTGGCTGGGGAAATATATGTGTTACTTTAAAGAATTAGTCTTCTGTCCAAAAGTGTGCTTGTTAGGGTATCCAAACCTACACATTTCTGTCACAGCGTCATCACCCTATAAATTCCAAGCACTCTTTTCACCTATCTCCTGTCTCCCAGTGATGCCAATTAAGGAATCAGTTTCTGAAAACATTCTATGGCAATTTAAAAAAAAAAATAATAATAAAAAAATAATAATAAAAAATAATAATAATAAAAAAAAACTTAGCTGTTGTTCTCTGAACCTCCACAAACTACTGTAATTGGTATCCAAAAAATCCAAGGCATTTGCAGTCACAAATATTTGACAGGCAATACAATGAAAACTACCATAACAAAGACATACATCATGAAAGTTGAGCAGAGGTCAACATTCTCTTTTTGTGCTTGAAGTATAAGTTCAGGCCATGTTGGATTTTTCAGCTTTTCTTTGATTGGAGCTAACCGTTTAAGTAATTCTTCACAAGCACGCAAGGTTGCCTGCAAATATATAAGCATTATGTTGATACTGTATAAATGGTACAACACACAAACAAAATACTTTTTTAAGAACTTGCTTACATATGCACATGATTCACTTCCTATGCTGCCTCCTGTGGTCATATTATTGGGAGCAGTAAGGACATTGCTTGGTTTTATACTTACTAATTCCATAGGAATTCCAAGTGCATGTGCACAAACTTGAGCAACCTGGAAGATAGGCGTCAACACATTAAACATTAATACATATATTTATGCACTATAGTACTTTTTAAGATATCATTTTATTTTTATATCAGAAGTAATCTTACAGAAATGTTAAGATAGGAATCATGCAGTGGCGGATCCAGGATTTTGGTTTGGGGGGGGGGGGGGGGGGGGTACTTGACTGCTGCCCTTATGAAAACAGAAGCCCCAAAAAAAGGTCACCAAAATCCCATGTTGTCGGGGGTGACCTTGGTGGTCTGGGGGGGAGGGACCTTCAACCTCCTAGCCTCCCCCCCACCTGGATCCGCCACTGGAATCATGTAGCACTAATTTTACAAAAGTTGCAGTAATTACCTTCGTATTGATACCTTGCCCCATTTCAATTCCTCCGTGTGATACAGAAACTGTTCCATCAGCTGCATAGATAGACACTATGGCATGATAATTACCGAAGTACAGGAAACCATATCTCATTGGGACAAGTGAGATACCTCTCTTCCTCCACCGATTAGCCTGTCATACATTTATTCGTCAAACCATTTTGAAAAATTATTGCAATCATACTGTACTTTTATTACTTGCTAACCTTATTGTGACTAACCTTGTTAAATGCCTTTACACTTGTTCTCTGTGGATGTAATCAGATTCTTTTTTCCAGTACTTCATCATTTTTTCAATTGTATTGTCTTCTTTTGAAAGATTGTTAAGTCTAATTTCATTTGGGTCTTTCTTAAGAACTGCAGCAATGTGTTCCATTATGTTTTCAGCAAAAGCAATTCCTTCAGTGCTGGCTGAAATTTTAGAACGATCCAATGTAATATCACTTTCCATCCTCACATACGCCTAAGTACATGTGTATAAGTTAGTTAAGAATTTAGAGTGTAAATTCTTTGCTTACCAAAGGTGAAAACAGAAGGACTGCAACAACAAAGCACAATATTTTGTTTGTTCCCCTAATCGTGTGAAATAGTGAGTAATAGATATGACAAGTTCAACAGTGTTTCAGTTGTCATATGAATGTACATAGTTCAGATTTGATGGTGCTGACCCATCAGATTCTTACTAAACAAAACTCTACATTATTATTCACCTAATACAAATAACTGAAACATTCAAATTCACAGTCAAGTATTTTTGTAAACGTGCGCCATTCTATCACAACCTTTGGTAAATTGTTATTTTCCTTTTAACTATTTTTGAGTATTTGCATAAATTATAATTCTTTTTACATTCTTAGTTATTTACTGTTTATAAATGAATTCAATAAGTAAGTGCTAATGTCTCTAAAACAAAATTTTGCAAAATCAATCATACTGAACTGTGACAACAAAAAGAAAAGTAAAAAGTGTTAAGGTGATATCAAATAAAAAATGTTAAGTAAACTAAATCCATAACTTACCAAAGAAGGAGACATGAGAGCTTGACAATTACACAGTGTTTTCAGTATTCCCTTAATCATCTGGCATGCATGTGTAACATGAGGCAAAGCCAGTACCAGGTCAAGTGGGCAGGGGCATACCAGGGCACCTTCCCTGGGTGGCAAACTCAGGGGGCTTGCAAAATCATGTTTGACGGGCAGCAAATTTATGTCACAGTGTAGCAATCCTTTTTGTTTTTAGCTCCACTACTGCCCCGGGCAGTGAGCAACAATGGTGTGGAAAAATAATGTTTGTAGGGGTGGAAATCTCACAGTTTTTGATCCACTACTGGTTGACTCAATCAATTAGAAACAAGGCTAATGAGGATGTAGTCTTCTCGGGAGACTAGCCGAGTGAGTAAGATGTTTCCACACGATATTTCGGCGATCTCAGACTCCGTCGCCATCTTCACCAGAAGATGGCGACGGAGTCTGAGATCGCCGAAATATCGTGTGGAAACATCTTACTCACTCGGCTAGTCTCCCGAGAAGACTACATCCATTCTCAACGCCGAGAAAGACTTCGTTCCTATATAAGGCTAATGAGTGTATACACTTATGTGAAAACTTATTTTATTTTAGAATTTGTATCTGTTGGCCTTGCCATTTGCTTCATGTTGCTCTCTTATGATTCAGAGGATACCTGAAATATTGTATAATTGTGTTCATCTTGTTTTTATTTATATCATTGCAGCCCTCCTGCCTTAAACTTTGGTTAGTGATGGATTTACTTGGTCTACCCTTTTTTATTTGTTTACATACTGAACTGTGAAACCCTACAACATATTCTAAATTTAAAGGCATTAATAAATTGCATTAATGTGGTCTTTATGCTTTGGTAACAAAGTTTCCAGTTGCAACACATTCTGCTTCAGGTTGGACTGAGATTTGAAATGGAAACTTTTTGTTTTCAAAGTAGGTGCCATAACAATATGTTACATGACTACCTACTTAAATACAATGTTTAGTTTGTAAGGGACAAAACTGATACCAGGGTTATTATATCAGCTTATTACCTTAGCTCCAACCGTGTAATATGTAGCCATTGGATTATCAATTGCATGAACTTATCTCAGCCGCCACTTTTCTTGATTTAAACCCCAAGCAAGGAAAGATTAGGTTAACATCATGAAAGAAAGCCAATGCTATTGTTTCAAAGTTAAAGTTCACTATATTCTTGAAAATAATAACAAGTCCAGAACATTCGATGGCTATCAGAATATTCTTCACCAATTCTTATGATTGCAAGTAATGAAAGGTGATCAGACCAGACCAAGCCCCTTAGTGAAATTCAAAAGTCACATGTTAGTTATTAAAATTCTACAGCACCACCAAATATCTGAGATGTCTGCCTCAGCACATGGGTCTACACACACCCACTTCCTGCCTGGAGCATGATGCGCTAAACCAACCTCTCACAATGAGCGACACTCGGCAACTGACCAAAAGACGAAGACGGAAGCACAGCCACCCGTGTATATATATATATATATATATATATATATATAATAACAATGAGCAGGAAAAAGCTTTAAGGCAATAAAATTAAGGAAGGATAGGGAAATATGACCCAACACTTACCACAGATGAAGGCGGCTGGGACGACGAACAAAAAACAAACACAAGAGAAGCGCAATATTTCGGCCTACAACAGCCTTAAATGTGCAGAAGGTGAAGCACCAGGCACCGTCAATGTGTACACATGTAACGGCGCCTGGTGCTTCACCTTCTGCACGTTTAAGGCTGTTGTAGGCCGAAATATTGCGCTTCTCTTGTGTTTGTTTTTTTGTTCGTCGTCCCAGCCGCCTTCATCTGTGGTAAGTGTTGGGTCATATTTCCCTATCCTTCCTTAATTATATATATATATATATATATATATATATATATTCATCTAGTTTTAGTATATCCCTAAGTGGGTCCAAAGTTCAACTACAGCAAATAGTTCTTCAATCTTAGCTCCTACAGCTTCTAATGTTCTGAAACTTAAACAGTAGATAGATTTACAATTTATATCCTTATAAAAATTTCTGTAGCTAATACAGATTTGCTGTAAACAGTCATTTTGTGGTATGACACAATTTGTTACTAACTTTGGCCATTTTGCAGTTAGAGGGTTCAAACAAAGTTTCTTTGGCTTCTAATAAGATTAGCTTTCTTTTGATACCAAATATGGCTTGGTTGTTCATCTGTAGCCAAAATGATTAAATCTGCCATCCGACGCGTTATACAAATTCCTTGAGTGCACTAATATTATTATAATGGCTTTAAGACTTATTTTAACGGATTCTATAGGTTCTCAAATACCTAGGAAGCTTTTAATCTCACTTCTAGCTTCTTTCTCTGTTTCATAATTAATTTTTGAAAATAGCTTACTTCCTTTTTCCATAGTAACATCGTGGCCATTTCCAAATATCACTATTTTACTTACAATGCCGCATGTTTTTCAAAAATGTTTACCAGATATGATTTAAAAATTCACTGTTGTATATCCTGAATGTTATTTCTTCCACTGAATTTACATGACTGGCTTGCAATAATTAAAAATCTCCATTAGCACATGGGTGGTTTAACTTATTTTATTTGAAAACAATCTTTAAATCATATAAAACTTTCTCAAATTTAAGTATGTGGTGCTGGAGTCCATAGAGTTAGTCTCACGCTATCAGCTGACTTTTAATATTGCTTCCAACATATGGTTTCATGGATTAAATAGTGCTTATTTACGTGATAAATTACTATACCGGCTTTTGATGCTTTAAATGACTTTAAACTCTTTATTATGGTTTCTTTATAACAAGATTTATTAACTTTAGGATGTTTATTACTATGAAAAACTCTCAGAGTGAAGAAAAGTGTTGTGTTATAGTGAAATTACATTGTAACAAAATATTGCATTTACTGTGATGGATTATACTCTGCTACAGCTGTTTAGGTAGGTTTAGAATATGATTTTTACTATTTAAAACTTGATTTATTCTCTGTTTATTGACTGTTTAGTTAACTTTACTGCATTAGTTAGCCGCATAATTGGCTGTAAGGCTGCGGTATTGAGTGCTTCACTTGTGCCAATTCTACTGTAAACAAACTTCATTTTTAGAATTTGCAAAATTCTAAGGTAGTTACAATTTCTTTCAATTGTGGGGTAGTAGGTGACTGCATACAATTTCACTGAAATGAAAGGATCTGGGCGAGGCTATCTGCTTGCAAATATTAGCTTATTGTTTTGTCAGTATAATGTGCATTTCTTAAGAAGAAATGTAGTGAGGACATCCCATATTTCAAACAAAAAATACATCAACCACCTAAAAATGGTAATTACACCATCTATTCCCACATGAACTAAAGTCATTCTTTCTTCACTGTGTCCATTGTGGTGGCATATTTTCCTAACCACTTGCACTAGATCATATTTACTCACCAATGTTCCTTATAGTACTACACCCAGCTAAAGATTTCTTCAACTAACCTTAGGCTGGACTCTTTAGATGTCACATTAACATTTATTTCACAACTATTGGATCGTAGGAGCAATTAAAGTTATTTTACTACTTTACTGCTTATAGATCTTATCCCAGGTGAATTCATTACAAAAATCCTTAAGAACAGTTAACCTAAAACTTTTACTCACTTCTAGATCTGCACAAGACATAATTAGAAAGAGGATTAACTTAGGAATTTCTTAAAATTAAAATACTAATTTGCTCTTTCAGCTACACTGAGAATATTTTTGTTTACAAAATTACATACCAGGAGCTCTGCACCATGTATTAGTAGGTATATCAGTAAAGACTGTGTGAGAGGTTATATGCCATGTGGTCTTATCATAACAGTTGTCAATATGCAGAAGAGAGAAGGAAGCAGGATTATCATTAGTGCTGCAGCCATTGTTATGATACATATTTGCTTCCATGTATGTGATGGAACCATTGTCATCTACACCAACCTAGAAGAAAGAATAAAATTAAGAAGTTGTTTATTCTATTATTGTTATTATCAAACTTTAACAATCCTCAAGACTCAATCTAAATAATATTTCAAGGTGGGAACAATATCGTATTTCACTAAGAATATCTATACCAACCATTTAGGCTTTTTTTATCTTTCTAAGTTCCTTCATAATTTACTCAGAATCTATCTCATATTTTCTATCTTGCTCATTTATATGGAGAAGCTCCTCCTGTGATTTACACCCTTCCATCCCAAGATGATAGCTTATAATGGTCTCATTGAAGCAGTTAATTAATATCTATTTCTTTTTTAAATCTTTAGTAAGTTCTTTTCCATTCTTAATTATAATTGTTTAAACACCTTCACTACCCCTCAGATTTCTAATATTACTATGAAACTTTCTAAGCGCATCATTTGAGGTTGCCATGCAGCCATAATATTCTTTACAAATGCGTATTTAGCTTTCCTCTTTACTGCTAATAATTCCTTGTTTAGTTGTTCAACTTTCCCTACAACCTTGCTGTCTCTTAACTCTGTTGTGTTATCTTTTTCCAACCACTTTAGTCTCATTACCTCCCAATTATAGCATTTATGTTTTATAATTCACTTTATTTTCTGTTTTTGAATTAACATTTATTCTCTCTTCCTTATTATCTCCATGAACTATTCCTATTTCAACTTCATTGTACTTGTGTCTTCCTTCCATATACCAACCTTGCCCCTGAAATTTCTCTTCAGTTCTAGAATATGTGCTTTTTTAAACTCTGTCTACGTCCATCTTCAGTTTTGACAAATTTTACCTCACTTTCTAATATCCATCAAAATTTTTCCCGTCAGTTACTTGGGATCTCACAAGGTTAACATCAGGCTTTATTAGGAATAAATCAACTTGTTTGGTCCCCTTGGGTATAGGTTGGCAGTATATGCTACCAACCTATACCATCCAGTGAAAGCCCATGTTAGCACACATGACTTTAACAATCTCAACATCTGTTTAAAGTGAAAGCTGTCAGACTTTTTCCTGACGCTACTACCTTTTCGGTAATAACCTATCAACACATCCTGATCAACAGGCATCTTCCTGGCCTCAACCTCCATTAATACCCCATTGTGTTATCAGAAATATACATTAAGTTTTAATAATTTTTTATTTATTTTCAAACAGATCCAGAAGTTATAGTTTTAAAAAAATATATATTTATTAGGGCGAGCAAAGTGAGCCCTTATATTAGGCGACAGATTGAGCACACATAGTGGTACACTTTTTGAAAAAAAACTGGCACACCTAAAGACGTGAAATTGAACATACTAATTCAAAGTCAATTCTAGATGTGCCATCAATCATTATTTTTGCAAAAAAATTATAACTTATTTTTATTTCTGCATTCTGCCAAGGGAGATATCTTCCAGTTTGGAAATTGCTGTCATAGAACGAATGAGTCTCGTAAATAGTACGTCACCTGTGGTGTCTCACCCTAAAGCAGTTCTGTCTAGTGAGCCTCTGTTTGAGAGAAATTGGGGATTGAAAAGTGTAAAAATTGTGTTTAAATGAGTTATACCACTACGGAAGACCACTTGTTAATAATGTAGGTTTAGCCATGCATGTTGAGGTGGTGGATTGCTGAGCGGGGGGTCCTCAGTTCAACCCCACCACCCGCAAAGTTTTTTTTCTGTTTGTATTTTTTTTTTATTTCTATTCGATTTTGTAGCATTTCAAATTTGTTTTAAAACAAAGTATTGTAACGATAAAGTGGCGTCTGCTAACAGTGATAATGCACTAGCAGCTTAGTGTGGGGTAATTGTTGTTCGTCTAGGTATCAATGGATTGCAGGTTCTTCTACTAATAATTCACAAAGTCGCCATATAGATAATCATTCAATTTATTCACCGAATGTACAATTACTAAGCCACCAACACCAACGATTATAATTTGACCGTATGTAAAGGCTATTCAGGACTTCTTCTCCTACAAACTGCAAGTTCTGAGCTACACTATTATCACTTGGTTTGGATGCTTTAGTTCGACGCCCACAAGTTCACTGCTATTTACAAAACACTGCAGTTTATCTGCATGACAGCAGCGTACTTATAATGTTTCATCAGGTCCACACGATAGTGCCAGAATGCACCGCCAAACAATCACTGCCCCGCGCAACCAACCGTGACCGACCTCCAAGACAGTGAGTCACAGACTGCCCTCAACAATCCAACTCGCATCTCGCGTCACACTTTCAACAATCGGATCGTCCTGATTCCACCGCTCAACACGAACACACAGATGGTTTTTTATACTGTCTCGCCACAGTATCCAAATTATTTATTTTCCTTTGAGAAATACACAAATGATGAATGATGTAAATCATAGAAACAGTTGAAACAAAAATTATGTATACACCAAGAACATTTTATGATGGATATCTTTCCACAATCACTTATTCTCCAGAAAGTGAAATATTAATTTAATTTTTTGTATTAAAGATTATCTATGGTTGTTGAATGTTCTTTGTAAATAAATCTGTGACTTGTGTAAATGTAGATGCATCGGATTTGTAATTATACAAAAAATCCCACTCCTTCCCTTAATCAGTTATTTAAATAACTATATAATTTTAATGACAAACTATATAAAGTTTAATCAAACTAAAGAATAAAAGGAAGGTACACCTAATCGGTAAGCTTCAAATTTTAATCGAAAATAACATTATATAAATAATGTTCTCGGGTGACTAGCTGAGAACATTATTTATATTCTCATCGCTGAGAAAGACTTCGTAATGAAAATAACGTTGCCACAAACTGAACTATTGAGAGAAACTGAACTCCAGACAGAGAGATATTAATTTATTTTTTTGTATTAATGATGATCTATTGTTGCTGAATGTTCTTTGTAAAAAAAATCTATGTAAATGTAGATGCAGCAGTTTTGTAATTATACAAAGAAATTCCCCTGCCTTCCTTAATAGGTTATTTAAATAACCGTGTAATTTTAATGATAAACTACGCAAAGCTAATGACAATCAAAATTAAAGCACACTCTACATGGGGATTTTGAGAAATATATATATACGTAACAGTAAACAAACCATAAATGCATGCAGGTCAGTAGTTTAATGAAGCCAAACACAAGAGCCTTAAAATGTTTAGTAAAACAAGAAGTCTTACTATGCAATGGAATCAGCCCACAATCCGCTTCAACAACACTGTCTGCATTTCTAAAGATAATGGCTACTTCTCCAAGATCACCGAGCCTCTGATATCTACCAGTTTCTGTCGGTGAAGTGTTTTCATTACTATATCTTCATAAAAATATTCTGTAATTTTCTGTATTGTTCCCCTCTCACCACGAATTCCCAGTCAGTTAATGCTCTGGCCTTGCATTCTTGAGGATGCAGGTTCGAATCCCCATCTGGGCATCCAAATGTGGGTTTTCCATGGTTTCACCAAATCACTCCAGGCAAATGCCTAGGATGCTTCCTTCAAAAGTGCCTTGGCTGAATTCCTTCCCCTTACTTGCCCCCAGTCCTTGCTGGAGTCCCACTATTTATAAATGCTCTACAATCAACTACAGCCAGACAACTGCGTGTTTCTATGTGGAAGAAGAGGTATAATTCTGTGTTATTGCTATAGAATTTTAGAATTGTGTGCCATAGCTTTTTGATGTAGTGGAATGATGAGTTGTATCAAGATATTCGAGTTTTACAAAATGATTCAGATCAAGGTAAGTGACAACAGCTGATTATTTTTATTTGGCATTTTTTTTTTAACAGGAGCAGTTTCATTGTTATATGTGTGCAATATATTGGTAACAATTCAATTTTCAGAAAAGTCTACTGACTTTTCGTAATGCAAACACAGTGGCTACCATCTTTATCTGCCACTGCTCATAACTTTTTGAGGAATTGACGAACAAAATTTGTGCCGTAGGAGCAGCAAGGCACATGTATATTTTCTGTCCTAACCACACTTCAAGCAGTCGCCATCCAGAAAATGTAAAACAAAACTTTAATTTGTCTACTGAATACAGAAAAATAATGGGCATCCACAGTTAGTTCAGTTGACTGTACGGTATCTATATTTTTCATACAAGAAATCATATAGATCATTTGGTAGAGAATTTCGTTTAGCTATAGTAAATGTGCATTACAATAAGGTTACATGTTCAGTATCTAGTATACAAATTTTGAAGGTGAAAGCAACTGAAAACGTTAGGAAATTTCTGAACAGAATTGAAGTTAAATTTTTGTAAGTAGCTGAATTGGTGTGCTGAAATTTTGGTCATTTGGTGCATTTTCCCTTGTGTTCGTGATTCATATTAAGGACATTCTATGATTCTCCATTTACGTAGGACACGGGCTGGATACACACTCCAGAATTTAATTCTTTGATTTTTTTTCAGGTGAACATTCTCCATAATGTAATGAACATACATAATCCTTTAGATAAAAGGAGTTTTAAAATGGCTAACAAGAGTTTCACTGACAGTTTGCATCACTTTGAGTAACTAAAGATTTTTTTAGAAAGAAAAATTAATTCTTTTGATCAATCAAGTTTTGCTTTAAAATAGAAGTAAGGCACAAAAATGTTGCTATGAAAATAAATATAGACTGTACATAATTACCTTAAATATTTCAAACTTTCCTTTTTGGATGGTAAAAATGAAGAAATATTTCTCTGAATGAATTCATACCTAATGGAAGCATGTAAAATGCTGACATTTTTGTTCTTTTATTACTATTCCTGTGCTGGAAAACCGATATAATATCGTTCATCAATTATGTCCCATTAATTTTTTTCAATCTGGACTTATATGTCCACAAACATTGTAAGTCAGAATCTTTCACTGATCTTATTAAGGGCGTGTAACACTAGCTGACAGTTTTTAGATTTTTTACTGTAAACGCATTGAAAAATGTACTGTGCGTCTAGAATTGAAACTGAACATAAATTAGCTTGCCCTAAAAATTCAGAGTTATCTCTAGATGTGTCACAAATCATTATTTTTTGCAAAAAATTGTAATATTTTTATTAGCATATATATAAGTGATAATGGTTCGTTTTGAAAATTACTTCCAATTCCACCGACAACTGAATTTTGTAAAATACAGAATATCACTTGCACAAGAAAAACATTTCCATTACAACTAGCTTCCACAATCACAATTCATAAAGCTCAAGATTTAACAGTAAATAGAGTTGCTGTAGATACTGGAGAAAAAGAATCTTTTGTTTGTTTAACATATTTGGGTTAAAGAGATTAAAAACTAGAGAGAAAGACTAGCATTAAATAGAAGATTTTCTTATGACAGAATTAGTAGGTAATGTTAAAATTCGAATATGTAAAAATGTAGAAAACAGGAAGAAACTTGAATAAGAAATTTTGTATCTGATTAAAAACAAATTAAATAAATTGATATTTTAAATATTTAAAGATTGTGTCTTATTATAAATGCGACTAATTTTTTTTTTCAACAAACTAAAATCACAGATTTGATGATAGTAATTTCTTTAATTTGTATATAAATATTTTTTAACAAAACTTCACGAGCCACTATAAAGCCATGCTTTTAGCTAGTTTTACCAAGATTATACATTCCCACAATTATTGTTGATCTACAACTCTCCCCCTCCCTCCCCCCCACCACACACACACATACACAACCACCATCGCAGTGCCCACCCATCCCAAATGGTTCATTTCTGGCTGAGTAATGAGGCAGATCAGGATATACACATGATTATTCTCTTGCCATATTTCTCACCTTCTACATGACTAAGCTTTTTACTGAAATATTATAATGAACATTCAAGTTTGTCCTGGCCCTTCTGTCTCTACTTGTGATAAGTGATAGGTTATTTTCCTTATCCATCCTGGCTTTTAAATGATAGTAATTCAAATATTAGGGTTTTTGATGTGAAAAAACTACCCCTAACTATCACTGAATTTGAAAGCTACATGCCTAAGAACCACAATAACATTTTAATTCAGTGCAAATAAGATCAAATATCTCAAAATACATCTGTTTCTGATTTTTATATTGTTAAGAACATTACCTAATTATGAATTAAAATCTGTAACTAAACAAGGATAGATTAATAATCACTAAATTAAGTAAATTTACTACAAATTACTCCATGTTTTAGTAATAAACTATTTAATGATACTAGGAAAATGAAATGGCTTTAGGCAATATAATTTACAAAGGAAAGGGAAACTGACTCATCACTCACCAAAGTTGAAGCCTGTGACGAATGAAACAAGTACATAATATTTTGGTTTTATTCATGTACTAGAGAACAAGCCATGCACACCTCCAAAGCGACATGACTTATTCCCTAGTACATCAATAAGGTGTAAAACTGAAATATTGTATATGTTTTTGTTTGTCATATATATTTTTTCAAGTTTGGTGAGTAATAACTATTTAAATTTTTTTTTTAGAAACTGTTACCTAAATTATAAGTAGAAAGTCATTTTTATAACCTCAATCAATTTTTCCTTAAGATAATTTTTGATAAAACACTATTTATAAATAA
>CM061914.1:131766507-131812506 GCA_031002005.1 Vandiemenella viatica
TGTAATAACTCATGACAATCATCTATGGATATCACCAAACGGGTCTACTAGAGGTTGTGATTCTGCTAGAACATCCACTAATGATGTCATAATACTGCTGTAGTCAATCGCAAAATGTATTATTTTCAAGCAGTAATTCCATTGTAATACAACCTGGACTATTATTTTGAAGCAGAAATTGGGTAGTAGTACACCCTGGACCAGAATGACACCGTTAAATGTAGTTCAAAAAGTATTTATAGTGTTGTCTCACAGCAGTATTAGGGTGCAATCTCCAGTAATCCCCACCAAACTTGTAGTCCTTGTCTGCCTGTATGAATTTGACCAAGCATGATGGGTGAGTGGTTAATGCTCTGACCTCGCATTCGGGAAGACGCAGGTTCGAATCCTCGTCTGGGCATCCAGATTTGGGTTTTCCATTGTTTCTCCGTTGAATGCCGGGATGCTTCCTTCAAATGGCCATGGCCGAATTCCTTCCCATTCCTATTCCCCAGTCCTTTCCTACCTCCAGTGACCTTGACACCGATGAAGTGTAAAGCCATAAAAAAGTATGAATTCGCACCAACAAATCCTCCCTTCTGTTGCATACTCTAAAAACTTCCTTCCTTATCCCTACAATTGTTTGTTGTTTATGAGGAATTGGCAGGGCCGGATTAAAACACTGCGGGGTCAGTAGCAAATGGTTTTTGCCATCCGGGTCAGTGGTAGAACTAAAAAAAATCATAGGTGGGGCCTCTTGGATGGCGTGGGGCCCATAGCATTTTCTAACTCGTGCTACGTGGCTAAAGGTGCGTTTCCACTTGAGAGTAACTCTCGCGAGAAACTCTCGAGAGTTACTCTCGGGAGGGTGTCCACTTGAGAGTGGATTTTGGCGAGCTCTACTCTCGGCGAGCTGCTCGCCGGGACAGTTCTCGCGACAACTCTCAGATCCCTGTCCACATGAGAGAAGCGCAGAGCAGTCAAGATGGCGGCACAATAGAAAAGTCGCGTCAGCTGTGACCATACTGTCTGCTGTTACTAAAAAGAGGTAGAAACTGAGTAGGAAAAGCTGCTGGGTTAAGCCTTGGATAAAGAAATGTTTTCGGAGCCAGTCATACAATGACACCGGAATTACAGATAGAAGTCGCCCACAATTTGGGAACTTTTGTAGGTTAATGAGCTGTGAAGTTGAGTTCATTACAGAATCTGTGGGATCAACAATTTTAAAACAGGACACTAAAATGAGAAAACCTATATCAGTACATACACTAGTTATGGCTACTCTTCGATTTTTTGTGTCAGGTAAATTTACTTGTTGCGTAATGCGTTGTTTTCCTTTTTTTTGTGTGTTACATCGTCTTGACGTATTTTTTGGGGGATTTGTATTCAAGCCTCCATTACAATAAATTTACCGGAATTTGTTGTTTTGGAAAGACAGTGAATTCAGGAATTACAAATTTTTGTGCAGTGATGTATAGCTAATTTTTTTTTTTTTTTTTTTTTTTTTTTTTTTTTTACAATACTTGACAGTTCTTGAAAAATGAATGAAATCTTACATCAATTTTGAACTTCTTACTATAATAAGAATGTGTCTACAATAATTATAGACACATTGTCATTAAAATAAATGTTATAAAATTTTATAAATGCATCGTTACTATTCCTTAAATTGTGGAGATTCTTTTGAACTTCATACCCTGAATAACAAAATTTCTCTATTATTTTTTTTAATTTAATTGCAATGGAGCACAGGTTCCGGTGGAAATTTCCCTACACCCCCATCTTCCCCCTATCCTGCATCCACCTAAATTTGCTCTCCAAAAATTTTATCTTTAAATTCTTTCAACGTTTTCGGTAAATTATTCATCATTTCTCTTGGTAACTCATTCCAATCCCTGACACCCTTACCTAAAAAAGAGAATCTTCCCACACCCTTGTTTCTAAAATCGAGTGCCAGCTTGTGGTCATGGTCATCTTTTCTCTTCCATGCAATACTTTTCATACCTACTGCAATATCTTCCAATGCCTCATCGCCAGTATACGCCCTGTACACTCCCATGACCCTCGTCAACCTCCTCCTGTCTTGCAATGAATCCCATTCCAGCTCCTTTATCATATCCGTCACTGATTTCATTCTGCGATAATTTCCAGAAACAAATCTAGCAGCCCTTTTTTGCACCCTTTCCAACTCCTGTATTTGATACGTAAAATGAGGGTCCCATACTACACTACTATATTCGAGCAATGGTCTGACCAAACATTTGTTTTTTTTTTTAATTCTGTCACACTAATCGGCACATTTCACATTCCACAACAATTCTCTACCCACATACATTTTAATTAATTCCTTTGTTTCTTCATATGACCAATTTTTACTCATCTTGTTGCTACCTCTCGCCGAGCTCTCAGCTTCTGCTCTCAGACTATACGAACACTGTTCGTATTCTGCGAGCTACTCTCAGACAGCACAAGAATGACGTGTCGACTTGCGAGAAAGTTGATTATTGTCAGCTCTCAGGCAGTAGCTTGCCACTCGCCGCGAGCTACTCTCAGAGGCGTGTCCACTTGCGAGTTACGCTATCGAGAGCTGCTCGCCAATATTTACTCTCAAGTGGACACGCACCTTAATCCAGTACTGGGAATTGGCATCATAATATTGCAGTAGTCAAATGTAAGACAGCACAAAAAAATGCATGTATTGGTGTCCTGCTGGCTCCGGGTGTATTCCAGTGTAATTAGTGCTTGAAAATAATGGTGCAGGGTGTATTATAATGTAATTACTGTTTGAAAATAATATTTCTTATGACTCACTACCACAGTATTTCAAAACCATTATATTTTTACCTCATTAGTGAGAGTGGTGAAATATTGTTGTAGCAAAATCGCAATCTCTGGCAGACCCCTTTGTTTATTATTATGCTATGGTTCTAGGGTTAGCATTAATTCTCTAGCCTTATATTCGGCAGGACATGGGTCTGAATACCTGTTTGGGCATCCAGATTTAGGTTTTCCATAGTTTCCTCAAATCACTCAGGTGAATGCTGGCAGGCCTCCTTCAAAAGGCCATGGCTGAATTCCTTCCCATTCCTTACACCCAGTCCTTTCTCACTTCTCTGCTGTCTGTGTGGCTGATCCCTTTAAAGTTGGCCATGGAGACAGTAATTGATTTAAATTTTAGTCAGGGTGCTAATGACCTAGATGTTGATACAACCTAAAGTGCCAAAAAAAAACAACAAAAATTTTTCTCCACCCAACAAGTCACTTTTCATCGACTCCAATGGTTTTTACGTTATTTAACAGTTTCACTGATCACTCTGTCAAATTCTCTTGAAAGATGTAGTGCTACAATATCAATTTGGCATCTCTTGTCTATTTTATTAGGTCAACCCGAGATTGCGCAACAACATTCACTAATGATGATATAATACTGCTGTAGTCAATAGTGAGACGTATTATTTTAAAGCAGTAATTCTGTTGTAATACAGCAGGGACCATTATTTTCAAACAGAAATTAGGTTGTAACACACCCTGGACCAAAGTGACACTGTTAAATGTTCTTCGGGAAGTATTTCTAGTGATGTCTTGTGCTTGACTACTGCAGTATTACGACACCAATTTCTAGCAGAATTGTGCTCTCCAGTAGTCCCATTTTATCTAATTATCTTGCGTATAGCCCTCTAGCTGAGTTCTATATGAATATCTTGTGAATAAATGTGCTGCTGATTTGCAAACCAGTTCCTTTCCTGAAATTTATTTAGTTATTTAATTGCTTTCAGCCTTATCGACCATACAGCCAAGTTCATTACATTTTATTTTTCAACAATTTACATTGCAGTTTCTTTATATATTCTTTGCACATTAATTTACATTCTTGGGCATATAATACATCGACATGTAGTCCGATAAATTGTTATATCTCTTATCTATATAGTGCAGGTTTCATTACACAATTATTGGGATTATTCAGAAACTATGGTCTAAATCTATTTTGGATAATGTAGAGCACTTGTACTCTAGCCATTCACACAGGGCACTCATTCTAGTAATATGTCTAGATGATGATATTTTACAAGGATATTTCTGATCGGTTAGTATATGGAAGTCAAGGTATCAACTTACTTCCAAGACATTTTTATTGGGTTCCCTAGATTTACATTTGAATGTTTCCATCCAAGAAAAAGGGCATTATGATTTTGTATATTTGGTATTTGTTGGAAGAGAGCAAGATGGATAAATTGGTTGGAAGAGGAGTGTTGCACTTTGTAACGTCTCTCAGCATTTTGTCCTGAATATTGGTGTATTTCCTACAAGAAAACAGAACATGATTTATGTCACCTACTTCTTGATCTACTTAGTCACATGGGGGTTATCTCTCAGACATATCTGATTTAGGCGGCTGGGAAAGATGTTTGTGGTTGGTGGGATGGTGATGTAGGGAGACTAGCTTTTGATGGCATGCTCAGCCATCACTATTAGTTCCTGTGCATCCTTCAACTATTTTTTCAATATTTATAATTTTTTCCCATTGTGTATCTCTTTGGTCACTTTGTATCCCCTTACCAGCAGCCTCTAGCCTGAAAATGACATATTCTGATCCCATTATAACTGAAAATGGGCTTCCTTTCAGCTTTGGCACACAACTCATTGTCTATTTAGATGTAGGTAAAGCCTAGTGAAACCCTGTCTACTAATGGTGTCCACAGTCACAATTTCCAAGACAGGACTAATGCCTTTCCCAATCTACACCTCTGTCCCCAAGTTTACTGTCAGCTGTGGTTGACCATGTCGACTAAGGACAAGCATGAACTCCAGCCTAATATGTTGCCTCTCCTCCATCACTATAACTTATGTTTCTGTACTACAGTTTATGCTTCTATTGAAACTATTCCCCATATACCCACAAGTACACAAGGCTTTTCACCTGCCTTGCCCCCTGACTGGCAAAGGGTCAAAACTGTTTCTCCCAACAATTTTTGAAGTGTCTGGTAACTTCATTCTTTTTACCCCATTTATCTTACACCCTGTCAGCTTCCACCATCGAGTTAATCCTTGCAACCATACCCATCTGTTCTTTCTATCAACATAGGTTAAGCTGTACTGTAGAGATGAATCTATACCTCTCCAATCACTACTTCCTACAGTCTAATCAATAACTTTAAACCTTTATATTTTGTTAACTAGATATGATTTACAAAAATATGAAATGGGGTAACGGAAATAATAAATGGGCTAACAAAACCATGTTTGTATGAGGGTTCAGGTGTGTAGCAGCAAGCCTGCCTACATCAATAAGAGTGTCTTCCATAACTGCTCAGAGCTATGTCATTCAGGAAGGTGGAGTGTCCAGTCTTTGATTCAACCGTCCTAATTTTTATTTTCCAAATTATTCCCAAAATCTTTCCAGACTAATACCAAGATGTTATGTCCAGATTCCTTCCTATTTCTTACTTCAATCAAATTGAGTAGTTGAGTATATGCTACTTTCTTTACAGATATGTTACAATGCTTAAAAAATTGACCTATAAATTGGAGTCTGTCATAAAAGTTTCCTAATACCAGTTTTATATGCTGATCAGATTTCAAGAACACTCTTTTTAGAGAGACAAAGGAAGTATGTCGTATGATAAGGGAACTACATGGTGAAGTAATGAAGTCAAGAAAGCTATTTGACTAAGGAATAAGACAGAGATTATTAGACTTGGAAAAGCAGAAGGTTAATACCCTCAGAGATGGGGGGAAAATTAAATTACTGGCTCAAGTATATAGAAAACACAAACTTACATTTAAATGAAAAATTAAGAATAAGAAAAACAAGAAATCAGAGGAATTTGCCCTGAAATTTTAAGATGCTAAATAAAACTAAAAGCTGTTATAAAAACAGTTAAAAATATGAGAAGACACAACCAAGGAATCAGTGAAAGCATTAAAGGATAAAAATGGAGTAGTTATAAGGAACATAGGAATAAACTGTTTAATGGTGATGTCGTGACTTCAGATTCCAGGGAGATAAAAGGGCTTACTGAGATAGAAGCCACGCAACATGCAGAACCCCCTATAATAAGGTCTGAAGTGGAAGTTGCCTTGAAATCCATGAAAATTTTTAAATCAAGTGGTCATGGAAGCTGGGGTGAATGGGAGCCAGTGGTTGTATAGAGTGTTAAATGCCATTTGGAAGGACAATAAGATCCCAAAGAATTGGTCTAAATTTGTAATAGTGCCCATATTTAAAAAGGGCAACAGTAGAAAGTATGGAAATAATCGTAGAATCACACTTCTGTCTCATGGATTGAAAATCTTGGAAAAACTGATTGAGAAAAAATTACTAAGTCACCTGAAAATCTTATTCGAGAATTAACAACATGGTTTCAGGCCAGGAAGAAGTACTACAGAGTTGATCTTTGCGGCAAGAATGCTCATTGAAAAACATCTAAAAAGGGGTCTTTCTTGATGCTGAAAAGGCCAATGATTGCATTACAAGCTCAAAAATTTGAGATTACCTAGAAAGAAGAAAGGTTATCAGGATCATTGATCAGCAAAATTAAAATGTTATGGGAAAGCACAAAAGTTTGTGTCTGAATATGCAATAGAGAGAGCAAGTGGTTTGATAGAGAACGAGTACAACAGGGTAGTTCTTTGTCACCCATACATCTTGAAGAAATTCAAAGAGCATATGGAAAAGATACAAAAGCCCTTGTCTTTGCTGATGATGTCATGATGAGGGGTACCGAGCTTGGTGGGTGAGCGGTTAGTGCTCTGGCCTCGAATTTTGGAGGACAGCAGTTCAAATCCCCATCCAAGCATCCAGATTTGGATTTTCCATGGTTTCCCCAAATCACTCAAGGTGAATGCCGGGATGCTTCCTTCAATAGGCCATGGGCAAATTCCTTCCCGTTCCTTGTCTTGAGTCTTTTCTTGCCTCTAATGACCTCGATGTGGACACGGCATAAAGCCATAAGTAAAAAAAAAAAAAAAAAGAATGATTAGGGGTGAATGTTCAGGAGAAGCTGTTTATGGCAACAGGTACAATGTGAATATTTACCTACACAATCAACAACTCCAAAATATTTACCAGTTCAAATATCTTGGCCGCGCTCTGAGTAAAGACAATACCAGCAAATGTGAGATTACAAACAGAACCAACAATGCTACAGTCTTCTATTATCAAGCCAGAACTCTATCGTGGGATAGAAAGTGCAAACATACACTATACAAAACCTACTACATCTTCATACTGTCCTACGCACTAGAAACATTGTAAGCACCTTTGAATTTTGGTCAATTCTAGTTTTGCTTAGGCGGGACTTAGAAATTTCGAGAAGTACAGTTTTCAACTTTAAGGAATTTCCCTGTAATCTTGCACATAGTTAAGATTCATCATAAAAATCATTTTAAAGTGTAATTATCATATTGGGAAACGTTTGGTTTAAGAGATATTCCCGTTTGTTCAAGTTTGAAACACGCGATCATAAAAGTAAAAATTCTAAGATTTGCAATATCTCTAAATCGCGTAAAGCTACAACCGAACTTTTATCACCAGCTGTAGTCAGCACTATCCCCGATATTTTGGCAATAAAATTAAATAATTTGGCAAAGTATAATTAGCGATTTTAATTAAGAGAAAATAATAAGCTTTTTATCTAAAAGAGATATCAATTTAAATTTTACATTAGCAGATAGCCCTAATCAAGACGAGTTCATACTTATATGGGTTTTCGTAAAAAGTTTAAGCGTTTGTCCGGAAATTAAGTTTTTGTAAAATAGATTGTCGCAGATTGTTGTGCACGCGCGTAAAAAGTTCTAGAACACTTAGGGATTTTACCCAAATTTGAATGTATCACTACGCTGAGTCTTAAACAGCTAAAACATTAAAATTAATTACTCTAAATTTCTCAAGAGACTGCCGTCGGACTTCTAGTGGATAAGTCCAGATACTATCAAAGTTTAAACATTTTTATAATCGGGATCGTCAAATAAATTTCGTACTCTTTGAGCTACGCGGAGGAAAAAGATGTGATACAGTTACTGACGTCACTGGTTCTCGTGGTTTCGATAAAAGAGCCGGTCTGTGGCTGTCCGTGGTCTGTTCCGGTCTGTCTGTTCCTGCCTGTGGTCTGTTCCTGCCTGTGGTCTGTTCCTGTCGGTAGTCTGTTTCGGTCGTAACTCGCCATGCGAACTAGTTCAACCATGTCGTGTCGTGTTAAATCATAACTTCAATGACTATTAAGAACTTTTAATCTTGCTAAAAGGGGTTTCGGTCGGTTAGATTTCTCTCCACAATCTGCAATTTTTGGTAAAGATAGTTCGATATGCCTGCTCAACTGTAAATGCCATTTTGAACTTGTGACTTTGAAAATAAAAACTTTGGAATTTCTAACAGTGAACTTGTGTGCTTCAGTTGTTAGCTTAAAACCCTTTTCTCTATTTGTGGGTTATCAAATATTGTGGCGACCTCAGGCATTTACGTTGAGTCATCCGGCTACATGGTCAAATTAAATCAAAATTATTTAGCAGATGTACTGAGAATTGTGAGTCTACAAGAGTGTAAGTTAAGGCACTTAGGCGATACTATAACCCCAGTATCGGTCTATGTCCTTACAACATGTACCCTATTGAGAAAATTAGCCTCTGAAATGAAATTTGTGCATTTTATACTTCAGAGGACACGAAAGGACAAAGTAAGGAACGAAATCAATCATACAGAAGCTGGTATAAAGACTTGTGTGGAAAAATCCTTACAGCAGTCTGGGCATGGGTATGTCCAAAGGATTGAAGAAGCAAGAAAAACAAAGGCCTACTTTAATATGAACATTAAATGGAAAAAATGTGTTGGAAGGCCCAAAAATAAATGGGGTTTGACCAAATCAAGAAGGAAAGACATAGGGCTGGACTGGACAATTACTTATGAACATCAGTTATTCATGGACAGGAATAAGTGAAGAGTGTTCATGAGCAGCACCTAGGAGGCTGGAGTTGACAACTGAAGATAATGATGAGATTTTGTGGTGATAGATCCTGCAAGCAATGTAGGTCAGTCGCTTGAAAACAGACAGTATTCATTACACAGCTTAAGAACTAAGTTAACTGAGGGAGGGGAAAAATAGCTAATGAAGCCTTGGACTTTCTGACTTTTGGTGCATGTGCTGAAATGGGAAACTCTGTATTATATTATCACATGGAATGATTTTGGGAAACCATGGATAACTGAAATCTGGATGGTCAGACAGGGATTCAAACTTTCATTCTCCTGAATGTGACTCCAATGTATTATCACACTCTGTAATTTAACTGCGATGAAGTATATGCCCTGGTCACAGTTTACTTACACACCTATTTTCCAGTTTCTGATTTTATTTTTAGTTATTTTGAGTGCAATTTCCCCGCCCACTTTAAGAATTTTAATTTTAAATTCTTTAAGTGTTTTTCGTAAGTTCTTTTTTTATCACTTCTATTGACAATTTATTCCAATCGGTGGCAATACTACCTGATATACAAGTACTACCATTAATTGCTCTACCAATATCCAAACAAGCCTCCTCGTCAATATATAATGAGTATACTCCCAGCACTCTCTTCATGCTCCTCCTGTTTTCCAGTCACTCTCTATACAACTCCTTTATGATGTCAGTATTTATTTGTTTTGCGGTCATTTCCACAATCAAATCTAGCTGCCTGTCTTTGCTAATATTATTGTTAGTGAGCATATTGATTCATATTCACATTTAAAAGTATTAATTTATTTCATGTAACTGTTGTAATGTTACATGCTTGTTACAAGGCTTATTTTACTATAAACAACTGGGTTTATTAATTTAAAACAGTAAACTTTAACAAAATTCTGTAGTGTTGGCAAACTTTAATTCAATTATTGCAGCAGAGAGTCATGAGAGTGTACAGGACATATATTGGTGATGAGACATGGAAAGTATTGATTTAAGAATTAAAAGTAATGCATGGAAGGGAAAAGATGACCATGGCCACAAACTGGAACTCGATTTCAGGCACGAGGGTAGGTGTAGGAAAATTCTCTTTTTTAGGTAATGGTTACCAAGAGAAATGATGAATAATTTACCAAAAATGTCAAAAGAATTTAAGGTTGAAATTTTTAGAGGACAAATGTAGAAGGGTGCAAGAAAAAGGGGGGGGGGATGGGTGTGTAGTGAAATTGCTACCGGAGCATGTGCTTCATTGAAATTAAATTAATCCTGTACTGTTTTGGTGTCTGATTGTTGCAGTGGATTTTTATGTCACATATTTTAGACTTTGTTTTGTTGGAAATACTCAGTTTTATTTAATTACTTTGTCATTAAAATAATCAAACCTGGTAGCTTTAGAGAAATACTTATTAATATCAGAGTAGTATGTTGCTCTTTGTAGTATCAATTATTAAATATTTAAATGTAGTCTTCATTTTAAAAATCTCAGGGTGTTTAAGCCTTTCTGCATTTTAAATGTTTTTTAATCTGTTACTTGTAGCAAGGTTAACATTTTCAGTTAATTCTAAGATTACAAAAATGATGGATTAGGAAAGCAGATGTCGAGGGAAATTGACACTTGGGGACGTGCCCCGTCACATTCAGTGTAAATAAATTAATATCATATAAGTAACAAAAATGGGTTACAATTATTTTCAAAATTGTTATTAGACTAAGCTATTACTTTAATTAATTTAATGATTATAAATCACCATTTTCATCTTCAAGGTGTTTATTGCATTGTACGCATTAAATGTTATCACTGGAAGTGGGGTGGAGGAGTAGACTGGAGATGGCATGCGAATGAAAATATCCCATGATATTGTTCAATTTGCTAATCCTTTCACACCAGAAACATTACTACCCAAGCCCTTTTCAGGGCCACAATTAACAATCATCTCTGTTAACACAGAAGGCATGTCACAGCCAAGGAAGAGCTGCTACAAGACCTATGCAGTCAATATCAGTGCCATATATTGTGCCTATAGGAAACACACAGAAGCTATGAAATGCGTAGACCAAAAATAAACGGAATGCATCTCGCTATAGAAAGACCTCATAATCAATACGGAAGTGCAATCTTTGTACGTCCAGATGTACAAGTAATGTCCACTGCATTCACGGAACAAAATGACATTGAAATTCTCACTCTAGAAATGATGAACTGTACCATTTTGTCTTTTTATAAACCACCTGGTGCTGTATTCACTGTAAACAAACCACCTAATTTCCATAATAAAGAAATACAGATCATGATTGGTGATTTCAACAGTCATAGCAATGTTTGGGGCTATGACCATGAAGATGAGAATGGGGCTGCAGTACAAGAATGGGCTGAAATAAATTACCTCTCTCTAATCCATGATGCAAAACTACCTGCATCATTCAACAGTGGTCGGTGGAGGCGTGGTTTCAACCCTGACCTCATATTCAGTAGTAGCAGTATTAGCCACCAGTGCATTAAATCTGTCTGTTCCCCAATACCCAACTCACAGCATAGACCAATAATGTGTCAAATATATGCCGCAGTTAGACCACAGGAAGTACCTTTCCATAGAAGATACAACTTCAAAAAGCCAAATCGATCTGAATTCTCAGAACTATTGGATTCCGAAGTTCTTTCAATAGAACCGACACCAGAATGCTATGACATCTTCACCATGGCTGTAAAGAGATGTTACAGAATGTCTATCCCACGTGGTTGTCGGACATCTTACATTCCCGGTCTCACATCAGATCAAGCTGCTCTACTTAAAGAATACAGCAATTTATTTACAGAAGATCCTTTTGGTGAAGCAACAGTGGAAGCAGGAAACAAACTCATTTCCATTATTAAAGAGACAAAGTGGAATCAGTGGATTAAAACTGTTGAAGACTTAGATTTCGCAATTGACAGCCATAAAGCATGGAGACTACTGAAGCATCTAAACAATGATCCATGTAACGATAAAGTGGCGTCTGCTAGGGGTTATAATGCACTAGCAGCTTGGTGTGGGGTAATTGTTGTTCGTCTAGGTATCAATGGATTGCAGGTTCTTCTACTAATAATTCACAAAGTCGCCATATAGATAATCATTCAATTTATTCACCGAACGTACAATTACTAAGCCACCACCACCAACGATTATAATTTAACCGTATGTAAAGGCTAATCAGGACTTCTTCTCCTACAATCTGCAAGTTCTGAGCTACACTATTATCACTTGGTTTGGATGCTTTAGTTCAACGCCCACAAGTTCACTGCTATTTACGAAACACTGCAGTTTATCTGCATGACGGCGGCGTACTTATAATGTTTCATCAGGTCCACACGATAGTGCCAGAATGCACCACCAAACAATCACTGCCGCGCGCAACCAACCGTGACCGACTATCAAGACAGTGAGTCACAGACTGCCTTCAACAATCCAACTTGCATCTCGCGTCACACTTTTAACAATCGGATCGTCCTGATTCCACCGCTCAACACGAACATGGTTTTTTATACTGTCTCGCCACATCCAACTAAGACCAAAGTTCATTATAATCTTACTGCCAACCAAATAGCACACCAACTGCTTTTAAATGGGAAAGCTAATCACAAGTCCAAAATGTCCAAACTGCGGAAAGAAGGCCAAGAGGAGAATAATGACCTCACAATACCATTCAGCATGGAAGAATTGGATAAGGCTATAAGAAATTGCAAAAATGGAAAATCAGCAGGCATGGATGACATTAGGACAGAACTAATTAAGCACTTTGGTCTAACAACAAAGAAGTGGATGCTTCAGCTCTTTTAACAACTGCATGAGTAAATGTCAAATTCCGAAGATATGGCGGAAGAGCCAAGTGATCGCCTTGCTTAAACCTGGCAAAGAAGGAAACAGTCCAAAGAATTTTAGATCTGTCACACTTTTATGTCACCTCTACAAACTGCTTGAAAGAATGATCTTAAACCAGCTGTTGCCTGTAGTTGATCCTTTGCTTATTCCTGAACAAGCTGGATTCTGCCTGGGTAAAAGTTGCACAGGACAACTACTAAATATCACGTAGTTTATAGAAGATGGATTTGAAGCTCGTAGGGTAACAGGGGTGGTATTTGTTGATTTGTCAGCAGCGTATGACACCGTCAACCATCAGCTACTACTAGTCAAGTTCACAATCTGACCAGGAATTTTAGTCTTAGTAAGTTTATTGTTACTCTTCTGCAGAACTGCAGATTCTTTGTTGACTTCCAAGGACAGCGTAGCTGTAGGAGGTCACAGAAGAATGGTCTACCCCAAGGAAGTGTCCTAGCCCCATTATTGTTTAACATATATGCCAATGAACAGCCTATACCACCCAAATGCAGGAGTTTCGTGTATGCTGATGATCTTGCTCTGGTCTCTCAGAGCAAATACTTTGATTCAGTGTAGAGCACCCTTACCAACGCTCTGGAAGATTTGTCAAGGTATTATTGCACGAACCAGCTTAAACCAAATCCTACGAAGACACAAGTATGTGCTTTTCATTTAAGGAATAAAGAAGCAACTCGTAGGTTAAAGGTAACATGGTCGGGGATCGAACTAGAACACTGTGACACTCCAAAATATTTAGGAGTGACCCTTGACAGATCACTTACATTCAGGAAACATTGCATGAACTCCAAGCTGAAAGTTTCCAATAGGAACAATCTCATAAGAAAACTGGCTGGATCGCAGTGGGGCAGCCAACCTGAAACAATTCGAACTTCTGCCTTAGCACTATGTTATTCGGCTGTAGGGTATGCCTGTCCTCTATGGCACAGTTTCAACCCATGCCAAAGAAGTAGACATTGCACTTAATGACATGTGCAGAATCATAACAGGCTGCTTAAAATCAACTCCAGTCGAATGGCTCCACCGTCTCGCAGGAATAGCACCACCTTCTGATCGAAGGGTAATAGCAGTGAATGAGGAAAGTGAACCATGAAAAATCTCATCTACTATATGGGCATATCCCTCACAGGCAAAGACTGAAGTCCAGAAAAAGTTTCCTAAGAATATCTCAGGAACTTACAATGACAACTGAAGAATCAGGTTACAACTATGGGAAGCTAAGGCTCCCCTTCTGCATGGCTGGGGAAGAGTGTCTGAATCTTTGCCACCTGGTTATGACAAGGGATAGTTGACATGGAAGTCTTTGAATAGGCTGAGATCAGGAGTGGGCAGAAGCAAAGTGAACTTCGCAAGATGGGGCTATGCTGAGATCAATGATATCAAGTGTGACTGCAGTGAAGACCAGACTGTCCAGCACATGCTCCAGTGTTGACTGTGTCCAGCATCCTGTTTGGCAGCTGAACTGTATGAGGCCTCAGAAAATGCACTCACTGGAAGTGACCAAGTACTGGTCCAATATGATTTGATGATTGTGATTGTGTAACTGTATGTTTCTGATACAAAATAATAATAATAATTTGCAATAAGTTTGCAGATCTGCAAGGAAGAATCAGTAAGGTCAAGGGAAATACTTAGGGCCCTCAATGAAGGAGAAGGGCGTCATCATTAATCACGGAAGAAGGTGCAATGGCTTGGAAACAAATGAACATATAAAATTATTGGGGGAAATTTTTCTGTCAGAGGAATAAGACTAAGTCAATGTAGTTTTGCCTAAAATTTTACATGATTGTTGACTTCCTTTTTTAAATTATTACAATGTCAAGATTCACTTATCTCATTCTTCTGTCTTTGAATATTTTTTTATGTTATGTTGGCTCCTTTTACGCAAATTCTGTAAGTAATTTAAAATCCCTCCTTTAATGTGAGAACATTCTTGTCAATCATCTCAAACCATCAACATTAATCTTTGGAAGTAGTTTTTCTCAACCACTGAAAACAAACCAACCACAAACACATTTTTCTTGAAGGATACAATTGTCAACCATAATTGCCTTTAAACTTGTAACCTTAGCAACTATGTACTGCTGGATAACTGCAGAAGTATTCTGTTGATCTGTCTTGTGTTAAACTGAAGATAACTTTCAGAAAACCACGCTTTCCTCATATTTTCATTTTTCAGAGATTCTGTATTCTTCTCTGCCTCAGGCAGTTCAAGAAAAAGTGTTTGGGGAATATTCAGAACCAAGTAATGAGAAAAATGAGCAAATAATTAAAACATATTTATCAACAGTATTGCCTCCTGGTGATGACAAGAAAATAAATAATGATTTGAAAAAGGTAAGTTGTTGGTTATGTATGAATTACAGCTAGCCGTTAATATGTTTACCATAGTTCACTGTTAAGCTATCTAGGTAAATGACTGACTGCTAAGAGCACTTTTTTCATCTGCTGCAGTGTACTATATGAATATGACATAGATTTAAACATGCCACTGTGTTACTGCTGTCAGAAATTCCATTGAATATTATCATGACCACAGGCTGGCATCCAATTTCAGGCATAAAAGTGTGAGAAAATCTTCTTCCGTATGTAATGGGGTTAGGGATTGGAATAAATTACCAACGGAAATGATGAACAACTTACTAAAAACGCTGAGAATTTAGGATTGACGGGAAAAGTAGGTGGGTACAAGAAGGGAAAAAATGTGTGCCACCAGGATTCACACTCCATCACAATTAAATAGAATTCTAAGAGTTTCTTTTTCTCCATGTAACCTGTGTTCATTCTATCTAAATTTCAGGACTGAATGTGGTGGATGAACAGTTAACATTCAGGCCTCGCATTCGGGAGGACGTGGGTTCGAATCCCCCGTCCGGGCATCCAGATTTGTGTTTTTCATGGTTTCCGCAAATTACTCAAGGTGAATGCCGGGGTGCTTCCTTCAAAAAGGCCATGGCCAAATTCCTTCCCATTCCTTGTCCAAGTCCCATCCTGCCTCTAATGACCTTAGCCGTCGATGAGGCGTAACGCAATAAGTAAAAATAAATAAATAAATTTCAGACACTAGCTTTAAGTACTTAAACTGTTCCCACGTGTGCCAGCTATATTGTGATCTACCTTAAAAAAAAATAGCCATACTGTAGCCATCCTCTTGCTTTCTGCATTTTAGTTACATTCTCATTTTATTTTTTAAATGGTTTTCCCAAATCACTGTAGGCAAATGCCGGGATGATTCCTTCAAAAAGGCAATGGCTGGATTCCTTCCTGTTCCTTGTCCCCAATCCCATCCTGCCTCTAATGACACTGACGAGGCATAAAGCCATAAGGAAAAAAAATGAAATTTAGAGAGGGATTGCAATTTCTCTAAGTCATTTCATATATGTACAAAGGTACTATATGGAATACACAAATTTTTAATGCACTGATGAGACAAAACATTATGACGACCTGCTTAATAGCTTGTTGGTCCACCTTTGGAATGCAGTACTGAAGCAGTTTGGTGTGGATAGGATTCGACAAGCCCTTGGTAAGTTTCCGGATATATCTGGACCAATGTCTACGCAAAGATCACGCAATTCCCTTAAATTACAGGCTAGTGGTTTGTGGGTGTGGAGTTGGTGGTGGATAGCATCCCAGATGTGATTTATTGTGTTGAGACCAAGTGAATTTGGTGGCCAAGACATCACGATGAGTTCGCTAAAATGCTCCTAGAACCAGTGTAGCATGATTCTGGTATTGTGATACTGGCAGTTATACAACTGGAAGGTGCCATCACTGTAGTTGAAGACATGAAGCATGAATGGATCTAGATGTTCACAGATATCATGCTGCCTTCAATCACTACCACAGTCCAAGTGAATGTCCACCATGGCATAATACTCCCCCCACCAGACTGCATCCGTGGCATGGTGCATGTTTTGAGCAGCTTTTTGCCTGAAAAATGTCATATCCAGATACAACCATTGATCTGGTGTAACAAGAATTGTGATTCATCAACCCAGGTGACACGTTTCCATTGATCCACGGTTCAATCTCGATGATCTTGTGCCCACTCCAATTGTAATTGCCGATGTCGTTGGTTCAACATGGGAACGCGTTTGGGCAGTCTGCTGTGGAGCCCTATGTTCCACAATGTGCGCTGAACGGTGTGCTCTGAAACAGTTGTACCTGCACCAGCATTGTTCTGTGCGATCAGATCTTCCACAGATCACAACCTATCCTGCTTTACAGAGTAGATAAGCCTCCGACCTCTATGTTCTGTGATGAGGCATGGATGCCCACCACCTTGTCACTTTCTTATGATTTCACCGTCCTTCAACAACTTTCCGTAGATGCTCACTGCAGTAGCACACAGACAACTGACCAGCCTTGCTATTTCTGAGATGTTCATTCCCAGGTACCGGGCCATAACATTCTGACCTTCGTTAAAGTTTATTATGTCAGTTTATTCCCCCATTTGTCTCACATATCCTCACTATAATGACTTCCCATGCATCTCTGCGGCGCTTATATAGTTATCTTACCATCACCAGATGGCATTCAATCTTGCAGTGGGCAGTGGTGGTAATGTTTTGGATCATTGGTGTATATTCAGTAGTTATTCATAGTTATTGTAAATCTGGTCTAGTTATCTAGCAGTTCTGAGCTGTCTGTATAATTGAGACTTATTTGGCTGTTTAATTGTACGTGTAAAATGTGCTCATGGTGGTACATTTCTCAAATTGATTACAGTTCTCTTTCAAACACTACACAATTTATGCTCTATTTGATCATCTCTAACCCAACTGTTGATTGTGAGAGGAAGGGTAGGATTGACTTCCATTTGTGAAGAGCTGGAAGGGGTTAATCTGGGATGAGCAAGGAAGACATATCCAAGGCATGTGGAACAGAGTGCATTATGTTTTTAAATTGAATTAGCGGCCTTTGGTTATGGATAGAGTAAAACATAAGTGAACAGAGTTCTAGTGCTACTTGAAGGAAGAGACTTATCATTTCTCTACTGATAGCAAACCTTTGATCATTCCACATCCTTTTTTTCCCGGGAAATATAGTTCTCATTTTTGTGGCAATGAACTTAATTTATATATTTCATGTGATTTTAGGACTGAGAACAATTAGTAACATTTATCAAAGTCCAATAATAACTTCTATACCTAACTAAATAACAATCTAAAAATATCTTTTAACCAATTTTGAAATTTTCTTTCAGCGTTTGCTGCTGGCGAAGAACAAGTTGAAAAGAAGACAGAAGAAACCACGTGATAAAAAAACTCATCTTTCTGTAAGAGAAAGAAGGGCCTTAGGACTGTATAAACTAAAGAAAAAAGGATTTCAGTATAAAGATTTTCAAGATCTACATGCTCTATGGCTACAGTACTTTAATACATACATAGATATCAATTTTTTAATAGAGTCTGGGTAAGAAGGTACAAAAGTATTTTTTTCTGATATTATATTTCTGATAGACATAGCTTTAATAAATATTAAAATCTGGCTGGCAGTGGTACATTTCTAGAACTGTAGCTTCGAAGACAAATATAAAATACAGGTAACTTCTGGAAAAAAGATTCACATGATTTACATATTCAGATCTCCACTACATATAATAATTACTCCATAAATGACAAATGCTACAATATATAGTTCACTTAGAGCAGACATTTAACAGTGTAAGTAACTGAAGATCTGAAAATTCTGTTGCTGTGGCAATAAATAACAGATTGTATTTCACCAATTGATTACTACGTTTTTGCTTTCTCTATATACCATAAAGATTTCATTGCATCATCAGAAGATTTGTGACTATGTTTGGAATAGAGGTTTTTTTCTTTGGCAGATGTGTGAAACGGTAACAATATTCATAATCCTTACAGGTACATGAATATTTTAATTATATGTTATTAATTTCTATATTTGTTTTTTCCAAAATCTGTAAATTAAGTATTATTTAGATCATAACTAAGTTTTATCCATTTATTGGTAAGTTTTTCCTAACAGTTTGTAGTTTCTATAACAATAAACCAACCAAAGGTTTGGTCACTCTTTGGCAAACCTTTAAAAACATGTAATTTTCATTATTTTGATATTAAGCAGTTTTGCCTGATGCATTTATTTTAACTTTATATATAAGACATGATTTTTTGTTATAGGTGTTAATTGTTGCATTAGAATTCCACTTGCAATTTAAAAATATATGCTGGATATGATGTCTGAGATAAATATGACTATATTTGAAGATAACAAAGTGTGAAAGCTTTTTAAATTTCATATAAATATTGGTTGAATTCAGGCTTAGCATAAAATTCGGAATAATACAACTTTCTAGGTATTTGTCATTAATTACAGTCAGTAGTAGAGACTTCAGCATACATGCGGGGAAGGGGGAATCAAATGAAGATTCACAGTTCCCTAATATGAAGGAACTTATTACATGTGATTTAGTCCATTCTTTTGTGGTTTTACACTGCCCATCTGTTACATGATGAAACTAATGTTACATAATTCATTCTGAACAAAATAATTTGAGTATAACTTCTATTTAAACAAAAGCATATCTCTCCTGCATTGATATAGTGGCTGACACAATGTTTTAAAGGCTGTAATAACCTCTGTTTGTCTTCTTTTGTACAACCTAGAGACTCACTGTCATACTTCATTCTATGGTAACTTCAGTTTGAGACAAAGGGCAACTTTTAAGACAAAAAATAAATAAATTCGAAACCCCTTTGCACAGTGGCAGATCCAGGATTTTTGTTTAGGAGGGGCTTGAGTGGATTTCGTTGGGGGGAGGGGGCCTTGAGTCGAGTAAGGGTAGACCTTATAGTCATGCTGCCCTTAATAGATCAATAGAGCAAAAAAAAATTCTGATGTTGAGGGTGGACCTTAAATACTGCCCCCCCCCCCCCCCCCCCCCCCGATCTGACACTGCCTTTGCAACTACTATCACTACTGGAATGATGATATCTCACTTCCTGCATAACATAATGCTATATTGCCCATCACAGTTAGCATGTAGAGTTATAGTGTTATCAGGTTGGATTAAAGTTTGTCTTATAGAAACCCTTAATTTTTCAAATTTATGTAATTTTTTACACAGGGTAGATACTTTCTGAAGTATGGGTTACTTTTTTGAATTAATATATTGGTATTTTTTTTTAATCTTCATCAGCTGTGATTAATTTTCTGTGTGCTTTTTTATAAAAAAATCTTCATCAGCTGTGTTTAATTGGATAATCTATATCTTTCCAAAGATTCACTGCAGAGCCAACAGACAAGTACTGGGATAATGTATCACGACTTCTAATGAAGGCTGACTACCATGGAAGTCTTTTGACTGTCACCAGCTCACGATGTCCCAGCTTAATTGGCAAGCAAGGTCTGGTTGTTCTTGAAACCAAGAATACTTTCCAGCTAATCACTCAAGAAGATAAACTTTTGAGTAAGTGTAACGGGTTAATGGCATTTCCCCATTACTTTAGAAGATAATTTGAGAAGTTTTAAATATTGGCGGTTTGCGTGGTTGTCTAGTGACATCAGCATCTGCCAAGTCCGTGGGTTTAGGGAGGTAGAACCCAGTTTTAAACTGGTCGTCATCTAGTGACGTCAGCGTCTGCCGGGTCCGTGAACTCGGGGGTGTAAACCCCAAATTCGGAAGCATGGTGCGCTTGGGAGAAAGACGCACCTAGGCTTCTGGGCGGCAGTCTGCCGTAGGCCGTGGAGTAGGTGAGTCCGTCGTGGAAGTGAACAGTCAGTCGAGTCGACGAGAACGTGTGTTCATTATGATAAAGAATTAATTTGGGAGAAGGTGATTTCTTTGGTGATATGAAGGAACTTTATTAATGGAGAAAGTATTTGCAGAATTTTATATGAATTGTTTCATGGTGAGCCATAGGCATGCTCTGAGAACTAGTAAGGGTGTTGTATGAATGAAAAGAGTGCGTGTTATCAGTCTAAATTTATCGGAGGCATTACCTGTAATCTTTAAGGATCGAAGTACCGATAGCGAACTTTCATAAAGGTTGGGAGTTGGAGCGAGACTATCTTTTTAACTATTAAATGCATGTGTTTCAAATAAGAAGGTGCATTTTTATTTCATTTACCGACTTAATATCGGTTGGCGGCCGTCAGAGAAAGAACCAGAATCTAGTGAGTGCGCGGAAGCTTTAAAGGTTCACAGTAAGTATTGTAACCGAACCTCCAGCATAACCGCGACATAAGTAATGCCAGAATCAATGTTGGTTAAAATGTGTTTCAGATTTTACAGCACTATTCAATCTACGTAACTACTAAACTTCATACAAAATTAGTTAATTTAACTACTGATCAGCATAGTTTCATAGGGCAGTGGCAAACATGCAACTAAAGTAACTTGAAATGGATGGTAATCCTCAGTTAGGAATATAAAATACTTAATTAGGCAATGAAGCATATACTAAATAGTTGTGCATTTGATTTAATCAGTTAATATATAAAATTTTGCTAGCACCATTTGAATTTTTCATCCAATAAATTCAACATTTGTTTTCACTACGTAAGGAACGTGATTTCCAATTGAAGTGAAATAGTTCACTGTAAACCAACAGAATAATTGATTTCAGTAGTTAATGGTAACCTTACCTATGGGACATCTCTTAATAACTTCAAATTATGTTCACGTCTCTCCTATATCCCATTTCCATCTTAACTTCTTTTACGTCTGTACCCTGCAATTCACAAAAATTATGTATGGGTGTGTCCTTTACATCAAAATTTGTCATTTTCTCTGTGTCTTCTTATCACTAACAGCACAAAGGAAGTAGAAATTAATATAGGCATCTGATGTAATCTCTCCTATCATTGTAAACAATAAATACATTGAAGTACTTCCCCACAATGATAAATGAATGTGGCTTTCAAATGTTTAGCAACAAACTCAATGGGGAAACTACTTCATCTTTCTCCAATTCTAGCTGACATCTGAACCAAGGCTGCAACAATGTCAGGCCAAAAAAAAGTAGCCCTTCTTTGTATTTTCTCAATACTATTTATAAAGTCTTTGCAATACCAATTGTTTACAGAAAAGTACTATAGGTGAGGTCATACAAGTTGTATGTGCTGTTTATTTATTTATTTTATTACAGTTCAAAATTCTGTATATTAATTGGAATGTGTCCACCATCAAAGTTATGTCGTGATCCTATTTCTTGTTTTGTACTTACATGGCGAAATTCATCAATAAATTAACCTTATCAAGGATTGTTCAATTTACTTCATACTCATACTTGACTTTACTTTTAAAAATTTGTGTATTAACAATGAGTTTTGCACATTACATTCACCTTAAATAGGGGGGGGGGGGACCAGTTGTGATCATGAAATGTTGAAATAACATCAAGATTGCTTTCAATCTCTAAACAATCATCCACTCTCTTTTCTTTCTTACAGATACTTTATTCTCAATATTCTTACTATGAGTTCTCAGTATTTATACTCGCTCATGTGCTTTGTCATTGAACATTAACTTGTTTACATCTAATTCACAGGCGCCCAATTTCAATACAAGAAACAGAAATAATTTGTATGAAACACAAACATCACAGTCATTAGTACAAAGAGGAGTTAATTATTCTGGGACACATCTGTTTAATAAACTCCTTAAACGTATTAAACAGTTTGTAGATAATATAGATATATTTAAAGAAAATCTTTAATGCATCCTAAAAATTTGGTAACTTCATAACAAAATTTGTTTTCAGAGCAGCAAGTCCATTTAAATAGCATTTTTAAGTCATTTGCTTAGATAATTCAAACCATAAATCAGAGTAGAACAATTATAGAAAGTCGGAAAGTAGTATTAGAATATCTGGTATTTGGATTCAGAATATTTAATAAAAGTAAACATTGCCTTCATTTCTAGAGCGATTTAGAATTGTAACTAGTAAAATGAGGATAGAAATCTTGTAGCAAGGAAATTCTGCTAAAGAATTTTAAGACATTAAAAGTTGGAAGCCAACGTAAAAAATTAAGACGCAATTACACATTTTAAATTCGAGAAGGTATACTTTGGAAGATAGAAAGTCAGTTTATTAGTCTGAAAGAAGCGTAATATTGTCTTACATAGCACATTATAGATTGAAAAGTTCACTGAAGTTTAAAGATTAATTTTAGAGCGATTTTGTAAAAATTTCACCACAGGTGGAAATGCCAAAATAGCCATTTTAGAAAAATATAAGTAAATTCAATAGAGGAGACTATATTAATAAGAAAGCACAATTCAATATGAACATAAAGTATTTTGGTCAAGATAAGAGAAAGTAAATTTTTATTTTATTTCGGCGGGAACTACGAAATTACAATATGGCTAGGATAGATATCATCCAAGTGAAGGATTTTGCAAAATCAAGGAAATCGGATAGCAACTTCAAAACTTCACACTTTACAGATAAGTATGTTTCAGAGCTGTAAAATATATACAATTTCGAAATTAAAACTTGGTTCAACCTGTTTGAAAATAGTAAACATGGCGATTTTAGTATCAAATGAAAGTCAGAAAATTAGAAGCAAGTTAAAAGTTATTTCAGCTTCGTAGCTTCAAAACTGTGGAAGTTATGAATATTTTTAGAATTGCACAGAAAATCATTTTTAACATTTATCAGCCTGCCTAACTACTGTCAAAGTTTCAGATTGATAGGAATTTTTCAAAAGGATTTTTAAGATAGCCAATGTCGCAATAACCAAGCATGGAAGGATATTTTTGAACATGCTGAGTGGGACTACTTACTTGTCCATAAATACCACCTCTCCAACCTCGCAGGCACACAGACGATGGAAATCACTGGAGCAGAACGCGTGTCGGTCGGGTTAGCACTTTGCGGGGGTAGGCAAATGGCTAAGCTTTGCAGAATTTTTATTATTTGACTTACAATTATAAATGATACATGAAGTGAAAGATAATTTCATTGTACGCATGTGCATGCAGTGTTTGCTCTGTCTTCTGCTAGAAAGTGTTCGCAGTAAAGATGCCGACTGCTGAATAGAAAGCTTTTTGTATTTTTCAATGTGCAAGGTGTGAATCTGTAGTTACAGCTCAACAAGCATTCTGTACTATATTCCATTACAATCCTTCAAATGACAATAACATCCGTAGATGGTTTCATAAGTTTGAAGACACTGGCTGTATTTTTAAAGGAAAGAGTACGGGATGACCAAACCTAACTGAAGAATATGTAGAATGAGTGAGAAATTCTTTCGTGCATATCCCCACGAAATCTGGAAGGCTAGTTGTGAGTTAGAAATTCTAGTGATATCTGTGTGTAGAGTTTTAAGGAAACACATCTACATCCCTATTGTTTACAGCTGTTATGAGCTCTAAAGATTTTTTTGAACTTGTCATTTTCAGTGATGAATCATCATTTCACGTAAGTGGAAATGTGGAGACTTGTAATGTGTGCATATGGGGGTCAGAAGATCCCCATGAGTTGGTACAGTTGCAATGAGACTCCCCAAAACTGAATGTTTTTTGTGCCACATCTCGGCGAATAGTTTAATGGGCCTTTCTTTTTTGGTGGAGCAACTGTCGGTCATTGCTGTTTCTTATCTGGACGTGCTATAACAACTGCAAGATGATGAACCATAGAACTTCATTTGGCAGCAAGATGGTGTGCTGCCTCACTGGCATAACTTGGTGTGCAATTGGTTAAACTATGTTGTGCCCATCCGCTGGCTTGGCTGTCATGGGGTGCATGACAGTTTGTTTCACACGGCCTTTACGTTCACCCGATCTGACACCATGCAATTTCTATCTGTGAGGGTTCATAAACGATCATGTATATGTAATTCTGCTACCAGCTGACATAGCTGACTTAAGAAAAATGATTGAAGCAGTTGCATCAATTACTCCAGGCACAATGGTCAAGGTATGGAAAGAAATTGCCTATTGATTGGATGTATGCCGTGTGACAAATGGCACTCACATTTGAACACTTGTAGATTAAGAACTGTTTGATTTGCTCTTTCATTTGATGCATTATTTATAATTATCAGTCAAATAATAAAACATTTTCAAAGTCTCGAAAGCCTATTGTTCATTTTGAAATGCCCTGTATTATTATCCATGACATTTTCACATCCCGTAGGTCCTTACTCAGCTGGGATCTATGGAACAAGATTAATGAATAAATAAATTTAAAAAAATCATCTACTAACAATCTTCGCTGTAGTATTTATATGTAAAGGAAAGGTAAAATGCACCAAACACTCTACAAAAAAGTAATATTTTGAGCCAAGCCCTTTTTCAAGAAAATAGAACAATGAAGCCAAGGTCACATGGGTACCGCTGCTACGTGGATAATTATATTAATAGGGGCTTTGCCTTGTAAGATGTTCCATTGCAACAAAACAGTTGGGGAATACCATATCCATTTATAAATCTATTTTCATTCTCCACAAATTTTAATCTTCTTTGTTTCCCCCTCTTTCTAACAATTGTATGATTAATCTTGTCAAATTCCTTGGAAAGATCCAGTGCTACATTATTGATTTGGGCTTCCCTGTACATTTTGTATGATATACCTTGCTTGCAACCTACTGAGATTACATGAACCACCTCTTCTAAAACCATTTTGCATATTTACAAACCAATTTGTTTCCAATGGTAATTCTGATGTAGCGGATATCACTCTCCACTTAAACATGCACACACGACTGAGGTCAAACCAATCTGTTGTCCCCTTCTTTGTAACTGTTGTGCTAAGGCACATTTTCCTTCTTTTTAAATTCCCTCAAAAAAGAGGTGGTTCTCAGTTCATTTTTATGTATGTTCAGCGATATCACCAATTATGAAACGATTTTAATGAATTTTGTTTAGTGGAGAGGGTATACCTTCAAATTGGTCCCATATAAATTTATTTGATAAACCACCCCCCCTACCCCATAATTTTTATACAAATCCACATTTTTAACCGATTTAGGTAGAACTTTGCACACATATATTTTAAAATAGAGAGAAAAACACAACCACTCTCCCCTTTTCCACTCCCTTAATTTTTCTCATTATTATTTTTAAAAAGCTACAGTCGACACCATTTGACCTATCTCCATGAAAATTGGCACATACACGTATTGTTTCATGGAGAAGGTTTCCAACCAAAAAAATTTTTTTAAAAAAACCATCCCCTCTACCACTTTACACCTTTAATTTTTATACAAACCTACATTTTTTATCCAATTTCAATAGAACTTCAAACATGTATATGTTAAAATAAGGAGAAAAATACTGTCAACATTTGGTTTGCAAAATCCCAACCCTTCTCTCTCTTTTAACGCCCTAATGTTTGTCAGTTATCATTATACAAAGCTATAGTTGATACCGTTTGACCAATCACCATGAAAGTTGGCACTTACATGTATTTTTTTGTGGAGAAGATTTCTGACCAAAATAATTCCAAAAGAACAACCACTATCTCCCTTTACACCACTTAATTTTTATACAAACCCACATTTTAATCTGATTTTGATAGAAGTTTGCACACATATACTTTAAACTAAAGATAAAATACTGTCAACATTTTGTTCGCAAAAACCCAACACCCTCTTCCCATTTCCAACCCCCTTAATTTTTCTCAACGTGTTTTAAAAACACTACAGTTGACACCATTTGACTGATCACTATGAAAGTTGGCTCATATATGTATTTTTTCGTGCAGAAGGTTTCTGACCCAAACAAATACAAAAACCACATCCTCCTCCCTTTTACAACTGTTAATTTTTATAGAAACTCAGTTTTATTCAATTTTGATGGAACTTTGCATGCATATCCTTTGAAACAAAGAGAAACAGAAAAATACTGTCCACATTAGTTTTACAAAAACCCAATCCCTTTCCCCTTTTCCACCTCCTTAATTCTCAATGTTCTTTATAAAAGGTTAGTTTCTATCCGATTTTGAAGGAAGTATGTCCACGTATACTTTAAAACAAACAGAACAATACTATCTATATTTGTTTACATAAACCAAAACCGCTCTCCTCCTTTCCATCCCCTTTAATTTTTGTCATGTTCTTTATACAAAGCTATAGTTCCTATCCGATTCTGAAGGAACTTTGCACATATATACTTTAAAACAAACATAACAATTCTGTTCAAATTTGGTTTGCAAAAGCCCAACCAATCTCCCATTCTATTCCTTTTAATTTCCAATGTTCTTTATAGAAACCCACAGTTTTTATCAGATTTCAATGGAACACCGCACACGTATACTTTTGGTATACAAAAACTCAATCCTTCTCCCTCTTTACCCCCACCCCTTTTAATTTCCAATGTTCTTTATAGGAAACCTACAGTTTTAAATCCCATCAAAATCAATTCAGCTATTTTTAATTTATGCCGGAATATTCATATTCATGAAATAAATGTGTCCTAATGTCTAAACAGGTTTGTCAGATTTTAAATTGCACCCCAACCTTTTACTTTGTGAAAACCCATTAAAAATCAATATTTTCTATATCATGCTGCAACAGATATATTCCAGACACAGATTTATGTATGTGATATCTATTAATGCCTGATTGGTACATGATTATTGAGCAACAACTTTAACAGATGTGATAAGGTTGAAATGCAACCTGGACCAAAATATAAACTGACATTACTTATCACAGCATCCAATTTACCCCATTCTGGGAATTTTTGGAGTATCTTGGGGAGCGTGCATAAACCACGTAGCTCCATTTTGGCCTCCTGTGAACCCCCCCCCTCCCCCCCCCCCCCCCACGTAGCCCTGCGTGGCCTTTGCTTCTACCCCCCCCACGTAGCACGTAGCTTTTTTCCCTTTTGATTCCAGAAGACATTTTGCACTGTTTTCTCTTGTCAGACTATTGTAAATTACATACGGAGATAATTAAATGAGGGAACTAAATATTCACATGCTGTTGTGACTTATATTCCTCATTTTAACTGTGAAAAATGTTATGAAAAGAAAGCTACGTGGCCTGGCTCGGAACCCCCCCTCCCCCCACATAGCCTAGCGTAGCCTTTCAGCCAACCCCTCCCCCCCCCTCCTCTGGACCGAGCCACGTAGTTTGTGCACGGTCCCTTGGTACTCATCGGAAATATAAAAATAGTGTATGTGTAAATCAGTCCCAATTTGGCCAGACAATGCCAGGTACTCGATTGTGTATATATAACAATGAGCAGGAAAATGCTTTTAGGCGATAAAACTAAGGATAGGATTGGTTCATAAATACTCACCTTGTAATTCCCCCAAACTACCACAAGGATTTTTCCCATGTAACAGACCCCACTGTAAAACATGCAACATGCACCCAGCTACCACCCCTCCACCTACTCCAATCCAACCACAGGTGAAACATTCTCCATAACTGGACATGTTACTTGTACCACAACACACCTCATATGCCTCCAGTGCACACGCTTGTATATAGGCCTCACTACCAACCCACATGCCATCAGAATCAATGACCACAGGCAGACAGTTTACACTAGCAATGTAGCCCATCCAGTGACAAAACATTCCAGTTCCCATAATCTCAACAACTGTTTCTCAGTTAGGGTGATCAGAGTTTTCCCTGACACCACAACCTCCTCTGAACTGCATAGATGGGAACTAGCCTATTAGAATCTCCTAGACACCCGACATCCTCCAGACTTCAACTGGGGCCAGCACTTGTTATTTCTTATGGGTTATATTTTATTTTTCCTATTTAAAGTTGCTCAAAATATGTTTTATAATATTTATATTCTCACCCAGTAGTTATGTAGAAGTTCTCCCACATCCAAAGATAATAGACGTTCAGCATTATCAATTATTGATTTAGTATCTGCTCCCACCCCTTCTATACTACGATCTTTGTTGGCCATGACATGCTAACTCCATTCATGACAGGCTTCAGTGTGCTCATGTCATGCTCTGCGGGTGTCTCACTCCTGGCAAGATTAAGGATAACCACCGAAATATTGAATTTCTTGTGTTCTTCTCTTTTATGTTCACCACTCCCAGCCACCTTCATCTGTGGTAAGTGTTGGGTCGTATTTTCCTACCCTTCCTCAGTTAATATAGAAATATCGAAAAATTAGTCCTTGATTTGGGGTTTGCGAAAACTCAGAATTCTGATATCTATGTTCTAGTGGTTTCGTACTAATATTAAGGCAATTTGGAATTAAGTCTCAATTTGATATATTTTGTTAAGATCATACCGCAGCACCATCAAAAAAACTCATCTGGAAAAGATGCGTGTTGAGTAGTCATCAATTCACCAAACCGCAAGCTATTCAGGAGGTCAATGAACTCAATTTCATGGCATTGTCACGTTTATTGCTAAACAAATTTAGTCCACAATCTGAAGGGTGCTTGGATCCACCAGAAGGAGGCATACTAAGCCATTGTACCCTCTCCTCTGGGACTATTGAATGACCTAGCATAGCTCATATGATCTAACACAACTCTTAAATATTCCTGCCACCAGCAGGATTTGAAGTTGGGGCTAGAGCCAGAATTTTTTTAAAGCAAGCGTCTTAACCATTCAGCTACTAGAAAGTTCGCAAAATGAGGACAAAAATAAGAAATGACAATAATACATTTTTAAAAAATCATATTACTACTTACCTATTATTAATGCTAAAAACATGTTTCAACAAAACTGAAACATACAGGTGATACACTTAAATTAAACTTAACTGTAAAGCATTTACAGTCTACTAACTAACACTGTAGTACCAGAGATATGCCTCGACCACCAGTGTGGCTGAGCCACAGATTAAAATACCGTCTAATTTTTTCCCCTAATCTGTCTGCTGCAAAAACAGTATCTACCTCACCACATGCTGTAGAATATTCGGAATTTTCGTTCGTACACCGCATGTCCCTTTATACAGCATACAAAGTGCAGTAATTTGTTCCTCACAAAGTGACGCTGGGCACCAGGCCCGCCACTAGCTGTTTGAGCGCCCGCGTGCAATACCGATTATGCCGCCCCCTGTCTAACTACAGCCAGTGGTGGATTTAGGAAATTTCCGAACTGGGTCAAAAACTGTGAGATTGCCGCCCCCATTGTTTCCATTCCGAGTGTAGCCGGCCGCCCGAAGCAGCTGTTGAGCTTTTTTAAAAAAAAAAAAAAAAAAAAAAAAAAAAGGGTTAATGTAAAAATTTCAATAAAAGTAATGTAAAATATTGTCCATTTAGATCTATTTTCTTCTAAGCAAGTTGTAAAGTTATTTTTAAAAAATTTGTGAGGGTTTTTTTTAAGGCAGTTTTTATTTTCTTTAAACAATTATTTTATAGTATACACCAAGTTTCCACAAACGACATGTACATTGTTTTACAAGTATATTAGTATGTTGACTTTTCTTATGTAAGATTCCTTATATTATCTTCAGTTTATGATTTTATGACCCGCTCATACGTAAAAGCTACCACCTCTGAGAGAATATGTTTAATGGTCCCACCAATTGAGTTACTTTTAACATTTCTGCCTTTTAAAATCGCCAGTAACTTATTTTGCATACTTGTCCATAACAGTCCAAATTGCCTCCTTCCTAACATAAGGATAGATTTTCTAGTTGCATAACTCAGTGTTCTTTCTGCAGCCATATTGTTCTTTATCATACATCCTTAGTTTCCTCTTTGCTGTTATTGCCTTGTGTAATCATGTTATGTGTCTCCTACAATGCCTTGTTATTTTCTCTTCTCCCTGCCCGGACATCAACATTCGGTTTCCCCAAATCACTCCAGGTAAATACCGAGATGGTTCCTTCAAAAGGCCATGGATGAATTCCTTCCCATTCCTTGCTACATGTCCCTTCCCACCTCTAATGACCTCAACGTCGGTGAGGCACAAAGCCAGAAGAAAAAAATGGTCTCCTTTTAAGAACCTCTTCAACCTCCTCACTGCTGTTATATCATGTGGGCTTTGTGCTTTTCTTAACATTTTTAAATAAAAATTTACTTATCCTTTCTTATTAGATCTTTGAAGATACAACTTTTCCATTTTGATGGTGTCTACGTTCTCCGAAATATTTCTCCAATTATGGAAACCATACTTTCTTGAAATTAGTCCAATCTTTACCATCTTTCTTAACCAATGATTTAGTGAAATCTCATATACATTTATTCCCTCTATTCTCAAACTCCAGCACTTCAGGCTTTATTGGTAAGACATCATTTATGTTTCCCCCTCGACTACATCTCTCTTTCCTATTAAGATTTTTTTTTTTTTTTAGTCGTATTTCCTTCACAGACTACAGCTGGTATATTTTAGTTGTCACCTGTTCACTCCTTTGACTACTTCACTTTCTACCCAAGGACCTGATTTAGCTCATTCGTCATTCTGATGCAGAAATCAGTCACAACTTCTCCTTCATATAGCCCCATAACTTTACCCCTAGTAACTTGTGTGTCTTTGAATACCAGTGAACTGTTGTAGTCATAAATAGTGAGTACCTCTTCTCCAATTAACCTTTTATCACTGCAGTGAAACTGAGTGTACTGCGTGAGCAGCAATATTCTAGCCTCACATTCTGGAGGATGCAAGTTCGAATCCCCATCCAGATTTTGATTTTACAATGTTTCCTGAAGTCACTCCAGGACATTTCCTTCAAAATATCATGGGTGAATTTCTTGCTCATCATAAAGCCATAAAAAAATATCTGCAGTACACCATATTCATTATGGAAAACCTTACTTTTCAGGTTTCTTTCCTTTAAACTAGGCTCGCCTAATTATAAGTATCTTTGGTTCATAAGCATCTACTAAACTACCTAAAGCTGTAAATTTGTTCATTACACTACTATTGGCTTTGTTATATTCTCATTTGCTTCTGATCTACCTAATAGCAACTTCCCTCTCCCCTTTTATTTTCAATGCTAAGTTTCTCTCGTCACTCTTCCCTCACATATTTATAATCAGTGCCTTTTTGGTCATACTTCCTCCAGCCACTTTTAATTTAAAGAAAGATGCTATCCCAACACAATCATAATTGTAATTGGGCTCACTTGCAATTGTAGCGAGTAGGGTAAAAGCAAATTCATGTTGATTGCAACATGGTGAGAGTTTTAAGTTGCTACTCATTCCACCACTGCTGTATCTGAACCAAGGAACATCCAAGCGTGCTTCACATCAACAAAGAAAATCTTTGCAAGTGGTGAAGGTTATGTTAAATGTCAACAAAAATTCCTGACTGAACAGGTTTTCATACGGAGGTACCTGAATCTTCAGGGTGTGGTCATTAATCATCGATCTCTGTAGCTATTAGCTTAATAAGAACCTGCCTACTATTTAAGTAGGAATATACATAGTGTAATCCCAACAAAGGCACAACCCTAATGGACAGATTCCCACCCTTAAAGTAACCCCTCCACATCTTTGTAAATGTCTGTCAGCTGGGATAAACTGTGGTTGAACCTGCATAATTTCTGTCTTTCTATGTTTAGCCGTCTCCTAAGGTCTCCTTGGCTCAGTCTTTGTATTGTAACTTGCACCTTCCACTATAACATTTTCTTTTAGGAAAATTTGACAACAATGCTATATTCTGTATAACTAGGCTAACCATTGGATACACTGAATAGCTTGTGTAAGTGGGCTACACTTCTATCATTGGATGCTACTAAGTAGAATAAAATTTTCCATTGCTTCTGTACTCCTGTCTGCTGAAAATTACCTGCCCCTACATCTGAATAGGATCACACTATTCTGACTTGGTAATGTGTCACATGTATTTCTTCCCCAAAAATGCAGAAGGATCTGTCACTCGCATTCCATTTACTGTATTTGAAATCTGTTCCCAGCTACTTACCCATCTTTGCTCCTTCTCCCTGTCCAATTTATTGATTATTGCTTTTGTCCCTATCAGACAAGACTAAAGGGCCATGATCATTTCATGCTGATCCGAACTCTTTTCTTACATTAGAACAAGCTCTTCGAATACCATAGGAGAGCCACATCCACCTCCTCCCTTTTCCTCATCACTTATTCCCTTATCTAAACGATCTTTCACACCCATGAAAACCATCTATAGCATCTATTAAATTAAGCCAGTGGATCATTAACCAATATTATTTTTTACTGTAGTGATCTGATCTAGTGTGGTAAAGTTACACATAATTTTGTGCTGGTCTTGCATACCGCAGAGATTCATATTATGCCATAAGTTGAAAATAACATGGAAACTGTTTCAAATTAATATATATTATTTTTTATTGCAGCTGTGCCAAAGATGAGTAGTATATTCACTTTCAGACTTCCTCCCTTTGTGTTCGCAATATATGGAAAACACTTCTGCACCAGACCCAGTGAACGCAATGCAAAGAAGATCAAATCATTTTTAGTGCCAGATTTGTAATTGAAATTATCCATTTACTACATTGTACTTTTAAAGGAAACATTAAAATACTTAAAAAAAAGATACTTGTGTTCTTTTTTTCTACAATCTTGTGAACTTTATTTAGCAACTTTACTCTTACAGCACAATTGTTAATTTCTTCACCAGCTGATGCAGCAATGTAGGAAGTAAAGGACACTGTTATACATGAGGACCAGCTAAGAAACCCAGAATATAAATGTATTTCTGAATGATGCAGGTAAACAGTAATGTTAGGCTTGTATCAGATTAGTTGATGTAGTTAGTGAATATTGTTTACTGGTGCGAACTATTGATCGCGTCTATGCACATCCTAATTTTAATAAATTTGATAATAAATTATAACAGGTCTTTCCTTAAAAGTGGTTGCTATCATCTTATAATACTTTGCTAGTACAGTACGTTAAGCCATGGATTGCTAGATATGATACGAAAGGAATTTATCAAATTTTGGTGAAAGAGCTGCAATGCGAAGACTACACATTTTATAATGGACAAGGATACATTAAAATTTGTAGTTTTGCAAGTGTCAGGTTTAATATCCAAATAGAACACTCATTAAAAATCTCTATAAGTATTAATCATCATCTATTTAATTGTGATGTAACATACATCCCAGTGACAAATTCTTTACTAATACAGTAGAATTCCAGTTATCCGAATCAGTTGGGACTGGACCTAATTCAGATAATAAAAAATTCGGATAACTGGATTTATTCCGAAAAAGGGTCTAATTTAATTAATTACTGAATGTATGTTGAAAATGGGAGAAAAAAACTATTTTTAAAGACACTATAACTTTAAATCTTATATATATATATAAAAATAGACGTCTTTTTTCCTATATTTCACTTTTCAGCCACCAATACCTAGCACAGATCACTGATGTTTGTGGGGGGAAGTAGCATGGAGTTTCCTGTCGTGCACAACGTTGGCCGAATGCCGATAGCTGTGGGGATGTGGGAAATATAATGATTAAAGTTGGTCGGTGCAGGGCGTTTTCATATTTCGACCAAAAATTTGTATCTCCGTATACTTCTCTTTCCTGCCACAACTACATAACATAGACCTTTGGTGTTTGTGTGTGGTAGTAGAATCGTCTTTCCTGTCGTGCACTATGGTTGTTAGATGTCGGTAGCTATGGGGGTGTGGTAGAAATGGGGGTTGAAAGTGGTCGACCTGTGGCAATTTCATACTTCTGCCAAAGACAAAAGTGTCATGGTGTATCACTTTTCAGCGAAAACTATAGATCACAGATAACTGGCGTTTGTGTGTAGTAGTAGCACAGCGTCACCTTTCGATCACAACAGCGGCCGAATTTCAGAAACTGTGGTACTGTGGTAGATATGGTGATTGTAAGTGGCCGACCAAGGATATTTTCGTATTTCGACTGTCTCCGCATATGTCACTTTTCAGCCACAACTACATAGCATAGAGCATTGGTGTTTGTGTTTGGTAGTAGAATCGTATCTCATGTAGTGCACTATGGTTGTTAGATGCCGGTAGCTATGGGGGTGTGGGAGATATGGGGGTTGAAAGTGAACGACCTGTGGCAATTTCATACTTCTGCCAAAGACAAAAGTGTCATGGTGTATCACTTTTCAGCGAAAACTATAGATCACAGATAACTGGCGTTTGTGTGTAGTATTAGCACAGCGTCACCTTTCGATCACAACAGCAGCCGAATTTCAGAAACTGTGGTACTGTGGTAGATATGGTGATTGTAAGTGGCCGACCAAGGATATTTTCGTATTTCGACTGTCTCCGCATATGTCACTTTTCTGCCACAACTACATAGCATAGAGCATTGGTGTTTGTGTTTGGTAGTAGAATCGTATCTCATGTAGTGCACTATGGTTGTTAGATGTCGGTAGCTATGGGGGTGTGGGAGAAATGAGGGTTGAAAGTGGTCGACCTGATGCAATTTCATACTTCTGCCAAAGACAAAAGTGTCATGGTGTATCACTTTTCAGTGAAAACTATCGATCACAGATCTCTGGCGTTTGTGTCTGGTAGTAACACAGAGTCACCTTTCGATCACAACAGCGGCCGAATTTCAGAAACTGTGGTTGTGTGGGATATATGGTGGTTGTAAGTGGCCGACCAATAATATTTTCGTATTTCGACGAAAGGCATGTGTCTCCGCAGATTTCACTTTTCTGCCACGACTACATAGCATAGAGCATTGGTATTTATGTGTGGTAGTAGAATCGTGTCTGTTGTCGTGCACTATGGTTGTTAGATGTCTGTAGCTATGGGGGTGTGGAAGATATGGGGGATGAAAATGGTCGACCTGCGGCAATTTCATATTTCTGCGAAAGACGCATGTGTCACGGTGTATCACTTTTAAGTGAAAACTATCAATCGCAGATTACCGGCGTTTTTGTGTGGTAGTAACACAGAGTCACCCATCGATCACAACGTTGGCCGAAATTCGGTAACTGTGGGAGTGTGTGAGATATGGTGTTTGAAATTGGTCGATCATAAATATTTTCGTATTTCATCCAAAGACTTGTGTGTATCCGTAAATTTTACTTTGCTTCCGGAACTAAATAGCGTAGAAGACTGGTATTTGTGTGTGGTAATAGTATCGAGTCTCCCAACGTGCACTATGGTGGTTAGATGTCTACAGCTGTCAATATGAATACTTTACAATCACGAACGAAGTTGTGGGTACCAGCTATTATATTATAAATGTGGAAGTAAGTTTCTGTCTTTTTGTTACGTTTTGATGACTAAATGGCTATATCAATATTGATGGAATTTAACAATGAAATAGTGTAGGAAGGACACAGGACATTGTTTCGGTATGAATAACAGTTTTAGTCACGAAATTTTAAAAACTTATCGAATGATGAAAGACAGATTCGTGTGTTAGTCTGTAATGTTACGTTGGTTGCTCAGTTGCGCAGTCTGTTAGTGTTTGATTTGTTAATAAATTTCGATAAGAAACAAAACTTATTATTTAGTATAGAAGTCAATTTGCTCTGCACTGTACTATTCATTTGTGTCTGTATAAAAGTTTCTGGCACCAATTTGTCTTCCTTTTTGACATGCCTTACGGAAGTAAACCTGGCCTAAGGTGCATGTCTAGAAGACAATGTGCTGCTATTAGATTATAAGATTCAGATGCTCATGTTGAATAAAGAAGAAAAAACCAAGCTGAAATAAAGCTGCCATCAGTTAACCCCCCCCCCCCCCACACACACACACACAAACACACACATCCCCGCACCTTCGCTTACTTTTCTGTTTTTAAATATGTTGTAAATTGATTCACTTCATGAGACAGATTAGACGATAGGTTGATATAATGATGGCAACTCGGTGTTGTTTGGGACAAATCTTACGTTACTAACAGTTTTCTATATCCAATTCTGGCAATGAAACTCCAAGTCCACGCGTACGAAGTCACGGGTAACAGTTAGTTTTTTAATAAAATCTGCAGCTTTGGAGTCTGCTGATAATTTCTCACCACTTAAATCTAATTCACAGAGACTGTGCCTGGACTTAAAATTTCTTAGCCAGCCGTTACTTGCTTTAAAGGGCGAATAATCAAGCTTCTGAGCTAAAATTTAGGTTTTCACAAAGAATTGGACCTGAATTTGGGTTTCCCATAGAACATTGCTGCAAAAAATCGTTTGAAAGTGGCACCTTCCAAATCTTTGTTTGTTGCAGCTTTCATTGATTTTCTTGAAGAATTTCCATCTTCGTTTTCAAGCACTGACACAAAGTTTAAAAGTGTAGGTTTTCTCCTTATAATGTCTGAAATCATTGATTGTCCAACACGTACATCTCAGCTAACTGTTTATCTGTAATGCCTTTATCTGATTGCTTTACGATTTTTATTTTATCCGTTAACAACAACACAACACGTTTTCTTTTAGAAGCTATGGTGAACAACGAAACGCACTCATAAACAAAACAATGCACCGGTCGTGGAAGAATACCCTCACAGTAGCAGGTCAACGACACATTGACTAATCAAAGGGCCGAGCCGGCCACCTGGCAAAGACAACAATGCTGTTGGCGACACTGGGGGTCACAACAATGGGAGCACAACAGTTTTTGCCTCCGCTTGGGAAATTCCTAGATCCGCCACAGGGAAGGACAATAGCGCGTAGGCAGAATCATTATTTTGTGAATTGCAGAACGTTTCTGTCTTAATTGAAAAAGCGATTCGGATATTCAGTGATTTGGATAGTCGGAGTTAGGGTAAATGGCGTTCTACTGTGCTTCGTTTTGCCTTTTTTTTTTTCTTTTTTTTTTTAAAATCATAAAATTCATTTAAATGTTAACTCTTCAAACGCCTTTCTGTAAAAAACGATTAGATTAAACTAGTATTAACAAAATGTAAAAAAAAGAGCTAAAGCACAGAGAGAAGCCTAAATTTGATTTTTTTTTAATAATTGGTACTACAAAAAAAGCAATTACCACAGAACATAATCAGCTACGTTACATCAATAATTTATACCAATTCTCATTAGTTACCAATGAGGTCCATGTATATATAAGCTACCAGTACATTTCTACAATTATGTTCTTACAAAGTCCTAAAAGTTTATAACTGGACTATACTCATCACAAGCTCAACCTTCCAGCCTTTGTAAACAAAGCCTTACAGTTTACCAGAACTCACATTGCGTGGCTGATTTACTGTTCACAGACACGACAGAGTTGAACGGGCCATAAAACATTGCTTCAGAAGTAAACTTTATTGCATGTTCTGTTTTGGGATATACAAAATCAGTGTCAAACAATTAGTCACAGTGCTTACTTTTAAAATTATTAGGATGCAAAATAATTATTTCATTAACAAAAATATTTATTTGATTAACAAAAATAAACATAAATGTATTTTTACATACAATAACTATTCATATCAAGATGCCACACTCATAAAAATTGATGTACCGATAATGCTGTTTAATCCTATTAGTTTTTTTCTTCTTTTTTTTACAATTTCCCTTAAAATTAAACTAAAGATATTAAGCTAAACCTAAATTTTGTAGGGTTTATGAAATCATTCTTGTAACCTTCTTCAGTTAAATCAATTATGTTTAAGAAAAAATAGAACAGACTTTAATTTTTTTAAATTACCTATGGCAATGTTTTTTATTAAAAGCATTGATTACTGTCATGCCAATATTTTATTTTTAAGAATAAAAAGGCATTTCTTGCAGCTACCCAGCGTGCTCTTCTTGGAGACTTAGCAAATCCATGGTACACAGTTGGTGGGTCTGTGCCCACATGGAGAATGCACTGATGTTTCATGTTACTTGTTAACATAGTCACATCTTCATAATAAATCTGAAAATTGAATTTCTTTGCAATTTGTTCCAGAAGATTAGAATACTGCTTATTATTACTGGGTGTTATTTCAAATAATGATAATTCACAGGGCTGTACATGTTCTGTTACTCTATCCATGTGATATGTTGTAGAATTCTGGGATTTGGGTACACTTCTGGATTCTGTAAACTTACTAGGCACACCTGATTCTGAATCACTTGAAGGATTACATGTATGAACTGAAACAACATCATCTCCTGAATCTGTGTCATCAGTTTTTAGATTAAAGGAACTTTCAGCAGCAACTTGTGCGGTGTCACAAATTTCACTGAATAGCTTTCCCCATAATTTTTCAGCAGCATTTGATTTTGCTTCATCCAGTGTAAAGCCACATCCTTTTTTCCACATAATTAAGAAGTTTGCAGTAAACCACAAAATCCATTCTAGTATTGGGCATGTACAAAGCTTCAAAGGAAGGCAGTGGCCAATTTGTCTTCTTACAATAGTCCTGGAGCAATGCCACAGGGTTCTTTCCTCTGCTTGTCAAATTAATGGATTTGTTTCCAACTCTCAAATCAAATAAACTATTTATTTGATCTTTCATGGGAATTATTGGGTCTTCTTCCTCACAGGGGATTTGACCTGTTTTGTAACTATTTGTTGTTGGATTTAACAAAACTGTTTTTATATTTGAATCTAAAGTTACTGCAATAAGTTGCATTAAAACTTTCTTTGCTGAAAGTTCTTTTGCAGAGATCACAGTCTTTCCCATTCCAACTTCTGAATAGTTATGTAAATGGCATTTAATTTTGAATGTGCGACTAGGACCACCGATACCTATAACACTATATTTGGGAAGATCCCAATTATTTACACAGCATATCTCCTGCAATGTTTTCACTGGGTCTTCAATCTCATCAATCTCATCACTTCGGAAATGATTTTCACAGCTATTCTTCAGTCTGTCTCGACATGCTGATTGTCTTGCACTGAAATTGTCAACACAAGCCTGTAACAATAATACAACTTTAACAATCAAAACAACCACAAATTCATTGACAGCAATTATCAAAGCACAATAGGTGTCATTTTGTGGCAATAATAATTTCATATGGTTAGTAACAGTTTCTTACCAGCTGCACTGTCAGGAGCTACCTGTTAATCCTACAAGATAAAGGGGAGCTACAGTTTAACATAGAATCCAAATCACGGAGCATTTTGACGTTATCAAAGCCTGGAAATATAATGTGCAGCTTATCTCACTGCGTGGTATTTTGTACCAGCATTTAATCCTGCATTTGGGGTCAATTAGTAAAGGGTAATCTAACAAAGTGTGGCAGATATAAAGCTGCAAGTTGCGCTTGCATCAAACATGTACCAAGATGGACAGCTATCTGTCTCTGGACTAGGTCTATGGCAGCACTGCTTCCATGTAGTTCCTTACAGGCAACATACTAGTGGTGGCTAAAGGAGTCTCTCCTGTGAGAGTCCGTATTCCGCTTGTCTGCCAGGTCAATTCCATGGTGGGGGTGGTTGCAGGATAGCTTGGTATTGGTGTAATGGAGCTGGTCTGCTTATGACAGTCAACTTGGTTACAGATAACAATCTTTCCACACACTGGATCCTCCATGTAATCCTATTATACCTATTGCCTGTACCAGTAAATAACTAACATTTTACTATAAACCGAAAGTAGAGTCATTCCTTATAATAATGAAATAGTCCCTTGTAGTACACACTTTTATTTTCCCAGATATTGTCATTTCATATACTGACTCTGCCTCATAGCTTAACAAGCTGAATCATGATTCATGCCAAAAATTTTAACCTTATGTACCACCCCTCTATGACTCGCTGTTAGAGGTTCAGTATCAATCACCTTGACTCGCTTGCCTATTTTAACTGAAATATATTGCACACTAACTGAAATTCAGATGAAATCCTTGTTTTTCTATGGTTCCCAAATTACTCCAGGTAAATTCCAAGATTGTTTCTTTAAAAGGCCATGGCTGAATTCCTTACTGCTCCTTTCCCCCAATCTTTACCACCTCTAATGATCTCAATGAGTCATAAAGCCTTAAAAAGAAGCCAAGTTAAATGTAAAAGTTGGTGGGATAACACCTCACGTTGTTCCTTTGCTTCACTAACAAGGTATCTTTGTAGTCTTAATATCCCATATTATGTGTTGCTCAATATACATGAAACACTTCCTACTAACTATATGCAGGCCAGAGAAATTAAACAGCCCATGGTTCAAATGAAGGAATGCTAAAATCAGATACTTAATTGAGTGTGTTGAAATATGAGGAGAATCAGACGGGGGAGGGCATAATATTTCAGTAACAGACATGGAATATACCTGCTTTGATTCTTGCCACTGACAGTTAACAGAATTCATAACTCTTTTCTTCTCTGTGTCCATATGGATGACTATTTCATTTCCAATTGATGTTGATACATATAAGAAATAGCGAGTTAGGTTGCAACCTAGAAAAGAGAACGGATCAACAGTGAATGTTTACAAGCCTTTTGCTTCCACATAATATATATATACATTCTTTTCCACTTTTAAGAATAGAAGTTGTACAACATGTGAGAAACTGAGGCTTCATAGGACTGTGTATTAGTCATCATACACAAATAAGAAAGCAACATTTAATAATGCAAGGATTACACAGGGGCAAGCTAGTGTCACACACACGAAAAAATTGGAAAAGAATTGCAGATGGGTTTGGAATAAAATTTCACCCTTGCAGTGATAACTGCCACAGTAAAATTAATGGAATTGATGAAGTTAATGGAGTTGATGAAAGCTTCCAGAGGATTGAAACACCTTTAATCAGTAGGTAACATGGTGACGAGTGATACGGAAGAGAGAAATGGTTGGTGACAAAAATGTAAAAAACTAGACGTTAAAATAAGGACTAACGTATGATACACTAAAAAAATGATGTTCTATTACAGGCCAACTTCAAATCCTTACCTGAGTGATGATGTATACGATGATAGATAGAGTGTAAAGAGTGTAAATATCAGCTCCATGGAAAAAACTTTTTGCACAAATCTATCATTTTTATTTATATGGAAGGGATGAGGGCAACAGTGACAATAACACTTTACAAACACACAAAACACGCTATTTTGGGTTAAGCCCTCCCTCAGAAAATTAAAAATGTGGAAGCTTCCACAGACATCCATGGTCAACACAGCCACAGTATTGCTGGTTTTGATTGTTATAAATCAGAGTGAAGGTGGTGGGATTGAAAAAATGATAGTGGAAATGTTAATCATGGGATTGAAATTGAAAGCAACATAGAAAGAAGAAATGTCAAAGAAATGAATAAATACTAAAAATGTATAAATAAATAAAAAATTGAAATAAAATAAATAGATATATACAGTAAAATTAATTACATTTACAAATAATGAGTCTACCAGAGTGAGAAAGATACCATGTGAGACCAAGGCCCATTTTTTTTTTTAAGAAATCAAAAAATTTTGCACTTACAATAATTTCTAAATAGTTACTTTTACAAATATGTGAGACTTTTTAAGAGAGCAAAATAAAGTATATTTGTAAACAGATGGGATTCCAGTTGTGTTGGATTTAAAATCATACATGTTCCATCCAAAAACCAAGTAGAAGACCATTTGTTAATGTAAACATACAGAATCAAACTGCCAACTAAACTTTAATCTTTATTATGTTTCAATGGCCTGATCGTTAAGATCAATATTTTATTTGGATGTTTAAAATTATTCGTGCAGATTTTAAAATTTATGTTTGATTTCTATTTACTTAGGCAACCAGGCCGGTGGGGCCCCCCCTTGGTGGCCCGGGCCCCGGATACTTTTGCCCTGCTTAACCCCCCCCCCTCCTAATGCCGGCCCTGGTGGTTCCTATCTGCTGCAGTGCCATGCAGTTATTCAATGTCTGCCCTAAAGTAACATAAACAACTGTTTTTAAATTTTTTTTACTGTCGATAACAAACTGATACTTCTTGCCCACTGCACAACTTATATGACAGATCACATGAACAGTAGATAAATGGGAGTGCATTAAGGATCACAAACCATTCATAACCTTGACAGACTTTAGGCAAATGCAAGATTTATGATACTTTTTTTGTCACTTATAAACAACTGATTTGAAGAGACTATTAGATAAATATTGATTAAATATGAGCAGAGCTTTGCACAGTATGTGAAAAGTGGTAAACTGAGAAGTCAGAAATCTTCATGGGTGTACTACCGGAATGTGGTGTGATAACAGTATTTCAACAGCTACCTCTACTATATTCGTCAGGTGTAAATCCATGTGTGCTAGGCAATGGAATGAAGCTGCCAGTCCACTGACCAGCACAGACAGATTCACACCTGAAGAAGACAGCAGAACTAGCCGTCGAAATTTCGTGTTTTTACAACACAAACCAGCAGTACAGTCATGAAGATTCATTGCAACCATAACTTTCTGTTCTCACAAAGATTCCAAGGGTATTATCAGGGATGTTAAAGATAAGTGAATATCTCATGAATAATCATATAGTCGAGTTGGAAGTCTTATTTATCGCAAAGGGTTCAAAATGTGCCATTATACTATAAAGAGGACAAGAAACAGCACTGATAAGTATAGGCTAATTAATTTTACCACAGTGGTAGATAATTCAAGCCACGAGTGTTTCTGAGAAAATAAAATGGTTTGTACAATAGTAAAATGGGTGGTCTGATGACTCAGTAGTTAAGGAGTCTTACTGGAGCTCAAAAGAGTTCGAGCCCCAGTCACGGATAGAATTTTTGACCCTTCACCTCATCTATACCTATGGCAAAACTCGATTTGTGTATGTGAAGCGGATCAGAATGTTTCAATCATTCAGATCCACATTAATTTGCACAGTGAATGAAAGGGTTAACCTAACTACCAAGAAATGAGGAAGACAGCAAAACTGGCAGTTTGCCACAGTGCTACCAGCCCCATTTTGTTTCTTCCCACACTTCTGTCCTCAGCTGTTTTTGCTACAAAATTAAAACTTTCCCATTCCTTCATATCTGAACTTAATTGCTAATTTACAATTATTGTTATCTCCTTCCTGTAACAGATTACAACTAATTCTTAACCAAATCAAAATTCAACTTATACATAACCAACATTCACAAAACCTATCTTATCACAACTCCCTAACATGGCTCCTTAATCATATTAATCTGAATATGTTCTGAGGTATTTACGTGGCAAATTTATCTGCTCTCCTTTGCACCATCTCTTCTATGTGGGTTCCCTACCACTCCCCACAACAGTGGAATATACTCTAACATATAATTTTCCAATTAATAGTGTCTAAAATTAACATTAATGTAGTGTGTTAATCATAAAAAAAAGAATGTGTCAAAAATCAAAACTTATCTTTGTTATGGTGTAAATTAATTTTTTAGGTAGACATAACAATATGTACTTGTGAATTAAAACTATTTTGGTAGAACTTGAAAGCAGACATCATACAAGAAACATATTTTTTTTTATTTTGGGTAAATCATTCATACATGGAAGCAGCAGAAGTAATTATTGATGGCACCTTTTAATGGACCACAGTGATATCAGTGAACAATGGCTGCTTACAGTTGGTTGACAACTGGCTGTTGGAGCATTCCAGGTCAACTCAATACCCTCTCCAAACCTCGCCATCTCAGATTTTCATGAAATTTGGCACAGGTGTACTGTTTATGTAGACTTGGACAAATAACAAATTTCATCAATATATATTCACGTTTTTTAAGTATAGCTAAATAAAAAATTTCAAAAATTTTCACAAGTGGTGTCTTGTTACAGCATTTTTCATGCCATTTCCTCTGGTATAACACAACATTGGCTAACACAATTTGTTTTGTTGTAAAAATTAGAACGTAAATATTTTAAAATTAATTACATGAATAGTTAGTATTGTTGTAAATCACCTCATAAAATATAAATGTGGAATGGTGATATGTTTATTGTTAAAATAATTCAAAACAGATGCTTGTTTTTCATTAATTCGCTGTATTCAGTTGATTATTTCACAAATGGTAATACATTCACTTCTGTGAAAATAAGAATAAGCACTAATCTGAAGAAAGAGTACAATGAGTCTAAAATAAAAATCTTCACTAAGCAGTCAGATGATTTATCATTTGAAGTCTGCAAAAGCTATATTCGTTTGGCATACATCACATGCAACTAAAATATAAATTCGCCCCAGTAGAAAGTTAAGGATTCACTTTTGTCACAAAATCCACTACTGACATGCACAGAATGTCAGCATTTCTTGGATACGAGAATGATGTAGATGGCTTAGATGGATTAAGAAAAGTTATTTTCCTTTATCAAGGAAAGTTATCATTTTTTCTGTAAAACATATCTGAGCCATCTGTTCCCTTTGTAGGCAGCAGTGATGTAGCCTGATGCGTCATCTATTTTGTATCGAGATTTTTAATACATTCTTTTCCCAACCCTTCAACTAATCTGAAGAGATTTTCCACCAATAATGTTGAAGTAGTTTTGGGAATTAATGCATGATATTGCTGGGTTTCTTGGATAATCAATGCTTCATAAAAGCAACTTTTCAAGAAAAAATCTGATTCAGTATACTCCTCTTGGGTTGAGTATGCAAAGTAAACTTTGGTAATGATTTCCCTGGCCACTCAAAATGTTGTCATGGGGTTTGAATCCGATTTTCACTGGGTCTTTGCAAACTAGTATGAGCTGCTAGTTTATTGAACACGCTACTCCATTGCAAGGACCTTTTCCAAAACCTGTTGCCAGAAAGTGCCATTCTCCCTTCACTTTAAAATCTTCCTCATGAAAGCAGAGGTTCAAAAAGTTTTTCTTATTTTTGTATTGTGCCGTGCTGTCGGGAAAATAAAAAAAATCTTGTTTGGGTTTTTTATTTTTTGTTTTAAAAAAGTGTAATCAGAAACTGTGTTGTGCTCTACGCAATCAGAAACAAAATTTTTAATATCTGGATGTTGTGGATCATTTGGCGTAATTTATTTATTAATAATAAACATTTTAACTTTATTTTCTGGTTTGAAATATGTTACAAAAGGATGGATTTTCAGTTGTAGCTCTGAACATAATCTTGTAGCACTATGCTACAATTTTCAGAAAAATCACAGGTGGCAGGAAATTCAGCAATTCAAATTTTCTTTTGCGTAGTTCAGGAAATTTCTCTGTTGCTTGGAAACAAAACCATGCCAGACTAAAGAGGACAACTTGCTGCAGAATAAATCAATGAATTTTTCCAAGATTTCTCTAAGATCTCAGTCAACTGAAACCCATTGCCACAACTGAACTTTTTCAAAATAATTTTCAGCTAAAGAGTGTTGAAAAATTATACGCATTTCAGTTTCTCTTGGCCAGTATTCACAGTTTCCCATGTTGCAATCAATTGGTAATGGGTTATTGAGTACTTTTGCAAGGCACTGCTTGTAAATTTTTATGGGTCCATTTGTTGCAATATTCAAATTAGCATTTTATATCATCAAATTGACATTTTGGTGAGTTGTACACACTCAAACACTCTTTAAATATGCAATGTTGTTGA
>CM061914.1:131813506-132383497 GCA_031002005.1 Vandiemenella viatica
TGCCAAAATAACACTTCAGAATCCATCGTTGAATCAGCAGTTTACACCGAACCTCTAAAATTCCATCTCTCTAGCTAAGCCATCTTTTGTATTGTGATGTTACATCACAAACAAATGGGGTGGAAGAGTCATTATGCGGGCTTCAGAATGTACAGTTTCACACAGGACAATACATTTTCATAGATTTAATTATTTCATGAATACCTTGCTAAAAGCCAGCGGCTCTTCATTCAAGGCACCTTTGTGTGATTCTCTACGTCAGAAGGCTTTAAACTTGTTTTGGACAGAAATTCGTAAAACTTACAAATTTGTGGCTCCGACAATTCCGGTGGAGGCGGTAATTTAAGACACGATAACCTGTTTCGTTTTTTCAGAATATATTGGAAACAACGTATGAGCGAAGTATTGTCAGCGCTAAGCAGCTGCCCCTCCAGTCACGAGCCTGTTTCAGCTCACCCCACTGAGGAGTGAACCTAGCTCACATCTTTCCTGATTGCTGAAATCTTCCCTCCTGACATTCATATCTAATGCCGAGAATTATTAGTAACAGATGGATTCTATTCATCTCTGGACACCAAGCAGAATAGACCATTAGTTTGGCATTAGCGTTTAGTATAAGAGCTAGCAACGTTTACAAGAAAGAACTTTAGGCAATTAATTCGCTGGTTGCATGAGAGATATAGCTGCGACATAGGGCGTCATGAGATATAAGCAGTCACAGATGCTACTAGATCGCTGCAAGTGTTTATGTTCGTTGTATTACGTTTTGTAAAATGAAAATTCACTTTCATCGTGATGGGTGATGAAAAAGAAAAATGTATAAAAATACCAGATTATCTTTTGTGTATGACTGTTAACAAATTTGCAAAGATTTTTTTATATTTTGTTAGTTTAAAACTATCTACTTATGGAACACAGACCAAATAACCCGCTGAGAGGACCAACGCTCGTCAGCTGTGGAAGCAGTCGAGGTCATCGCTAAACGCGCCAACAAGCCACCGTCAGACACCTGATTTGCAACCGATCCAGAATACGGTATCTACCGGGAAATTAGCATCACGATTTGCGAATATCTCCACACCAAAGTATGGGACTGCTATCGATTTTCCATTCAAAATCATCAAACTCGTTAATCAAATCGAGTGTGGTGGGTGAGCGGTAACGCTCTGGCCTCGCATTCGGGAGGACGTCGGTTCTAATCCCCGACTGGCCATTTGTTTTCGATGGTTTTTCCAAATCACTCCAGGCGAATGATCGAATGGTTCCTTTAAAAGGGCATGGCCGAATTCATTCCACTTTGTTGCCTCCTTTCCCCCTTGTACAGGGCGTTCGCCGGAAAACGGCTACCCTCCCAGTCTGTTGCCGTCAGCAACTTGCTCGGTCAGTGGAGCTAGCAACTCCCGCCACACGGAACCGTGAATCACCGCACTGTTTAACACCTCCGCTGCCCCAACAGTGCAGTGACGCAGTATAATGGGACCCTTACATTGTTAAGAACGGTTTCTTTGCATTGTAGCTAGTTTGTGACTTCAGTCTCTTATTAATCAGTGTTGTGAATAAACGTTTCTTTGCGGTTTGGCTGGTTTGGGGCTTCATACTCTTACTAATCTGTACCGTGTTTGAGTGTGAGTAAAATTATGGTACGTTACAGTTTGCAACAAAGAATATTTCTCTACGATACGTATGTGAAGAAGAAGTCGTTTAAAAAGTGTCGCAGTAAATTTCGTCGTGAATTTCCTGGCGCTTTACTGCCAGTTAAATCAACAATTCTGCGTCTGGTTAAGAAAGTAAGAGAAACGGGTTCATTTTTTAACAAAAAGAGACTGTCGGTCAACCGTATTCTCACAGAGGAGAAAATTGACGATATCGCTTTTCGACTAGAACAGTCACCCAAAAAATCATTAAGTCAGTTAGTGCAGCGTGTGTCTCGAAATATGTTCAGAAGATGTGAAATGTGCATTACACAAGAGGGTCAACACTTCCAGCATCTTTTATAAGGTAAGCTAATGAATTACGTCACATTTAAATGCTTAGCACATACAAGTTTATGAAGCGTAATTATTATGAAATAGTCCGCGGCCGACGGTCGAACAATGCCGGAAGCTGACCGCTCGCTCGCCGGGAGCAGTTTCTTCCTTGTAGCGCTAACAGTGGGTTGCGTTTCCCGGCGAACGCCCTGTATTAAGACACAATAATAATAATAATAATAAATGCTTAGGCGAAATTATCAGTCTAACAAAACTCGAAAAGATGGCACAAGAAAACAGACTCAACAAGATGAAAAAGGCCTTCGGACAGACTGCAACGTCTACAACAAAAATAACATAGGAATCCAATCAAAAATTAGGCATTACAATACAGCTATTAAACCCAACACTCTCTACGCCACAGAAACACACTAAATTCAAGAAGAACGAAGAATCATCAGGAAAATTATTGGACCAACCAAAATGGAAGAAGGCTTACAGACTAAAGTCAAACAAAACAGTTGAGTCTCACTCAAACATAGCCAACGACATCAGAAAATGCAGACTAAAGTTCTACGTTCAAATCTACAGGATGTCAGATCACAGATTAACAAAGCAGATGTTCGACCTCATGCAACCATTAAAAATTCCTAACAGCTGGTTCGATCAAGTAATACAAGACCTGGAAAAGCAAATATCAAGCGATCAGAAATGCTAGATCGCAAAATCTTCAGACAAAAAAAAAACTGGGTAATCATACCAGAAATCAAAGCCAAGAAGATCGGCGCAACTTGAACAGAAGAAAGAAAATTTGGCTTCAGTAAACGGATGCGAGAATGCTGGAATGGAAAAAGAAACTCAGAAAGAAAATGATTAAGTTTAGCATGATCTTTATAGGTCTATTCGCATAAAATAAAATAATAATAAAATTCCCTTCATAATAAATATTAATTTAATAAAATCAGTTGTAATTTTATTCGTTGTTTATACAGTTCTTCATATAATGTTTTATTTCTGTTTTCAGTCAAATGACTATTTAAGTTTAATAACGCTTTTAAATTTCCGCTTGTCGTTACTCAGGTACCTTTTCGGAGCTGTTTACGTGTTGTAAGGAACATCGACTGAACGAAAGTGAAATATCGGCAGTGGATACAGCCTCCTCCCGGTCGGCAGATGGTAACGGGCGTCGTGTGTCTCTTCCGCCGTATTTCTTCGCCCTGCGCCTGTCGGATGTTGCAGGGCAGGCAGGACACGCCCTGCGCCGGAAACCAGCGCCCTAATGGAGCTGTCTGTCAACCTCTGTCTGCCCACTATCTACTGGCGCGCCATCACTTGTATTGGCTCCCCGCCGCATCGATCGTGTGCGATCAACCCATGTGCATGTCGACAAGCGGAAATGTCTCACACACTTCAGACGACTGTGTTTTTTTTTTTTTTTTTTTAATTTTAAATATAACTTTCTGGCGATAACTTTCCATGTGAAGAAGTTATCAAGCTATTTTCATTAATAGGGCTCGGAACTTGAACAAAAAATACAGAAATATGCATGCCAATGTGACCTAAAATGACAAAACATTACCAAACATTTAAATTTACTATACATAAAAATATGCGCAATTATACATTATTTATTTTATCTAGAATTCTCGGTTTCACAGCATAATTTGCTTCCGAGCACTCACTGCACCATTGGGAAATTAAATTTTAAATCGCTTTGTTGAGTAAATTTAATTTAACATAATTTACAGAAAATAACCATTTCGTCTGTACTAAACTCCTCCCCAAATGCCTTTAGGTAACTGCATAACCTTGCACTTGCAGGTTTTTTTTTTTCAGCATTGTGGTACTCAGTGATCCACTGCAGATTTAAAACTGACTGTGACATTATTTTCAAAAGTATTGGCGACATTGAGATATTGATTGACGCGACTCGACACAGGCATGCCGCTGCTGCATTGTCAAGATTGAAACCTTCACGTTTAGACAGAGACTCTAATTTATGACATTAATTCCTGACTGGTGAATTCTGACCATTTCAGTATATAAAAGGAGTACAGTTCTGCGAATAATTTTCTTAATTTCTTCTCCTCTATAAATTCTAGTGAATTCCTGGTATTATTAAAAATTACCCTATTTTTCCTCAATATATAACCATATGAACATAAATATGATCAAAACTAGGAAAATGGCGTGAATATGCATTTATATGTTGTATACAATACGTTAAACAGAAACGTTCAATCAGCGTTTAATTCAGCATCACAGTTCTCAAAGAATGCAGAAAAAAATTATGAAGTCTTAAAGATCGGAATCCTAGTCATAAATATTTACAATTATTAATGCATCCTTGATTTCACTTCTGTATCCTCACAGTCTTTCGTGGCCAGGCGGTGTTTCTTTTGTATGTATTTACTTCTATTAATTTTTCGTATGGACATCACAGACCAGCACCTAGAATCTAATGTAGGTCCTATTTTCTCATACTTTTCATGCATAAATGATATTCTTGTTTTTAGTGTAGGAACTACAAAAATATAATAATTAATTTTATATGAAACCTGTGCACCACTGTTAAAGCTATTATATTTACCGCTACTGTTACTACTGCTACGAAAATTTAACCGAGCGTGGCGGTGTAACGGATAGCGTTCTCGCCTCGCATTCGGGAGGACGGCGGTTCGATCCCCGTCCGGGCATCCAGATTTGGGTTTTCCATGGTTTCCCAAATCACTCCAGGCAAATGCCGGGATGCTTCCTTCAAAAGGCCATGGCCGAATTCCTTCCCATTCCTTGCCCCCATCCTTGCCCCCCATCCTTTCCCGTCTCTAAAGACCTAGATGTTGAGAGACGTAAATACAATAAAAAAAAAAAAAAAAAAAAACAAAATTTACTGCTACAAATAATTAATAACATGTTTTAAGGTTAATTAAATTTCTTAAATCCTTTGAAAGTGAAAGCTATTTTTACTACACTACTTCTGCCACTACTTCTATTACCAGTATTATCACAATCTGTGTTAGTTAAGTTTTCCACTAGGGATCACTCAGTTACACAGATGATTGTGCTGGGAAGGTGGATTGTTCCGGAACGGACGCATAGAGCGTCATTCAGGCCATCAAAAGTTGAACTAGAATACCAAAGAAGACACTCCGGGATAAGTTCCTACAAAATTAAGATTAAGTCGTTGTGGTAGGAGCCTTGGTTAATTCTCATCATGTCTCGTTGAATGTATTCCCGTTTCAACGTTCATGAAATCTCTTTATTTACAACTAGTGTAAGGCAGTGATTGTTTTTTGCATATCCTCACGGGTCTAAAATAGTTCAAGATTTTAGATTATGACAGGTTGACCTGATCTGGCCAAATACGAACTTTACTGTATTCAATCTAGATTAAAACCTCACCAGGTTGAAGAATTCAACTACAAATCAACTTGAAGAATTAATAGATGTATTAAATACGGACAGAGATGATCGCGCTATGGTATAATTGTTTCAAAGGTCGTTGTTGCTAGACACGAACTAGCTGAAATGTAACCTTGATTAGCGTTTGACCCTAAAAGTTCACTCTAGATAATTCTGTTTGCTTCGAAAGCATCACGTTGTTTTTTATTATTGAGGTTGGACTAACATTCATAATGTAATCTTTGGTCATAGTGTCTATAATGGACAGAGAATTTAGTACAGATTCCAGATTATTAAATAGTTGAACAACACCGTAGAAATGAATTGCCAGGATACTCGATACGTTAACATATTTGGTTCGATGTACGCTTTAAATAACCTAATAACTCACGTACAATGAACATGAACAAAGACCACTGCTCAAAGTGGTCAGTAAAATACGTAAAAAGCCAATAAACCGTAATGTATAAACTTTGGTGAAGCAACAATATTAGCGAAAGTCGTTTTAATTAAATGGGTGTTGTTGTTAGGGTGCATGGACAACGATTAATTAAATATAAATTTATCCTAGGCTGGAATGACAATTGGCATTCGTGGTTATAGCAGAGACCATAAGTAATTTATTTTTTAAATTAATATTTCTTTCATTAGCGACAGCCATTAAGTTTTTTGAGAATAAAATGCTTCAAAAAACAAACTGTTGTTTAGATATTAAACTGTGCACTTAACCTCCAATTTCAAAAATATGTCTCTAGTCACTGTTAATTTGCGATTGAAGGCCGACTCGTGACGTAACCGTTTTCCAGCCAATAGCTATAGAGGTGAGTGAGTGAACGCGTGAGCTTAGGAAATTATATAGTAGATGCTAAGATGCTATTCGTTGGATATTATTGAGTTTCCGGTATCACATCATAACTCTCGCAAGTTATAATTGCATTTACCTAAAGTTTTCTCAAATGTGCCTGATGTCGCTCTGCCAGTGTCCTTGGTAAAAATGTTTCCTTCCAATATTTTGAGGCTATATCAGTTGCCTCGTCCAACAGATGCCACAAGCTTTTAACATTCTCCTCCCGTACAGCATCTTACTTTTGCATGCTTAAAGCCAACTCCTGTCGCGTTCATCCTGGTTAAAAAAAGTGTTAATCAAAAAGGAAATAACTTACACGCACATAGGATTGTAATACTAAATTTTCTACATTTTTAAAGAATATAAATATTTCCATATATATTTTATATTGCACTGAAATATTTGATCCCTTCAATAGATCTAGGCTGAAAACTTTTCCAGTGATCTACAAAGAACGGTAGAAAAATTAAAAGACTTTTACCAATGAAATCTTCTACGTGAGATTATATTAAAATATTCCAGAACAGTTTCATTAAGAAATAGTTTTTCACACCGCAATGCTCAAGTATTTTCTGTAAATGAAATTGATCAAGAAAATCACACAAATAAAGGATAGATAGAAGTTGTGACTATAGTTAAGAGAACAGTAAAATTTTTTAATTGACAAATCAGAAATAATAATATGGAGTAATGACATAAACTAACACAAATGGAGAGCTAATATTCTCCTTCTTAAAAAAGGTAAAAACGGTCTTGAGACTTCCTTAAACATTAACTCATTCAATCAACATAGGATTAAGAAACCTTCACTTACAACACATACTGATACGTCATTCGGAAATGAAAGACAACGTTATGATGTAACCATTAAGAGTAACATGGAAGTTTTGAAACAACAATGCCCAGTCATTAAATTGGCCGAAAAAACAAATGTTGCGCACTGGTATAGAGTCTAACCGATGCAATATATTGACAAAAAATTAAAGGAAAACAAATATACAATTCGTTGAATATCCTTGGTTTTATTGATGATCTTCAAAACAGTCATTCATCTGTCCCTCAAAAAGTAGTATTCGATAGTTTCATAAAAGTAAAAAATATTCTCTTAAAACAGTACCGATTTCTTCAGGTTACTGAGGTCACCCAGGACCAAGAATAGCTTTTTCTTTTAGACAGCAGTTAGTATTTGCCGAATCAAAAATTAAAAAATTAGTACCACGATTTTTCGTCACGCACATTGCTACATCAAGACAATTATACTATCAAAATTTTGATCCATACCAATGATTATTTCTATAAAGAGAGAATTTTCTGAGAGCTATTTAAGAATTCAAAAACCATAACCGCCAAACTAAAGGGCCTGAAAATATCAGTCTTATCAGAATTTTTCATATAACATCGTCAGATAATATCGTATTAAGAAGTACAAACAGGTCTTGTAGCTCTAGAGTTATGGTCTTGCTTTTAAATCTTAAGTTCCCTGTTTTAATAAGTGTTGTAGCTGGGAATTTCAGTGTCTTAGCTTCATTTTGATAGTTTAGGAAGCTGCTTATTTCGGAATCAATATTAAACTGTAGGTCCTTCGACTTTTTCCAGCATCCTGCTCGGAATATGATCTATATGAGGCCTCAGAAAATGCACTGGAAGTGACCAAGTTTTGGTCTAGTACAATGTTAGGTTTGCAATAGTGTAACAATATGTTTGTGACACAAAAAAAACTGTAGTGAAAGAATGCACGACAAATTGAAACTCTGCAATCATATTACACTACGTACTTGTATTAAGCGATAGAATGTTTCCCACTAATATTCTGTTACGTTACAAACAACTTTTCCAAACATCGTCTATAAATTTGCCACCAGAAACTGTTATTTAGAAACATAGTACCCCATAGAATTTCCTACGGGGTTAAAAATTTTACTATGTTTGTCATAAAATTTACCTGGAAAAATTAGAACACAATCGAAACAGTGTTATGTCATTGATTCATTTGTAGGAAACAGAAATATAAGTGAAATCCTAAAACACGTAAAAACAGCTGAAGCCATCAACATGAAAAAGAAAACAGTTAGACATTTTGCATCTCAGACATCTAATTTGTAATGGCACTTGTGAATAATTAAATTCCAAATTATAAATTACCTATTTATTCTTGGACGTGTGCCATCCATCTGGTATGAAATGATCTCAGAAAATTAATAAATACGACATGATGAAGCTAATTTTCGATTTTAAATTGATGGGGTTTATCAAAACTAATACTAATTAAAAGCAGTAAACCTTGATTATTAGAAATACTTGAACATTTATGAAAGATATTGATTATTGACTTTAATACTAATTTAATAATAATGTGACCAGACATTAAAATGATTACAGAAAAATTGATAGAGTTGTTCGTTTCCGTAAGTTACAATTCGTGCATACAGGCACGTCGAAACATATGCCCTTCAGGTTCAGACCTAATCACCCAGGACATATAGGACGCCCCCTATTCCTCCAGTCCTGTGGGAAGGCGGTTTTATTCCACTGAGTGTCTGGGCATATGGGAATCAGAGGGAACGAGACATCAAATGAAGCTGCCACGTCTGACTCGGGTAAGCTCAGGGCTGCCTACGTTCCGGTCCAAAAGTCCGACCTCTCCTCGGCATTGAAATATCTTTGAACTTTGTCAAAGGCAGTGGTTGCAAGTCGAGCATAACAAGCTCCGTCTGGACAAATCGACCGTACAACCGTGCAAACGCTCCTGCCGACGGCGAGAAGGGTTGAAGTTCTGCTTACTCGCCTACAGGACCTTCCAAATTGTGATCCTTGCTGCACACCTTTCACGATGTGTCACAGGGTAATAGATCGTGTTTGTTTCCTTTTGTGGCAAACGTCACTTGTTTCATGCAATGACAGCGCCATCCTGGGTAATGAGTGTAATGTCCGGTATCGCGCCAATAATATTGGACAGATCAGCATAGTTGTTACGATGAATGGACAGTCCATATACAATCACGTATCCAAGTGTAAAGTTTAAACATTTTATTGTTTTAATCCTTTTTTGTTATGATTGTGGTTTTAAATCTGGTTCCTCGGTTCATTTTTTCTTTCTTTGCGACTTTACGCCACGTCGACATCGATGTTATTAGAGGGGGAAAGGACTGTGGACAACGAACGGGGAGGAATTCTTCCATGGAATTTTAAAGGCATCATTCCATTATTCGCATCCGAAGCATATGTTGCCATGGATTCAGAGCCTTTGGGTGAATACTTGCCATGGTATAGTCTGCTTTTTAGTTGCGACTGTGCGTTTTGTCCCCAATAGGTTTTCAGAAATGTAGCCTTAAATTCCGCGTACACAGTATCTTCTGAACAGGTTACATCTAGCCAAGCCCGTTCGCCGGCCCCAAAACATTGCTGAACAAGTAACTATTTTAAATGTTCTGGTATATTCTTGATCCTGATGTAGGAGTCTAGTTTTCTGAGAAAAGCCTTTGGGTTTATGCCATTCTTGACCTCAAACATTGGCAACGGCAATTCTATGGTGCCACATGCCAAGTTATTTGCACCAACATCATTCATTCGCGTAGTCCGTGCTGCTTCTCCCGAGCCCACGGATGCCACTTCCTCTCGGAACCCTTCCAACTTTTGTTCTACATTTCTTGATAATTCTTGATGAACTTGTCGTAGATCCTCTATTGCCGAGTTGCACCCAGTGACATTTACTTGCAGTACACCTACACGAGCTTCTACTAGCGCAAGCTTTGTGTTGGTGGCTTGCGTGCTTGACTCAAAATCTTCAGTAAGTTTTTTAGTTTGCTCCTGCGTCTCTTCCAATCGTTTAGTGACGCTGTCTTGCGTACTACGCAAGTTCTTGACTTCAGTATCCAACATTCCAGCTGTGTGCTGCAATTGCCTGATTTCTTCCTTAATTGACTCAGTGCAAGTACCAATTTCCTGAGTTATAACTTTGCGAAATTCAGTTTGCGTCTCAGTAAGCCTACGGTTCAATTTCTCCCCTTGTGAATGGATGTTTGCACTTAATTGTTTTCACAAATCCATCACCATCGCCAAATTTGCCTGTTCATGTTCGGTATCGTCCACATGTACACGCGTATCATCTAGAGGAGGTGCAGATACCATGCTACCTTGGTTTTCGCAACTGGCATGTGGGATATCTGGATCTAACTCTGCACTTTCGCAAGTCTCAACCAACTTATTCATTTTATCCATTCCGACGTTTCTACTCCTTAACCGCATGTGCAAGAATAATTAAACAAGAAATTTTACTATGACAATTATCAGTATGGAAACAACGCAGAAGATAAACTCTGGACCAGAACGCCTAATGTACTACTACTCTGGAAGTGAAAACATCACCAAATTCTACAACATGCATATAACTACAATATGGAACAAACAAGACATATATTCATTCATTCTGCCATCGATACGGGACGATATCACCAGATATGCCATATGAAATTATTAACATGACCGTGTTCTTCACCACAATTAACGTTTGGGATAAAATTTTGGAAATTGGAATTATTAAATTACTTGAATTATCAATTATTAAATCTCAACTGTATTGCCTTAATTATTAATTATCGGTAATTATAATTATCGGGCCCCACGTGATAAGCGCCAAATGTAGTGTCACGCTGATTGCGGCACCAGGAAAAGATAGTTAATTTTATTTATTGGAATTTTATTATTTAGTATTTAATGAGAAGATGTGAATTGATCAGCAAGGCACCAATTTAAATTAATATTTATTGGATCACGTACATGGATTGATTAATTAATTAAATGTGATTTCTTATTATAAACTGTCCGGCATATATTGTTGTTCGTCAGGGTCGTTACTGGGCTAGTGGACGCGGTAGGTAGACGCACGCAATACACACAATACCGTATGGTTTCTCCTGCGACGGCAGCTGCAGGCTTCTTGTGATGACAGCTGCGGTCAGGTCTATGGTGGCGCTTCTTGTTGGGCGCACGGTCGACGCTGCACAGACGTAAAGTGGCCCCTCAAGCAGCTAGGACGCAGTCTGGCGTCGAACCTGCTCCCTGGAGATACGGGCTGGAAGGCTCTTCAAGCAGAAGCGCGCACTCACACTTTCACTCGCGTCTTATATTCCAACGTCCGGCCGCGTACCGCCACGAGGTGCCCACCTGTGTGGCCTCCAAGCGAGTCTGCCAACCCTTCCCTAGCGGTCCAGGGGATTCGGGGAAATACGAGGGGTTGCCACATTCCTGTGGGCGACAGCTACCTGCCTGCATCTAGCTGCACCCTCGCAAATCCGTTGGCAAACATAGGTTTGCTACAACTTCACACGTATGTACTGTGTCAGTACAACCACCATATCTCCCACACGCCCATAGCTACCAACATCTAACCACCATAGCGCACGATGGGAAACACGATACTACTACCATACACAAACACCAATGGTCTATGCTATGTAGTTGTGGCAGCAGAGTGACGTATATGGAAACACATTGGTAGAAATACGAAAATGCCCTGCATCGACCAATTTTTACCATCATATCTCCCACATCCCCACAGCTATCGGCATTCGGCCAACGTTGTGGACGACAGGAAACTCCATGCTACTTCCACATACAAACACCAGTGATTGTTCTTGGTAGTGGTGGTTGAAATGTGAAATATAGGAAAACACAAGTCTATTTTTATATATATATATAAGATTATTATTATATGCGAATGCAGGCTTTCCCGGCGAATAAATGACCACAAATCTTCTAGGGTTTGCAGCCGGATTTTATTATAAAGCGACAAGCTTTCGGCTACTAGCTCAGTAGCCATCTTCACATTCAAGGCCCGTGTAGCGGAACATCAACGCTACATTCCACTTTTTCAGATGGATAAATCTGCTGTTGCCGAACATGTAATTGAAAATGGCCACAGAATGGATTTTGACAACGTGAAGGTGCTGACAAAATGTTCGTTCTTTTGGGAGTCCGTGGTTAAAGAAGCCATAGAAATACGGTTACATAACAACCTGGTTAACCGTGACATGGGTTATTTGCTGAGCAACGCTTGGAAACCAGGGTTATCTATACTTTGCGGGCCACGTTCCCTGGTTGCCGGCGATCCGGTGGAGTGTGGACAGCCAAATGAGAGGGACCCAATCGACCAATCAGGGCGGGGGCTCTACGACTGCCCAACTGTGGTACGTACCTATTGGTTGCGTGCAACAATAGCTAGATTCCGGCAGTTAAGCAACGCTGAGCGTGGTGAGAACTTGGATGGGTGACCGCCACAGCTAAGCTCCGGCAGTTAAGCAACGGTCAGCGTGGTGAGTACGTGGATGGGTGACCGCCGCCTCGACCAATCACAGTGAAGCGGGACTGCGAGCGTCATGAGGTTGCTAATCGACACCAGTAAACGCCTGGTATCCATCAAGTCAAGATCGCCGATACATAATCGACCTGAAGATGGCTACTGAGCTAGTAGCCGAAAGCTTGTCGCTTTATAATAAAATCCGGGTGCAAACCCTAGAAGATTTGTGGTTAGATTATTAATATTATAGATAAAGCATCAAGAGCGTCTTTGGTTCTTAAAGATAGATCTCAGGCCGCAGAGCTACAATGTCTGATGTTTGTAAAAGAAATTATATTTACTGTTCACACTGACTAATGCTTACGATAGCTTTTAAAAATTAAAACGAACTGTATAGGCAATAAAAACATTTTAAGCCGGTCGTCCCCTGCAAAATCATTCATCCGAGTAATCTACTAAACCCAAGGTAGCTGAAGGTGCTATGCGTTCATTACACGGAACATTTTCGATCGAGAGACGGAAGAATCCCATTGAAATGGAATTAGCTAGACGAAATAGCACGTAATGGTTCGTACCTGTTGCTCTCCTAATGAAAATATTTTTTTTATGTTAATTATATTTTCAAACACTATCATGCATAGTAAACATTATTTATTATGGATACTGATAAACCTACAAGCCTTTCTTACTATGGGATTAATTCAATACTGCCTTCGCCTTCGATGCGTTCTTTCTCTAATGATGTATAGATATTTCAGAAAGCCTAAGTCGCTGTCCATTTTGTAAAAACAACTTGTTCACTTGGCGTTGAAGCGACATTGGCGAAGCGGCAACGTGTCGGTTGTAAGCTGAATGCAATGGGCTAGGTTTAATCGGACGAACTGGTCGACCGTAAGTCTAGCGTTTTACTCGGACGAATGTGGTTCGGACGAAATTCGGTTCCATTGAACGACCGGCCTTACTCCATACGCAATGCGGAATGGTTTTGACTCTCCAGTAAATACAACTAGTGCGCCACTGCCCCTCCAACGCTGGTGGCCAGGTCCTAATGACAAAAATTTGTTTCGCCGTCGGGACTCGAACCTGCTAATCCCGGGGCCAGACACGATCAGGATCTGCCAACAAAACGTCTGTTACTCAAAACGTAAAACTGCAACCGATGGTTGAATCAAGGATCATTTAAAAATCTGATTAGCACTGGTGAAAATACCCTTAACAGACAGAATCCTAGTTTAAAAGATTAAAGACTGCTACTAAGGAAGTGAAGTTTGGATTTCGGGAGCCCTAGAAGAAAGGAAAGTTAAGCATTCGAAATGTAATGCTGTAGAAGGATGTAAAAACTGAGAGGGTGTTTCAGAATAAAATGAATTCCTGTTATAAATGATGGGTAAATAAAGCAGTTTGCAAAAGAACCTAATAATGCGTTAAGACTTGTGATGGTGTTTAAATTGTTGGTAGAGGGAAGAACTTACTTATGGTAGTAGTGGTTATGTGAAGAAAAGATTTTCCTCTGAAAAGTAAAAGCGGAGGACTTTTTTCATTCAGAGGAGAGAAAGAATGAGAGAGAGAAAAAAACATACCGTCCAACGGGTGAACTAGCCTGTAGATCAGTAATTTGAAACTGATTGTGGGCCGGGCTCATAACACCTCATTTTCGTAACGCCGTACACGCTTAGGCCCATTCGCACTAGCGGTCAGGTCAGCTCAGCTCAGCTCACGATCCAGGATAGCATTCACACTAGCGGTCAGCTCAGCTCAGGTCAAGTCAGATCAAGTCGTAGACGAGGCCATTTCATTTCAGTTGCTCATAGTGAACAATGCCGTTTTCTCCCCCAACGTCAATTAAATCGCAATGATTTTGGATCAAGAGCCTAAAAATACGTCGAGATCAAAAAGAGGATGGTTCTGGGTGCATCCAGAGTTTCAAGCGCAAACATATCAAGAGAAAAAAATGCTAACTACCGGTTATGCCGTGCGAGAAAAGTTGTGAAAAATGCTTTTGATATTTTAGGGTTCAAAGATTTCGAATTTATTTTAGAAAAATTAATTCTGCTCCAGGATTGATTGATAACATAATTTTAGCAAGATGTGTTTTGCACAATTATTTACGGAAGGATAAAATTTCATGCCATGTAGAAAGTGAATTTCAGGATGAGCGAGAGAAACCCTACTTTACAAATATTCTTTGTTTATGTGCTAACGCTGGTACAGAAGCCTTTGATTCAAAAAATAAATTCTCAATATTTTTTTAATTCGGAAACAGGATCTGTATCTTGGCAGTACTATAATGTGTAATAATATTTGAATTTATAATAAACAGAAATAACATACTGTTAAAATATTTATTTATTATTTATCACTCCTTTTTGTTGGTTACGAGCATAGTTTTCAGACGTTTGTCGCCCATTTGATCTGACCTGACCTGACCTGACCGTTGCACGTTCACACTAGCGGTCAGCTCAGCTCAGCTCAGGTCTTGACCGTTGTTGATCGGTGGTGGCGCAATCTTCAGTTTGATCTGCCTTGCCCTGATCTGAGCGGACCGCGTAGTGTGAATGCTCAATTCTCCACTCCCTCCCTTCCTACCTCTCCCAGCTGAACACATTGTGCATGTAGGCGAGTAGTAATTTCCTCTTTGCATGTAGGTGTAAGGGCAGTGGAGTGAGAATAGAGCAGAGTGACCTTGAGTCGCCTGTGTTAGCTGAATGGACTACAGTCAAATTGTATATGTTTCAGGTTCCCCTTATCTCTTAAACAGTTCAGCACCGTTATAAAATGAGGTCAGATGCCTGCTTACTGGTAGAAGTTTCAGACAGCAGGGTCATGTTTCTCGATTTCTTCACCGATTTCAGGGTCCCAGAAATACCCGCTAATCCCCTTGAAATATAGAAGGGAGATACCTTTTCAAAGGAACATTTACTTCTAGGTATTACTATAAAAGTGTTCTCTATTAGAACAGCTTTTCTGTTACTATAAGTTGTGGGCAGCCGTATTGGGGGGTGACTTCGAATGCGCCGTTGCCAAACCATTCATTTAAGAGTAAAATTCATTCGTTTGCTTGTTGTAACAGTTTATACGTTGACGATCGTACTAGGTAGCACTGGAAGCTCAGCGTTATCATTTTCTAGTGTTAGAGAGAGAGCGCTCCGCGAGAATGTTCCAAAGTGCGGCAACAGGGTGCTCGCAACCACCCGCCAGTGTCGCTGACCACAACTATAGTTTCATTAACAGCCGGAGAGCTAACAATGGTTAACAGGCTGTTTTTCTCTGTTTTTTTTTTGTTTTTTTATGGGGGTTTGAAGGCCATTGTGATCCACCCGAGCCATAAGAGGATTTGTTTTGTATATTGTTTGGGATTTTGGTCCCAAGAGTTCAGAGGAAATATGACAAGCCGAGTGTAGCCCCAGATTTAGCTACAGAATATATTCCAAATCATGTCTTTGAACTTATTAATAAATGGTTTACACCTAATCGCTTGTCTTTAAACTTTAATAAAATTCAATATATGCAATTCACTACGTCACACAGATTAACACCAGATATAGACATAAAACTTGCAGGCCAGTCCATTCAAGAGGTAGTGTGTGTGAAATTTCTAGGTTTGCATATTGATCATAATTTAAATTGTAAGGTACATGTTTCTGACTTACTGGGTGCAGCCACATTTTCACTTCGTACAATTTCAGCTATAGGTGATCTCCGTATGAGGCAGCTAATTTATTTTGCTTATTTTCACTCCATAATGTACATGGAATAATATTCTGGGGCAATTCCACCCATAGAGACTGTTCAGAGCCCAAAAACGATTAATAAGAATTATGTGTGGGGTTAGCAATAGAACTTCATGTAGAGAGCTGTTCAAGAAGTTAAGGATTTTAACATTGGTGGCTGAGTATATATACACATTAATGTCCTTTGTAATCACAAATTATACTTTGTTTGAAACAAATAGTAAAATACACAATTATGGCAATAGAAGTAAAAATGATCTTCACAAGAATTACAAGTCATTGGTTCAAAATGGGTCCGATATTCAGAGATACATATCTTCAATAAGCTCCAAACACATATTAAATGTCTAGCAAATGATAAGAATAAATTTAGGAAAAAATTTTAATTGACAATTCCTACTCAGTCGAAGAATTTAATTCTAAGATATCTACAAAATAAACTGCCAGTAGTTTGTGTAAATGTAGTTGACATAATTAATATACCATGTATGCTATGACTGTACATCATCTGGTGTATGTTTTATTTTGTTATGCAATTGTTTAATGCACCATGTATGTTATGACTGTACATCTTCTGGTGTATGTATTACTTTGTTATGCAATTGTTTAATGCACCATGTATGTTATGACTGTACATCATCTGGTGTATGTTTTATTTTGTTATGCAATTGTTTAATGCACCATGTATGTTATGACTGTACATCTTCTGGTGTATGTATTACTTTGTTATGCAATTGTTTATCTCTAGACTGACAACGTTCCACATCCCACAGAGCCATTCTCTTAAATTGGGATCAATGTAAAATGATTGTACTGTATTGTATTGCGGCTGGTACCCCTGAGATTGTACGTTAGGAAGGGAGTTGCCTTCCCACCCAATCACCTCGTCCGCACGTCACTCATCTTCAGGTTGAGGTTCTTTTTTAAATAGAGGTTTGTACCGTCCTTGAGATCCGGGTGATGAAACCAAGATCCCCTCTCTGCAACGTTACACCGTCACACCCTACGATGATCGTTGAAGCAAGCAAGGAGTTAAACTAGCGGCGCTCACAAGTTTCCAGCTCGGGTACCGCGGGTTCGCCCAAACCTGTACCTGGCACTTGCCTGCAGGGTTTTCGTAGCGGCAGCCTCTGTGTTAGCAGGAGTACCGACTGAAAGTTACCTTTGCAGTCACTATTAATAAGTCTCAGGGTCAAATCGTTCAAAGAGCAGGCTTATACAGTACTAGCCAAATTAAGAATTTGCAAAGGGACAACCTGATGTAGCATTTTCAAAAAAAAAAGTCTCAGTTTCCAAAAACGACAAACAAACAATTTGAATATCATTGCATTCTGACATTAAATATTGTAAATGGTAAATACGCTCACAATAATAATCTCTATTTACTATTCTGCCAATAAATTTGTGTATTTGATTTTTGTGTGGAAGGTGAAGGGAAGGTTCAATGCGCGAAATTTTGAACAGTTATATTGGCGATTTCAAAATGCCTGAAATAAAAATACACATAAATATTTGAAACCTCTTTATCGTTATTACTATCTATAAAGTTTGCTTAAAACCTCCACACAAAAGTTACAGCCTTTTTCTGTGAACAGGATTACGTGCAAATTAAAAATGATCACTGTATGAGTCAATGAAGTAGACGCGATTTATAGCGAACAGCATTACGTGAGAAATAAAAATGATCTCTGTATGAGTCAATGAAGTGTTTCAGACGTGATTAATAGCGAGGTTTCACATCACATCCGCATCTCGTTATCGCATCCAGAAGCTGCCACGCATATCCAGCAGATGGCGATCTGACGACTATGGCATCCGGACCACTAACAGATGATCATATGCATGACAGCGCATCCGGTCGATTATCCGAAGAGGAAGCTTCATGACAATCAAAAAGTTACTCGGGCAACGAAGGAAAACGATATTGCATCAACTGGGGGGCCTCTGTTATCAACGAATGGCTCTTAAAGAAAATAAACAAATCGCCGAAGAGGACTGTATCTTCACTTTTTATATCTGTTTATTTACGATGATCTATGTGTCTGAACACGTCTGAACATAGTATCGAACACGACACGACTGCTAGATCATCGGTGCAGAGATCACTAAACGCACTGCAACAACGTTTAATGTCCAACCTAGATGTAGCTGATTCCGATTCATTATGCCGTGTTTTTCTAGTGGTGTAGTAGAGGTATTACACCTTCTCAGGAAATTGTGTATCAATAGGCTAAATTATGTGCTAGACGGTTCCACACTGCGGACAGAGGGTAAACAAAAAGCATTGGTAGTAGATATTCGTCCGACGGACGGAGAGGTTAACCATTGCTGGCAGTATAGTGACTGTTGGAAAAGTAGTCGTCAAGGGTTGGCTTTGGATTTAACCCTCTTCTTTCTATCACTGTTATGTACAATACTAACAGCACACTAGACTCACACAATCATTTACGTATGTCAGTAGCACCAAGACACAGGGAAGAAAGAAAGTATGTAACCCACCTTTTGTTACTTGATGAATGAGACTGTTATGGGAGTCTAGGACCTGTCTCGTGCTATAGCGCCAAAGATAATAGATACAAATGGCTACACGTTCTCCAGACAAGATAGGTTTCGTGGAATGTCATTTCTGCTCTGTTGGTAAAGCGACCATAGCATAGCGCCGACCACTGTGATGCAAAAGTGCCAATCGCAACCAATGGTCCACAGCTTAATGGAGCTATTAAACCTTTATTCTCTTCATATAGATATATATATATTTGCTGCCATCTGTGTCTCGACGGGTTTGATGCAATCCTCCATCCCTTCCCATCTTGTGCTAACCTTTTCATCTCAACTTACCCCTTACAACCCACGTACTCAATTATCTGCTCCGTATATTCTAGTATCTGTCTTTATCTGCAGTTCTTATCTTCTACTGTTCCCTCCACTAACAAGTTAACCAATTTGCATTTATCATAACATGACCTACCATCATGTCTCTTCTTTCTGTGACACTCTTCAACAAACTTCTTTCCGTCACCGATCATTTCAATAACTCATTTCGTACTTTATCTGTCGACTTAATTTTCGCTAACCCTCTTTAGAAAGTTCTTTCTAAGTCCTAGATTAATATGTGAAACTAAAATATTTCTATGTTTCATAAAGCTCTTTTCGCTAGTGCTATTCTACTTTTAACATCATTTCTGCTTCGACCATCTGTACTTTTTCTTCCGAATTAGCAAAATTCACTAATTTCCTCTATAGCATCCGGCCCTATTTTTATATTTAATCTACTGTTATTGGTATCATTTCTGCTATATTTCATAACTTTTATCTTGCTCTGGTTTATATTTAGTCCAAAATCTTCCTTCAGGTATTTCATTCATGACAGTCAACAACTTCTGAATATCCTCAGCCTGTTCTGCTAACAAGATAATGTCATCAACAAATCGTAGCATACTGATTTATTATCCTTGAACACTTATGCCACGTTCAAAACTTTCATTTCCTTTTCTTTGATTATTAATGGGGATAGACTACAACCTTGTCACACACCCTTTTTAGCTTAAAGGTGTCTTTCATGATTCTCCTACTTTTATTTTAGCTACTTGATTCTTATAAATATTATAAAGTATGTTTCCATTTCGGTGTTTAAGAAATGACTTCTTAACAATCTTAACATCTTGTCCTACCTAACATTATCAAAAGCTTTTTCTAAATCAACTAACGCTATAAACGTATCTTTGTTATATTATATTAATACAATAACTGCATGGCGAGGTTTCGTAACATTTCTTGTATTAGAACCCCTCAATCATGTCTGTCGAGTAAACGTGTCCAGGTGACACCTAAATGCATACAGATCGATGCTGAAGAACGAGACGTACATTTTTGGTACAGCAATAGACGATATCTATTTTCAGTTCTCAGCCAGCTAAACCAGGTTTCCTTGATAAATTAAGTTGAATGTGCATATGGTTGTTTAATAGATGTACGTTCAGTTTGTTATGATAATTCTGTGTTACAGGCAGTAACATACTGAGATCATAATTTTTTAAGAAAGAACATGTGTATTGGATGACCACTAATCAAAAACAACACATTCCACGTTCACGTGATTGACAGACGATGGAACAACGTTTTTCTTCAGGCGTTAGATTCCCTTACAGAGACTTGTGAGAAAATCCACCTAAATGCATCCCACGTCGTAAAATTTTACAACAAGTATGCACGTTTACCACATCATTAAGACGAATGCACGTGATCCGAATGATTCCTGTTCTGAATCCCGATTCGCCGATGTATTTTTATCGATGACTGATGTGAATCTAAACCCTCAAAAAATTGCTTTGTATATGTAAGCCTCCCGTGGTCCGGATTCCGTTTAAAACTATGAATCCAGCCATGACGTAGGCGGAATGGGCACAATGTTTACTCTGGGTTATCTTAAGCAGTATAGCAAACAAAGTCATCGTGAAAACCGCTACTGTAAGAAACACAACTTTTTTTTTTTATTTATTGGCAAAAGGACAGAGTCCATACAGCCAAGAATACCTTTACATATTGATGGTACAAGGTTAGAGGTGCAATTCTTACAGTACGATACCATACAATACAGGACAAAACAATACCGAAACATACAATACATTACAGGGCAATACAATACGATACAGGACAATACAATGCAGTAAAGTGCCATATACTGTAATACAACCAAGTACAATACAGTAAAATACCAAACAAATACATTACAATATTTTGGTTTTCCATATTATATGGTAATGCCAGGAGTACAACTCCTACCGTGCTTTTTATTATTAGTTTTGGAATATGATTCTTGACATATAGTTGATTTGCCTGGTAATTTACAAAGTTCGAAATAAAACTCTTAAACTAGCATTTATTTACATCTTATATTTCAAGGATAACAGTACTACTCTTGTGGTGCAATAGATTTACGTATTATGTTATACTTTAAAAATACAGCTCATACTATACGACTGATTTATATGTTAACCTAAGTAAATGCAAATGGAGCTCTTACAGTGCAATTGGTTTACATATTGCGTTGCCAGATTAGGCATAAAACTCTTAGTGTACAACTGATTTACATGTAGTATTATTCGGTATACATTTACACTTATGGAACAATTGATTTACTTGTTATGTTGTCTAGTTAAGAGTACCACTCTCATCCTATAATCTGTTTACTTGTTATCCTGCTAAGTTAGAACTAAAACTCTTACGGTAGAGTTGGTTTACATCTTGTGTTATAAATTCATGAGCAACACTTTTCCTGTACAGATATTTATTACAAGGATCATATATCTATGTGATTTTCTTTGGCAAATCTATAGAGGCTTATATAGATTTGCGGTTCTTGTTTCTGGAGAAGATGTTGGATTTTGGTGGGAAGTTCAGCCCCGTGTCTTTGTAAGTCCAATATTAATTGTGTAGATTTGTTCCAGTGGCGCTTGCATGCGAAGAAAAGGTGATCGACGTCCTCCAAAATATTTTCTTCGCATTCGCAGAAGGGCGAGTTAACTACGTTGATTTTGAACAGATGCGACCTTGAACCACCCGTGGTTAAACTTCAGCCTTGCTATGAATGTTGAGAGTCCTCTGGACAGTATCCGATTGGAGTACCAATGAGCTCTCGGAATGGAGGGATGGATCTGTCGGTAATGTTGACCTTTATGGAGGTCCCTTGTCTCCCATTAGTTGGCCCATTCTTTCTTGACATCGCGTCGAATCGCTGGTAATAGATCCGATGCCGGAACAGGTTGAGTTTGTTTCCGCTGAGTGCAGCTTCTTTGGCTAGTCTGTCTGCTTGCTCATTACCTGTAATACCTGCGTGTCCTTTGGACCAAATGAAAGTGATCTCCGTGCCTTTCTCTCTAAGTTTGGAAAACTATTCTAAGTATTTCATAGGCCAACCAACATCTGCCATTGTCTTTGGAGATGATGTTTAGTTTGTTAATAGCGGACAGGGAGTCTGTTATTATTGCTATTCTCGAGCTTTGCAGTTTTGTGCAATATTCTAGAGCTTTGACCATTGCAAGTAGTTTCCGCTGTGAAGACCGTTGCTTCTTCCGGTAGGCTGTAGGCTTCCGACTTGTTGTTTGTCGTATCCACAAATGCGCATCCCACTGAGTGATCTGATTTGGAACCGTCTGTGTACAGGCATGCTGGGTTACCTGGTAGGTTTGAGATGTAGTCCCTCATTATGACATTGTTCCTTTCGCTCCCTTCCAGATATTTAATGTTGGTTCGGATGTCCAATTTCAGAGTGGTAATGGGCATTCTTCCTGAATAGACAGGTAATAGTTGAGCTCGGTATATTTTTGTGGAGTATATCTTTAGGTCCTCATATGCTCTGCTAGGGGTGGACTAGTTTTCTTCTTCCAGTATGCATATACTGAGTACTGTGCCTATAATACTGATAACTTTTCCAACAGCGGATTCTCTTCGAGTTCTAATTGCTTTAGTATGAATTTTCTGGAGAGGTATGTTCGCCTAATGTGTAGTGGTGGTTCGAGGCATTCGACCAACAAGGCGTTTGTGGGCGTAGATGCCATGGCCCCAGTACATAGTCTCAGTGCTTTGTATTGTGATTTATCTAGTCTCTTCAAAACAACTCTTTCGATGCGGATCCAAAGCATATACAGCCATAATCGTAATGTGGTCTTACGAGTGATCGATAAAGTCTCATGTTGAGTACTCTTTCCGCTCCCCAGGTTTTGCCGGTAATGGCTCTAATTAGGTTCATGGCTGCTTCACTTTTTTTGAGGATGTAAGCTATATGGTTGGACCATTTAAGGTTCGAGTCCATTTTCAAGCCTAGGTATGAGACTGTTTTCTTGACAGGGAAAGAGTGGGCTCCCAGTGAGATTTCAGTTATGTGCGGTACCCTATGTCTTGTAAATATGCAGACTACGGACTTTCTGTAGAAAGGTCGAAGCCATGGCGTATCATCCAAGCCTTCATTTTGTCCATTGCGATGCTTAACCTTGTCTTACAGGCTGTGTAATGTCCGCTGGCTGATGTAAAGGCAAACATCGTCCGCGTATTGTAACAATTTTACTTCCCGAGGTATCTTTGAGTGGAGGTCACTGACGTAGATTATTGAAGAGAAGGGGGGACAATATAGATCCCTGAGGCAGTCCTTTACTTGTAAGCCTGGGTCCAACTACTTCACCTCCAATTATGAATAGCTCTCTATTTTCCAGCAGCGCTATTAGATTCGCCACGAAAGTTTCGGGGAGGCAACTGTCTTAAGTTTTTCCGCCAGTAGAGGGAGAACAACGTTGTCGTATGCTTTGGATATATCGGTGAATAGGGCCGTCAGGTAAAAGTTTTCTCCATTACTGATTTGGATATCTGTCACTAGTTGTGCTATGATTTGATTTGTGCCTTTCCCCTTTCTGAAGCCAAGCAGGGTTTCTGGTAGAAGGTGATGATGTTCTACATACCACTCCAGTCTGAGTTTAATCATCCGTTCTAACATTTTCAAGGAGCATGACAGGAGTGAAATTGGCCGGTATGATCCGCTGTCACTGGGGTTTTTGTGAGGTTTGTGGATTGGGACCACTCTTATTGCTTTTAGTGGGGGAATGTGGACTCTCTCCATCCAGACCCGTACATAATTTTGAGGAACAAGTCCTTTGCCTTCTCTGGGGAGGTTATCTATCATCGTATACTGTATTTGGTCCATTCCTGGAGCGGTGTTACTAGATTTTTTGAGTGCACTTTCCAATTCCTCTATTGTGAAAGGTTGAAGCAAAGGGTGGTCTGCTTCCGGGTTCTGAATGTCGACTTCTTTTCTGGGCACCAGTCTGGAGCCAAAGAGCAAAGGAGGTCCATGGCCGTCGCAGTGGAGATGTGTTTGATTGATTGCGTTGTCTTGCGCTGAATTCCTTTAACCTGTCCTCCATAGTAGTTTAGTTGGCACATCTTTATTCAGAGACTTACAAAAATTTTGCCAGTATCCTCTTTCTTCTTCTTCAGAAGGCGTTTCGTGGAAGCTTGTATCTTGTTTAAGAATATGTATTGTTCGTCCGTTGCCTGTCCTTTATATTGCGCTAACGCCTTCTTTCTGTCTTTTATCGCTTTGGTGCACTCTTCATCCCACCATTTCGGGCTGTGTCTATGTGGCGTCTTTCTCTGTTTATTTTCTGGGATGGATAGTTGGGCCGCTTGATCCATAATTGTGGTGAAGGCGAGGTAGTCATTTTTGGGGTCATCTGACGTGCTAAAGTTTTCTAGTTTATCTGTTATGAACTGTTTATATAATGGCCAGTTAGCTCTCCTTGTGTTCCACTTGTAAGTGGGAGACGGAGGAGTGGGTCTCGAATCTCTGGTCAGGTGGGGACATTATGATGGGAAAATGGTCAGATCCCGATAGGTCTGGGAGGATCTTCCATTCTATGTCGATGGCCAATCCCGGCGAGATGAGTGAGATATCGACTGCCGATCTACGTTCTGTTGCTCTGTGGTATCTTGTTTCTGATCCCTTGTTCAGTAAGACTAAGTTCATTTCTTCCAGTAAATCTATTACCACTTTGCCTACTGCGCAGCTGGATTCACTTCCCCACTGTTGGTGGTGGGCGTTAAGGTCCGTCATAATAAGCCTTGGGGCGATAATTGCTCTATTACCTGACGAAGTTCTCTTTTGGACACTGGAGTTAGGGGAGATCTATAAATTGAAGCAACTGCTATTTTTCTGTGGTTCCTGCTGTCATATTCTACTTTTAAATTCGATCCCTGCGAGTTGAGCTGAATTTCATCATACTGTATTCCACTTTTGATCAACAGAGCAACTCCTCCGTAACCGTCTGATCGATCCGACCGAATCACATTGTATCCTGTACAAGAGAAGTGGTTGTCAGGTTTCAACCACGTTTCCATTAACCCCGCCACTGCAATGGGAATTTTCTTGGAGGAGGTATAATAGGTTTTCCTTATTAGATCGGACTGACCGAATGTTCCACTGCATGAAGTTATTACACTTCGCCATTATTATTGAGCACTAAGGATTTTCTGATGAACTCTCTTATATCTGGCATAACGCCTGTATTAACCATCTTCAGCAGCGAGGAAACAATGTAGACCACCTTATCTATGAGGGATTCTTCCCTTTCTAAGTTTATAACAGTGGCTTTATTATTCTTTCCAACCTTACCAGGCAAGCCATGTTATAAACTGCCGATGATTCATTTTATTTAATTCGGCAGTTGTTGCGTATTAATGTAATGCCTTTAAGTGAAAATAATATTTGTTAAACCAAGAAAAACCACACATATAAGGAACACCAACAACATTAGACGTTTATTCAAATTCATATATCCAAAATACAGAAACTCTCGCAGTTTAACACAGTCGTTGCTCTCTTTTGTCTTACTGCGATTACCTCTCTCATACTAATTATATTATTCTTTGGCAGCGCCCGCTGACCAAAGATAATTGTCACTTAATGTCAACACTTAGAATCTAGTCTTAGCGTATATGCTACACCTGCCCCCACTTCGAGGCAGATTAATGAATTTATCACAATTTTTAATTTGCCGAGAAGTTATTGAAATACACAATGGATGACACCATTTTCTCCTTGAATACAATAACCAAGCAAATAGGCGCTTGCGTTTGGCTTATCAACAATCTTAAAAGGTCCGTGATAGATTTTAAAGAATTTTTTAATCTCTGCATTTATTTCGCACGAATTTTGTATAGTTTTCACCAAAAACATATCTTCCAAACCGAATTGATAATGGAAATACTTGCCGCCCGATAAGCTTCTTGCATACACGTAGTTCTACCGTAGATTTTTTCTTCCGCCTTTTCCAATTCCTTTCTGCCACTTTTATATATTCTTCCAGTCCTTCATGTAATTTCTTTCTTGTTTTCCAGTTTTCCTTTTTCATGAGACCATTCAACTACTTCTCTTGTACTTATATCAGGTGGGTCCTCATTGCTCAAATAATTTGAAGTAACTCGGTGTCGGCCGTCATCGATTGTGTCCTGCAACAATACTTCCATCGATCCCTTCTCATCTTTCCTGTCAAAAGAAACATATGTAGCGGCTTCTGTATTACCGTGCCGGAAAAATACATTCGTTCTTTTATTGCTACCTGGACCTGGTACAATATTCTTTTCTTCGGTTCCCATCTGCAATACATTTTCATCTTCTTCTTCGTCATAACTCCTTATAAAAAACATTCTTATTCCACTTTCATCATTTCTTCATATTCATTCTCACTACTTCTGCATTCGTACTCTTCTCCATAGCTGCTAGGAACATTTTCAATTTCTTCACTTTCGTTAATACTTAACGGTAGCTCGCTATCATTATCTGCTAATTCTTCTTCCTCGAATGTATCTTTTAACGACTCTTTTCGTGCTTCTGCTATACTCATTTTTTCTTCAACAGCTTCTACATAACTTCGTACTTGGCCTTCCAAAATTTCTTACCTTTTATTTTCCACATTTTTCGGACTTTCTTCTATTTTTTTATTTAATGACATTTCTACAGTTTCAACAATAGTTTTCTCCTTTTCTTCCATATAGTGATCCATTAAAACAACGACATCTTGCTCCATAACTTTCTTGATTTCAATGGTATCTTCCTTCATTGTTTTCAGTTCTTTTTCTGATTCCTTCTCCACCTTCAAATTTCTTCCAGACACACTTTATATCATTTCTTCTGTCCTTTTAATATTCTGATTAATATTTTCCATAATCCTTTTCTCAGATTCTTGACTCCTTTGTAAAACTTGCGTGAGTTTTTCATTAATTATCCCGATGTCTTGTCTGGTTTTTTCTTGGCTCTGTTCAAATCCTTGTCTCATTTGCATTATGGCATTTAATATCAATTCAAGGTCCATACTCTTTAGGTCTGTACTCTTTTCGGCACTCATTCTGGTAAATTTCATACAATTATTATATATAATACATATATTACAAGCAACAACAAAAGTTTTACTACTCAGGAGAGCCAATCCCCACAGCAAAAATCACTGCTTCATATTTAACTTCTTTACTATACACTACTCACTCCTTATCAAAAAAAAAAATGATTTACTACTGAAGAAAGACAGTCTCAATAACAATCACTGCTTCAGTTTCAAGTTCTTTACTATACGTCATTCACTCAGTGTTCAAATTTTAATTACTTTTTTTTTTATATATATGACTGATGATTACTTTCACCTCAGAACCTATAAATGGAATGTTCTCTACTTGCCGCGCTGCGTAGAATGAAAATCTGGAACTCACCGCTGCCACTGCGTCATCAGAAGTCCATTCGTTTAGGGTGCTATGCTCATTAGTAGTGATTAACACCCATAAATTCTGGTCCAGGGTCGCCAAATATAACAGGGCTTTATTTTCTGTTCCAACCTTACCAGGCAAGCCATGTTATAAACTGCCGATGATTCATTTTATTTAATTCGGCAGTTGTTGCGTATTAATGTAATGCCTTTAAGTGAAAATAATATTTGTTAAACCAAGAAAAACCACACATATAAGGAACACCAACAACATTAGACGTTTATTCAAATTCATATATCCAAAATACAGAAACTCTCGCAAGTTTAACCACAGTCGTTGCTCTCTTTTGTCTTACTGCGATTACCTCTCTCATACTAATTATATTATTCTTTGGTCAGCGCCCGCTGACCAAAGATAACTGTCACTTAATGTCAACACTTAGAATCTAGTCTTAGCGTATATGCTACAAGTTCTGCGGCCTATAGGGGTTGTAGCTTATCGGGGCAGATGTGGTGGGTCCATGGTCAAAGCACAAATCTGATGGAATCTTTATGTTTTGGCTTCTGGTCGCCTGCTGCTTGGAAGGAGGCTCGGTTCTGGCTTGCTTATTGAATCGTTCTTGCAAGTTAGGGGTTGGCCTCGTTGTTGCCCGTGCTTGAATGGGGGTGGATATTGGACTTCCGGGTTTAGGTATGCGCATTGGGGGGAAGCTGTAGGTGTCTGGGGTAAAGGGAAGCCTAGCAGCTTGTTTAGCGTAGGAAGTTGGGTTTTCTAGAGCTGTGGCTTGTTCTAACGTAAGGTTGTTATAGGCCATGTGGGTTTTGATGCGCTTTTGTTTCACAAACTCTGGGCAGGAGCTTGATGTTGCTATGTGGTCTCCCCTACATATTGCACAGTGGAAGTTGTTAGTTTTGTTGCACCCGGATGTTTCATGGGCTTCTCCGCATTTAGCGCATCTAGCATTGCTGCGACAGTGCTTGTTGACATGACCATATCTCAAACACTTATAACACTGAGTTACTCTTTGAACATATGGTTCGACTTGACATCTGGTGTAGTGAATGAAGACATGTGGTGGGAGGGTCTGTCCTTTGAATGTAATGCATACCATTTGCCGCGGTATCCACTGATGTATTCCGTCGATTGTGATCTTACGCTTTAGTCTTCTGGCTGCTATCACTTCAATATCGGAATCTATGACATTTAGTATTTCTTCTTCAGTTAATCTAGTATCTACCCCTCTTATTACCCCCTCTTTAACAGAACAATAGCGTGGTATAAAAAATTTTATATTCTGAGGGTGATTGGTGACTGATGACAGGTTGTTTGCTGCCTTATAGTTATTAAATTCAATCTGAACACGGTTCCTCCCCTTGGTTGATATGTTAAGGATCGAATGGTTCATTGCTGGGATGGAATTCCTGATAAATTTACCAACGGACATGGGATGAAGACGTCCGAGGGCGCCCCTATTTGGGTGCTCTTCTGTATTTATCTGTTCTGCATAGACTATGAATGGACCGGTGTCATGTTCTGAATTCCTAAATTTCTCTTCTCCCAATGTAGAAGCTGCTTGCACATTTGCGGAATTGACTGTTGGAAAATCCCTAGATCCCATAGCTATTGCGTTTTGGCTGCTATTGCTAGTATAAGTTGTTATTGGTATTTCTGATTGGGCTATATCTTCACTTCCTGAAACGCTTGCGGCAATTGCGGGGTTAGTAGGAATAAATGGCACACTATTAATATTCATATTTAAGTCAATTTCCCCAGTTGGGGCTCTTTCACATCTGGTACTTATGCATGCAGGCTGTTCTATGTCGGCATACGCACGTAACTTGCGTTTCTTTATAACTGTTGTCTTTTCAGAATCTGGGAGTGCAATGGGCGGCGTACTTACGATGTCAACTTCGATCGGCGTATAGCACACTTGAAGGGCCGAGGAGATAGCATCTGCTGTTTCCTCTGCTGTGCTCCCTTCCGTGTCCTCCTGCATCCTGTAAGCCATTAGGCTTACACCTCTTGCACTATTCACCCACTATCTTCCACCTGTTGTGTAGTTGAACAGCAGCGGTAACTTAAGCTCGAAGAAACACTAACCACTGTGTGGACACGAAGTCCGATAGCTTGCTCGCACCACTTAGAACGGCTCGCGTGTAAACAAGGAAACGATCCGCACTGTTCGACGGCTCAGAGCAGACTGCGAAACACAACTTTGACAGTAAATGATTCCATACACCGTTAGAACGACAGTTTCTACCCGCAGGTATTGGAAATAATTCAGATTTTTTTTTTTTTTGTATTAACTGTATGAGTAATTTCTGCAATATGTTGGTTATTTAATGTTAATCTTAGACTTTTTATCTGAGCTATTTTAGTTTCTATTTGGTCTGTACTGAAGTGTTTCATTAAAAAAGGAATTTTTACGAAAATATATTACTTTGTACCTATTTATTACTATTTTACACGATATTAAATTTTGTCAAGAGCTTTTGTTTAAAACTATTTATAGAAAATTAAGAAAAATTTAGCCAAGCATTTCCTTTAACAATAGTGAATAAAATGTACGTAAGAAAGTAACTAGCCTTGTCAACGATGGTCCGAACGGTGATGTTTTGTAAAGCACTCGTTGTTATGTTGGATCACTGATTCCTCAGCAAAGCGCATACGAGAGTTCTAGAGAGAATTGGAATATAGTCTCGAGGCTATGGTTACTGTATAATAAGGTGGACATCGTGAGCTAGACCCTGAAGCTCCAACACTCTTGTGTAGCTCCAATGATTTACTCAGCGTAAAAATTGAGGCCTGCCTCGCATTACGGTTTCAGATATCAAGAGTGCCATTGGAAGGTAATGACTTCACATGTTACTACTTTCTAATATACAGAAATGTGATTTTTGACTAACCTCAACAACGTAGAGGTGCTGGATGTAATCCTGTGGAACGGCATGCCAAGCCATTTCCACCTGGCGCCTCAGCTGGACCAGCGTTCGTGCTGGACGTGCAGACCGCGTGAGACGACGTTTCATCCAGTCCCAAACATGCTCAATGGGGGACAGATCCGGAGATCTCGCTGGCCAGGGTAGTTTAACTTACACCTTCTAGAGCACGTTGGGTGGCACGGGATACATGTGGACGTACATTGTCCTTTTGGAACAGCATGTTCCCTTGCCGGTCTAGGAATGGTAGAACGATGGGTTCGATGACGGTTTGAATGTACCGTGCACTGTTCAGTGTCCCCTAGACGATCACCAGAGGTGTACGGCCAGTGTAGGAGATCGCTCCCCACACCATGATGCCGGGTGTTGGCCCTGTGTGCCTCGGTCGTATGCAGTCCTGATTGTGGCGCTCACCTGCACGGCTCCAAACACGCATACGACCATCATTGGCACCGAGGCAGAAGCGACTCTCATCACTGAAGACGACACGTCTCCATTCGTCCCTCCATACACGCCTGTCGCGACATCACTGGAGGCGGGCCGCACGATGTTGGGGCGTGAGCGGAAGACGACCTAACGGTGCGCGGGACCGTAGCCCACCTTCATGGAGACGGTTGCGAATGGTCCTCTCTGATACCCCAGGAGCAACAGTGTCCCTAATTTGCCGGGAAGTGGCGATGCTGTCCCCTACGGCACTGCGTAGGATGCGACGGTCTTGGCGTGCGTCCGTGCGTCGCTACTGTCCAGACCCAGGTCGACGGGCACGTGCACCTTCCGCCGACCACTGGCGACAACATCGATGTACTGTGGAGACCTCGCACCCCACATGTTGAGCAATTCGGCGGTACGTCCACCCGGCCTCCCGCATGCCCACTATACGCCCTCGCTCAAAGTACGTCAACTGCACATACGGTTCACGTACACGCTGTCGCGGCATGCTACCAGTGTTAAAGACTGAGATCGAGCTCCGTATGCCACGGCAAACTGGCTGACACTGTCTGTGGCGTTGCCCAACTGCTGCGCAGCTAGCGCCCTTCGACGGCCAACACTGCTGTTCCTGGTGTGTCCGCTGTGCCGTGCGTTTGATCATTGCTTGTACAGCCCTCTCGTAGTGTCCGGAGCAAGTATGGTGGGTCTTACACACCGGCGTCAATGTGTTCTTATTTCAATTTCCAAGAGTGTATTTATAAATCAAGCTTTAAAAAAAAACTGTACATAACATATTTAACAGATTTTTATATAGATTGTTATTCTCAATATTTAGAGCGTATGAACGGTAGAAGTATAGCTCGTATCATAGTATTCTATGCAAGTGATTCTAAAGATACTATAATTGGTAATCTATAATATAAAACGAAGATGATAGTATGAGCACAGGTTTGCAGTAATTTCCACTGTATAATCTAATTTATGTAGCAAAATGTAATGGTGTAACATTAGGTACAATGTCGAGTCACAAAGGTTAGTTACTGATAGTAATTAGTTTTAACGCCTTGGCCTCGCATTCGGGAGGACGCCCGCGCCGGCTCGAATCCCCGTCCGGGCATCCAGATTTGGGTTTTTTCATGGTTTCTCCAAATCACTACAGGCGAATTCCGGGATGCTTCATTTAAAAGACCATGGCCGAATTCCTTCCCCTTCCTTGCTCCCAGTCCTTTCCCCCCTGTAATGAAAAAAAAGTGATTACTGTGAGTTATAATTCGTTACATCTGAAGAAATTCGTGTTTAGTAAGTATTTTATGTTGATATATTTGACTTGGTCTGTGTTATAACTGAACAACCTGCACTAGCTGTCTCGATCACGCTGTTGTCATTTCCTCCGCATCTTTTTTAGGTTCAGCAACACCAGTATCCGGCACAGCCCAGGGCGTTATCATACAAATACACAACTTTGCATACATTTACCAGGAACATTTTGCTGCGAAATTTAGTCGTCAATTATGCATAATACGGAATGATCCAGCATAAACTTTCCATTCCTCTAGAAGAGAGGATAAGTCCTCAACCAACCAGCATTATACATCTAAGTTCTGTTAAATGGGGTATCTATATCAATTTTTAATTTTTCTTTCTCGTAGTCAATTAATCCACAATTACATAACGCAGTGTCTTCATTTAGTGGCGGGTATAACTTGCACATCTTACTCCGGTATGGTGCAATATACAAATTAGATAACTCTCAGTTATGTAATTATCATTAAACTTATTGTCAAAAAGTTGATTTAAGCATACCACATGTATATGAAGTTAAATATCAATATCTTCGCTGTCAGCGCCCCCTTAAGCCACAAAAGCAACTATAATATTAAATTCTGTCGGTAACCAGGCACATACTATAATTAATCTTATGAATACAGGTATACAAATCGATCGTGGCAGGTGAGCGGTAACGTTCTGGTCTCGCATTCGGGAGGACGCCGAATCCCGGAAGTCAGATTTGGGTTTTCCATGGTTTCCCCAAATCACTCCAGGCGAATGGTGAGATGCTTCCTTCAAAAGGGCCATGTCCGGATTCCTGCCCGTTCTTTGTCCCCTGTCCCTTCCAGCCTCTAATGACATCGACGTCGACGAGGCGAAAAACAATAAACAAAAACCAAACAAAGAAATACACAAATCTTAACAGATAGAAATTGTCGAATAAAGTTGTGAATCTAAAATTTCATTACAGCCTGTTTCGCAAAAGAAACATTTATCTGAGACGTGTCAAGTATAATTGTTTGGATTATTGATGGATACTTCTAACGCAAAACGACCTGCACAAAGTCACTCATAACTGATAGAGGATAAACAATTTCTGGCTGGTTGCGATCTCAGTAAACTGGAACGTACTGCTCCGGGTGCATTCTAATCACTTCTTTGTTATCGAGGTTCCCACATTCATTTAAAAAGTTGCCTAGATTGGTGACAGATTCAAAAGACTCAAACACATGGAGGTCCTCCCAAGTAACTAAATCCAAAATTTTGACCAAGGTTCTGGATATGTCTACAAACTAAAAACGGAGTTTAATAGATGTTATTTATTACTTATATCAAAATCGAATCAGTTACAAGCTGTCACTGTACTGAACTCGAACTCCTGTTTGTGGAATTTAGTACGAAAAGTTACATATTAGAAAAGTATGTCGCAAGAAAAGAAGCACAATCAATATTTCCTAATGCTTAATAACCTGGCAATACTACATTCGCAGACATGGTTGTAAGTATTGCACATGAATACGTCTTCCCGTATCCATTTTTGACTCTACATTATGAATCAATAAGAAATTTTATCATTTAATGTCATACAACTAATTACAAATGTTTACTGTTCCTTTTTATCTAATTCATACTGAAAGTACATTATGAATACTGTTGACTGATACTGGTTTCACGGAAGTGGAGAAAAACAAGAGCACTAAGTGATTGCCTGAAATCAGCTGGACATACGAAATTGTTGCGTTGCTCACTTTACCCTTCATGGAGAAAGAGAGGGCAGACGGAAGGAGTTTGTTTACGATTCGTCCTACGTGATGGTGCAGGATATCATTATCCTTTAATTTATTGCTCTTAGTCACACAGTAAGAAACTTTTAGAATATTCCATACGTTTATTCACGTGAAAATAAAATTAAAAATTCGCGATTGGACTGTTAGATCCTTTTTAATGTTATTGTTTTCATAACTCGGTCAACAATCTTTATATTCACTTATGTTTATGAAATTAGGTACGTCAGAATCAAAACACAAGCCAAAACTTAGCCTCTCCCCCTTTTGAAACCAGAAACTCTCTCTAAAAAAATACAAGCTGACAGGGACCCTACAGTCAAGTTATCAGCTACAGACAATTTTAATTTAATTGCGATGGTGAAAATACCATGGTGGAAATTTTCCTACAGACAAGTAACGACACTGCTATTAATTATCGTTTACTAATTTTAAATCCTTTCAGTATTTTCTGGAAAACTATTCAGCATTTCCCTCGATAACTTATTACAATCCCTGACTCCATTACTTACAAAAGAATGTTTTCTAACTCCGTCACCCTTGAGAGATAGAAAAGCCAGTTTACTTGTAGATTGTCCGACGACCACAATTCTGTTGTGCTACATGTCCTGGAATTCGGAGGCTCTTTAGGGACGCCATACTTGCCTTGTAGCATTCTGTTCTTCCCCGAGTTTCTTTTCCTGGGTCACGTTTCGAATCACATGTTGTCTCGAATGCGGTTCGAGTTTTCCTGTAAGTAGATTGTGTAAGAGAGACACCAGTCAGGTAAGTTTTTATGCATCAACCTTCTTCGCCTCCGTTTGGTTTCACTTTTTTTTGTCTGCTTAACGTCTCTCTAATAGCGAGGTCTTTAGAGACGGGAAAGGATGGGGGGCAAGAAATTGGAAGGAATTCGACCATGGCCTTTTGAAGGAAGCATCCCGGCATTTGCCTGGAGTGATTTGGGAAACCATGGAAAACCCAAATCTGGATGCCCGGACGGGGATTCGAACCGCCGTCCTCCCGAATGCGAGGCCAGAACGCTAGCCGTTACACCACCACGCTCGGTTTTGGTTTTACGGCGAACCTAACTGTTCGTAAATAGATAATATACGAGAATATATATGTTGCAACTTTTAGTTAGGCACTGTTTCTGTTAAATGTTAGAATTTCATATCTACAACGTTCTGGTTCATTCTTAGCCTACTTTAGACATCTTATCGCATAACTATTAAGCGCTTAAACTTTACATTAGAGATGCTCCAAGAATGTTCGTATTTAATATTCTCTGCAAACACATTTCTGACATACCACCAGGTGAACACCTTTCCAGTTGTTTCACTGCAATACTGTGGACTGCCCCTGAACCTTAGGCTTCCAAATCGATGCTGAAGTACAGCTTAGCAAGTCCACAGGCGAAGTCGTAAACTGTCCAGCACTTTACGCAGGATGGTAGTAAGTCCACTGTGACTTTTATACGGCTCTGTTCAAAATCATTACTACATTGTACGGATCACATATAGAACTAGCATTGTCAAGTGTGGGATACTTCCCCACACTGATGGCTCCTACACCGACTCAGTATTAAATTTGATTCACTTAAACAAAGTGTAAAAACTTTTAAAAATTTTTAATCAGTAACCATTTATTTTTTATCACAGTATATTATATGATTTGTGAAATTGTGTTTCAATTACAAAAAGATCAGTTGAAAATAGTTATAATCGTTTAAAAGATTTTGTTTCTTTTTTAAAAAAATCTATTTTCACGATATATTTATTATTTGATTATGAAATGCACCATCTAATATTGCGTACGTTTTTTTGACAAGAAAATTATCTGCTGGAGTATAAAAATTGTCAAAATCACTTGCACAGATATTTTGTGAAACCCATGAACTTTAGAAAGATCCCTATAGTTTTGCTATAGACTTTGACTAGCTACATATCGCTGAATATCTTGAAACAATTTTGCGATATGGAGTTCATTAAACATACTGATAGATCAATGACTGTTTTCAGGGACATGTCTAAATGTAACAAGTAAATCGGCATGAAACCAACCTTTAATTGCAGTCCCTCCTCTAACGCGTCATTCTAATCTTTCACTTGCTATACAGAACGTTTATGCATCAGTTAAAATACGTATCCACGTGGTGCTAAACTTGAGACTGAATCAAAGTGATGCCGACTGGAAATAAAATGTGTATTTATAAAGGTTATCCAAAGGATATTCCTAGCGTATGTTTACAAAATTGAATGAGCGCCATCTCGTACAACAGATCTTAGTCGTTTTTTCTTGTTACTTCCTTGTTATAAAGACTTCATGACATATCTGAGAACTGCCGAAACGGACAAGCAGACTTAGTACTTAACTCAAAGGTAAACCAGTTTGGGATCTGTAGCAATAGCAGTCTGTGTAACAAATCGTTTTGACTAACTTATAGTTTTCATTACAAAAAACTTAATTTTGCAATTTATTTTTATACTAGAGCAACTACATTGTTTCGTACTGTATCTGTTGGTCAAGTTTTTCGATTTCATGCAGACAGAGCAGTTTCATATTCTGTGAAGACTATCATATTGCTAAATGTTACGAAGACATCTTAAAAGAAATACTTAGAATGTGTAAAATACTTTCACCGCCAACAGTTAATATGTATTTGAACTTACACGACAGTGAATTTAAAATATATTGTCGTTATTGAGAGTAGAGAAATTTGAACTTGAATAGTCTCTTGATCATACAACTCAGGGAATGTAGACAAACATTGTAGTCGTATGGGTAGATTTGAATAATACGTATGAGCAAATGGATCAAAAAATTATTCAAGCCATTTCGAAACATGTGAACAAACTACTGCAGTACATCATAAACAGCACTCGTAGGCAACCACGGTCACCTTACAGACAGGCAGGCTAGCAGCAAGTACGCAGGGGAAGCCGTTAGCGAATCTCAACACAGCATGGTATTCTGTAATTGCATCCGTGCGCATTACTTCGAAAGGAAGGTTTTCAGACTGATTAAGTACTTCCAGAAAAAACAGTTGGCAGAAGAATTGTAACGTCATAACTCATGATGTTTTCTATCGCCGATGCAAGAGTTCCTACACTTGACCCGTTGTTCCCAATAAACTCGGACTATCTGTAGGATTCAATTCCAGAGTGTCCGCAGCGGTCAAAAATAAAAGCATATTCAACTATCTCTCTTCCACTTCAATTTTCCCTAGGTAGTCGACGAACCTCCTATAACTTTCCCTGTCATCATAGCTCTCCAATCCCTCGACAACTGCCTCAAGCTTATTGTAACTCTTTAACTATTTCCAACCATCTTTCTTTGGACTTTTACTATGACTTCCATTTACCTTCGTGCCAATATACTTCCCTGCATTCTATTAGCATTGACGCTCGTAGATTTATTATTATTATTATTATTGAAACTTGGCCTGCTGGCCACACAGTCCTCATAGATTTAGCGTTCTTGTAGATAAAAATGTACGTGATAGATGTATCTGGAAGTTAATGGTTCAGAGGAATTCTAAAGTTTTAAATTCTAGTCAGTAATGCAAAAGTGCGTGAAAAATCTTCAGAGAACAATTAGTGCTTCGTGGTCCGTATTTCACATTAAACTGTGGGCTCAGTAACGACAGTGGTGGAATGCGCCGCAACTTAAAACTCTGTAATCAGATATTCGAGACCATATAAGTTCTTTTTTTAAAAAAAAGTACCCTTCATTTGTATTGTCTTTGTATTTTAAAAGGAGGAAGGTGTGAACTTCTAGAGATATTTTTCATTAATGTTACGTTCAGTCACTGCTGTGATCGTTTTTTTTTACTCATATTCACGCCCTCTATCAGCGTCTCCGTAGACGTACGTAGTTCGCTTTCTTGCTAACAGATGGCACTGGATCCAAGAGACCATAGCGCTTCTCCGTATCGATATTGGCTGTTGAATTCTTTACGAGGCTTAATCGACTGTTGTATTGAGAATTTGCTTCAAGGTTAGCTTCAGACAACTGTATAAATACGGTATGTTTTCAGGGAATCGTAGCAGCCTTGGGACTATGATGTGCAAAAAAATTCTTCTCTAGAAATAAGTTTTATGTAACATCCAGCCGAAGCTTCGTGTATTTCTTGTTGGATGAGTGAATGAGATCTTCGAATCTTTGATCAGACATAGGAAATACTTTCTATGTCTCTTTACGAAACCTAGCGCGTTTTAAGAGTCATCTGGAAACCCTTAACCGCCGATTAAAATATAAAGGAGATAGTTATTAACTGTCATTCAGTGTCTTAAAGTTTTAAAGAAATACTTTCCATGTTATCATCAAGTTACCCAGGAAAGTTCTTCGCCAATTCAGGAACTTCTCACAAACGACCGATCATATTCCACCTTCGAAAAGTGGGAAGCGTGAATTTAAAATGGATATATGGAACCACGTTTCCTTCTGTTTACCCACATAGCAAAGGGTAGTGATATGCTCCTAAACCTTATGACAGTTTCGTGGTAGTTGTATCTGTAATAGCGATTTCGTCAATTGCTCCTTGATAAGAATATTTGTGATGGTTTTTTTCGTTTAACAGTGTCTACTAAAGAATCAAATTGAATTTCTTTTTATTATCATCTTTGGGTATTAAAATTCTTCTTTCGCCTACTTCTGCGATTTACGAATTTTAATTATAAATTCATTAAACGTTTTTGTGAATTATTAATCACTTCACTGAAATCCTTACCCACAAAAGATTTTTAGAAAGTTGACCTTTTAGCTGTAATTTCACGCTCGTCAAGTACAGATTTGTAATAAAATTAGACCTGGAACGCTGGTATAAAAATACAGTACAATACTATACAGTTCGCTAAAATCCAAGCGTTATTTTCTGATAGTATTTTTCCTCTCTCTTGTCCCTAGAGGAGTACGTTTTGATTCGTAAGGTAGGAGCTTTCGTCTTCACCTTACCATGTCTCGTAGAAGTTGATTAAAATAATTGCTCGAATGTAGCGGAGTTGAGCCTAGTGGGCTGTTCAAGTGTGAAGGCAGAATGCCAAGGTCACCAGACAGCCCGACATGTTTTCGCCGCCAAAGTTTTTTGCAGTTTATTTTATGTTTTTATTTGGCTTCTGTAATAAAACTACACAATTAACATCATCTGCATATAGACATGAGGACGCAACGATATTTTAATACAAAATACGCACAATGTGATCTAATTTTTGTAAATGATCATCAGACTTCAGGATTAGCGATAAACAGTTATCATTTTTTGCCATTTTTTTTTCTAGATGAAACTGGATGTAATTGAAAACATCTTATCAGTAACATTCCTTCAGTGACGACACTATACACTTCAAGACACAGCAACGTCTACATCAGTGTTTCCCAACCTTTTTTGGGTCATGTCCCACTTTTAACATTTTTTTGCCCCCCCATACATAATTTTTAAGAAAAAAATATTTAATTATTAAAGAAACTCATATAGGATGGTTTTTGAAAGAAAACACTTTAATATTGTCATAAAACACAATAAGTAAAATTAAAAAACATATAATGAAATACTAAAATTCAAATTCAAAAGATTTTTAATAAAGATTTACTATGGCAATTTAGTGTAATCCTTGCCCCCCTAAAAAAAACAAATTGCCCCCCTGTGGGGCGTGGGCCCCACGTTGGGAAACACTGGTCTACATATTGTTCATAAAGGAACAATCTGATACAGAAAACAGATTCGCTAAATATCCTTTCAACAGTAATGCTTGTAGCAGGTGATTAAGAACTTTCTATCCAACTTAAATAGGTTATCGTTCCCTCAATACACCAGTTTTATTTTGCATTTCATCCTGTTGTGTTGAACCTTAAAACTAAGTGAAAATTCCGAAATATATTTTGAACGGAAATCGCGTTTTTGGATGACGATCAACAGAATTAATTTACAACACATTATCTTAACTCTCTCGAATATTAATACATGCATGTGTTCTCTCATGGAATGTTTCTGGTTAGAATATATAACGGCACGAATTGTTTAAAAAAATGATCGATAATGAATAAAAACCGAAGAAATCTTACAAAAAGCTTTGGTTTAAATTGTATTAATTTTGTTACGCACTGGCACAATGTTCGTTGCTCACTAAGGTGCAGTTACTGTGAGTGTCCTAGACACAAGTTTAGTTGATTCAGGTCCCGGTGATGAGGAAAAAATTTCATTAACCACAAATTGGCCAGTAGAAAATGAGGTGGGGCATCATACCTGACCACTAGATTGCATGCTTATTCTTGCCCAAACCTCTTCTCAGTGAGTACGGTGTAGAGCATATTACATTTCTTCTTTTTTTTTCGTTAATTGCCATTTGGTTATACAGCCATTAAACCAGTAACACTGTTATTGTGACTCTTCCAATAGTTAATTTTCATTGTACTTTATTTCCACTACGTACTCAGGACGAAAGGAATATTTAATTAAAGCCACTTATGCCCGGACCATGTCTCCAGTCGGCGACATTATCAACGCCAGGCAAAGCATGGCAGCGATTCCTCCGTCGAATGGGGACATTAAGCGGGGCGGACCCTCTGATACCTTTCGGTAAAGCAGGCCTCAAACCTGTATAGCGTGATGGGTGAGCGGTAACGCTCTGGCGTCGCATTCGAGAGGAGGCGGGATCGAAATCCCGTCCGGCCACCCATATTTGGATTTTCCATGGTTTCGCCAAATCACTCCAAGCGGGGATGGTACCTTCAAAAGGCTATGGCCAAACTACTTCCCGCTCTCTCATCTCCTGTCATTTCCCACCTCTAATGACCTCGACGTCGACAAGACGTAAAGCAAAAAAAAAAATCCATTCCTCAAGGACTGACACCCAGTTTTGCTCTGTAATTTTCTACATCCTCACGTATAGGTGCGACAACACTACACACTTAAAATACACGGCACATCTTCTACAAATACACAATAATGTTAATCACTAAGTGTTAGCCCGTAGCGTGTTTTGGATATGGTCACGAGCCTAGGATATTTTCCAGGTCATGAATTTAGTTTCATACAAAATAGTAATATATAGACACGAAGTAATAAATTAATTTTTTTAATAACATTGTTTTATTTATGAACTAGAAAAGTACAGATTAAACAGAAACTAAAATAACTAATATACAAATATCAAATAAGATTGTTTATAAAAGATTATTATTAGATAAAGAAGACAGTAATGATAAATTTACGTGGAAACAGATAGTAACAATAGAGGTTAGATCTTGGAAGTATCACGAGAGATGGTAATCAAACAATAAGGTTTTAGTGTCACTGGTGATGACATCTGATCTATCTGGCTGAACCTTAAGGGCTCGCTCTACAAAACTTAAAGAATTTCTGTTGATTTTGAAGCGATTGAGAAGTATTATAATGGACAGGACCACTCAATATATACCGAAGTGCATGTTGCCTAAAGAGAGTATAAGAAATTCACTCTGTCAGACATCATGAAACACAAAGATCGCACACACCTAATCTTAAATAAAACTCTCTTTTTTTCACTGGAGAGAATACAAAAATTGTGCTCCTCGGGGTCCATTCTTTTTCCTTGGATCTTTTTGGTATATCTGTTAAGCATTATCTGTATTTATTTACATGGCAAATAATACATATTGATCTTAGTTCGGCTAGCACAGTTGTATAAATAAGTGTCTCATTGTTGTACAATATTTAGAATTATCTAACAGCACTGTTAACAAAATAAGTTATTTCCCTTAAAATCATTTTGTGATGGACGATTCATCGTAAGATATACATTTCTTAACCTACCATAATCTTACACAAACTTGGAACACGTTTATTTCAAGGAAAATCTAAATAAATGTGTTATATTTTCATTACTTTTTCATGGCCTAAAAATTCAAATAAAGCCCAATTAGCACACAAAAAATCAGTTTTTTATGTTATATCCTTAGTTTTCATATAATTTCATGTTTCAACCTCTATTTCTGTGGAGTTTCTGTTCTCTCTATCTACGAAAGCTTACAGCAATAAGATTTTGAAAAAATATCTGTTAAATAAAAAGTATAAAATTGATTAGATTGTCAGTTTTTGTGGTCTCTTGTTACAATTCTTTTATACATGTTCTTAAATATCGATACTCTAAAAAGATAAGCAATAGTCCCTGGAGTAATGAATGAGTTCATATCTGATATGAGCTCACGGCAATCCGAAGCTATTTTAGACGTTTTGAGTCAATACTAGATCAAAATTGGATCGATACTTTAACGTTGCGCAACATTTCAAACATTTTGGTTGTGTCACATGCATAATTTACGAAGAAACATAATTATAAAGTAATATTCTTCGCATGCGCGATGTTCAGTTTTGAAATGTTAAATATTAAATTAAAATTGATATTGCACAACATAGTTTAATATAAACCAACGCTTGTACTGTACAGCAACCACGCAGAATATCAGCAAGAAATACCATAGAACGCAGATTGAATGAAGCATCATCTATGACTTCATTTACTATTTATGTTGTCCACACTTAATTGTATTTAAATACTTCAATAGTTTTATATCCTAACCATTTTTATGCGGTTTCTTTTCTTGTTCTTCTTTGCAATCATCCCGCTACTGCAGAGTCGGCATTTGTCAGATACTGATTTCTTTGGTTGAATCCAGAACTGCGTTATAGGTAGAAATCCTAGATAATTTCAAGGACAGGGTTATAAAAAGGAAGTGAATGAAAAGTGAATAATTAAAAACATTATTTTCATCATCCCTTAGCTGTTCAAAATGCGTATAAAACAAACCTGCTTCCTCTCTTCTTTGATTGATCGAACGAACATAAAGGAGGCGATTTATTTTCTTATTTGAATTAAACATAGTGCAATAATTTTCGGCTTATTAATTCCAACACACTGCGATCTCAATAGCGTCGAGATGTGTTCTTAGCTCAATCGTATGAGGAAACAAGTATGCTGCGGCAAAAATTTCGTACGTCTATTTAACAAACGTCCAAAACTTTTGTGAAATCGATCTTATGCATACGGCAATGTGAAAGCAGCAGTTCTGCTGAGTTCTGTGGCGAATCTTAGTGTCGTTCTTGGGCTTCGGGGATAATCAGGTGAAGCAGATAGTACTGCAGTCAGTTTGAACTGGTTGTGGCTGGCCGTTAATAATTAACGACATTAACTGCTACTGCCCTCCTCCATCGATTCATAACAGTCGATAGGGTCATCGTCAATAAACCAACAGCTTTCACTTTTCATGACCGCACGAAGAAACTGGACGAAATAACGATTTTTTAAATATTCCATTAGCACCTTGAAAGCCAGGTCAGATATTTTGTAACTACAGTGAAAGTAATAATAGCACAGACACTTCATATTGCTTTTTTTTTTTTTTTTTTTTGTAACAGTTTAACGTCCCTTTTTAACAACGTGGTCTTTAGAGACGGGAAAGGATGGGGGCAAGGAATGGGAAGGAATTCGGCCATGGCCTTTTGAAGGAAGCATCCCGGCATTCACCTGGAGTGATTTGGGGAAACCATGGAAAACCCAAATCTGGATGCCCGGACGGGGAGCAGACGTGGTGATTAAAGCTTTACATCTTTAAGAATTCATGAGGATTCCATGACAAAAAATGCCACAAAATTCATGATTGAAATTGGCTAGAAGATAGGGGAACACATGATGAATCTTCCCGTGAATAGTTTTTGGGTGTTCCTCGGAACGTTTACTTTTCATCCGGATTAGAACTCCGACCGTCCAATATACACTTCCACCTCAATATCGTGGCTGCAGAAAGCTGCCTATTCCAAATGCTCAGTGAGGAAGGGATGAATGTTCATTCAGGGCTTGTGACAACGGAAGCTGTTCTGTATTAACTTTCTGATGAGTACACTTGCAGTTTGTGCAGCAAATAACACTTATCATGTGTTGATCAAACAATACTACTATCTTTACTTGCAGGGGAAACTTCCGCTTGCGTAACTCAAAACCCAGTTCATATAACTTAACGCCTGGCAGTTGTTTCTCGTCCGTAACATTTTCTTCCAGCCACTCACTGACAGAAAGATATTTTCTTAAGACGGAAATAACCACACGAAAAAACAGAGCATTCCAGACGATGCAGTTTGTTCAGGGCGCCTTCTTTGCTTAATCTATTCGTATCGATACTAATAAACTCCACCACTTATTTCACAAAGGAAATCCTGTTCTATACCTAAAATTAGGTTTGAAAGATTTTTTTAGAATTAGCTATAAATCAATTGGAGATGGAGAATTACTGTTACTGGCTGTATACGGTGTTATAACTCGAGAGAAAAACACCACGTAAAAGGGTCGTTCCATTACGGGTGAAAACCATGTCATATTTTCCAGACACGTGAAAACGCCGGAAATGAATCATATACACGTGCAAGCATAGGAAACACCTGGTAGAGCCGCGCAGTAGTAGCTGTCAGCAGATGTAAAAGTACGTAAATCATATTTTACTACAGTACAACGTGAAAAACAATCACAGTAATGTATAGTACCGGATAGGGACAGTATAAACGACTGTTAGCCTTCGAAACGCATGCCTAGGTTATCAACAGGTCTCAGCCAACAGTGACGAAGGCGCTGAATACAATTGTGTGAGCGACTGAGTAATGTAAATCACTTGTCCCAGGACAGCCTCTAGCTTTGCAAAGTGTTTTCAACACAACGGTTGCTTCAGTTTCTGACTGAGGTCATAGTCGCAAAAACTAAGACCTGACGAATTATGAAGTGATGTTTTAGCTGCAGATACATCAAAGGAGGGTTAATTTAACCCTTCGGAACATGGTTTTACAGAAAGATGTTTGATATCAAGTGGTGAAAGAAGAAATGAACGTGATCTTAAGTCGAGGGTGAGGAAAGAAATTCGTGGAAAAATCTCATAGATAGAAGATGGGTCACATTTTAAGACGTGCGAGAGTTGTAAACTTGTTAGTTGAGGGAACAATCGAAGGGCAGATTGGAAGAGGCAGACATTTTAGCGCCATGGTTTATAAGAGATATATGAGATGTTTATCACAGGGCAGAAAGAGCAGGAAGAGTGTATAAAACAATCAGAGTTACAACACAAAAGGAAGGTGAGAGCAGAGAACCCTAATAAGCAAACGGCGAGGAATGTGTTGTTGCAGCAGTCTCGAATTGAATTAAATCACGATTCACTTTATGATCTAATGGTACAAATGACTCAGGCAGTTTTTAGGTTCTCTAGAAAAACTTCTTCGTTGCAGAGATGGCAAAAGACCAAGTGTGGAGATTGACGGTGGAAACTGGTTTTCGAGTAAGTGAGTTGTGGAAACGACCAACGGTAGATCAAGGATTTCTCAGAGCAGTGTGACAAACCAGAAAAATATTTGTGTGGAAAGTTCCAGTAGCGGCCCTCTAGTCATGACTGTGTGGATGTAACTGGCTAAAACTAATAAGGGGTGGGTAGCCGTTAAAGTCTCCCATTTAGAAGAAAACTGTGGGCATCATGCACAGTCTCTAACAATTGTGATTGAGTAATCCGTATTGAGAGATATACGGTTTGGAGATTAACGTTGTTTTATCGGTTGTTTAGAAACTATATGCTATTCTGTACACAGCTCCATAGCTTCTTTAAATCGTTGTCCTTGTGTGTGTGTGTGTATTTTTTTTTTATCATTATTTTTAATTTTTTTTTTTTTTTTTTTTTTTTGCGCCTTGTCGACTGCTAAGGTCATTAGAGGCGGAATGGCACTGGGGACAAGGAACGGGAAGGAATTCGGCCATGCCCTATTTAAAGGAAGTATCCCGGCATTCACCTGTAGTTATTAGGGGAAACTATGGAAACCTCCAAATCTGGATGCCCGGACGGGGAATATAACCCGCGTCCTCCCGAAAGCGAGGCCAGAACGTTAACCGTTCACCCACCACGCTCGGTTTGTGGCTGTAAGTGTACATAGTGTTACTGTGGACAAAAGAACGTTTTGAAACTGTGTACATGCAGCACATCACTTTACGGAAGGGAAGCTTGGACTGGAGGAATACCAACAATAAAGAAAACTGATGCATTTCAAATCTAGTGTTATAGCAAAATGTTGTCAGTTAAAGAGGATATATGAAAGTACAAAATGAACATATCCTGAAAACGAAGGGTGAAGAAAGAAATTTATGGAAGAGTCTGACAGAAATAAGTTTAAGTCCTGAGATACTGGTGCAGGAAAGAACATATATTATGAAGACAAGGATTAAAATATATGTGGCAAATAACTGAGGACTTGATTCAACTGAGTGTGTTGAAATGAAGGATAGGAAGAGATAAAGGATTGCTACAAACCAGTGAGAGACCAAAAATAAGAGAAAACAATAATTCGAATTCTGTTGAGTACATAATGTTAGCGAAAGATTGGAAGTAATATATTTGTACATATGTAAGCTTGGTCCGAATAGGTCAAAACATTTTAAATTAAATTGTACCAGACGACTGAATGTTCAAGCAGCATGAACTTCACCATAGCGGCTAGTCTTCTGTACTAGATGCTGCAGGCAATTGTTTATAGATTCCACTGTTCGTATAAGTTTTTGGCTGCGCGTACGTTTTATCGAGCAGTAACGCTCCGACCTGACATTCCAGAGGACGGGAGTTCAAATTACCGTGCGGCCATCCAGATTCGTTTTTTCACGGTTTCCACGTGAATGGTGGGATGGTTGCTTCAAAAAAGTATGGCTGAATCCTGAATTTCTTTCCATTCCTCGTCTCCAGTTCAATTCCGCCATTAATGACTTCGACGATGCAAGAAGCCGCTGGGAAGATAAAAGACATTTTCTCCAAAAGCATCGCTGCTAATAAGATAATTTATTTCTGGAGTAGTACGTGACGTCAATTATTTAAGAATTTGACAGACGTTCGATAAACTAAAATCCATTTTGAATGATCGTCATTTCGCATGAATTGACACCATTAAATAATAATCCACTAACAGTGGTACATGTTATACTTAAAAAAAAAAAAAAAAAAAAAAAAAAAAAAAAAAAAAAAAAAAAAAGCGTTGCAGATATGTTTCTTTGGTGGCAGGAACCCTGGATTTGATGTGCGGAATGTATTGTAGGAGTGCTGGTTTAGAAAAATTTTCTGTCAAGAAAATTTTCATAGTTCCTTCGCGTCTTAGGGTACGTTTAATTTTTTATTTATTTAAAACTACTAATTTTCTGATAATTAATTCGCATATATATATATATAAGTCATTAAACGACTTTTAAGAGTTTTAATTTATTTCTAATTCATTAAGTGTATCAATATATTCAGGTATTTACTTTCTCTGACCCCTGTTATGGCAGTACGTTGCAACAGCTTGATCGTTAGAGCCAATAGTTAATTCATTGTCGAGAGTTGGAGACAAATTCAACCGAGGCGGATATCAAGAATGCAGACCGCTCTCTCCTGGAGTGGTATCGGCAAACGATTTTTCTCTTTCGTGCGGTCGGTCTGCTGACAACCCTGTGTCTGGCATATATTTTCTCTTCTATATTTTGCCCTGTTCACCCTGAACTGGCGACACAAGGTCATTTTCCCCCTGACCCCACCATCTCCTCCCATTGCCTACGTCTCCGAGCCGACTACTATACAAGGCGAGTGGTGTATATTTCCCCTTCGCATGTAGGGTGTGGGGATAGAACAGAGTGACCTTGAGCGGACTGTTTTATTTGGATGCTATTAGAGTGTAGCAGGTAGAACAATATATGGCCAGACTTTTGGGGGCAAAGCAACGAAACAACAGCTTAATTTGTCTCTTCAGAACTTCTCCGTACATACCATGTGAACCGTTGCAAAGACAAATTATCAGAATCTGTTTGTGTAGCGTGAACTTTCGAGTCTGGAATTCAGAAGCAGTAGTGTTCAAAGTTCGCCCCGAACAGGTCAAGATTTTGCATGATTTCTCGAAATCATTAGAAGAAAATTCTGGGTTAGTTCCTATAAGAAGGTTTAACAAAACAGTGACACGCTCCAGTTAACAATCTACCTTGGTTAGAAAAGCATGTTGGGCACAGCACAAAGGGTAACAAAATCTCTTTTATTGCCTGTAGGTTAATTGCTGATTGCCCTTTAAACATTTACCTCGCCTCTGTATCTAAGAAGAAGTGTAAGATTGGTCTGTGGATTATTAGTCATGTACTGTGATTCACTGAGTAGTTTGCGTTTAGTTTAGCTGTCTTACATTTGACAGGGAGTTCCTCTGCAAGAATCTGGAGCAGGTAAACGGTACCAAAGACATGCGAACAGTACGGAGTGCAGTTTCATGGTAAGCGCGTTACCACGCAAACGCAAACTATTTACGACCTGTGCGTTACTTCCGTTAAGAATACATACATGACTCAAGAACACAAAAGAGTTAAATGTTTCGTCGCTGCACCTGCTGAGAAGGAAGTAAACAGCATGCATCTAACTGCGATGAAAACTAAGAGTTCTCATTTGAGTCAGAGTCCCTTCGTTGAACTACGAACTCGTAGAAATAAGGGACAGAATTGATAATATTTTGCAAATTTTCTTCTCTTTTTACCTCTCAATCAAAGATTTTTTTTTAAATCTGCTAAACATCTCTCTAACAGCGAGGTCTTTAGAGACGGGAAAGGATGGGGGGCAGGGAATGGGAAGGAATTCGGCCATGGCCTTTTGAAGGAAACGTCCCGGCATTTGCCTGGAGTGATTTGGGAAACCATGGAAAACCCAAATCTGGATGCCCGGACGGGGATTCGAACCACCGTCCTCCCGAATGCGACGCCAGAACGCTAGCCGTTACACCACCACGCTCGGTCAAAGAGTACTAGACTGTGAAATGCTCTTGTCACATCGGAAAAACAGTGCCATGATGAAACTTTCACGACGATTTTTCATTGTGTTTACATCACACCTCAAAATATTATCCCTTTGACGAATGCCAATTTCGTAGTAAAAACAACACAGTTAAAGAAAAAAAAAATACAGTGCAATTGAGCTCCACATACTTTTAGTGAAGAAAATTGAACCGAAAAATTGAATTGGCTGATAAACATACGTATCATAGTAAAACCACATAAAATATATTAATATTTTAACTTATCTAGTGAAAGAAGAAATGCGGAACCTCCATCCACCCACAGTTTCTGATATTTAAGTTCAAGGGCGGAGGTTTAAGCCTGGCAGCAACCTTACCTTCTATTTCGTCCTTATTAATTCTATTCAGACTCTTCCCGAGCCTAATCATACACTTCAGTTTCCTGAATTTGACTTGATGTTCTTATTTCAAGTCCAAGCAAACAGTCTCAATTGAATATGCCATAAGCAGTCTCCACACGGTTCGAGCAATTCCTTTGCTTGCTAATATGCTGGTCAAGAAGCGAATAATGAAAATTATCATCACATTCGTTAACCTGGGAATGATCATTATTACAGCGCACGTCGTTAGATAGTGTAGGCAACAAAAATTTATATAGGTCTACTCCGGAAGTTTCAATTATGCAGAGATGAAGGTCTTATCACCGTTTACTCCATGAGTATAAGGTTCATTTTACGACTAATTGAGTGAGTTTTTATGTTGATATCATATTTACTTTGGGATGTTATAAATGTGTCGAATCATGCTGCATAAGCATCGAAAAATTATTCTTCGAAGTGAAATGTGAATGCGGAATCCACAAAGGCAATTATTAAACAACAACTTATTACAGCAGGACTCATGGACTCAGATTCCCGAGATGATTTTATACAGTAGTAAAAATTAGATATGGGCTATGCTTAACAAGACAGACCTTTCTGGTCTTATTTCGCTACCACTTTGCGTTAAATGTCGGCCTTTAATATTACCATCACCACGCCCTATCACTTTACGTTCCGCTGGCTGTTATCTGAACTGTTTTATTGATAAGCAGCTATCTGAGTATAGCGAGCTACTTGATTGAAACCTGAGTGACGTCACGCAGACGTCAAACACTTGGTATGTGAGCACTACTTCAGTGTATTTAACAACGTAATAGGAAGTAACGATAAAATAAATATACCAGCCAACAAGAGAATTCAACTAAAAGGACAACTGTCAACAAAACAATGTCTGTGGATTACACAATTAAAATCGTTTTATGAGATATACATTTATCATTTCTAAACATCTATCTCAATGATTTAAATTCTCTTTTAGGCGCTTTTTGGAGAATATCTCTTACAACTTGTATATATATTTCATTTTATTACCTGTTCTGAGTAAGGGATATTAGGGACTAGTAATGTGATTCTGTTTTAACCATGTCTGCTATGAGTAGTGCATCACCATGGAGGATGCTACTCCTTCACAGCAAAAGCGGGGGGGGGGGGGGGGGGGATTTTCTCTAGTTTTTTACTGTCATTATTAAGTGTTATTTTACGTGTAAACAACTGTGTTAAGAATGAAATATGTTGTTTGTGTTATGCACAAGAGATGGAGAAGAGATAGAGTGAAAACCATTGGCAGACCATTCTAGCCTACTCTTCCGGAAGACACTAGAAGTATTGCCACTGTTTACGTCTCCAGTTGGGGAGCGTGCACAAACCACGTGGCTCGGTCCAGGGGGGGTGGGGGGGGGGTTGGCTGGAAGGCTACGGTGGGCTACGTGAGGAGGGGGGGTTCGAGCCAGGCCACGTAGCTTTAATTTCATAACATTTTTCACAGTTAAAATGAGGAATAGAACAGACAACAGCATGTGAATATTTATTTCCCTCAGTTAATTATCTTTTTATATAATTTACAATCGTCTGACGAGAGAAAACAGTATAAAATGTCTTCTAAAATCAAAACGGAAAAAAGCTACGTGCTACGTGGGGGGGGGGGGGGGTAGAGGCAAAAGCCACGTAGGGCTACGTGACGGGGAGGGGGGGTTCACAGTAGGCCAAAATGGAGCTACGTGGTTTGTGCACGCTCCCTTGAATGACGAATCACTATCAGCAGCACTTCTTTTTTTAATTGCTTAACGTATCTTAACAGCGAGGTCTTTAGAGACGGGAAAGGATGGGGGGCAAGGAATAGGAAGGAACTCGGCCATGGCCCCTTGAAGGAAGCATCCCGGCATTTGCCTGGAGTGATTTGGGAAACCATCGAAAACCCAAATCTGGATGCCCGGACGGGGATTCGAACCGCCGTCCTCCCGAATGCGAGGCGAGAACGCTAACCGTTACACCCACGCTCGGTATCAGCAGTACAATTTACCCTCAATGACGTTTTATGGATCAACCAAGGCAGTTTGATTTAGTCTGGTGACCACGTCTCCTACCCCGCTGACCTATTGGAATAATTTTCCGTTAGGGGAGCGTGCACAAACTACGTGGCTCGGTCCGGGGGGGGGGGGGTTGGCTGGAAGGCTACGCTGGGCTACGTGGGGGGAGGGGGGGGTTCCGAGCAAGGCCACATAGCTTTCCTTTAATAACATTTTTTACGGTTAAAATGAGGAACAGAACACACATCATGCGAATATTTATTTCCCTCTGTTAATTATCTCGGTATGTAATTTACGATAGTCTGACAAGAGAAAACAGTACAAAATGTCATCTGGAATCAAAAGGGAAAAAAGCTACGTGCTACGTGGAGGGGGGTGGGGGGGCAGGGAGGGAGGGGGTAGAGGCAAAAGCCACGCAGGGCTACGTGGGGGGAGGCCCAAAATGGAGCTACGTGGTTTATGGACGCTCCCTAGCAAGCGACGAGCATGAGAAGCCGTCAGAATGTCTTGAGGCACGTCACTGTTCTTCTCCGCACAACAGTTCATTCACCAGTCTTTGCAACTTCTGCGTGAGAGAACTTTTCCGTTACATTCCGCGAACAATATCTCTGACCGCATTGCTTCACGCTGAGCGATCCAACAAACTTTCCTGTGGCCTGCAACGTGTAATGTTAAAGCGAACTGTTCTACTACACTGCAAAATGTCTCCTTCACTCTGTGCGATAACGGACCGTACACATGACTACAATAGCATAACATTAGCCAAAACGTAGGCTGCTTCCTTTGTATTTTCTTTGAGCCATTCATGTCGTACTATGCCATTAGCTTTTCTGATTATACCTTTTCGAAATGAAGCAGAAGATTCACACATGATATTTCGGACTGGACAAACATCTACTTAAGTAGAGTGAATCTATAGGTTCATTGCAGAAAGTAATAATCCGAGATTCTAAACTGTGTAATATTTCTATTGGTTTACTTCCACCTGATGTATAAACTGTCGAGAAAATTTATTACCTTAACGCAAATTAATCTCGCAAGCATGAATAACATTTATAATTTACATTTCTATCTGTATATGGAATTATTCTACTTAACTTATGATTAATACCGTCTTTCCGATGTTAAATAACACAAATATTTGCAAGGTAAAAAGCACAAACCAACAATCAAAGGATTAATTATTGTTTACAAATGAATTTCATAGCGAACCTACTGGAGTTGACAGCAAAAATTCGTCTCAGCTTCATTCGTACATTCTGACAAACCATTTACTGAAAGTGCGATTTCTCCGCATCTGCTGTGCTCTGATCTTTACTTACTCCAGTTGCTGCGTGGCAGATGGAATCCATCACCAAGTTTTACGCGTCAACATATGGAGAACAGTTGTACTTCCGTTTCTCCTACAAATAGGTCGTGCCTCTCTCTGTTAAGGGGTTAAATCTTCTGTTCAACATCTCAGCGGCATCACACAAAGGTAGGTGACATAATATTCGTCTCGTGGAGATTTTTTTATTTATTTATTTATTTTAATAAAATAGCATTTGGCCTTACAGCATCCTCATGGAGTTATTTGCTGTGCCACGTTGCATTAACATTCGTCATTGTGGTAAGCATGCTTCATAGTATAACTAAAACCACACATGTCCTTGGACGGACTAGAACCGGCGACCCCCACAGCGCGAGGCCATCATCCATCCCGTCAAACCTATTAATGTTAAACGAGGTCAGAGCTCTATGAAACGGTAGTTCTAGATTCTTGAAGATTTTCTCAATTTCCTTGACAGGGCCAATCCATGTAAGCAAATCACGTGACATTCTTCCTGTTACGGCTGGAGCAGAATTTAATGCGTCAGATATTACTACGCACGTGATTCGGTTGGGTGTCAACAAACTTCTGTGATCACTGTTGATTATTGTTGGTACCAGGTACTCACTGATCAGAACACTCAATACGGAATCGTTTTAGTAGTTACGTAGTTTTTTGACAGCTATATACAGGAAAATCTAAAGACACGGCAGATTTTAAGAAAGAAATAATCTTTGTGGAACCTCGCATCAAGGAAAATTAGAATTAGTTACCATCAAAAAATGACATCGAACGGCGACTTAATTATGCGGATTGTTATACAAGTTGGCAACTTACAATACACAGCGTCATTTTAATATTAAAGGTTTACCTTTTGGAAAGAACCAAGTGTGGATGGCTAGAACAGACATTACGCACCCAGCGTGGTTGCTCTGGCCTCGCATGTGGGAGGAAGCGGGTTCGAATCCTCGTCCAGTCATCCAGATTTCGGTTTTCCACGATTTCCCCAAATCACTCCAGACAAATGCCGGGATGGTTTCTTCAAGAGGCCATGTCCGATTTCCTTCCCGTTTTTTACCCAATCTTTTCCCGTTTCTAATGACCTCTACGTGACCTCTACGACGACGAGGCTTAAAATCATAAGAAAAAGTCATTAAGCCATAGAAAACCATGTACTCCACGATAATCAGCAATTTACATATACTACAATGTGGTCAGATGTGAACCGAAGGATTGTATGTCTTAGATTCTTCGCTGTTAGTGAAAGAATTTCCGTCTTTTAGACATTTAACTGAGGTTTATTTTTTTAAAATGATTTTTTATGAAGAAATCTAACCGAAACTGTAAACTCTAATATTATCTTCACCTATCCGATATTTAGAGGCAGAATTCATGAATGTTTCTATGAGATTGTCAGACAAACAGGAAGAAAAAATGCAAATAGTCGAGATGTTCTCCCTGTCTACCAACACATTCAGATCCATGAAATAAAAAATTAGAAAAAATCTTTCCTGCCTCTAGCGCACACTATATGAACGGCGACGGTACAAATGCGCAGAACAATAGGAATGCAGAGAGGCTTAAAGGTAGCTGTAAATACTTTAAGGGTTAATACACCAAGTTAGAACGATATTTCTTCAGAGATCAAAAAAGTAAATTTTCACGTAAGAGAACATCTCTAAAAATGGACACGAATTCACAAATGTTTATCGTTTTAACATTCATACCACGTAAAGGATCCATTAACGAGAGCTTTGAATCTAAAAATTACTCTACAGAGCTGGAAAATGTATTTTCTGCCAAAAATATTCACTGAACATTTAAACATCTTGTATACAAATTAAGAAATTCCCTTTGGAGTCAAAACACTTTCACATTACTTTATTTAACTCACTCTGAAACTACTAAGAGTTTTTCGTAACATTCTATAAGCAGTGCCCAGCAATCAACACTAACAGTGTTAACAAACTGAGTTCCGAATTCGTTCTCATGTTCTTTGCGTGTGACCTTATCTTGTTCGTGGTTGATATTATCACGAACACAATGTTGAAGTGATATCACAGTCCACAACCGTGAGTGGCTGTCAACAAGTAGACGGATGTGAGACAGTTTAAAATAACAGGTTACATCATATCTACAAACTGATCAGGAGTGAAGTTGTGAAATCTCCTTCGTAAATACCGAACCTCATTGTGAGCGGTTAGGGCCTAGAATTCAGGAGGATACCGGTTTGATCACCGATGCAACCATAGAGATTTTAGTTTTGAATAGTTTCCCAAAATCATTCCAGATGAATATCGGGAATGTTTCTACAAAATCTGAGGGTGAATTCCTTCTCGATCTTTTCCCCCAGTCCCATTCCTGCTCCAATGGTAGTTAGCAACCTGTAACGCTCTGGCTTCGCATTCGGAAGGACGCAGGTTTGGATTTCCGTCCGACCGACAAGATTTTGGTCTTCCATGTGTTTCGCATATCACTCCGGGTTAATGTCGGGATAGTTTCTTAAAAGTTCAAGGCTGAATTCCTTCCAGGTTCCTGACCCGAGTCGTTTCCCCCTTCTAATGGCCTTGACATCGACGAAGTGCAAAACCATAAGTAACAAAAGCCAACTCCAATGAACTCGACATCTACGACCTGTTAAGCCCTATATTTCGTTGAATAAACAACGTTGTTTCAAGATCAGTCTGCTCGATCCCCACTTCGCTGCCCTTACACCTACAAGCGAAGGGAAAATTTGCCATCGTTATAGTTGGACACAGCCATCAGCCCAGAGAAACGGGAGAAGGGGGTGAGGTGAGGAGCGGAGTCAGAAGAACATGACCTTGATCCGTCAGTTCGGAGTGAACAGTTTGAGTGGAAACGTGGTTACGACGTGAGTTGGGATCTGTAGAGGGGAGTCAACTCCCTAATCTAATCTAACATAATGTACCACTTACAAGATATCTATTGTAGTCATTAGACTACGGAACCCTGATTGTGCAAGGATCGACTCGCATTTGCCCGATTATTTTATACAGACAATCTGTACAGACTAACATTTTTCATTGATTTTAAAACAGAGATTTGATTAACCAAATAGGGTCTAGATGCCAAAAATCGAAAGTAATATATCGATCAAAGCATGTACGATACTAATTATTTTACAAAATTACTAAGTCGTAAACTAGATATAGATCAAAGAAACAGGTCTTAAATCGTCAGACATCTCTGCAGCCTGCGTTTGCTAACGTAATATATTAGAAAGGTGCTCTGCTTTCTAATACTACAGTCGCTGGAACCATTGGACGTTCGTTTAGCTTATTTGCAAGATGCAACCGATACTGGTAGATTTCGGGAGAATCCTTCAGAATTTCATATCTTCAGGGACCCACCCGGCTGTGATCACCGGCAAGCGGATCCACAATACAGATTTTACGTGAGGTTGCTTTATACAACCCATGGCCGATTTTCCTCCGGTTTTTTTTTTTAAATCCCATAATCCCATCACGGTCTATAATCAACTCGTTTTTCACGAACTTATACGTCCAGATACACAGAAATATAATCAAGCCCCCGAGATACGATCTTTATTATCGTTACAAAAGTTCTAATAAATTAAAGAATGAAATCTATCCCTATATGCTTTAAACAGAAATAAGTTTTCGTCTAAAATAGCTATAGTTTCCTAACGAATTTCCACAACCATCAAAGCGAATTCTCGAAGGTCATCGATTTATTCCTCAAAAATATTGCTTCACATGCAGAATAACAAAAAACTAGTTACAAAAATTCTTAGAAGAATTTTAGACCCAAATCCATACTTCCGTCCGAAGGCTAAGTTCTTCAATGACGTTTGTTTTGGACTGATTAAAATAAGCTACTACGTTCAAACTGTTTATTGGAGTCGCTATTTTTATATTATTACTAGCTGGTGCCCACGACTTCGTTCGTGTTTGTACAGAATTCGTATTGACAGCTACCGACATCTAACCACCATAGTGCACGATGGAAGACTCGATGTTATAACCACACACAACGCCTGTTATCTGCACTATGTAGTTCAGGAAGCAAAGTAAAATATACGGACACAGATGTCTTTGGTCTAAATACGAAAATATCCTTGATCGACCACTTTCAACCACCATATCTCCCACACACCCACAGTTACCGAAATTCGGCCAACGTTGTGATCGATGGGTGACTGTGTTACTATGAAATATGAAAATGCCCTGCATCGACCACCTTTAATCATCATATCTCCACATTCCCCACAGCTATCGGCATCCCGGCTAATGTTGTGCATGCCAGGAAATTCCATGCTACTTCCACACACAAACACCAGCGAGTAGGGAGGGGATAAGAGTTCAAGCCAGAAACCGGGAAAACCCATGAGTCACGAGGTGGTGGGGGGGCACCTCCCTCCCCTCCCTCTCCGGCGGGCTTTTGAATAAGCCAATCAGCGGACCGTTAGTTCATTTGGTGGCCGCTAGGGGGGCAGCACCGGCCGCGTTTGCGCAAACGATAGTTCCTTGACCGCCCGCCCAGATGGAAGCACAAACCTCAATCTGCGCAGACATTCCATGGCTCGCGTAACCTGAATCTATCTGAGCTTAGTCGGACACACAACCCCGCAGGCGACAACGGTTGTTTCTATTCCCAGCGCGCGCCACAGATGACGCGTCGGGTCCCGTTATACGCTATTCCTGGCGTGCATAGTTTCCTAGCGCAGCGATATTTCCGGGTGACGCGTTGGTTCCCGTTCGGGGAAGCAAAAACACCCGCCAGGTGGCAGCACTAACTGATGGCGCTAGTGTCACCCATGTGACGTCACTAGTTCACCTCCCCGGCGCGCCGCCACCTGTCAACCGCACAGCTTGTCATCACCGCTGACCTCAATTTGCACGACTATTTCCGGGATGTACCGCTAACCTATGACGCGACAGCAAGGACACTCAATCTGAGTATTTCTGACACAACGCTCCCGCAGGCGAACAGTGGAAGTATCACACGCCATTTTATTTTCAGCGCACAATTAGCGACGTCACAGGACACCGCTATCAAGAATAACATTAGGAAATCCGCTTGCTTGCTGTTAACGTTCGTTATGAAATTTCTTCCTAGTATTTTGTCATGTGTTATTGATAATATTGAAGTATTTTAATTCTTTGATTGTTAAATTACCATAAATTAACTTCAAAAATTATTTATTTTCATAGTTTTTGGGCAAAACTTAATTGTTTCATTCTGCAAATACTATTATTTGGCACCAATAAGTCCTTACTTGAAAATAACCCCCCCCCCCCCACATCTCTTTCATTATACCTCATACACATTTTGTAAGGTCATTTCCTTCTATGGATCTAACAGCCATTTTCTTTACCACTCCAATTGTCTTATTGCTCTTAACATCACATTTAATGGAATTTTCGGTGATATTTATTGGCTATTTATTTCATCCCAACATCCTCATTACCAATGTGTTACTTATACACTCACAGAGCTCTATTTCATCTGATTCATAGTCTTTCAATGATACCCAACGCGACTATTGTTGCCTTCTGCAAACAGTATTATTGGTTCAAATAACAAGTCCTGTTCGTTGTACATTATGTAAGGTCATTTATTTGTAGCTGCCATTTTTTTTATACCCACTCCAAGATTGTCTTATTACCTCAACACGCCTTTTGTGATATGTCAGTTTTAAACGCTGTTCTCTTTTTATTTCTAGTATTTCATACTCGTAATAAGAATACTATACTAATCCATCATACTCAAGGAATATAAAAAAAATTTGGGTAGGGGATTCGTTAAATAAAAAACATAATTTCTTGATAAATGTTACAGATTTATTGAAATTTTAAAATACATTTTATTGCAATATAATACATCATTCAATACTTATGATTCCATGTGTGTCATAGGCCTCTCTTGCATTCACATCCTACCCCCCCCCCCCTTTCATTACCTGAGTCTTCACTTAATATCCATTTATTGCCTTACACGTTATGAAATTCCATGCCAAAGCATGTATACCTTTTAAACGTTGCTAATGTTTATGAGATGAGAAATATATTTATGTGGGTGACACATACTCTCTGTCACACATTGCTGTGAATAACATAGACATGCAACTTACGGGTGTATCTCAAACTCGAATGTCACGAGGGAAGAAAGAATTCGTATAAACATCAAATCTCGACAGTGCCTCAGTGGTTAAGGCGTCTGACCGGAGATAGAAAGGTCCTCGGTTCGAATCCCTGTCTGGGCGGTGATTTTCATAAGCCCTTAACCCACCTTCACCTCTGGTACAGAACGCTTCTGTGGCTCGGATTCCACGTTAAACTGTAGGTCTCTTCTAAGGATAACAACTATATGGTTGTGTACACTTTCAAAAGCAAAGATTCAAAACAGACGAAGGCCTAACGTGACCTAAACGAGCATTCATACTGCATTGAGGGGGAGGAGCAAACAGTCAGCCAGTCGGTTGAACAATTTTAATATCACAATCGTCTCTTGTCTCTGTTGCTCTATACATAAAAAACACACCAGCACTCATTAAGGGATAAGTTTTAGGAAGGATTTGGGTAGGTATAAGGCAAATGGATGTAGCTATGGGCACTGTAGGTGAAACACGAGTGGTAATTGTAAATAATATACAGCAAACAGTGAGAATACTTGATGAGGATATATACACACTTTTTCTATAGTATCATTATCCCTGGAACCAGAAAAAATCCATCAGTAACAGCTACCAGGTACCACACTGTTCACATTAGTATCGCCTCACCTCTCACACACATGAGCCATCTTTGCCATCTAGTAGCATGTGCACAAGCATGAAACTGTTCACATCAGCATCATCTCATATCACCCACATAACAACAAGCCATCTAGTAACATGTGCCCCTAGTACCACAAAGGCATGAGTAGATTCAAGAGCATTTCTTAACACAGGCTGCAATGTCGTACTGTGGATCCTCACTCACAGCTACATACGTCACAAAACACACACACTGACACACACATTAGTGGAGGAGATGAACCGCACATCCTACATCCAGACAAACGAGTTAAAGGAAGGTCTGACCATATTTACGCATACATACGCAGAGAGAGACATACACTGAAAGACGCGCGCGGCACACACACACACACACACACACACACACACACACACACACACACACACACACATTAGTGGTGGAAAGTTGACTACACACACTACACGCAGACAGACGAGTGAAAGAAAGATATCACCATGTTTACACTCTAGCTGCCGTCCCTCGCAAACAGCATTTCAATTCCAAAAACTGTGGACTTCACATTAACAATGGAACCAGAAAAAGCCATCGGTAACAGCTACCCCGCAGGTACCAAACTGATTACATTAGCATCGCCTCGCCTCTCACTCAACTCAGCCAACTTAACCATCTAGTAGCAAGTGCACAAGTACGAAACTGTTCACATCAGCATCATCTCATATCACCCACATAGCCACAAGCCATCCAGTAACATGCGACCCTAGTACCATAAAGGCATGAGTAGATTCAAGAGCCTTTCTTAACACAGGCGGCAATGTCGTACTTTTGATGCTCACTCACAGCTGCATACGTCACAAAACACACATTAGTGGTGGAAATGAACTACACACACTACACTCAGACTGGCGAGTGAAAGAAAGGAATCACCATATTTACACTCTAGCTGCCTTCCCGTGCACACCGCATTTCAAGTCCAAAAACTGTGGATCCCACATTACACCACTACATACAAGCAAGGTCTGTCTGTGGTTTTGTAACACAAGTTCTTCCTTCTCTGGCACATCCAATCATCACGATTTTTGCCCCGAAGGACATATAGTGAACAACCTGATAAAAACAGTTCGTACCCCAAAAATAACGGCAGCAAACTGTAAACAGAACAGTGAAATGGAAGAGTGCTTGGATTCCTGAAATCATTCCAGACGAATGCAGGGAAAGAGACCTTCAAAAGTCCATGGCCGAATTCCTCACCGTTCCTTGCCATACATCCTTTCTCACCTCTAATGACAATGACATCGACGAGCCCGAAAAAAAGCCTGATACGCTGGAAATACTAGAATTTTGGATGGTCGTTGAAATTTGTCTGTGTAACGACAGCACTGTGCCAGTAATAATACACGGTAGACTGGGATGTTAAGATAGCCGCGACAAACACCTAATTTTAAAAATTCATTCACATACAAAGGTATGGGAAAAAAACACATCACACACGATAAAGTTACCATAATGCACTAACTGATAGTTTCATGGTCATCAAACAGACATCATAACCCACATTTTTCATAGTAAATCCCTACACATTGACAAGTTTCCAAAACGTCACCATAGATGTAGTTCTATTACGCTGAAGATAGCGCCCATACTTAAACTGTCGTAAATTGTTAGGTCATTCGTATGCGAAAGTGCGTGTTTGGATATTTTATCCACTCAGGCCTCATCACCTAACGTCTAATGCCAGATTGTGGTCATGGCCAACTTAGGCTCCATACACCACTCAGAATTATTCTACCAATATCCATTCTAACATCATTATACGCCATATACAGCAATCCCAACACTCTTCATACCTTCCAGTCACATCCACTTGTTGAATGTTTTCCACTAATAAATCTAGCTAGCCTCCTTTGCAACCTACATTTGTTGTACAAAAAATGTGGACTCCATACTACGCCACTATATCCTGACTGTGGGTTTGTACCCAAGTACTTTGGTTCTCTGACACACCCCCTCAGCACCATCTCCATTAAATGATTTTTACCACGAAGTGCATATAGTGAAAAACGTAAGAAACACAGTTCGTATGCCAACACAAACAGCAGTAAACTGTAAACAGCACAGTGGAATGGGATAGTGCCTAAGCCCTGAAACAATGGTTAGAAACACACATTGATGGTGGGTATAATTCTATAACCAAATATTTTAGACTCAAATCCACAGAGGAACCACGCACACACGCACATTTCCATGCCTACACACAACAGCACCAAGATAGAACTCACACAGAGGAAGAAGACATACACACACATTAGTGGAGGAAATGAACTGCGCATCCTACATCCAGACAAACGAGTTAAAGGAAGGTCTGACCATATTTACGCATACATACCCAGAGAGAGATGTATACACAAAACACATACACACGTACATCCATACAGCGAGTTCGACATAAACAACAGCAAGCATCATGGAAGCGATGAAGTTGGACAGAATTGTCGTTACCACTGATTAACTGGACAGAACTCTCGTTACAAAAATCATCAGACAGACGAGTTAAAGCCAGGTATCACCATACATACATTTACATGCACAAAGAGTGACGCAGATACACATGTCCATGTCTACAGCGAGTTCAGCACAACTACCTGCACCAATCATGGAAACGAAATAGTGGTGAAGAACTCTCTTGCCTCATGACTGACTGAAAAACAGAACTCTTCTCACATATCATCGGCCTGACGAGAGAGAGAGGGTGTGCAAAAGATGTTTTCGCCAACACACCTCAGTGTTTATCCCATTAATAGTGTTAATCAGACACAATTGATTACATGTACCATCAACAATCAGGTCACCAACACGTCTCATCCACACCACAACCCTTTCAGCCATTCATTAACAGTGGCCCTCCAGGTACCATGAGTTGCAATAGACACTTGACTATCAGCAGATACCAGAACCCCTCATATTCATACTAGACCCCACCAACAAATCCATACGTCTCCACACACAAGCACAAAGAAACTTAAGTGGAGTTACAGCAAATCATACATCCAGACAGATGAGTTTAAGTAATGTATCACCATATTCACACATACAGACACAGAGATAGACGCACACAAACTTACATTTCCATGCCTACAGTGATATCGACACAACAACCATCCCAATTACGGCAACGAAAAAGTGGTGTAAAACCCCAATGGCTCATGACTAACCAAAAAATCATCAGTAACATGTGTGCAAGGTACCAAATTCTTCACATCAACATCGTCTCATTTATCTCACACTACAGACATCTCTACCATCCAGTATCATGTGTCCTAGGTACAAAACTGTTCACATCAGCACCACCACGTTTATCCCACACCTAAGCCTTTTCGGACATAAAGTAACATATGCCCCAGGTACCATGAGTAGCAGTAGACACTTGGTCATCAGACAGATGTCATAATTCACATATTCATACTAGGTCTCACCAAGATATCCATACGTCACCACATATAAGCACACACAAACATAAGTGCAGGATCATCACATCATATATCCAGACAAACGAGTTGAAGGAAGGTATCACTATATTTACACATGCATACACAGAAAGAAGCACACACACGTGTATTTCTATGCCTACAGCGATCTCGACACAGCAACTAGACCAAGCATGACAACGAAAAAGTTGAACAGACATGACACATGACTGGCCAAAAATCATCAGACAGACGTGTTAGAGTGTGTGCAACGGATGACATGTTGTAGCCATCCATCCCAATACTTATGCCATATGGATTATTCATCACACCCAATTGATTGCATGTATCATCAACACATAAGTAGCCAGTCATTGTGAAATCTCAAAGTAGAGTATAATAGTATCATGATAGACACACAACCACATAGAAAGACACACACACACACACACACACACACACACACACACACATGCCCATGCATACACACAATTCCATACATCACTACACACATACAGGTAACTCGAGGAAAGGGACTGAACACCCTACATTCAGACCTGAATAGGTGCGGCATGTATGAAGTATGATATGTCTTTGTCACACACATCAGTGCTCATCACACCCAACTGATTACGTCCACCATCAACACTGATGGTCACTGATGGTGAAATCTCGATATGGAGTAGACTCCTATCTCCATAAATAGACACACAACCACATAGGAACATGCACACACACATATGTCCATGCATACACCACAATTCTATATGTTACCACAAACATACAAGTAACTGGAGGAAAGGAACTCCACACTTCACGTCCAGACTGAGATGTTACAGGATGGTCAGAGGACAGCATGTCTTTACAATACACCTCAATGCTCACCACACTCACCTGATTTCATGTGCCATCATTATAGATGGCTACTGGAACTAAACTCTTGTACACTGTTTGGTCAAAGTCATTTGTTAAAAGCAGCTTCTGAAAGACTTATTTGGGTCAACCTGCCCAGGCGGGGCGTGGCGAGACAGGGCCCCCTCCTCACGGACAGAAATACCGCAATATGCCGGATCTAAAATCGCGGTCTTCGACGAATAACCGCATTTTTCCGACTGGGGCCTAATACCGGTAACCGCATTTGTAGGACCGCACCGAGGACCGAATTTCGAAGCGGGCGAAAGCGGTTATGAGCGCCGGTATACCGACCTACAAACACGATATACGCGCCCGCTGTGAGGTGGGGGCCCTGTCTCGCCACGCCCGCCTGGGCAGGTTGACCCAAATAAGTCTTTCAGAAGCTGCTTTTTGACCAAACAGTGTACAAGAGTTTAGTTCCAGTAGCCATCTATAATGATGGCACATGAAATCAGGTGAGTGTGGTGAGCATTGAGGTGTATTGTAAAGACATGCTGTCCTCTGACCATCCTGTAACATCTCAGTCTGGACGTGAAGTGTGGAGTTCCTTTCCTCCAGTTACTTGTATGTTTGTGGTAACATATAGAATTGTGGTGTATGCATGGACATATGTGTGTGTGCATGTTCCTATGTGGTTGTGTGTCTATTTATGGAGATAGGAGTCTACTCCATATCGAGATTTCACCATCAGTGACCATCAGTGTTGATGGTGGACGTAATCAGTTGGGTGTGATGAGCACTGATGTGTGTGACAAAGACATATCATACTTCATACATGCCGCACCTATTCGGTCTGAATGTAGGGTGTTCAGTCCCTTTCCTCGAGTTTCCTGTATGTGTGTAGTGATGTATGGAATTGTGTGTATGCATGGGCATGTGTGTGTGTGTGTGTGTGTGTGTGTGTGTGTGTGTGTGTGTCTTTCTATGTGGTTGTGTGTCTATCATGATACTATTATACTCTACTTTGAGATTTCACAATGACTGGCTACTTATGTGTTGATGATACATGCAATCAATTGGGTGTGATGAATAATCCATATGGCATAAGTATTGGGATGGATGGCTACAACATGTCATCCGTTGCACACACTCTAACACGTCTGTCTGATGATTTTTGGCCAGTCATGTGTCATGTCTGTTCAACTTTTTCGTTGTCATGCTTGGTCTAGTTGCTGTGTCGAGATCGCTGTAGGCATAGAAATACACGTGTGTGTGCTTCTTTCTGTGTATGCATGTGTAAATATAGTGATACCTTCCTTCAACTCGTTTGTCTGGATATATGATGTGATGATCCTGCACTTATGTTTGTGTGTGCTTATATGTGGTGACGTATGGATATCTTGGTGAGACCTAGTATGAATATGTGAATTATGACATCTGTCTGATGACCAAGTGTCTACTGCTACTCATGGTACCTGGGGCATATGTTACTTTATGTCCGAAAAGGCTTAGGTGTGGGATAAACGTGGTGGTGCTGATGTGAACAGTTTTGTACCTAGGACACATGATACTGGATGGTAGAGATGTCTGTAGTGTGAGATAAATGAGACGATGTTGATGTGAAGAATTTGGTACCTTGCACACATGTTACTGATGACTTTTTGGTTAGTCATGAGCCATTGGGGTTTTACACCACTTTTTCGTTGCCGTAATTGGGATGGTTGTTGTGTCGATATCACTGTAGGCATGGAAATGTAAGTTTGTGTGCGTCTATCTCTGTGTCTGTATGTGTGAATATGGTGATACATTACTTAAACTCATCTGTCTGGATGTATGATTTGCTGTAACTCCACTTAAGTTTCTTTGTGCTTGTGTGTGGAGACGTATGGATTTGTTGGTGGGGTCTAGTATGAATATGAGGGGTTCTGGTATCTGCTGATAGTCAAGTGTCTATTGCAACTCATGGTACCTGGAGGGCCACTGTTAATGAATGGCTGAAAGGGTTGTGGTGTGGATGAGACGTGTTGGTGACCTGATTGTTGATGGTACATGTAATCAATTGTGTCTGATTAACACTATTAATGGGATAAACACTGAGGTGTGTTGGCGAAAACATCTTTTGCACACCCTCTCTCTCTCGTCAGGCCGATGATATGTGAGAAGAGTTCTGTTTTTCAGTCAGTCATGAGGCAAGAGAGTTCTTCACCACTATTTCGTTTCCATGATTGGTGCAGGTAGTTGTGCTGAACTCGCTGTAGACATGGACATGTGTATCTGCGTCACTCTTTGTGCATGTAAATGTATGTATGGTGATACCTGGCTTTAACTCGTCTGTCTGATGATTTTTGTAACGAGAGTTCTGTCCAGTTAATCAGTGGTAACGACAATTCTGTCCAACTTCATCGCTTCCATGATGCTTGCTGTTGTTTATGTCGAACTCGCTGTATGGATGTACGTGTGTATGTGTTTTGTGTATACATCTCTCTCTGGGTATGTATGCGTAAATATGGTCAGACCTTCCTTTAACTCGTTTGTCTGGATGTAGGATGCGCAGTTCATTTCCTCCACTAATGTGTGTGTATGTCTTCTTCCTCTGTGTGAGTTCTATCTTGGTGCTGTTGTGTGTAGGCATGGAAATGTGCGTGTGTGCGTGGTTCCTCTGTGGATTTGAGTCTAAAATATTTGGTTATAGAATTATACCCACCATCAATGTGTGTTTCTAACCATTGTTTCAGGGCTTAGGCACTATCCCATTCCACTGTGCTGTTTACAGTTTACTGCTGTTTGTGTTGGCATACGAACTGTGTTTCTTACGTTTTTCACTATATGCACTTCGTGGTAAAAATCATTTAATGGAGATGGTGCTGAGGGGGTGTGTCAGAGAACCAAAGTACTTGGGTACAAACCCACAGTCAGGATATAGTGGCGTAGTATGGAGTCCACATTTTTTGTACAACAAATGTAGGTTGCAAAGGAGGCTAGCTAGATTTATTAGTGGAAAACATTCAACAAGTGGATGTGACTGGAAGGTATGAAGAGTGTTGGGATTGCTGTATATGGCGTATAATGATGTTAGAATGGATATTGGTAGAATAATTCTGAGTGGTGTATGGAGCCTAAGTTGGCCATGACCACAATCTGGCATTAGACGTTAGGTGATGAGGCCTGAGTGGATAAAATATCCAAACACGCACTTTCGCATACGAATGACCTAACAATTTACGACAGTTTAAGTATGGGCGCTATCTTCAGCGTAATAGAACTACATCTATGGTGACGTTTTGGAAACTTGTCAATGTGTAGGGATTTACTATGAAAAATGTGGGTTATGATGTCTGTTTGATGACCATGAAACTATCAGTTAGTGCATTATGGTAACTTTATCGTGTGTGATGTGTTTTTTTTCCCATACCTTTGTATGTGAATGAATTTTTAAAATTAGGTGTTTGTCGCGGCTATCTTAACATCCCAGTCTACCGTGTATTATTACTGGCACAGTGCTGTCGTTACACAGACAAATTTCAACGACCATCCAAAATTCTAGTATTTCCAGCGTATCAGGCTTTTTTTTCGGGCTCGTCGATGTCATTGTCATTAGAGGTGAGAAAGGATGTATGGCAAGGAACGGTGAGGAATTCGGCCATGGACTTTTGAAGGTCTCTTTCCCTGCATTCGTCTGGAGTGATTTCAGGAATCCAAGCACTCTTCCATTTCACTGTTCTGTTTACAGTTTGCTGCCGTTATTTTTGGGGTACGAACTGTTTTTATCAGGTTGTTCACTATATGTCCTTCGGGGCAAAAATCGTGATGATTGGATGTGCCAGAGAAGGAAGAACTTGTGTTACAAAACCACAGACAGACCTTGCTTGTATGTAGTGGTGTAATGTGGGATCCACAGTTTTTGGACTTGAAATGCGGTGTGCACGGGAAGGCAGCTAGAGTGTAAATATGGTGATTCCTTTCTTTCACTCGCCAGTCTGAGTGTAGTGTGTGTAGTTCATTTCCACCACTAATGTGTGTTTTGTGACGTATGCAGCTGTGAGTGAGCATCAAAAGTACGACATTGCCGCCTGTGTTAAGAAAGGCTCTTGAATCTACTCATGCCTTTATGGTACTAGGGTCGCATGTTACTGGATGGCTTGTGGCTATGTGGGTGATATGAGATGATGCTGATGTGAACAGTTTCGTACTTGTGCACTTGCTACTAGATGGTTAAGTTGGCTGAGTTGAGTGAGAGGCGAGGCGATGCTAATGTAATCAGTTTGGTACCTGCGGGGTAGCTGTTACCGATGGCTTTTTCTGGTTCCATTGTTAATGTGAAGTCCACAGTTTTTGGAATTGAAATGCTGTTTGCGAGGGACGGCAGCTAGAGTGTAAACATGGTGATATCTTTCTTTCACTCGTCTGTCTGCGTGTAGTGTGTGTAGTCAACTTCCACCACTAATGTGTGTGTGTGTGTGTGTGTGTGTGTGTGTGTGTGTGTGTGTGTGTGTGTGTGTGTGTGTGCCGCGCGCGTCTTTCAGTGTATGTCTCTCTCTGCGTATGTATGCGTAAATATGGTCAGACCTTCCTTTAACTCGTTTGTCTGGATGTAGGATGTGCGGTTCATCTCCTCCACTAATGTGTGTGTCAGTGTGTGTGTTTTGTGACGTATGTAGCTGTGAGTGAGGATCCACAGTACGACATTGCAGCCTGTGTTAAGAAATGCTCTTGAATCTACTCATGCCTTTGTGGTACTAGGGGCACATGTTACTAGATGGCTTGTTGTTATGTGGGTGATATGAGATGATGCTGATGTGAACAGTTTCATGCTTGTGCACATGCTACTAGATGGCAAAGATGGCTCATGTGTGTGAGAGGTGAGGCGATACTAATGTGAACAGTGTGGTACCTGGTAGCTGTTACTGATGGATTTTTTCTGGTTCCAGGGATAATGATACTATAGAAAAAGTGTGTATATATCCTCATCAAGTATTCTCACTGTTTGCTGTATATTATTTACAATTACCACTCGTGTTTCACCTACAGTGCCCATAGCTACATCCATTTGCCTTATACCTACCCAAATCCTTCCTAAAACTTATCCCTTAATGAGTGCTGGTGTGTTTTTTATGTATAGAGCAATATGTTGAGCTCAGAGACAAGAGACGATTGTGATATTAAAATTGTTCAACCGACTGGCTGACTGTTTGCTCCTCCCCCTCAATGCAGTATGAATGCTCGTTTAGGTCACGTTAGGCCTTCGTCTGTTTTGAATCTTTGCTTTTGAAAGTGTACACAACCATATAGTTGTTATCCTTAGAAGAGACCTACAGTTTAACGTGGAATCCGAGCCACAGAAGCGTTCTGTACCAGAGGTGAAGGTGGGTTAAGGGCTTATGAAAATCACCGCCCAGACAGGGATTCGAACCGAGGACCTTTCTATCTCCGGTCAGACGCCTTAACCACTGAGGCACTGTCGAGATTTGATGTTTATACGAATTCTTTCTTCCCTCGTGACATTCGAGTTTGAGATACACCCGTAAGTTGCTTGTCTATGTTATTCACAGCAATGTGTGACAGAGAGTATGTGTCACCCACATAAATATATTTCTCATCTCATAAACATTAGCAACGTTTAAAAGGTATACATGCTTTGGCATGGAATTTCATAACGTGTAAGGCAATAAATGGATATTAAGTGAAGACTCAGGTAAAGAAAGGGGGGGGGGGTAGGATGTGAATGCAAGAGAGGCCTATGACACACATGGAATCATAAGTATTGAATGATGTATTATATTGCAATAAAATGTATTTTAAAATTTCAATAAATCTGTAACATTTATCAAGAAATTATGTTTTTTATTTAACGAATCCCCTACCCAAAATTTTTTTTATATTCCTTGAGTATGATGGATTAATATAGTATTTTTATTACGAGTATGAAATACTAGAAATAAAAAGAGAACAGCGTTTAAAACTGACATATCACAAAAGGCGTGTTGAGGTAATAAGACAACTTGGAGTGGGTATAAAAAAAATGGCAGCTACAAATAAATGACCTTACATAATGTACAACGAACAGGACTTGTTATTTGAACCAATAATACTGTTTGCAGAAGGCAACAATAGTCGCGTTGGGTATCATTGAAAGACATGAAGCAGATGAAATAGAGCTCTGTGAGTGTATAAGTAACACATTGGTAATGAGGATGTTGGGATGAAATAAATAGCCAATAAATATCACCGAAAATTCCATTAAATGTGATGTTAAGAGCAATAAGACAATTGGAGTGGTAAAAAAATGGCTGTTAGATCCATAGAAGGAAATGACCTTACAAAATGTGTATGAGGTATAAGAAAGAGATGAGTGGGGGGGGGGGGAACTTTTCAAGTAAGGACTTATTGGTGCCAAATAATAGTATTTGCAGAAGGAAACAATTAGTTTTGCCCAAAAACTATGAAAATAAATAATTTTTGAAGTTAATTTATGGTAATTTAACAATCAAAGAATTAAAATACTTCAATATATCAATAACACATGACAAAATACTAGGAAGAAATTTCATAACGAACGTTAACAGCAAGCAAGCGGATTTCCTAATGTTATTCTTGATAGCGGTGTCCTGTGACGTCGCTAATTGTGCGCTGAAAATAAAATGGCGTGTGATACTTCCACTGTTCGCCTGCGGGAGCGTTGTGTCAGAAATACTCAGATTGAGTGTCCTTGCTGTCGCGTCATAGGTTAGCGGTACATCCCAGAAATAGTCGTGCAAATTGAGGTCAGCGGTGATGACAAGCCGTGCGGTTGACAGGTGGCGGCGCGCCGGGGAGGTGAATTAGTGACGTCACATGGGTGACACTAGCGCCATCAGTTAGTGCTGCCACCTGGCGGGTGTTTTTGCTTCCCCGAACGGGAACCAACGCGTCACCCGGAAATATCGCTGCGCTAGGAAACTATGCACGCCAGGAATAGCGTATAACGGGACCCGACGCGTCATCTGTGGCGCGCGCTGGGAATAGAAACAACCGTTGTCGCCTGCGGGGTTGTGTGTCCGACTAAGCTCAGATAGATTCAGGTTACGCGAGCCATGGAATGTCTGCGCAGATTGAGGTTTGTGCTTCCATCTGGGCGGGCGGTCAAGGAACTATCGTTTGCGCAAACGCGGCCGGTGCTGCCCCCCTAGCGGCCACCAAATGAACTAACGGTCCGCTGATTGGCTTATTCAAAAGCCCGCCGGAGAGGGAGGGGAGGGAGGTGCCCCCCCACCACCTCGTGACTCATGGGTTTTCCCGGTTTTCTGGCTTGAACTCTTATCCCCTCCCTACTCCAGCGATCTGTGCTAGGTAGTCGTGGCTGAAAAGTGAAATGTTGGGATAAACATGTCTATTTATATATATAAATATAAGATTTAGATCGTAACTAGATTTGAGTCACATTACAAAATGCCTTTATATGAAGCATAATTTAAACAACAAATGACTACTAACATAAAGACAAGAAATTATTCCGTTTAATAGCTGAAAAAATTGCCGTGGTACGCCATTGTAGAAATTAGAAAAATGTGCTCAGTTGAAGTGATATTAGCACATTCGGTCGACTCTGTTGAACTCATCGTTGACGAAATGTGGAAAAAAAATATTGTGACCACACTTCAGTTACAAACAGCGTCCTCTGTGACCGAAGTAGCAGAGTTCAAGTACCCTGTGCTACAGCAACGTCTGCGTTCTCAACGCATATACTGTCAGCTGCAAGATATGGTAGCTCCTAAAACCTAAAGATAGTTCAGCAGTTAATAAGAACATTTAATGATGTAACGGTGTGAACGATAGGGGAATTGCATTGTGCTCTGCGCTTCGTTGGTTGGGGGAACTAAAATACTATGATGTATGATGGTATCTAGTGCGCCCAAGTGGCTAGCTAGTTTGAGATCTTGTAACTATCACCATTCGGAACCTGGTCATGAAAGTCGTCATGAAGGTAGTGGTCCTAATCAACAGACAGGTTATCAAAGACCTGTCCCCAAAGCGTAGTGTGTGAAGACATACTATAGTGTCAATGGTGTTTCGTCCGCCAGATGCGACGTAAAGCTAGGCGGTTCATTCGGTGTGTTTTGGGAGAGCAGGCCTGAAGAGGCTGAAAAAGGATTTCAACCACTCCATTCTTTCACGTTCAAACAAAGGGAGTCCCAGCTAAAAGAGGAGATACAAATATTTTCCTTGTATTTCGTGATAGTAAAATTTGTTTCTACTATGGTTTCGAAGAAGTTACTCCAAGGGAAAAAAAATTGTTTTCAAGCTTCACTTTTTAAGTTTTCTGTCGATTATTATTATTATTTTTAAGGAAACTTTGTTTCAGCTGCAGTTTATAATGGATAAAAAAATAATTTCGATAACGCGAGCACATGACCTTCAGAAAACTTTGAATGCCAAAATGATAATGAAAATCAAAGACAGTTACTTTATGTTACGTGAACTTACTGTATACGCTGGAAGTGTTCAATGCGATGTCAATCTGAAACGTAAAATCGTGGACTGTGATACACCTTCAAATGTTTTTCGCAGAATATCAATACAAGCTCGAATTATCCTAATACATGACTAAAACATTCAACATTTTGCTATATACCGCTGTCCGTTGTACACCACTATCTATGGATATCATTTTTAACATTTAGAAATAGTAGGTTCACGTACTATCCTACGAGATGTATTTTTGTAATCACTAAAGTGCACAATTTCCTACCAATATACTATTTTCTTTGATAAAATTTGAAAGCAAATGACTGTGGAATTTTTTTTTTTTTTTTCTTATCTACTGGATTGCTCCTTCGAAATTCAACTAGAATAATATACTCTTTCAGCGATTATACTCTTATTCAACAACACAATGAACTTAACAACAGTTTGATGTACTGAGGAAAGAAACTGACCATCCTATTCAGTATCTGGCTTAAGCACCATTATTATAGAATGCTCGGACCTGTCTTAAGTTACGATACAATAATTCCCTATATTTTGTCGACGAAAGTAAGAATGCTGCAGTCTAAGAAAGGATCATAATGTAACTTCCAATGCAAATGTGTTTTCTGCTAGTTGGCTTCAGGTAGCTTCTGAAATAAAGGGCGGTACATTAACAGAACATGCGGAACTATGAGACCGCGGCATATAATCAGCGCTAGAATAAAATCTGAATAAAGACGCTGATATTTCTTCAACTTTTTCGTGGTGATGAACAAATTAATAAGTTTCGTTGGATGACACGAGTCTTCTTCTATTCTGTTTTATTCGACTCTGGCAGCACAGTCAATTCAGGGAGTCGCATCTCCGACATTGTGCGTAGGCGTCTGACGTCACCGTATCGAACGCTTCGAGGAGGGAGTATCCGACTAAAACATCTCGAGAACAGAATAAACCTTCACATTGACGTAACAAGTAGGAAGCAATCAGTGATAAACGTTCCTCATTGCCATGGTAATGGAGGAACTTCAATTCGAGTTGCTGTTTCATTCTTTGAAAATAAACTTCCCTCCAAGTAATACTTCAATACTCTCGCATCGCAAATACTAATACAACAATTCTGTTCTCCACCAACAACTAATCTGATCTATCCAACAGGTTTATAGCATTCTAATGTTAGAGGCGTAATTCGCTATGGACTACCTAGCACGTTGGTTTCATTTCAACAGATTTCGGTGTGAGAAAATAACATATGTGAAGTACTGTAATTAACACAGCAGCGTCAGTCGGGGTAAGGTAGCATGATATGGTAGGTACAATGTATTCCTTTTTGTTATTTATCGAGTTCATGTAAGTATTATTCCGTATCTCTCTTACATAAACAAATATACACAAGAACGAAAGAAATAATCAATTCCTTATAGGTCAGGAGGACTTTCGTAAGTTTTCCAGTGTACTAAACTAATATGTGAAATGTTGGGTTTTCTTCTCCGTTTAGTGCAGTTAACAAATGAAGCAAGCACGAACACACAGAAATGGGAACAGATATGCAAATATTGGCAATCAATAACCACAGAAAAAACATGTTGTCAGTCCAAGAAAATTTTCATATACAAAAGGCACTAAATGAAGGTGAAAATGTGATCAATGAATACATCCATCTCACGAACCAAACATTATTTAGGACACTAAAAATGAACTCGCATTCAAACCCACCGCTACAGCAAAGATAAAACTTAACTTCAGTAAGATAATTAGGATGGTAATACATATGCCATAGACAGTATCTTTGAGAGAGAAACCATAAGCAATAACTAAAGTTGTTTAAAAAGCTACATTGTGTGTAAATACGTGTACAAATATGCTTTTCATAAAAAAAAACTGATCAGTTGGTGAATAACCTCAAGAAGAAGAACAATAACTAAGCTTGTTCCAGAAGTTACCTTCAAAAAATCAAACGTGTGTAAATATGTTTCTTATTCAAAATTGTTCAGTGATTGAGAAACCTCAAGGGGAGAAACTGATAAGGAACAATTCCATACACTAATGTAATAAAAAAAACCGTAAGTAAAATAAGCTAAAAAAATAGTTAATAACAAATTTATACCTTCATTTAGATAAACATTATGCTACACGTCAAAACTTGTATATAAATTGTTCTACGGCACTGATGATAGATGTCTAATAAACCGAAACGCATATACCACAACAAAGTTTTTTCATTTGTTAGCTGCACTAGACGGAGAAGAAAACCCAACATTAGTATAGCAGCTAAGGGAGCATGAATAAACCACGTAGCTCATTTTGGCCTCCTACGAACCCCCCTCCCCCCCCACGTAGCCCTACGTGGCTTTTGTCTCTCCCCCCCCCCCCCCACGTAGCTTTTTTCCCTTTTGATTCCAGAAGACATTTTGTACTGTTTTCTCCTGTCAGACTATTGTAAATTACATACGGAGATAAGTAACTGAGGGAAATAAATATTTACAGGCTGTTGTGAGTTCTGTTCCTCATTTTAACTGTGAATAATGTTTTGAAAGGAGCGCTACGTGGCCTGGCTCGGGACCCCCCTCCCCCCACGTATCCCAGCATAGCCTTTCAGCCAACAACCCCCTCCCCCCCCCTGGACCGAGCCACGTAGTTTGTGCACGGTCCCTGAGGATATTGACCTAAGTATTCAAAATGTTAATATGTGAAAGATTATTAGAACCTATTTTACGGTACTGTTTGCAGAAATTGTGCTCTACTCATACTAGAGTACCGGAACTAAACACACAAACCTTTACCATAAAACTTGAATATTGGAATAGTTTTACGTGCTATAGTTTGTTTATATCATTCGTTTGAGCCAGATTATTCCAGAAAGATTTGATTCTGTTTAATGTCTTTTTAAAATACTTGACCTTCTAATGACTGGGTAAAAGCTTGGAAGGACACGTTGCGAGATTACGCTTCATTACCAATGGTTTTAAAAGTGAAAAAGCGCTCGATGAAACACAATGCTGTTTGAATATTGTAAGGCAACATCGTCTCTGTTTGGTAGACTGTTTTAAGACGGTCGATGAAAATTAAATTATGTAAATACCTTTCAACACTGAAATCAGCTACCCTGGGAAAGAATCGCTGGTCAAGTTGCCTTGACCAGCGGTGCGGCGTTCAGATCTATAAAACATTGTGACTTTTGCGTCAGAGACAGGTAGGCTTTTGTAACTGCTGAGCGGGCAGCGTGCAAGGCCGTTGCCATGGGATACCACTAAGTTGCACCTGCCGCCAAAGACGGTCAAATAGGGTAGCAGCCGGCCACTGTATAAATAAGTAAAGAAATCCAGAGTGGTTCTCCTCGCTACAAACTCGACACCGACGTTATACAGAATAAGGTTGGAGGAAATGAAACGTATTGTCTTTGTACGGGTGAAAGCGCATGCAGGAATACAAAACAGAAGTAGATCTGTTGGTGAAGTCGGCAACTATCAGAGATTTCACACCCATTCATCAAGGCAACTGACTTACTTTCCAACCTGCGAATGAAAACAAAATTAATGTGGAACACACTGTGGGAAGACAAATCCATGAGGAAGGAGCTTTCTTACAAATAATAAAAAAATGTTTACACCTTTCCAGACATGGCGAGGGTAGCGGTATGGGACTAGGGACAAGGAACGGGAAGGAGTTCGGCCACGGTATTTTTGAAGGAAGCATCCCGGCATTAGCCTGGAGTGATTTGGGGAAACCATGGAAAACCCAAATCTGAATGCCCGGATGGGGATTCGAACCCGCGTCCTCCCGAATGCGAGGTCACAACGTTAACCGTTCATCCACCACACTCGGTGGTAATGTTCTTATCCCAGGTAATGTAAAAGAACGCCTCCTTAATTCTCGTAACGACTTGTAGGCATCCAAAATTCTCGCTTCTTCTGTTTTGAATGTAAAAGTGTGTTTACTTTTACCTGTCTTTCGATAAATCAATATTTAACTCATTCATTCTATTTATCTCTTCGTGAAGTGGTTATTTATAGGGAAGTAAGAAATATGGCCGATTGCTTAGAAATTCAGCGCGATCTGGATGTTATTTTGGCTTGGTGCACTGAGTGGCAACTTACTCTAAATTGTAAAAAGTGCAAGACAATGAGCATAACTAACAAAAGAATCCAATTGTTCAGAAATACGAGTTAAACAGTTATTGATATGGTCGATTCTATTAAATATTTGGGAGTAACAGTACAAAGAACATGAAATGGGACATGCACATTAATTCGTTAGTAGGTAGAGCAAATTCTAGGCTGCGATTCATAGGTCGAATCTTTAAAAATTGTAATGAACAAACAAAGGAGATAGCGTACAAATCTCTCGTGCGTTTACATTTGGATTATTGTTGTGCCATTTGGGACCCGTTTCGCAAGGGGTTGATCGAAAGTATAGAGAAAGTACAGAGAAGAGCCGCTCGATTCGTGACCGCTTGCTACAGTCCTTATGAAAGCGTCACAGAACTGATTAGTAGACTAGGTTGGGAGTCTCTGGTAGATAGACGACACACGTTTCGTTTAAACTTATTGGTAAAATACATACTCCCACTTTCACTTTTGCGTGTAGTGGAATACTTCTTCCAACAACCTATTTGAGTCGGAAGGACAGGAAAGATAAAATTAGAGAAATAAGGTGCCGGACTGATTCTTATATGAATTCTTTTTTCCCTCGTACCATTAGGGATTGGAATGCACAGCAAAGAGATTAGCTTTGGTGCTGAGCACCCTCTGCCACCCACAATTTTGTGAATTGCAGAATAAATATGTAGATGTAGATGTCTCTGTACTTCTTTCCTCTTTCTTTCGTATTTACCTAAATATTTTATAGTTGTCTTCCGAGATCAATAGGTCAGTTTCTTTTTTTCCGAACTGTGGCTATACCCAGTATAGATTACTATAATTCGCGTAGTAGTTTCATATACGTTTTATTTAAGAGTCATATCTTTGCTAAGCCATGTTTCAGCTTGGTTAAGACTGTAATACTAATTTTTTCTGCTTAATTTTATTCCTTAAAAATAAAGTTCTGGCCTGGCATCCTGGGTGACACGGGTTCGATCTCCGACGAGGCCATACAAATTCCGATTTACAGATGTTTACGTGAGGTGAAGTAAGAAGGGGGGGGGGGGCAGTCCGGCGAAGTCTAACGTGAGATTTCGAAATTCTTGAAGGATGGTACACCTAAAAAAATATCTCACCAGAGGGAGAAGGGGGGGGGGAGGTCTGGAATTCTGGAAAAAACCCTCACGTAATTAATGGATGCCCACTTAACACAATCTCTTCAGGTGAATACTGGCATGATTCATCCAGACATCATTACAGAGCTCTTCCACGTACCTTGCTACAAATCCTTTACCAGCTCTAATGACATCGAACTCCATGAACCGCAAAGCCTTACAAAGAAATGTCATTACTTTAAGAAACGAAATTGACGATACCAGAAAAAGAACCACGGGAGTTTTTATTAGACTTCAGTCCGGACTGTCACAAAGCAAATGAATTAAGCAGTAAGAAATGAGCAGCAATGGAAAATAGAAATTATTCTCATGTAAACGGTTCATTACACGAAATAGCACAGTTATTGAAAAATTTGGGTTTTACCTTTCAGTAACAATCTAAAGCGGTTTCGATGAATAAACTTCTAAATACGAAAAAAAAATAATGCGTCTACATTACCTGCAACGGTTTTTGAGGAAAGAAAAAAGGAACTTTGTGATATCGCACTTCGAGTACTGAGTATGAGTTACTTGGTTTGAGTCCCGATGATGGAATGTATTTACAGCATTCTTCAGTGGTCAAGCAAGGTGTACCATAGGCTTCGGTCAAATTCTAACCTCTCTGCAAGGTGTGTTAAACTGTTGCTAAACAGACTGTAAAATTGTGTTTTCCATCATGATACTAGGGACAATGCTAGTACCTTAATATTTTAATTTAGCAGTGAATATCATTGTGTTATAAACCAAGAGAATCTTGATTTCAAGAACAGAGAGTTCGGCAATCGTTTTGATTATATTCTGCGTTATTTTGGTGTCTTTCCGCCAGTTTCATTGTACGAATAATTTTTTTAAATAGGAAAACATAGATCGTATTTATATTATGTTCATCCTTGGAAGATAGTACTTTCTTTTCAGTTATTGCTTAGATTTTTATGCCTTGTTGAAGTCGTGGTCATTAAATGCGACTGGGGCAAGAAACGAACAGGAATACGACCAAAAACTGTCCCATTATTCTCCTGCAGCGATTTCAAGAAACCATTTAAAATGGCCGTAATTGGAACGAATCCCAAAATTAAAGTAACAGACCATACGTATAAATAACACCGCTTTAAAAATATATATATAAAAAACACAAACAAACAATAAAAATTTAAAAAAAGTGGCTCTCCTTCCTTCAGGAAAAGTGGTGGTGTCTTTTTTATTTATTTTATTTTTTATTTATTTTTTATTTTGAGAGTGCACTGCTTACAGATTTCCTGAAAATTGGTGGAACTATCACGGGGGTATATTACACTGAGTTCCATAACAGTAAGTAAAGTTTTGCTCGTGTTGATTAAAAGCACTTGATGAACAACAGCGAATATTTTTTTTACAGGAAAACATAGAACGTATTTATAATATGTTCATCCTTCGAAGATCGAACTCTGTTTTCTGTTTTTGCTTAGGGCTTTATGCCTTGTCTACGTCGAGGTCATTAAATGCGACTGGGGCAAGATTTCGTATTGGAGATCACTACAGTCACATTTGTTCAAATTGTTCTCCTTTGCTCTAGTCACAATTCGTACGACCACCATTAACGGAAGCTTTGAGAAGTTCTGCTTAGAAACTGAGTGCAGGTGTATGCCATTATTGGCATTTGTCAGAAAATCTTTTAAGATATGTCGGTAGTCTTTTTTTTTTGTTTATGGCTTTACGCCTCGTCGGTATCATTAAATCTGGAAAAGAACCCAGGGCAAGGAACGGGAAGGAATTCGGCTATGGTATTTTGAAGGAACCTTGGTGGTATTCGCCTGGAGTGATTTGGGGAATCCATGGAAAACCCAAATCTAACGGGGATTCGAAACTGCGTCCTCCCGAATGCGAGGCTTGAGCGTAACCACTCACCCTCCACGCTATGTACGATGGTACTAATGGATATTACTGCTGTCTTGACTATAGGTTGGGCAGTTTAATTGATTATCTTTATAATTAATTTTCCTGCCCATCATTTAGCCTGTGGTCAAGCAGGCTGTCGACGTCAGCAGAAATGCACCATAGCTTACGAACAGATTTTATCAACCTGCAAGAAAGAAAACTGCTGATATATTGAATTGTTTGAATTGCGCACTAATGAGTCAGTACGATTTATCTTGTGATGAAACTGTTCTCCTTTAACGATCTGTAACATTTTCAATTTTCAATTCTCATACCTTTACATCCACTACATTCGTCTTTCCACAACACAAAGTCTCTGTCATACACCGTATAGATCACTTTTGTCACAGAAATAACATAATCTGAGAAGACTCCGGTAAAAACAGACTATAAATGCTACATTAACAGCTCAGTAATTATAAATATAACATTTTATATGGAGCATATCCTTGTAACCTAATATGCTGTTTATGGTTGCTGTATTTTTTGAGCGGAAAGGGAGGGATGTAACATCCAAACATTTCGGCCAGTTGACCACTTGAAACCAGCTTAAAATCGTAATCAGGATAAACATAAGTCGTATGAATGAATTGAACCTGAGGCCTATGTATCTTCTGGTTTCCAGTACAGTGACGTTTTAACATACGCGGAAAAACTTTGTTATCATCAAACTCTCGCTGCGTAGATATCGCTACCGGTATATAGATGTTTTTGAGGGCAGTAATTATCTAGACTTGGGCCAGCCCTGCCGGGCCGTCATCGTCAAAGCCCCGCAGCTGTTACCAATCGATCGCTGCACTACTGCTTCCTGTTTGGCGGCGACTAGTGTTACGTTGGTGCACCTGTCCTCAATGAACCGCGTTGTCAGCTAACCTATGGGCGTAGTACACAGCCGCGACTCTCACGCCCCTGGAGGCCGGTGCGATAATTTGGCGGGTGGGCGGAGGGGCACATTCCAACGGGGCCCTCGTGAGAACGGCCGTGGGCGAGGACCTACACAGGACATTTCCGCTTCCGGTCACCTCGCAGAATCTGCCTCACCTGCTATCGCCAATCCTGGCGTTCCATTCAGGAAAGGAATGAGCTGACTCGTACGAGGTCCGTCTCTTCAACATGACGAAGTATACTATATTCATATTCTTATTCCTTAACCGAGCATCCTTAGTATTTCATTCACCAAATGACTCAGATGAAAACGACAGTTTCGTGGTCGTACTACTAGTACCTTGCCCTAAAAGTTGTTGGGCTTTCGGTAAACTATGGAACCTGCAATTTTACGAAAAATTTTATGACTGTCCCTTATTGCAGAAAAATATAAGCTTGCCGACAGATTCTGTGAGGAGTTTTTTTCCCTTTCGATTCGGTCGCGAAATACCAACTTGACACTGGCCACCTGTTTAAACAAGTTGCCAGTGTGAATCATAAGAGGGAGAGAAAGAACTGAATTTCTGCCTGTTAGACCCTTCGTCCTTAATCTATTGGAGCCTAGTGTTTGTTGCTATCTGCTTTGGGAATGTTTTTACTTTGAGTGTTCTGAATGATGTATGTTTCGTTTGTGAAATGAGTAGCTGTGAGGCGAAGATTAGGGATCGTCCCAACATTCGCCTAGACCAGCGGTTCCCAAACTATGGGTCGCTACCCACTGGTGGGTCGCGGAACAATCGAGGTTTTGCCACAAAAATGTATCTTTTAATTCATATATTTAAAAAATATAACACGACATTTTACATGTTCACTAATCATGAAATCCTTAATTTTCTTCTGGATGAATGTACGAGCAGAGTATCCAGCAATCTCTAAATTAGCTGTGAAGTTCCTGATGCCGTTCAACACACATACTTGTGTGAACGAGATTTTTCTACTTTATTGTTTTTGAAAAGCAAATACAGAAATGAACTATGTTTAGCAAGTGACTTAAGGTTAAAATTAAGCCCGATATCTATGCCCTCATCAGTAAACAACAGGGCCAAAAATCTCACTGATTGTAAAGTTGTGTTTTTATAATAACTGAACGTATTTTTCATTATCTTTGTAATAAAGCGGGATGCGGCTGCACAAATCATCATCTCATCGAGTTGACAGCTGAAATTCTAGGATTAGTTAAAATCCGATTTCCAAATTAAAATGCCACTGATCATATTTTGGCGGAAAACACCTACAAATCCCATTTTAGTGGTTGACTTGTAAGTTTACCATTATGTTTTCTTGCTCCCAGTCTTCCGTGTTTTCATAGATTTGGGTGCAGTAAAACACAATGAGAAACCTACCAATCAACCACTGCAATCGGGTCTGCAGGTGGTTTCCACCAAAAAATGACTTGGCAGACCAGTAGCATTTTTATATCCTGATCGAGTTACTTCTAATCGTGGAATTTCAGCAGTCAACTTGATGAGGTGATGTTCTGTGTAGCCGCCTCCCGGTCTATAATATGTTTGTTGTTTTATGTATTATCAATTCTTGTTTTTGTTGATAACGTATCCTTTGTATGAAAATTTGCCTTTTCGTAGGCTAGGATAGTCGATAGCTTATCGATGTCACACAACAGTTCCCATTCTGATATTCGGTAGACTCTCATATTAGGTGGATCGCGAAAAAGTTTTTACTTAAAAGTGGGTCGCGTACCAATAAAAGTTGGGAACCGCTGACCTAGATTATTAAACTGTTATGAGGATGAAAGGAACGCGGATGCCTGGGCTCGTTCCCAGTCCCGTTGTACTTCCTCGATCCAGTGGCGATCCGTGTTCTTGCCGATGAATTATGTGAGCTTATTACAACTGATAACAGCCCGTCCCGTTAGCCCTGGTGGTTTCGGCAGCGTGATAGTGGTCGGCTCCTGATATGGGGTTATATCTGTTTCGAGTCCAGGCTGAAGAAATTTTCGTCATGAGATCTTGGCCGGCAGCGTAGGAGAGGTGCCGTTGCACAATTCATAATCACCTGATTGTGCACCAAAGTCGAAGCTCTCGGCAGTGTGTATGGAGTGAAGTCATACGATACTGTTGGTTTGCCCGCACCAAGCGTGGTGGGTAGTGGTAACTTTCCGGCCTCGCATTCTGCAGAACTCGGGTTTGAATCCCGGTCCGGCCATCCAGATTTGGGATTCCATGGTTTCCCCAAATTACTCTAGGCGAATGCCGCGATAGTTGCTTCAAAAACGCCATAGCTGAATTCCTTCCGTTCTTTGCCTCCAGTCTTTTGGCGCCTTTAAAGATCTCGACGTCGACGAGGTGAAAAGTCATAAGCAAAAAAAAAAAAACAAAAAAAAAAGATTTTCCCTTCAGTTGGGGACGTTATGCTTGGCGACCGCCGTGGTGTTTTTGGTTTAGAGTATCCCTAAATGCTACTACACCAAGTTTCACCCTCATCATTCCTTCATCTTCCATTCGTTCACAACTTAAACACATTACACTAAACATACACACATCAGAGTCGTCCACACAAAACAGTAATACGTACCCTTCTATCACGGGTGGAATGCTAACTGATACCAACCCAGTTAAATTTCCCAAGAAAGCTGCCAGAGCCCCTTCAAGATAGTAACCAAGTCAGTGTCACCTGGTGATGGAGACAATAATCTTCCTTTTTTACCACGGCACAAAGTAACGAATTTCGATCTTATTAGGTTTTAGCTTTTTGTATCAATTTAGGAACGAAAAAAAGGGCGTATGGCATTGTCGACTGGTAGAACCCGAAGGTTTATTCAGCCGCCGGTTGATAATGTTTCGATTAACACGCTTGCACCTTTGTCGTGGCTACCCTAACCTATATATATATATATATATGTAGGGGACCTACAGTTTTACGTTTAATTTTGGAACTAGTAAAATACGTCATTTTGTTCTCTTACTTTTCTCTAATAGTCTGACAGAAATTTATGCAAGATGGTTAAAATAAATGTAATTTACAGTAATCATTCACATGAAATAAATTCTCGTGTGGTCGTAGGGAACTTTTGACATGTTTTCGAATGGTTATGTGTTCCCCTTTCATGATAATTCTAACCAAAACCAGTAGTGCTATTTGAGATCCTTCTTCATTGGTAGGAGTTTTGAGCTCTTGTATATGAACTATATTCGGAGTTGATATGTGTATCTCCGCTGAATTTGATATTCATGTAAATGGGTTGATCTCCCATTTAGCCAATATCTTCCTTACGACACAGTTTTTTTCTGTAATTATTGAAGACAATAATTTTCCTTTTTTACGATGGCACAAAGTAACGAATTTCGGTCTTATCAGGTTTTGGCTCTTTGCATCAATTTTGGAACGAAAAAAATGGCGAATGGCATACAACTGAAATGAATATTCTGTAATTTTTTGCTACTCATACGGACATCTTTTACATCAGTATTTTATGAACTGAAGGTAGACTATTCAAAAAAAAATTGAGAGAATTTTAGTGTTAACATTCCATTCTAGCAACCATTTCTGGAAGATTCATTATGATTTTTTAAAAAAATGGGGGAACTACAGATGATTCATAATTGTTCATTGTCACCTTTACATTATTATTGTTTCAGCGGTACAAACATTTTAAGAAAACGGCAATAGTGGTACTCCTGAAATGGAATAATTATGTAATTAATGTTAATCGACATACTGACGAAAGTTGTTCAGTATCTTGTATTATGAGTATGAAGACGAAAAAAGAAAATGTCTGAAAGCCGGTGCCGACCTACCCTTCCGAAGTACACTACGGAGGCAAATCAAATATCACCTCTCCATCCGATGGACAAATCATCGTCAACAGTATCATATGCCTTCACTCGACATCCTCTATGGCGAGGCTTTGGATTTAGCGCAGACGTTAAGTACATTATCCAATGATTAGGAACTGCCCACCATCATCTCTCTTATCCGGTTGGCCAAATCCTGGATAGCGAAAACCAACCGCATATCGGTCGCCAGTTTGGTCATGATGATTTAAAAACGCGAACACAAAGCGGGCAAAACAGACAGAGTTGAAATATAAATCTAACAGTACTAGTGCTTCCTCTACAGTTAGATTCAGATTTTGAGAATGCATCTGTGAGCTGCTACTAATTACACTTCTTATGAACGCTCTGCCCGTATCCGAATATAGGCGATTACCATAGGGGATGTTTACCATGATAAAGTCTGGGAAGATGAACTGGAGTGGTTTCACGTTTCCTTCACCAATATGGCAGTGTTAGTGTGTGTGGATGACTGTGATAGTGTGCGTTTGTTTAGTGTCGTGCATGTGAGATGAAAGAAGGGAGACGGTGAAATCAGATGCTGACCCGTTTAGACTTACTCTTCCGAAAGACACCAATGGCGCCACCAGGTTTACGTCCCCCTTCCAACGGACGAATAGCCATCAACATTGTCGTATTGCCTTACTCCATACGCACTGCAAAGAGATTAAAGAGGTTTTGGGATTTAACCCAGGACTTTGGTGCACAATCCGGTGATTAGGAACTGTGCGCCGGTACCTCTCCTATGCTGCCAACCAAGTCCTGATGATAAAAATTTCTTCCATCACCAGGACACGAAACCGGTGACCCTGTGTGAGCGCTGGCCACCACACGACGCCGCATCCAATGGAACGAGCTACAAGTTTTACTACGTAATACAAATGAGCAGAGATCTGAAATCCAGTCGATAATGCGTAGCGAAGGAATACGAACTGGAAGAAGCAGATTGAAATTCCAGTCACGTCGATGACTTCTCGTTGGGACTTAAATTCCACCCATAGCCATTCTTCCTGCTGGCAGATGTTAATGAGAGGATGTTTCTTCTTGAGGATTGAATGGTTAGAGCGTAGTCATCTTTCCACATCTACATTTATTGTATCGGCATCATGCCATGCATCAGTCCAGCTGTACTGACCTCTGCAATCTGGAAATTTTGTAACATCGAAACTAGCATTCGCCTGCAGCATCGCTCGCGTAGACCGTGATTTGTGGACGAATGCGCTTCCGGTAAAAATTTGTATTTTCGACTGGCAATATTAGCAGAGGCGGCCTGGAACAGAAAAAGAAATAATATTCTGTATTACGTCATGAGACACGATGAATTTAGTTTCTAATAATTTAAGTTTCCTTCACCAGTGCCATGTATCTGACATCATTATCATTGTCCGCAGTTTTATCTACGCTAGGGGGGGGGGGGGCGTAGGAGATGTCCATTAATGACGTGAGGTGTTTTTCCAGAATTCCGGACCCCCCCCTCCCTCTGGTGAGACTTCGTGAGATTTGGTCCGACCCCCCCCCCCAGTAAAATGACGTGAGATTTTTTGCGTCATTTGTAGACTTTTTTTTTTAGTTATACAATTCTACGAGAAATTCAAAACCTCACGTGAGATTTCCGATGACCCCCCCCCTCCCCCTTGATGAGATGAGATTTCGACGGACCCCTCCCCCCCCCATTTCACCTCACGTCATTAATAGACGCCCCCTTACTAGCATCAAATAGCTAAAAACCTAAATCTTATTTAAGAAGCTTTCCTGGTGCAGAAAGAAATTTTCATCTTCAGGACTTAGCCGGCGGAGTAGGAGAGGTGGTTGATGCACGATTCATAATCACCAGATTTTGCACCGGGGATAGATCCAAAATCTCGCCTCAGCGCGTAAGAAGTGACAGCATGCGACACTGTTGATGGTTGTCCTTCCTTGGATGGGGACGTTAACCTTAGCGCCTTTCGGAAGAGTAGACCTGAATGGGCCGTCACCGTGTTTCGCCCTCTCCCTTCTTTCATCTCTGATCCACAATACAAACAACACTACAGTGAACACACACATCCTCAGAGATATACACGCTTGCAATTACACTTACAGACATTGTCACACGGAGGAAGGTATCGGATACCACCCAGTTCATCTCCACCAGGACGTTGCCATGGAGGGTTAAACATCCCCTATGGTAACTTCCTGCACTCGGTCACCACCAGTATGTCAGTCATGGAAGAAGAAGAATATTTCAGAAAACTGAAGAAATAACTAACCAAAGTTACGAAGTCAACAACAATATTAACAGAATCAAAAGAGTGCAATCTGTATCTTTAATGTAGCGTCATCTTTGATGGATATATATTCAGATTAAGAAATAAGCGTTTATTTTTGGTGTAGTATCTTCTTTGGCGCCTATCTGTTCGCGGTACGAGCAGATTATTGCTCCGTCAATCGTTCACGCAGAGTCATAAAACATATCGCAGTTTCTATGTTAGATCCTAAGCTTTAGAATTGTGAAAATCCTATTCAAATCGGTTCGCTTTTTTTTGCTTGATATCTTAAAAACATCCATATGAAACGGCAGATTAAAATTTACATATGTAGTGATAATGTTCCCTGTAGATTCCGGTGAAAATGATTTAAACCAACTAGCCCAGAGATTTTTTTAATATTTATTTAATGGTCGATGGCTTGGACCAATTTGACCAGCTGATATTTACATATTTTCCCTTCAAGAATCTTACATTTTTCATTTTTGGGCAATTTTCTACTTTTACAATTGTTTGGTATCTTGGTTACATACATCTTTCTTACATTTTACATGTCTTTCTTTTGTATTATTTTATCTTAGATTACAGATTGATAAATATTAATTATAGTGCTATTTTCATTTGTTAACGAACTAATGGAGACTTCAGCTAGCTTTACATAAATACAATTCATATCTGTAATAATCGATGTGGGTAAGTTAGAGATGGTTCGTCTGGTAAAATTGCGAGTTTAATATTTGGTGCCTTATGAATTTTATTTAATCCTCATTTTTTAATAGTAAGACTAAAAACTTTTGGAGGAACGAGTATTTGTACACTTATAAGACTTCATTTTTTTCTTTTTTTGTGGATTTTGGAACTTGGATTGGGTGACTTGTTTATTGTTGAATTTATTTCTAGTACGACGTGCCTTTGTTGAAGTGGTAGGGGGTTTCGGGGTGGTTTACTTCCTTTTTGATTTATAATTGGAATTTTTTTTAAATTTATAAGCTTTCCTTATTAACTTTATCATGATTTGGTAGTGCGGATTTCTGCATATTTGGCTGTTAAATTTTTATATTGGCTTGGTGTAGGAATCGGGCTAGCGCCTCGTGTACCTCCTGTCTCTGTGTTCCCAAGAGAGAAATTACTGAAGTTGGAAGGGGTACTTTTAATTTGACTAGGCTTTTATAAAGATTGTCTTGAGAAGCCTTATATTGGCTGCATGCTAATATGACATGGTTTAAGTCGGCCATTTCTTCATGTTCTTTAGGGCAATAGGGGGAGTTGAATACTTCTATTCTGTGTAAGTGACTTGGGAAGTTCCCACCCATGACCCATTCTCATATGTAATATGGATGTTTTTTGACTTCTACTCATGTTTTGGGATTCATACCAGATTTTTGTTGGTAGGTCGGGTTGGATTAATGAGAAATGGCTTCCTCTAACAGTTAGGGTAGAGGACCAATAGTCTGACCATTTACCCCAGAGATTGAACTGCAACCTAGTTGATGTAGCCGGGCAGGCCCGGATTGTGTTGGGTCTGTCGGAGTGACCTTGATGGCTGTTTGAGCCTGCGCAATATAACTCGCTGACTCACACCTTGGAGGCTCGACTGCGCAGTTTGGAAATAGTTCAGAGAACTGCCATAACTTGTACAACTTCCGACAACGTGTTTATAGCCTCCAGCAACGCTGCGTTACGTTTTGGCAGTTAAATTGCGTAACATGACGTTGCGTTGAGAACAGTGGAACTGACATGAGCTGCAACTCAGGCTTGGGAAACAGTCTCTCAGCAGTTTCTTCAATATATCTCACGATTCAGTAAGACGCCAAGTTATTTGGTTTATTCCTGCACTACAACGCTGTAGGCAAACTGTGTTGAAGATCCTGTTACATCAAACAACTTTAAAAGAACTTTCTCTAGGTCTGCATAAAGCATTCCAACCCTGTTTTACTATGCAGGACTCTTGTTGGACCGTGAATAGGGTTGCAGGACAATACGTGGCAACAATACGGCTTCCTACCATCTACCATATCCTACCACGTTCGATCGTGGTTGGGAGAATTGTCCCATAGAGCGTCCAACAAGTGTACAATGTTATTTGCGTGCCACGAGAAAGTGTGAGTGAAGAGGACTGGTTGACACATCATGTAGGATCCTCTTTTTAGAATCGTGAATGGGCGATCGCATCAGGCGAGTCCTACAGCAAGGATTTACAAGTTGGATTGAGAATGGGCCACTTAAGAACCTGACATATTTTCTATGAAAATTACCATCAATAATCAGTGTATATGCCTGATATTTTAAACAAAGGCTTACAGCTACTCTAGTTACATTTCAGTTTAAAACACTTTACTTAGGTCATTTCTAAATGTTATTTTCTTTGACAACGTTGAAAAAAATTTCAGCGAAGGAATAAGAACATTTACGCTTAACTATGCCAGTCTTAAATGTCTAATAGAATTTCATCCTTCACTTCTATACTATTATAAATCAGCAAGCGACATGCGTCTGGCTGTCCCTATGTACATGAATATGTAAATGTTATTAATACTGGAAATGTTTACCATTTTACGTTAAAATGATATCTGCATCTTTCGGTATGGCATATGAAGCTTTGTGGAATCTATTTATGTGAAAGGTTCATTGTCTTTAAAGGCATTCAAACAGCAAGCAAATCTTGCAACCCTTCAAGTCGAAATCTTGCACTGGAATCCGTTGCAGCGATAACTACAGATTTTGAAAAATAGAAATACAATTAAATTATCAATTAGTATTAAATGCATATAATAAAATAAGAGTACGATAATACGTAACAAAATACATTTTCAGAACAGTATAACAATTACACCCTCAAAGAATCGGTTGCTCTTGAAGTTTCCACGAACTGCTCTGTCTTGTCATCGACTTAAAGATGCCTGTATTAGCCTGCTGGAGAGATACCTGACTGCTTGCATTGATTATTATCACAAACCCGTAGTAGTATGAGGTGTCGATTTAGCTGTCAATGGTTAACAGTCAAGGGAATCTGTAGGAATGGAATGCTCTGTAAAGTATACGGTCCGTATGTATTGAATTACGGAGGAAGACAACGCCATACCTTTCGCAATGCTCCAGTACTGATATAAAACTTCTGAAGACTTAGAAAAACCTTCAATATTACACCAATGAAGTGTGTGCTATAGTATATTGTTGTTACATGTTTTGAATACTGTTAGATATACGAGCTTTATGTTCTATTCGGCATGTTTCTTACAAACTCACATTAATGTCGTGGCGTTCGTATCAGGAACAAAGTGATACAGAAAATTTAGTTTTACGCTGACGAGTAATTCGTTCATATCGTACATTGTTGACATGAGTCGTGAGTTGCGAATCTCATTATCGTCGATGTACTAACTAAGCGGTTCTTAAACAGTCCGATGATAATTCTGCTAACACGGCTGTTTATTTCATGTTCCTATATCCAGGTATGACCGATAATCCTGCAGTTTTAATTATTTTAAAGCTGTACCCTTGCTTCAGATACTCTCTGCTGATTATGAACATTTCTTCCTTGGTTCACATTTTTCAGGAAAACAAGAACTTACGTTATGCCACTTCAGTTTTTTGGAAGTGCCTGGTAACTACAGACGAAACAATCTTTCGATTCGTCTCTTCATTTAAAAATGGTTGTAGAATCGCTTCATTTTCAGTTTCATGGCCTCTCTGAACATCTTCTTTTTTTTTTTTTTTTTTTTTTTTTTTTTTTTACATTACGATTGATGAACGTTTCAATTAATTAGTTTGGCAGCAGACATGGAAACGAGTACAGGAACAAAGCAGGAGACTCTAGACACATCGACGGTCTTCTATTTCTTAAATAGCTTTCAAATTCAAAATGTAGTTATGGATTCCATCTAAATCAAGACAGTAAATAATGGGACCAGCAACTTCCATAGTGTTATCAGATATTCTGTTACTATTGTTTCTTACTTCTAAGATAAATATTTACATTTAATGACTTGAATTATTTCTAAATTTGACGTACGTAACTGAGTTCTGCAAGAAGTATTACACAAAACTAACAAATACTTAAAATGTTAACAGAACTGTAAACCGGTCTATCTCGTCAACATAAAACTAAGAAACCGCAAGATAATATATCAATGAAAACTAGAAGCTTAACCACTAGAATTTATACCTTCAAGTCATAAGCTAGTAAGGGACCGTGCACAAACTACGTGGCTTGGTCCAGGGGGGGGGGGAGGGGTTAACTTGAAGGCTACGCTGGGCTACGTGGGGGGAGGGGGGGGTTCCGAGCCAGGCCAAGTAGCTTTCCTTTCATAACATTTTTCACAGTTAAAATGAGGAACTGAACTCACAACAGCATGTGAATATTTATTTCCTTCAGTTAATTATCTCCGTATGTAATTTGCAATAGTCTGACAAGAGAAAACAGTGTAAAATGTCTTCTGGAATCAAAAGGGAAAAAAGCTACGTGCTAGGGGGGGGGGGGTTTTCACAGGAGGCCAAAATGGAGCTACGTGGTTTATGCACGCTCCCTAACGAATGCGTATCAGTTTTTTGAATAATTATTAAGGAAATTGTGCGGCCCAGCTTGTATAGAGAACGTCTAGGAACTGGAGAAATGGAGCTCAGATCTCCATTAGAAAATGATAAATTCAACGTCCTAAGTTGCACACCACTCTCATTCATGAAGGTGTAAAATGAGAATCGAACATGGTTTTACCTCTATTGCCAAGCACCATCTTAATGGAAACGCAGGTCTCTACCAATGCCAGCCCAGTCGTCTAGCCTTAAGCGAAAGAATTTAATGATATAGAAAATGAGTTTAAAAGTGGAAGGAGATGTTTTAAATTCAGTAACATCGATATCTTGCAGTTAAATACCCTTAACAACATGAGTCTTATTAACAAAGTTCCATTTTTTTATTTAACTGCTTAACGTCTCTTAACAGCGAGGTCTTTAGAGACGGGAAAGGATGGGGGGAAAGGAATGGGAAGGAATTCGGCAGTGGCCTTTTGAAGGAAGCGTCCCGGCATTTGCCTGGAGTGATTTGGGAAACCATGGAAAACCCAAATCTGGATGCCCGGACAGGGATTCGAACCGGCGTCCTCCCGAATGCGGGGCCAGAACGCTAACCGTTACACCACCACAATCGGTAACAAAGTTCCAGTCTTCCAGAGTATATATCCTATACCCACACAGAAACAATGCCGAATGCGCCAATTCACAAAATCACAATGTGAAAATTATCATCTTTGCAATGATTTTACGTCCTCTCGACATCTCAGAGTTCACTCGCATCGATCTACATTAAGGGAAGCATTTACTAGGGTTTTACGGTTCGTCAACGTCGAGGTGATTAGAGCCAGGGGAGGTTTAAGGGCAAGGAACCAGGAGGAGTTCGGCCATGAACGTTTGAAAGAACCATCCCTGCATTTACCTGCAGTTATGTCGGGAAACCGCGTAAAAACCGAAATTTGGAAGGCCGGATTGAAGAACAAACCCGCGCCATCCTGAATTACGAATGCTCGAGCGCTCACCGTTCGCGCATCGCAAAATATATATATGTCTATTATGTTATTGCTTTTGTGCAGGATATATTTCTGAAGCAAGAAGTAGAACCATCAGCAGATTCGTCAAGACAATTGCAGCATATTGCTCGAAAACCGAACTCGTGCCCTTCGTCATTTTGTATGTCCAGGTTTTTAGCGTTTTGCTCGTACACAGTTTTGATCCTTTCTTTTTACTTCTGCGTATAAACAAAAGAAAAATATATATTGTAGAATAGACCATTCAATCTAAACGTCCTGTGGAATATGTGATATTACTATGTTCGTTATTAAAATTTATTGTCCCATGTTTGGGATTCCGTCGTGATTTTGCAGATTTCCTGTAAACTCCTCAGTAACAGATACTGTACAAATGTTTACTTCTCTTGAAAATACAATAACACCTTTTCAAAGTAATATTTATAAATCTATAAAACTGGCTAGTAGAACGACATATTGAACCTGATAGGTGAACGAAAACGTCCGGGGTTGGCATTCGGCTATCCATGGTTTTCCGAAATCACTCATGGCGGTATATAAAAGTCACTGTCGACTTTCATCACTTTCATTTAAAAAATTATTTTATAGCTCCAACAAACAACGATGCTCCAATAAAGTTAATGCCGACATCAACTGCTTGCTATGATCCTAAAAGTATAATGTAATTTCAAAGGAATACAGCATATTCCGAAGGCACCCCTGACTACATGATACACGTCTATGTCACCGCAATGAATAAAGCTACTCGTTTTATTGAGTGAGAGATCCGTCGGATACTTCCTCGAGTAAACACGTTTCAGAAAAATTTGTGTTGCTTTGTGTTGGCTGCATTGTGGTACAATCATCCGACTACTGAACGTTTGCATTCTCTAACTGACCCCCAACATCCTGTGGTTACGATAGTGTGACAAGATATGCAGCATGAAAGAGTTCCGCCCACTAGCATCTCTGTGAAAGAGAAACAACGTCTGAATATTACAACAGAGACACAACTGAAGCAAGTTACATCTTCACTACTACTCATCACTGTCCTTAGAAATCTCCAACAGCACAGCTGTAGATTTTTTTTTTTGACCCACATGTATTTTTACCGTCTTACCAAACGGGAAACGAAATCCCATTTCTGGCGCTCCTAATAAATTAAAACCCAAAACTATTGACTTTGTCTTTACAGTGTTCTGTTGCTTACACAACTTGCTTAGGGATGAGTATTTATCTGAATATACTTTCAGAGAAGATATAACTGAAAACTTGGAGAGGATTTTTCAACTCAAAACCTGATTCCTCTAACATGTACAGGTGGTTTTGCCAAATCCGAAGGATTTCAAGTGAAAACTCGAGTCATCGAGTACTTCACCACCAACGGTGACGGTTCAGATTGAAGAAATACTACCATCTACACAGTTCTACATGTGAATTAATTATGAAACATGTTTTTATTAGGTAGTAAAAATGTTGAAACATTAATCTAATCGATTGTTGTTAAAATTATTATACAAAATAAATCTAAAGATAATAAATTTAAATGAAAACTCTCTTTCTGTTTTAAGAACTTTCCTTGCTTTTTAACATTTTATAATCACAAGTTAAAATTTTTGACAAAATGTGATGCATATCACACAGCGTGCACAGCCAAGCAATAGTTCAAACGCGCTGAGCTTAGTACGTTAACGTGTAAAGTTTTGTGCTCTTTAGGAAAACGGTCCCATTAAACGCAGGGGGAAGGAGTTTGGTGTAACACGCTGAGCGTAACACGTCGTACACGGCGCAAAATACGCGTCGCTAAGGAAACCGGTCTTATCCTGGAAATTGTATCAGCCACTGATTTTTGCCCACCACATGTGAGATACATGTTCAATCATTAGAGTAGGTAATTCCTAACTGCGCCAGGCTTGACCGTTTGTTTTATTTACAAATGAATGACTCTATCACCATGTTCAGTTTGTTAGCGTGTGTGTTGGGTCTGGTTTCAGAGGCGGCAGTCTATAAAATGTGGATAGGGGGAAGGAGGGTGTAGCACAGGTGCTATTCCTCCAGAAAAACCTTTTATCCCTCAGTTGCATCTTCCCCTCTAAATTTAAAATGGAGTAGTTTCCTGTTCATTTTCCTGGTGTGTTTAATGTTATGAAGTGATATGGTATGAGTAGGCAAATGTTACCGGTATTGTAAGTGTTCTGTTCGTGTGAGCATCAGAGAAGACAGAAGGGAGAGGGTGAAAGCAGATGCGAGGCTGCCCAGACCTACTACTCCGAAAGACACAAGGGATACCATCAACCTTAACTAATCACCCATCAACAATGTTATATGCCCTCACTTCTTACTTACTGCATGCAAGGTCTTTACAGCTTTTAGTAGTTTTCAGTTTGCTGTAAATTAAATACTACGTATTGCAATGTTTTAGTTAGAAGGATGATTCGATAACAACAATTAAAACCAGAAACTGACTGCTAATACTTCGAATGTGACACAATAACTTATGTTGGAATCTTCTTTATTCACTACTCAAAAAGCCTACCTCGCACCGAGTAACGTAAATTGGAGTCATTGCTGAGTTTATCATTTTTCTGTTCTAGCAAATGTTTCTTTAAGAACGTGAGCCGCGTATGGCGACAGGAAGTAGGTAGCAGCAGCTTTGCATTCTTCTCAGAAGCCTGGTTTGCTGGAAGGGCTTTGTAGATAGCAAGCAGCAGCAGCGGTGTTTATAGCTGGAGCAACAGGTATCACGTGGGAGAAGAAACACAGAACCTCGCTCCACAGGTATCCGTTTCCTCACATATGCTACTTTTCTCGACGCCTCTATAAATCTGAAACTGTACGCCTTAAGTAATATGCAATACTAATGCCAGGTTAGCAATGTTTAAAAATTAATTCGTGGGTGCTCATAAAACAACACCATAGGAGTCAGACATGGAACGTGCAGTTAACTTCTTTTATCTCCAACACTGATTAAGCATATATACAAGTTTCTTCATCATCAGGGAGTCCTTTCCAGCTACATTTACCAGCAATCCGAGAAGTTTGAAATTTCTATTTAGAAACTAATGATGTTTCTTTCTTATTTATATTTTTGAAGCGAACTCTGCATTTCTGAAGGGTCAAGTCAAACACAAAAATTATACTCAAAGATGGAGTTTATTAATACGTCTTACGTATACTAGAACAATCATAAAATTATGTTTTTCGCGATTTCTGCAAGTATAATTTTGTTGTCGGAGGGTATAATTAGATCTTCTCGCATGAATCTAATTACAATTTTGATTTTTTTTTTCTTCGGGCTTTACGCCTCCGTTGCGTCAAGGTCTACATCTACATCTACATCTACATATATACTCTGCAATTCACAAAATTGTGGGTGGCAGAGGGTACTCAGCACCAAAGCTAATCTCTTTGCTGTGCATTCCAATCCCTAATGGTACGAGGGAAAAAAGAATTCATATAAGAATCAGTCCGGCACCTTATTTCTCTAATTTTATCTTTCCTGTCCTTCCGACTCAAATAGGTTGGTGGAAGAAGTATTTCACTACACTCATGAGTGAAAGTTGGAGTACGCATGTTTTCGAATAAGTTTAAACGAAACGTGTGTCGTCTATCTACCAGAGACTCCCAACCTAATCTACTAATCAGTTCTGTGACGCTTTCATAAGGACTGTAGCAAGCGGTCACGAATCGAGCGGCTCTTCTCTGTACTTTCTCTATACTTTCGATCAATCCCTTACGAAACGGGTCCCAAATGGCACAACAATAATCCAAATGTGGACGCACAAGAGATTTGTACGCTATCTCCTTTGTTTGTTCATTACAATTTTTCAAGATTCTACCTATGAATCGCAGCCTAGAATTTGCTCTACCTACTAAAGAATTAATGTGTATGTCCCATTTCATGTTCCTTTGTACTGTTACTCCCAAATATTTAATAGAATCGACCATATCAATAACTGTATTGTTTAACTCGTATTTCTGAACAATCGGATTCTTTTTGTTAGTTATGCTCATTGTCTTGCACTTTTTACAGTTTAGAGTAAGTTGCCACTCAGCGCACCAAGCCAAAATAACATCCAGATCGCGCTGAATTTCTAAGCAATCGGCCAAAGTTCTTACTTCCCTATAAATAACCGCATCATCAGCAAACAATCTAAAAAGGCTTTTCACTTTGTCTCCGAGATCGTTTATAAAAATTAAGAAAAGAAGTGGTCCTATTACACTTCCTTGAGGTACACCCGATGTAACATCTAGATTAGAAGAACTTTCTCCTTCAACGACAACATACTGCGACCGACCAGTTAGAAAATCCTTTATCCATTCACAAAGCTGATCCGATATACCGTACGCTCGAAGCTTCGCTAAAAGGCGGTTGTGTGGCACAGAGTCAAAGGCTTTCTGGAAATCTAAAAAAATTGCATCTACTTGTGAACCTGTATCGATAACTTTCATTACGTCGTGTGTAAATATGGCCAGCTGTGTTTCACATGATCTTTTCTTGCGAAATCCATGTTGATTTGTTGTAAGCAAATTATTATAATCTAGAAAATTCATAATGTTCGAGCATATAATATGCTCCATAACTCTACTACAAACAGATGTTATAGATATGGGACGATAGTTCCCAGGATCACTTCGATCACCTTTTTTGAAAATCGGAGTTACTTGTGCGATTTTCCAGTCTGAAGGTACTTTTTGTTCTTCTAATGATTTACTGAATATATCAGACAGAAATGGCCCGATTTCTGCAGCATACTCTGAAAATACTCTTACTGGAATTCCATCCGGGCCCGGTGCTTTCCCCCACTTCAGGAGCTCTAATTGCTTAACGATACCTGCAGTATCTATTCGTAATGATTCCATCACCGACTCGCCACGGCGTGGGAAAACGGGAATACTATCCTTATGTTCATTTGTAAATGAATTTTTGAATACAGTATTTAGTATGTTAGCTTTATCGCGGCTTTCATTAAGGTCATCAGAAGAGGGAAAGGGATGGGCACAAGGAAGTGGAATGGAATTCAGTCTTTTGAAGGAACAATCATAACAGCGTTCGCTTGGAGTGAAATCGGGAATCATGGAAAACCGAAATCTGGCCGGGGATTTGAATCCGTTTCTTTCTTATACCAGGCCCGGGAGTTACCGCTCACCCACGGGGCTCAGTTTTCAGCCTGTTATTAAATGGGTACCGTGGAGGAAAATTCGCAGAGAAGTCGGCCTCAGCGTGGGACAGACCCACTAATGTCTACCATCAGTGTCTCATGTCGGAGATGGGATCATAGAGCTCTACCTCCACGCACCTTAACGTGTGGTCATTTGACTATGATCGCGACTTCCTTTGCCCTTAACCTCTACACTTTGAGACCGTTGTTCTCTCAATCAACGTAAGGTTCTCTATAAGCATTCAACTTTCTAAAATCAGAGCAAGTAGTTTTGATTCAATAACTGTTAAAATATTTGGTCATATTAGTGCTCGTATCTGCATGCTGGTATCGCGGTACATGCTATATAAACCTGCCTATGATAACAATGATATCGCTGAAAGCCTTGTCAAAGATAAAACCCACTGGCATCTGGTTTCTGCAGCAAGTTATAATACAGCGGGGACAACTGTTATACGCGCGTGACTATACTAAAACGTTAAGGATCCTCGATAGATGTTGTTACCCATTTCTATCATTATTATTTGTTAATTTTCCATATGTTTTGATTGGTTTGATGCAGTAGTAATCTGCGCAAATCTATTTACCTTCAAACTAGGTAGAAGCACGTGATCGTGTTTTGCATATGGTCACGGATCTAGAATAGTTCCAGTTTTCAGAGTCACAGTTCGTTAAAACCTGACATGATCTGTATGAAATAAGAATTTGAGCTGTTTTTCACCATAAGGGTTCACGCTGCGAAATTTGAAGAAAATGTGTTGAGTCTGAAGGTACTTAGGAGTAATGAAGACAGACTATAACGTAAAATGCTTAAAGGTCATGATCACGTAACCGGATCTGGCAGAAATACGAGCATCATCTGCATTTTATCCAAAGGCTTCAGTCAGCAAAGTCTGGAGCATTTCGGTGGAGCTTGAAGCTTCTTAGAATACTGGGCACCATATAGTAAAGTGTCAAAGGTCGTGACCGTGTCAACTGATTTGACTGAAAAAGTACTACTATAACACTCGAACCGATGACCCCAGCAATGCAAGGCCACTGCGATAACCCCTCTGAAATACATTAACCTACTCTGTTAATGTGTGAACAGATTACCTTGGCACTCGGCTTGTACCCAACTTTCTCTTCCCTCTTAACGACTTTGGTAGGGTAAACCTCGAAAACTCAACAGACGAGATAATATTAAGTTCAAACTAAGTGCTTCTTTCAGTGCTTACGAATATTCTTTTTTTTTTTTTTGTTCTTTTTTGTTTCATCCTTGAACCTGAAAGTAAGTACCTAGTTTTATAGAAAAGGATATTAATTTCGATTCGAATCGTAGCCTGACCAAGAAGGTATTGCCATTGACAATAATTATTGCGATGGATGTTATCTGCCGTTGGCAGGTGCAACACACACAAACCTCCTTCAGTAACATACCCACAAACTATGTCTAAAATCAGGTGCCAATGTATATACATGGCTCTATCTTTCCCTTCAGACCTTACTCATTATTCTTTATCCAGTAGGTATATATCTTATCCGTGCCTTATGTATACCCCAGGTTTAGCAAACCATTCTAGACCATAGACGATCCCATCGTTGATAAGCCGTCTGTGGCCAGACCGCAAAGCCACAATTAAAGTCTACCACGGAATCTCAAGACACACATTTACAGAAATTTGATACCATGATAACCACAAGTGCTTTTAGACAGTTTATTTCAACGCTATTCATTCTCGTCCTCGCGCCTTCGAATTTGCATCCGCGAATACCATCCCAATAGTGCAAGGTTAACACAAAAACTCGACAGTTATTGTCAACGCAGACTTTTATACCACTTCATTTATTTTAAGAGTGCTTTGTGTTGTCTACGCTTTACTCGCAGAGAACATCTGAGGCAACAAGTGATTACGTTCTACTTCTGCCACGGAAAGTAGCACCTGTGACCTCGGAAGAGAAGGAACGGGACTCTGTTGACATAACACCTGCTGGTTTTGAAGCTTACTGCCTGCTTTAACGTAATGCACCATTCAAACTGTCACTAAATCTTGTGAATCATTTTGTAGGGTATGGAGAGATCTTATAAAACCTGATGCTTTGATGAGCCTAAATGTGATGGAACATCATTATCGTAAGAAGCTATTTTTGATCTGATTCTTCGATGATGCCAAATGTAGTGGGACATCCGTAGACTTACCCTGAGAAGCAGTTTTGGATCTAATACTCTGATGAGCCTAAATGGATTCCAAAATCACTCCAGGGGGATTCGGGGATAGTCCCTTCACCAAATTGCAGTCAAATTGCTTCCCATTCCTTGCCCCCAATCCTCTCACGGCAGGACAAGGAAAAAGCTGTAAAGACCTTCTTCTAATGAAAAGCATTACCAATATCCCCAGATAATAGTCTCACCCAAGGAAAAATCAATCTTCTTATGGTCCAGATACTGATTTCAACACTAAGTTTCCAGCCTCTGAATTGGAGCATATGAAGAGCATTCCTAATCTTCTAGCATTATTACTGCTCTATACGTTTTCTGAGAATCGTCACGTCTATTTACTTCAAGCATCCTACTGTATTAAGGTGCCATTGCAAAACGGTGCTTCATTTAGATGCTATGCGCTACTTGCTTCTTTAAGTTTTTATTAGTACACCCCACCAACCCGCTGTTTACATACTGTCTCTTTGCAACAATTAGGAAACACAAGAATTTTTATTATGTGGCGAATGATAGAACCACCCATTGATTACTACAACGGGAATACAGTTGACTTTTCCTTGGTGAACCAAACGTAGTGGGTAAGCGGTAAAGTTCTGGCCTCGCTTTCGGGAGGACGTGGGTTTGAATCTCCGTCAGGGCATCCGAGTTGGGTTTCCTGTGGTATCCCCAACTTACTCCAGGTGAATGCAATGGGCGTATTCCTTCCCATTCCTTGTCCCCATCCCGCTTCTAATGACCTAGACGTCGACGACGCGTATAGCCATTAGTAATAAAAAAAATCCTTGGTGGCTTTTTTATTATATGCGTCTAACACACGGACCGTTTAATAGTTCGGTAAACACAGCTTTGTACAAAATCTTGAAGCATGCATCTGAATCGCAACTACAGTCCGCACCGTTACAGCATGGTTTCACGTTACAGTTTGTGCTACTACGATCAAGATAACTGTGAACATAGACTTGAGGCTTCCTTCCTTCGAAATTCTCAGTCGACTCACTCTAATAGCAGTTTTACGACGCATCTGAGGAAGGTCAGATCCCCATTAGAAGGGGTTCCGTTTAGTTAAACGTCTATTGGATCAAAACAAAGATGCTAAAACTTTACAGAACTGTTGCTTTACGGGACTGAAGAAGTAGAGACAATGTACTATATTTCATAAATTGTCTTGTCTCACTGCTACTACAATCGTCAGATAGAATCTAGTCTATCGGAATCTGTTACTAATGACGTGGTTTAATTCAAACTTATCTCCTGGAATGAACGACGAAGAGTCATCCTGATATGTTGTGAACATATTTTAATCGTAAAATCAACCGCACGTAATATAAATCACTGGAAGCCAACACAAGCCGCCACGTATTTTTTAGTTCGATGCAGTATGGAATGAATTATTTTCCTGGCTTTATCCAGTCACATCTATTTGGCTGAACTTTTATGTTCTAGTTTCTAATGCTGCATTATTCTACTTGCTCTAAACCATCAACAGAAAATCACTATGCGTTTGCACTAGGGATTTAACGGATGTCATCTTTGCGGAAGCGGATGCTAAAGCGGATGTTTTGCGGAAGCGGATGCGTAGGTGGAAAAATAAATTTATAATTGTTCAGATTTTAATTTTTATCAAAAATAAATTTAAAAGCAAAATAGGTATATATTTTTTTCATTAGTTAAATGTGTGCCAATACTGCCATAGTGAGTTATTTTTTGACTCATCGGACTACTTGTAGGACGTGTTGGATGTTGTTGGAGGCAACCAACACGGGTTCTTGCTGTCGAATAAGGGAGCGTGCACAAACTACGTGGCTCGGTCCAGGGGGGAGGGTTTGTTGGAAGGCTAGGCTGGGCTACGTGGGGGGAGGGGGTCACAGTTCCGTGTTGGCATCCGCTAAGTCTAGATGTGCGACAGGGAAAGTGCTCGCCGCGCTGTAGCGTCGGGCGGGTCGAGTGCCCCACCGCACTCGGCTTTGCCGGCGGCAGTAGCGGCCACGTTGACGACCCGGCTATCGGAAACTGACTTGGCAACGGATATGAATCGGACGGCTACGGAACATGGTACGACGACCTTGCAACCGAACTCGGACTCGTGTATGGATACAACTGAGACCTTTCACACAACGCCAACGACAACCGGGCCTGCCCAAGGACACGACTCCCGTGGAAACAAGCGGTGCACCTCACCGCTCCTCTGTGGTAAAGCGAAGTTGTCGAGGAGTGAGAAGAGAGCCAGCCACAGTAAAATCAGCATCCCTGTGTCGCAGCTCGCCACCACTAACAAAGACAAAAAGGCGGGAAAAAAGAAGATAATAGGTGCCTTCTCTTTCCCAGAACCATCCGCCACACTGCAGTATCGTGGAACACCTACGGCCAAACACCGAAAAGCGAGCTCAGCCGGAGATAAACCGGACGGCGAAGGGTTCACGCTGGTGCGACGCACGAACAAGCCTCCGCCGACACTCGACCCCGGCAGAATAGAACTTAGAAACAGATATGACGTGCTGTACCAGGAAGGACCTGAGCAGCCGCAGCAGCAACAACAGCAGCCGCAGCAGCAACAACAAGAGCCGCAGCAACAACAACAGCAGTTGCAGCAGCTAATACAGCCACAGCAGCAGCAACAACAGCAGCCGCAGCACCAACAACAGCAACAGCAAATACAACAACAACAACAGCAGCTACAGCAGCAGCAGCAGCAATCAAAGTATTTGATTCCTCCTATTGTGGTACAATTTCAAAACAGTTATAAGGAACTGTACCAAATGATCAAAGGCACTCTGGAAAATCAACCCTTCAAAGCCAAGTCGGCCGGAGGCGATAAGGTCAAGCTAACCTTCAGTTCGACCGACCACTACCTTAAGGTGACCGCAGCGTTGCAGAGGAAGGGCATACCCTATTATACCTTCCCTTCTGCTGCCGAGAAGATACTGAAGGTCGTCCTCCGTGGGATGCCCTCAACCTTGCCAACTGATGATATCAAGGAAGAGCTTGAAGATCTCGGACTTGACATACGCACAGTGGCCCAGCTGAAGAGACCTGACACTTCAGACATTATGCCACTCTTCTTGGTGGTCATGCCCGACAGGCCCCAAAATATAAAAATCTTTCAAATGGAGTCTCTTATGTCACTGCGCATCTCAGTTGAAAAACTGAGATCCTCCAATGGCCCAGTCCAATGCTTCAACTGTCAGGCCATAGGACATGTCGCTCGCCACTGCAACATGCCCTCAAAGTGTGTAAAGTGTGCAGGAGCACACTTATCAAACGACTGCACTCTAAAGAAGGGAGAGGGCAGTCCCAAATGTGCAAATTGCGGTGACCAGCATGTGGCCAGCTATAAAGGCTGCGTTACCTTCAAACGGGAAGGGACAGGCAGCGTGGGGTCGCTGCAGAACAAGCTGCCAACGCGCAAAAGCAACGCGAGGAAAAGAAAAAACAGGATTCCGGGAACACCCAGCCACTGGCTGACAAACCCACCACAGAGCAAAACCAACCACGACGGGGCGACAATAACGCAACCTCCACGACGTCTCAGAAGTCATCCAAGACATCTCAGAAGCCACCAAAGCGCCAAATCCCGCAGGAAAAGGCACAAGGACCCAATAAGAAGAAGAACAACACCAAACCGTAAAAGAAAACAACTCCAACGACCTCATACGCGGAGGCAACTACTAGCCAGTCGCGAGACCCTAAAGAAGCACTGCCACCAGTGGCGGAAACTCAAGACTTGCCTACTCAAGCAAGGCAAAACCACCAACAGCACCACCCACTCCCCACACAAATCAATGAGGGAGGAGCAGCTATAGATCGTCTGTTCGACATTGTTGGGTCGCTTCTGACAATGTTAACGACACTACTGACAAAGTTTGATCAACTGGCCGCGGATATAAAATCCGCAATAACGACAGCTCACCGAGCCGACCTTCCACAGAACTCCCACACCAGTCATGGACAGAGTTAACATAGACGGCATATCAATATGCATATGAAATGCCGACGGCATCTTCCAACAACTCGGCGAGTTTCGGCAATTCCTACGTGAAGAGAACGTGGACATATGTCTTGTAGCCGAAACACACCTAAAACCTGGTCTCAGGGCAACGGTAGCCAACTACCTATGCTACCGTCATGACAGACCTACTGCGGGAGGAGGAGTGGCCATATACCTTAAAAGAGGCATCCCTCACCATATGGTACACACTCCACCACTGCAAATAATTGAAGCAACGGCAATCGAAATGGCAACCACATCGGGACCGGTCACAGTCATCTCAGCCTATAGACCCCCACGGAGAGCACCAATAGAAGATGATATCCGCCAACTGCTCACCCTTAGGGGCAAGCTCCTTATTGGCGGTGACTTCAATGCCAAGCATCCTGCATGGAAGTCACGGGTCAGCAATCCTGCTGGGAATCAACTATATAGACTGTGCGTCAGGAACAACCTCCAGGTCTGTGGCCCAGACGAACCAACGCACCACCCAAGGAGTGGAAATCGTCCAGATGTTCTAGACATCGTAATCACCCGAGGCATCGCTGGCTTCGCCTCTGCCTACACCATGAACCGACTTTCATCGGACCACTCCCCAGTTATGGTGGACATTGATGTTGGCTCATGGAGACAAGTCATACCAAACCTAATCGACTACAACCGGACAAACTGGGAACTGTTTAGAGAAGAAGTCACAACATCCCTTCACCGTGTGCACCCACTGAACGAAAGACAAATAGACGCAGATATAAAACAGGTCACATCAATCATACTTGACGCTGCAAATTCTGCGACGCCCCCTCCAATAACTAGACACCAGTCACGACAACTCCCACCGCACCTGTTAGCACAGATCAGGAACAAAAACAGAGTGGCTAAGGAGTGGAGGCTAACGAGGCAACCTGACACCAGACGCCTCCTCAACCGCCTGCAACGGGAGTTGAAAGCGGCTCTCCAAGAGCATCGCAACAGGGAATGGTCAGCGCGCCTGGCAGCCCTCAATATAAATGCGAACGACGGAAACCTCTGGAACGAGACCCGCCGCTTCACTAAACGACGCACTAGACTACCTCCACTACACGGCGAAAGAGGTCTAGTTTTCAGTGACGTGGACAAGGCTAACGCTTTAGCCGACCATTTTGAAAAGCAGTTCAGACCCGCGCAAGACAACGACGAGGAAGAATCAGCAGGGATACGCAGAAGACTGGCACGCTTTCTCGCCGCTGACGATGAGGGGTATGAAATTGAGGCAATTACTGCTGAAGAAGTCCGGCATACACTCAACACACTAAACTCCAAAAAGGCACCCGGCAATGACAAATTGGGTAACAAACTGCTAAAGAACCTACTACCTCTGGCCATTGAATACATAACAAAAGTATTCAACCTGATCCTCCGCACCCAGCACTATCCTAGATGTTGGAAGCAAACTATTGTGGTTGGAGTTCCAAAACCAGGGAAAAATGGAATATTCCCTCAGAATTATAGGCCCATAAGCCTACTACCATCATTGAGCAAGGTCTTCGAGAGACTAGTACTCAAACGCCTAGATGCTCACATACAAAGGGAAAACATCATACCCAATTTCCAATTTGGATTTCAGAGGGGTCACTCAGCTGTTCAACAAATCCTAAGAATAGTTGAACGCGCCACGACTACATTTAACTACAGAGGCTATTGCCCACTGGTCCTGCTTGACGTGGCGCGGGCTTTCGATTCGGTCTGGCACAGCGGACTGCTGTATAAACTGTACAACCAGGGACTACCCGGCTCACTTGTTAAACTCATCCGCAGCTACATCTCTGGAAGGTCATTCAGAGTGAGGGTTGGTAATGACCTAGCCACACGCCGCCCCATTCACGCAGGAGTACCACAAGGGTCAGTACTTGGCCCAGTGCTGTATAATCTCTTCACTTCTGATATCCTGGCTCCGGCAAACGTCCGCACAGCTCTATATGCTGATGATACAGCATTTTTCACCGCCCACAAATACAAAACTGAAGCCATCAGACGACTCCAAGCAGTTCTTCAACAAACTGAGGCATGGGCAAGACGCTGGCGAATAATCCTCAATACAGCTAAGACCCAGGCAATTATGCTGACGAGGCGCCTCGGGAAGCGCAACAGACAGCGGGACCGAACTCCAAACCTACATCTTAACGGTGAAATCATCGCGTGGTCACCCACCGTCAAGTACCTCGGTGTGACGTTAGACTCCCGTCTTACATGGAGGCGCCACATCGAGGATGTTCGACTGAAAGTAGCAGCGAGACTGCGTGAGCTGTATCCCATCCTCAATACTAACAGCTCATTGGCAGCCAACACCGGGGTCAGTGTGTATTGCAGTCTGATTCGTCCCGTGATGGAATATGCGTGTCCTGTCTGGGGATACGCTTCCAAGACTGGATTGGACCGTCTGCAAGTATTGCAGAATAGAGCACTCCGGCGAGCACTCCATGTGCCGACCAGATTTCCCACAGCCGACCTGCATGCAGCTGCAGGTGTTCCGTACTTAAAAGAAAGGATAATCCAAATAACCACCGCTTTCTATAGAGCTGCAAGGAAATCCACTAACCCTCTCATTGCCAACCTAGGGCAATATTACGATGCCTTTGATAAACACAAGAGACCACTGTCAATATTGACTAGAAATTGATACCACATGAGCGAAAGAAAAGACATACCATAAGTAAAGAACAACATCTTGAAATGACTGAAGGAAATGTCAAACGACAAACCCTTCTCCCCAACTGCTTCTAAAATATAAAAGCAGAAAATGCTCTGATGTGTGTGTTTGGGGGGGGGAGGGTGGTTCCAAGCCAGGCCACGTAGGTTTCCTAACATTTTTCACAGTTAAAATGAGGAACAGAACTCATAACAGCATGTGAATATTTATTTCCGTCATTTAATTATTTACAATGGTGTGACAAGAGTAAACAGTACAAAATGTCTTCTAAAATCAAAAGGGGAAAAAAAGCTACGTGCTACGTGGGGAGGAGGGAAAGGGGGGAAGGGGGGTTAGTGGCAAAAGCCACGTAGGGCTACGTGGGGGGGTCCACAGGAGGCCAAAATGGAGCTAACGTGGTTTATGCACGCTACCTAAGATATGGATATTGATGGAAGCTACACGAGTGTGAGATAAGGACACATGAAGTGCCGCGAGAAAGTATTGCTTGGAACATTTTGTTGGTCCCCTCCTAGTAGCGTGAATCCTACGGTAGTTCTACACGGAGGTCTTATAAGTTGCTCGGAGAATAGGACGAGTTACTTCACATGTAAGTTCAAATTTGTACATTCGTCGCTTAGGCAATAACACCGTTCAATTAATTGCTACTTTTACTGCAAGATCGTCAGAAAAAATAACAGCCACTGTGTTATTAGCTAAGCGACGATGAGCAAATCGTATAAAGAGAATAGAATAATATATACTGCAATGTAAACAAAACATCCGCTATACATCCGCATTAAAAATTGAGGATGCGGATGAAAAAGAGCGTGTAGAATTTCACGCGAAAGTTCCGCACTTGCAGATGCGGATTCGGATCGCCGTTAAATCCCTAGTTTGCACTTAACTGACGACTGTGTCGAGAATGGTTGATACTACATCTTTGTTGAGTGTTACTTTTGATTCAGTTGCCCATAAAATGGACTGACCAGGGCAGCATTTAGGCATTGTGGGCCCCTAGGATATACATGTGCTGCGGGCCCCCCTGTCGGCGGTGGCCCCTCTGACCGGAGGCTTTATTTCGAAATTGCGCCAAAAAAATTATTGGCGATCTTTTTTTTTTTTAGCTCTACCACTTGTGGTGCGGGTCCCCCTTTGTGGTGGGGGCCCCTTCGTGTTGCGGGCCCCTAGGTCTACAGGCTATGGAGCCTATGCTGAAATGCGGCCCTGGGACTGCCAGTGATATTCTACCACTTTATCTCCTTACATTGTGTCATTCAGAATGCAGAATTTCTAATACACATCAAACGTACGATCTTGGTCTACAGTTCCAATACGGCTTCGGGTATGTGACGCAATTAATGAAGTTTTCATCCTGTGAAGTCTCTTTATTCGTAATGTTCAAATAGCCAAATTAATGCCCAGAAAATGCAAGCTGCTCTCAGCAAACTCAAGGTACTGTGAAATAGTGTTATGGCACTTTCCATTGGATGACGGACAGCGAAAGCTATCTAGAGCATCGCGATACCCAACCAGTAAGAAAGACCGTTAACTGCTGACGCGTGTTTCTTTTCCATTACTATTTACATCCAGATGACTGTATAGAGAATTATGAAAACAAAATCGTCACTCTTGGCAACTGTTCTCGGTTACGACGAATTCTAGCCAAAGCAACTAGGAACATAAGTAAAATTTGAAAAATAAAGTACTAATAGTTAAATTGAAAAAAGTATGATGATTCTGTATGTACTTTATGAAATAAAACAAAAAAATTGAGATGTGTGTTGTTTTTTTAAAAAAAAAAGTCTTAATACAAAATTAGGGAAATCGTTAGTAAAGAAAGAATTACAACAAAATAGAAAAGAGATGGCTTAAACTCTGAGACATAACTGATCGTATTTAACTTAATGGAGGATATAGAACAAAAGATAATTACCGAGCGGGGCGGTGTAACGGTTAGCGTTCTCGCCTCGCATTCGGGAGGACGGCGGTTCGAATCCCCGTCCGGGCACCCAGATTTGGGTTTTCCATGGTTTCCCCAAATCACTCCAGGCAAATGCCGGGATGCTTTCTTCAAAAGGCCATGGCCGAATTCCTTCCCATTCCTTGCCCCCCATCCTTTCCCGTCTCTAAAGACCTCGATGTTAAAAAGAGACGTAAAGCAGTTACAAAAAAAAAAAAAAAAAAAAAAAAAAAAAAAAAAAAAAAAGATAATTGAGGAAGTGTTTGTCATGGACACATGAAGTTAGAAATATTGGTATAGTATAAAAGGAAAAGATAGAAGACTGCAGACTGTCGGTATTTGGAGAGAGGAAAGAGAACTCAGAAAGAATAAGTTTAATATCGAAACTTCGGCTCTCGTTGTCTTTCTCGCGGAAAGGTAGACGTAATAACTGAATGCAGAGTGTTTATATATAAACCTTTATGCACCAATTAACAACTAAGAAAAGTAAGAGGGTATCAATTTCACTGGACAAAGCGAAATACTGTTATCATTTCTACCATCGAGATTGAGTTTACTTGTCATAACATGACTTTAATTTTTTTTATTGGTCTTTGGTCCTGCCGACCATACAGACATCTTCTAGTTTTACAATTTTTATATACATTTCAGGCTTGTTATCTTTACTTCCTTTTACAACGTGATGCTACAGTTACACAAATCTTTGTAAGTTGACACATGTCTGTAGTTGTGATTAACATTTATATGATGTTTAACTATAACTATTAACTAGACGGCTCTTGATTATATTACTCTAAATATCTATGTTAATGCAGTTTGAACTTTTATATATAATAGGAAATATACTTCCTCTCTTATTGTTATATTTAATACAGTTTTGACATTTTAAACAAGGTTTGATTGTACATAGTTATTTACATAATAGTGAGAAGCTTAATTCAGTTAATACAGAGTTTACACAAGAGTTTTAATTTAGTATAAACATTGTTTGAATTGGCTTTACCGTGTTTTTCCCCTAATCTTTACTATTATTGTTTGTCTTGTTTCTTTGTAATGAATATATTTATGTGAGGCTTTTGCATTGTATATTTTCCTTATATTACACCCTAATTTGAGCTAACCGTCTTTATGGTTGCTTGCTACGTTTTATACATTACAATTTAATGTTTGCTTCACTAAGGAAAATAGCAATCGCCTTGTATACATCTTCTCGTTTTGAATTGAGCAGGACAGGTACGGAGACGGGAAGGGGAATTTTAATCTTTACCAGACTTGTGTATAGGTTTTTTGTGGGTAACAGGTTGCGGCTGCAGGCCAGGACTATGTGATTTATATCTGATATCTCTCCTTGATCCCCCGGACAAAACGGGGAGTGTTCCACTCCGATTTTGAATAGGTGTTGAGGGTAACATCCATGTCCCAGTCTCATTCGAATAATAGATGTTTTATGCCTTTTACTTAGTGTGGAATTCCCGAACCATACTTTAGTTGGAATATTAGGTTGGATTTGTGAGTAATATTTTCCTCTTTCGCATTGTGTAGTAGTCCATGAATTGGACCAGATTCGAAAAGCCTCTTTTTTAATAATAGATATGAAATCTGTATGTGGAAGTTGAACGTATTGTATATCTTCTTCTATTGTGCTTGCTTTGGCTATGCGGTCGACTGTTTCATTATGCTGAATACAGGCATGCCCCTTTATCCATAACACGTGTATCTCTTTATTCTCTGTCGAAGCTGTGTACATTAAGTTTAGTATCTCTAATAGAGGTTTGTTCAGTCCGTTCCGCTGTTTTGAGTTCTCGAGTTTTTGCGCCACGCTTTTGGAATCTGTTAGAACCAGTATTTTGTTGTAGCGTTCTTTTCCGTACTTAATAGCTTCTCTAACAGCTAATGTTTCGGCCGTATATATCGATGTTTCAGCTGGTAAACGCACTCTCTTCGATTCGTGAACGGAAGGACAGAAATAGGCATATCCGACTGCGTCCGTAGTTTTGGAACCGTCCGTATAGATCTGTACAAAATCTGGCCAGGTTTGTTTCAAAAGCTGTTTGTCTTGGTATTTGCTGATCACTTAATTCGCAAACAGGAAGTCATGACTCATGGACGGTGAAGAGTTATGGCGGACGGTGGAAAAATACCGAGAGGTCACGTGGGGAGACCATAAGTCGTAAAAGGGGAAACAGCTCGAGAGAGGACTGGAGCTGACGTTATCTGCAAACGGAGGAAATAAGAGAAATAAATAATGGCGTGGGAAAATTTAAATATAGGAATAGTCCCAGTGGAGAATAATGCAACTATGCAGCCTATAATATATATCTACCCTCCACTGTTCGTTCTACAGAATAATATACTGCTTCACATCTCCAGCTGGAATTGATTTGAAACGATGTCTCGAAAATGCCTCCTGAGAAACTACAAAGGTATATAATTTTTAAGTACTTCAGTTACTAACTGTGAGAAGTTGTATGGATAGTTTTCAAGATTAGGACTTGCTTGTAGATGGATGTAGTCGACGCACTGAATTCAGAATACTATACTCGGATAACATATGAGAAGTCCACTTTGAATTATAACATTTCTGTCTGTAGCTGGAAGTTTGTGGTAGCATTTTAAATAAGAAACGAGCTGTAATGTAGCTAGCAAATAGCTTCTCAAATTTTATGACACTAAAAAAGGATTTTCTCGACCGGGAGGACGTGGGTTCGAATCCCTGTCCGGCCAGCCCGATTTGTATTTTCCATGGTTTCCCCTAATCACTCCAGGCGAATGCCGGTAGGGTTTCTACAAAAGGCCATGGCCGAATTCCTTCCTCTGTCCTATTCCCATCCCGGCTGCTACGACGACCAGCCGTAATTTTTTTTAAAAGAAAAATTGAAATAATATCCCAGTAAGTGTTATATCTTTGATGTAAGATTAATGACTGACAGCCAGTAAACTTCGTGCCAGTCGCATTAGTAACACAGCTTAAAATACCGAGCGTGATGGGTGAAAAGTAATGTTTTGGTCAGGCATTTGGGAGGACGCAAGTTCTAATTCCCTCCAGTTCGGCCATCCAGATGTCCCTTATCCACGGTTTGCCGAAATCACTCAAGACAAATACCGGGAGGTTACTTTCCCGCATCTAATGACCTCGACTTCGACGAGGCGCAAAGCCACCAGGAGGGAAAAGAAGGAATGATCTGCGTTTATCGTATGTGGTGACATAAAACCTGGTCGTAACTTCTTTCTAAGGACCGATCCTCTGCGAAAAACAAAGTCATTAATTTGTTTTTGAAAGAGAAGGGTATTCAGTTCCGTCTCCTGTTCGGCGATACAGAACTCAATGTTTCATATTATATACAATCAATTTAGGCAAGCCTGATATGGCACTGGAAGCTGTTAAACGTATGAGTTTAGTTCAGCCAGAATCGCCATAATCTCGTCAAGCGCTAGATAGATAGATAGATAGATAGATATGTTCACTTTGATCCCATGTGAGAATAATCTCGGGGATGTGGAACAGTACATACACTTATTAGTAATGTCAATATTACTATATAATTGATAATATTATATATTGTCAAGAAGTTAGTTATGACCAATTAGTATAACCAATATTTCCTGTAATCTACAAATACAATCCCGAGTTAGTTAATACTTATTATGGGGAACAGTGTATAAACTTGTTACCAGCATCTAACAATCAGTTATTTTCTTACCAACCAGTTACCACAACTCATAAGCAGTCAATTACTTAAAAACCTGTTAGTATCATAATTTTTTACAGCAGTTTTTGAGTGCATGATATCCCATGTTAGTTACTATGTATGAGTGAAATTTTGTAAACAGTGTAATTACTTCATTTGTCAAAAGTTTCAACAGAAAGAAAAACCATATACCATTTTAGTAATTGTGGACAACTTTGTCACCTTTCCCTTCCATACACCATATATACTATTTTATCAGTCATTCTTAGTTACCAAATTCCAAGAAGAAAATTCTTTTACAGAGTAAAATGGATTCTGAAGCAGAAACTCTTTCAGTTTGGACTTAAAGTAGTTGGGTTTTTGTAGATAACATTTAATTTCTGTTGGTAAGACATTGAATAAGGAAGCTCCAGTAAATGTTAACCCTTTCTGTACAATTGACAGTGATTTGTAATCCTTGTGAATATTATATTTATTCCTAGTATTATGGCTATGTATGTCAGCATTAAGATTGAAGTGTTCAGGATTTTCCACTACAAATGATAGTACAGAGTATACATATTGTGCTGGCATTGTTAGTACACCCAGGTTTTTAAATAGATTTCTGCACGACGTCTGTGGGCTTACTCCACAAATAGTTCTTATAGCACGTTTTTGCAATTTAAATACCCTCTGTGCTTGTGACGAGTTTCCCCAGAATGAGATGCCATAAGTGAGCAGGGAATGAAAATATGCAAAATATACTAACTTTCTGGTTTCTATATTAGCTATTCTAGATATTACCCTAAGTGAAAATGTTGCAGAATTCAGTTTTTTAAGAAGTTGTTGAATATGCTGTTTCCAGTTCAATTTGTTATCTATACATACACCCAGGAATTTTGTGAAATTACTTTCATTGATTGCTTTTCCTTCTGATATCACATTATAGCTGTCCTTTGTTTTATTTTTTGTAACAAACTGAAGTAACTGTGTCTTTTCTACTTTAAGTATTAGTTTGTTGGCACTAAACCACCTGTTAATTTTCTTTATAGCATCATTTGCTGTGTTTTCGAGGTTTTGTGCTGATGGGTCTTTCAACGATATGCTGGTATCATCTGCAAAGAGAACCATGTGTTCATTATCACCTAGTATATGTGGGAGATCATTTATATAGATTAAGAACAGCAGAGGGCCAAGAATTGAGCCCTGAGGCACACCACATTTAACTATACCCCATTCTGAGTTTATAACATTTCCTGTATTAGCATCTTTCAGTGATACACATTGCTTTCTATTTTCCAGGTAAGATTTAAACCAAAGTCCTGGCTTACCACTAACTCCATAGTGGTCTAATTTACCTAGTAGAATCTCATGATCAACAGTCAAAAGCCTTAGCAAGATCACAGAATATACCTAGGGAATTTAATCTTTTATGCATTGATTCCAGTATGTTGTTTACAAAAGCAAAAATTGCTGAATCTGTTGAAACGCCTTGTCTAAAACCAAACTGTACTTTACTGAGTAGGTCATTCTGTTGTAGATGTGCATACACCCTTCTGAAGATTGCTTTTTCAAAGATTTTTGAAAATGCTGGTAGAAGTGAAATGGGTCTGTAATTCTCAATTTTTGAGGTATCACCCTTTTTATAAAGCGGTTTGATTATTGACTTCTTAAGTGAGTAAGGGAAGATACCTTCTTCAAAAGAACTATTACAAATATGACTAATAACTCTACTAATGCTGGTGTTACATTGTTTCACTACATGGGTTGAAATCTCATCATAACCAAATGACTTTTTATTTTTGAGGGATTTAATAATTTTTTCAATTTCATTTTGACTGGTGGGAAATAGAGACATAGGTGCTGTTTTTGGTGACAAGGATTTAAGTATTGCTATAGCATCCATATTCCCATTATATTTTCCTTTTATTTTTTCAGCAACTGTTAAGAAGTAGTTATTGAAATCACTTCCTACATAAGAGGGGTCATTTACAAGTTTATCATTAACGCTTATAGATATAGGTTTGTGTTCAGGGGATGATACAGTTGTTTCCCTTTTAATAATGTTCCAAACACTTTTTATCTTATTATCTGAACTACTAATCTCATCGTTTATGGCCAAACGTTTAGATTCTTTTATTACTTTGGTTAAAATTCTACAGTATGTTTTGTAATGTTGTTTGAGAAGCCTATTATCAGTATTCCTAACTTTTACATATAATTCCCTTTTATGTCTGCAAGATGTTTTAATACCAACTGTAACCCAATTTTTGTTTACTCGTTTTTGACCAATTGGAGCTAGTTTTGTAGGGAGACACCTGTCGTAAATTTCCAAAAACCTTTGGTGAAAGTAATTGAATTTATTATTTACCCCTTTTAATTTATAAACAGTGCTCCAGTCCTCATTGAGAAGTTCATCATTTAATGTTTTTATTGAATTGTTCTTAATGGCCTAACTCTGACAAATCCTTTCTTTTTGTTATTTTCATTTCCCACAACATCCAAATTAATTATTTGAGCATTATGGTCTGACAAACCATTTTCCATTGGAATTGTTCCATGTATTTCTAATTTATTGGGCTCTACAAAAATGTTATCAATAATGGTACTACTATTTTTTTGTGTTCTAGTTGGGAAATTTACAGTTTGATAGAGATTGAATTATCTAAGCATTCCTAGAAGATAATCTGTCTGGTTACATTCTACAGCAAAATTTATGTTGAAGTCTCCACAGAGGATAATTTCCCTTTTAGTTCGTGATAAATTTATTAGAACCGCTTCAAGTTTATTACAAAATTTACTGAAGTCTCCTGTGGGAGCCCTATAAACTGTCAGCACTATAAGATATTTGTTTTCTAATTCTAACTGTATTGCACAACATTCAAAATCTTGTCTATACAGTATTTACTTACATCTAACGATTTTGTCTCAGTATTTTCTCTTACATATATTGCTGCACCACCCATTCTCATCTCTGACCTGCAATAACATGAAGCTAATCTATATCCAATAAAAGGGAGGAAACATATTTCAGAATTCTTTAGACGATGTTCTGTCAGACATATGATATTTATGCTAAGATTCAATGATTTTTGGGTTTCTTCTATAGATATTATCAACTCATCAAGTTTGCTTGAGATACCCCTAATGTTCTGATGGAACAAAGCTATTTTGAGCACCAGAACCGAATAACCCGAGTTCAAAGATGGCACATCAGAACAACTGAAATCGAGTAAGTATGTACTAACTGCGGAGTTTTAACCGGAACAAAATGTAAATAGATCTGTGTCAACAATAACCTCACCGAGAATCCGAACCTGGTGGGTGAGCGGGTAATCTTCGAGAAGGTGCGGGTTCAGTTCCCCATCGTGTAATCCAGATTTCGGTTTTCAATGATTTCCCGATATCATTCCAGGCAAATGCTAAGATTGCTCATTTGAAAGGTCCTGGTCGAATTATTTCCCATTACTTTACCAAAGTTCTTTCCCATGCATTTAATTACGTCGACGTTGACGAAGCGTAAAAAATTAAGCAAAAATTGAAGACAGTTGTTAGTAGAGAGGATAACGCATAGTGAAACTGATGTATCTCCTGAATAGGGGAAGGAGTAATCCATTCATAAGTCAGTAATTGATTAAAAGGCCGGAGTAGCACAATTCACAGATGAAAACCCTATTAGCTTGAAGCAGAATATCTCTGGAAAGAAGTGGACATAACAGCTGTTGTAAGTCTTTTGTTAGCTGTCTAACTTGTAAGTCAAACACCCCAGTATCTCTTGTACAAAATGTGTAACAATGTTCCAGACTAGCTGGAGCCCCGCTGTTTGCAGAACAAAGTTCAAATGACCAACCATTCAGTCAGTGATATTTCGTAAATGACTCAATGTTTCGTTTTGTAATTTAAAAAATAATAATTTAATATTCACAATACATCCACGCTTGTAATGAGCTCCAAACTGGTTCAGTATCACTATTCAAACTTGTATATACATCATTGGCTAAACGAAAATTCTACTATGCAATGTTTACAGAAATTTTTTTGTTAAAATGTGCAATGTTGTTTAGGGGAAACGCCAACTTATCATCAGAGTGGGGTTCTGGGTTGTCACGACTGTTCGAGTTCACTCAATAAAAACTTGAACGACGCAAAAAGGCATATTTCAAAGGGCGTCTCCGGTCGAAACAAATTGTTACATGGCTGTGCAACCGATTTAACTACTCTGCGAGAAACCTTGCGATGTTCCTCTCATTCATGAAGCAAGGTCGAATTTAAGAAATAGTTCCCAATTCTGCCATCAAAATGTCTCAGGGTAACTTGACAGATTAATCAACTGCGCTATTTAACCACTAGTAAAAGCTCACCCAATCGATATATTTGAAGTGACAATACAATGTCTAACGTAGCGCTGAATAAAATCCAGTCGTTCTGGTGAAGATAAAATTATTTCTGTACTGTAGCTCCATTTCACAATCGTGAAATATTAATTAAGTGTTAGAATTCTGAAAAGAAATCAAATAAACGATATCAATTATCAAGGCCTTTACTTGAACTAAAAACTTTATAATGCTACATTAAACTTTTCTTCTTAAAGCCTAAACTTTAGTTTCGATACTTCCGCAGGAGGCTTACTAAGTTTATAATTCTGTCATAAATACAATGGTGTATAGTGTTGTAAACATGTATTAGTGATTATGATAAATGTGTGTGGCATGGGCGCCGGCAGGATTACTTTAAGGGAGGTGCATCTGGTTTTTTATTAAATAAATTATATATAACACTTATTAAATAAGGATTCTGAATTTATTGACAAGGTGCTGAAGAAATTTGGACAACAACCTAGGCGCCTTAATTTATAATCCAAACAGTGAACTTATTAATAAATTTTTTTGTTTCTTAATCTTTTTCTGTAAATTTCTTTCATATCGGGGGGGTGCAAGTGCACCCCCTTGCACCCCCCTCCCGGCGCCCATGGTGGTGTTTAACCATTTCTGTACTAGGGAGAAAAACGGGAAGAATGAAACATAGTGGCATATATCCCTGGCATTCAGGAGAATAGCTATTCTAATCCCATTGTTTTTTTTTAAATCACTCCACGCGAATACTGAGATGGTTCTTGAGAAAGGCCACGACCTTCCAATTACCTGCGGCATGCGGATGATGCGGTGGATGTGGCTGAATTGTACCTTCCTAGCAAAGTTTTCTCCACGGTCCCCATTTGACAGCAGCTTTCGTAGGGCCTGGGAATTCGTTCCGAACGTTCAACTTAATTGAAAAATTCTTAGCTTCTTGCTCCATATATTTCCTTCCTCCATGATTCAGCATAAATTCCTGTTTCTAGCAGCATCGTTGACCAGTGATACGATTTAAAGGGAAGAGTAAGCAAAGTTCGAAATTGTTTTGGTAGGAAACTGTGACACTCTTTGTACTCTGAGTTTATCCATGAAATTCTTAACGTCAGTTTTTATTGTTATCTTCCAGAATTAGACGTCTACTTTCATTTGAAACTATATGTGTATGGATTGCTTTATTGAACTACAGAAAGATTTGGACACCATTGCAAAAAATTAGAAATCAACATCATTTTTCTTGGTACTTCGGAGAAGACATTATTTTCTTCTTTCTCTCTCTTTTCGGGTTACAAATAACTTCATTTTAAATAATTTGTCGTGGTCGCTATATATACACCATTTCTAAATTTTTACGATATATTCCGGCTCATAAGCTGTCCACAAAAACAAATTTTACTGAAAAAGATTATTAAAATCGAACGTAACAGGAATTAATTAATTACTAATGAACTTCAATAATTTCAATATGTTTTTATATATTTTAGAAAACAAAACTAAAAATTCAGAGACAGTGTATGTAATAACTCAACAATTTTAAATGAATTAAATTTTATGATCTTTATATCTCATATAACGATCATCGCTTTAAACAGATAAGAATCATTTTTCTTTATATCTTCACGGAGAAAAAACTTAAAGGACTTTACGTAAGCAACAATGCAACGACAACGATTTGATTTTCGTTATTTGGGTATTACTCTTTAAATCTAAAACATTCATTTTATTTTCACAAGTTAAGCACAACCGAAAGAGGTTATGATCAATTACACTTTTATTTTCCGGCAGGAATTTAGGCACCCTGTCAGCCATAGCAAACTAGAATGCTCCAATTTCTGATTGCGACATAGTGAATGTAATCCTGAATGCATATTAGCGGAGGTTGTGGTGGGGATTATCCGATAACCGTGGAGCCTCAGTTTGGTGACGATTCTTATGGAACTCGACTAGACAAATCGAAAGTAAAGAATAATTTATTTTGTTACCTCGCCTAGTTCTCGAGACATCGAACTTGAGTCGACACGATTATCGTAGAATCGCTCCCACAGTGTAATTTAACTATAAATTAAGTTGGGTGGTCCAACTTGTCAATTGTATAGGAATAAAATCTTTGTTTTAACTAAGCGATATAAGCACAAAATCGCAGCTAACATAATTTTCTAAACATTGCCAACGAGACAAAATTGTTTGGAATTAGATGTAAAATATCCATCATTATTAGGTCTACCTTTTACTTTGATTTAGGAAATTTAATATGTCTATACTGAAGCGAACTTATTTAAAAATCAGACGCACACTTTGTAATGGCATACACGCTAAATTAAAGTACAGACGAAGGATTGTTTTAACATGCCGCAGTAAAACAAACCTTTGTGATATTGAACATTGGAAATAAAATTATACCTTTCTTTTAAGATAGCTACTGTAAGGCTTTACGCATTGTCGACGTCAAGGTAATCAGAGCCGGTAAAGGACGAAACGGGGGGCGGAATGGGGGGCAAGGATCGGAAATGAATTCGGCCTTTCCGCCTGGAGTAATTTCGGGAGAACGTGAAAAACGGAAATCTAGATGGCCGGACAGAATTTTGAACCCGCGTATTCCAGAATGCCTGGCCAAAACGTTAGCACCTATCCACCACGCTCGGAAGATAAAGCTTCTGCAAAAAGTTATTTCGACGTAGTATAAGGAAATTGTGAAAAATATTTGCGCAACGCTAAGACAAGTCAAAATCCCAACATATATATACGATTTTAAACAATTTAACAAAAAGAAAACAGTACTCCGGATACCTTAAATAATAATGCTCTCTTTCTTATTATCACACCTAGAGTCTAACATTGCAAGCAGGATAATAATATAGTTTCTTAATTTCTGTTACACATTATACAACTACAGTAATTGCAGAGGTGCAGGGAATTATCTCCAATTTTATACTGAAATCAGTTTCATTTCTTTCAAGGTAATAAAATATCTCTACATTAAAAACTTGGGTAGCAGTATTTAAATTTGGTGACTGCAAGACCATTAACTTCAAGTCACTACATGACTGATCAGCAGAAAGGTTTGTTGCGCAATATCTGTTCCCAGAGACACTATGTCTGTTCCTGAGAGCTGTGGGCTAGGATAAACATTGAGACTTTTTTCTCAAATATTTATCTTCCTCTTCAAATCCCTTCAGTGACTCTGGACTAAGACATTATCATGCGACAATTTTCGTTTGTTTACATTCAATACTTAACAAGACCTACAGGACCAATTACGCTTTATTTCTTTCAGATATAAAACATAATGGGGCCTAAAATGGATCACCATTCATCAATTTTAGTCTTACGGACACAACTGTCTTAAGAGTTATTTGACTTCACCGTATCTGAAGAAATATTAAACATCATTCTAAAGTACCAGACATTTTAGTTTCTCTTTCATTTATTACTTTCTGAATTGACTCTAGGTACGTCCAATGGCTAATACAGAAACGTTTTACCCCTTCTTGTGCCGTTTTGTTCGACATCTCATGTTTATAATTATAGCATGGCTCATAATTCTTGGTTTATGGTCTAATGAATCCTTTATTAATGACCTCCAGTTCCTTATTTTAACCTCAGATCTGATCGTTCAGGTAACTGTTCATTTTTACTCACGATAAATTGATTTTCTGAGATGCAAAAATATTTTTAGCATCGTTTAAAGTAAATAGCTAACAACTGAAATAATTGGCGTACTTATGTGATTGTCATAACATGAAATCACATATGTAGAGAGCGTTTCGGCAGAATTCTTTTGACCGTTGCTTGAATATGGGTCATAATTTGTGGCAAAACCATATCCAATTTAATAAAGGAGAGAGCATGCTCATATTGAAGAAGAAATTTTATAATCTTTTAATAATGTAACTTCTCAATAATTTTGACCTTCGACAAAATTGTAGTAACAGATTAATTGTAGCCCACAACTGTACCCCTGAATCTTTCCATTTGCTCTGATTCATACTCTTGGAATGTTTGGCCTCTCATACTTACTAATGAGGTTGCAAAGCAACGGAAGTTCTCCAGAATCCGCTTTGGATTTTTCCAGCGAATGCACATGGACTGCTAAAAACTCGCCACATGCACAGTGAAGTTAACGATTGCGAAAATCACCTGCACATGTGGCTCGAGTATAATGCCGACAGACTATACAGGAAGAGGATTTTGTAACAGTGAGAACTTTCCCGGCAAACGTAACCACTCCTACAATGCTGCTAATGGTTGAAAAGAAAGAAATTTCGGCAGTGCTCTATCCGTTATCTCTGGACAGTATCGAAGTTTCAAGAAGCAACCATGACACGCAGAAGGGACGGCCCTGGTATATTAGCTTGTATTTTAAATTAGTGCGATATCTCTTTATGTTCGTTGGCTGCAATTCTTCCAATTGGTGACCTTTTGCAGGAACAAGTTAGTTAGCTTATTCACAGTGTGGCTTAATGCGTCGCACAACGGATCGGGAAGGTTCATTGGGACCGGACACGACCCCAGAACCGGCCGTCCTGACCTCTGTTTTCCGCAAAAATCAAGGCGAATGCCGAAACGGCCTAGTCTCCGCCTCATGAGCTATACATTTCACTAACAAACAAATTACACCTATCACACACAAAACATAGTTACACATTTAACATACAGCACACAGATGGTATCTCTTCACCTCCTCCATTAGTACATAGCACGACCATGCAGCACGTATAAAATGCTTGGCGTACAAGGGCATGCGGCCGTAAAACCTAAAGCTCCAAATTTGACCATAAGGGAGCGTGCATGAACTACGTGGCTCGGTCTAGGGGAGGGGGGGTTGACTGGAAAGCTACGTGGGGGGAGGAGGGGAGGGGTCCGAGCCAAGCCACGTAGCTTTTCGTTCATATTATTTGTAACAGTTAAAATGAGGTACAGAACACGCAACAGCATATAAATATTTATTTTCGTCATTTAAGTATCTCCGTATGTAATTTACTATAGTCTGAAAAGAGAAAAACAGTACAAAATGTCTTTTGGAATCAATAGGGATAGCTACGTGCTATATGGGTGGGGAGAGGGGGGTTAGAGACAAAGGCTACCTGGGGGGGGGGGGGAGGGAGAGGGAGTTCACAGGAAGCCAAAATGGAGCTACGTGGTTTATGGACGCAGTGAAAACTGGAATGTTAAATGAGTTGGGTTGGGAGCAATTAAAAGCCAGGAAGTGGACGAAAAAAGTTAATTGCATTTAACTATTTTTTTTTTTTTTTTTTTTTTTTTTTTTTTTTTTTTTTCCTTCAGTGATGACAAAAAATTAGAAATTTGCAATACAGGTATGTTTCTCACAGACTGAAAAGACAAGGTTTTTTTCCCCCTACAACTTCTTGTTTACCTCAAAAAAAAAATCATTCACACTACAGTTATCATATGGTTGACTTATAACGATATAAAACCAGAAACGTGGGGCGCGTATCAAGGAAATTCCAAATCATTTACCGAGCATGGTAACAAATCCCCGTCCAGCCATCCAGTTTTCTGTAACTCAGGTGATGGGCGAATTCCTTCCCTTTCCTTGCCCAGCCCTTCCCCGCCTCTAATGACCTCAACGAATGCCTTCATTTGTACGACTCAAAAAAACTTACAGTGATGTTGCGCTCACTTCAAGTTTTTATTCTTACAATTGCAAATTTGGTAGAAATTTAACCTGGCGATGAAATCGAAAAAGAATTATTTATGTTAAAATTGGATGGCTTATTTCTGATGCGGATACTAAACGCAGGAAACTGGTAGGTTTAAAAAAATCAACACGATTTCAGTCATAAGGGAAGTATGATGATCGAATCAGACTGAAAAATTTTAGCAATGCTAACGTCGAAGAGTTTGTATCGAACATTGAAGAAATCCAAAGTAAATATTCGTGAAATCTAAAAGTAGAGATATATGGAAACTTTCAAACGATCATATTTTTTATCGCAATTATGAATAATTACAAAATCAGAATGAAAGATTTGAGTTTCAAGCAACACAGAATACGCTGTAGTATCTAACAGCACGCTCAGGTCTAGAGTTATGTTTATACAAAGAACAAAACAATAATCACTAACAGCTTTTAGCCATTAATAGGGAAGCATTCATCAGGAATCTTTTATTTTTTACGTTACTGTGGCATTCTCCGAGAGAGAATCGGAATCGGAAAGTACAACAGAAATGTCTGTATCATGATAAAATTTAGCTAAATCAATTAGGAAACGCTATAGTTACTTCAAAAAATGGGGGAATTCCATTTTTTAAAGGTTCAATTCCAAAGATCCATTCGACAAGTCAGAAATGTTGGCTGTTCTGCCCCACCCGTTCTGCCAACCGTATTGTCTCTGCTGCCAATTGCCCGCGCTTTTCCCCCTCCACCCGCTTTGCTGTTGGCACAGCGCCACCACCGAGCATACCCCAAGGTTGTTTTTATTGGAAGGTTTGCGCGCCGGCCGGAGCAGTCGCAGTTCATTCTGAGCTCGTCGTATTGGCTTGTTGAGTGGAGTAATCATGGCACAGCTGGCTCCTACTGTAAAACTAAACAACGGTCATCTGTTCCCTCAGATAGGTCTGGGAACATGGCAGGTAAGATTTTCAATATTTACTGCTTGTAGCTTAATTATCGATCATTAGTTTTCACTTGAAATAGAATCTTTTGTAACTGTCAGTAAATGACAGATTTATAATTTTGTGCTGTTCCCGCGTAGTAAATTGTTGGAAACTATTTTACTATTTACAGTATTGGAGGGATAGTGTAAATTATGTACGTGTGCTTTACATTAAGTATGCTTTTGTTTTGAGCTTAACTGTTTGGTCCGTTTTTTTACATGTAAATTTGATAAATGTTTTACTGTAGAAGCAGATTGTAACTCGGTGAATTGTAGTTCCTTAAAGCGGATAGCGTTAAATGTACTCATCTGTTAAAGTGCTCGGCGTTGCGTGGAACTGGAATCTTGCTTTTCGTACGTTGTGGCTTGGGCTATTGTTGCCTTGACATTCAATAATGGCTGCGTCTGGGCGGATTTGTTGCGGACTACACAGTTTCAAGGACATGGCAGTGATTTTACGCATTTGTAAAAAAAAATTGTGGCCGCTTGGTGGAAATGATTTCTCTGGAAGCAAAATTTTTCGGCAGAAAATGTCTCTTATTTTACTTTTTTGTGAGCTTCATCTAATCTTGCCAGATGCATTGCTTTTGACGAATGTTGAATTTGTTGTTACTCGTCAAATATTCGGATTGGCCGTAGGAAAACAACTATGCCGTTTTATTGCACTGGAGTAGAAATTCTAAATGATAATGGCAACATTAATTTGCCGACGCCGTCATGTACTGGTTAAATTTGGCCATGGCTGCCAATCTGCTATGTTGACTGTAGTAGTGTGGTGAGATGGATTATTTTAGTTAATTTTATTCTCTGAATTCCAATCTATTATTACTGATTTATACGTATAAGAGTCAAACGTACGTCGGGAGAAGTTCGTTTCAGAGACTAAGATTTCCAATTTCGTCCATTGTTGAAATAATTTTTCTGCTTAAAATCTACCAATTCTTTTGACTTGATACTGGTCAGTATTTTGCATTGGTAAGAACTAATTTGAAACGTACACAACTCTTTTAAATTGCACTAAATGCTGCAGTTACTTTAACCATTCAGAATATTGACAAAGTTCCTGGACGGTCCAGGCTGGATCCATTAAATAGTACATGCAAACTCTGATCTAATGGTATTGTATGATTCAGTATTACTTTGCACTCGGGGTTTTTCATATTCTGAAACTGGGTTTTGTGGGGTTTTCTTCACCTTACGTTGCGTGGCGCATTGATATGTTTTTAGGACGTTGAGAAAGCTAGTAATTAAATACAGGTGGTTTATTTTGTAAATTTAGTAGAGTTGTAACCTTTTTTACTCCAGATTGTTTATACTGTTTGTCGTACGTTAGGGTATCTTGCAGAATTAAGTGGATAGATTCCATAGGAAACAACTGTACCGACAATGAGCTTTCTGAAATTTAAATTTTCTATGTATTTTTGTTTCGACTATTCTGTCGAGTTTATTTTGTTTCTTGATTATTTTTAAAGAAATTTTGGAGTTTTGTTTGCACCCGAGATAATTCCTTGTATACGTGCAGATCCCACTAGTTATTTATATAGGTTGCCCGTCAATCGCAGCATGGTGTGAGGTCAGAGGTTAGTGTGGAAGAAAGTAGTAGTAGCAGTATTAATGTTGTGAAGGAAAAATGTAGCAGTGCCCAGTAATCCAGTTTTAAAAGTTGTTATTAAAGACTCCGGCATTCTATATTTTGGTTTTAGGTGAATGCGCGGATGGTCCCTTATGTCTGTGCCGATTTTCTTCATTGTTCACAATGTTCTCCTGGCTCTGTATGTAATATTGTAGAGCCCAGTTGAGAAAGGGGGTATTGCTTATACGCTTCATACTAATCTGCAAACGGTGAAACTATTTTGCTATTCTTATTATACATATGTATGGACATGGTTAATAACTAGAAATGTTTGCTATTTATATCCTGTTACTGTGAAAACCTTTTCCTTTCCTCCTTTGATGTGTGCATTATGGCATTGAATAATCTGAAGTTCAAATTTATAGCTGCATGAAGTGTTTGGTTGGGTGACTTTTTTTTCTGTCCTGCTGTCCAATATTTAGTCTTTACTGTTGGTCATACTTGGCATTGCTTTCAACAAGATTTGTTTCATGTTGCTACTCGCAGAAATTGTGGCACAGAGGGGGAAAAAATTGTTGTGTGTTCCATCTGTACCTGTTTCCCCTCCCCCCTCAGACTTGTTTATATATAAATCCCTGGGAAATTATTTCAATACAACAAAACTAACTTGCACAGAAAATGTAATTATTAGTACAAAGATATGTTAATTATTCTGGGACATTTGTTAAAGTTTCTAAATGTATTAAACAGTTTGTAGATAATAAAGACCTATTTATAAAAGAACTAGATTATTTTACAGGCAGCTCTTCCTTCAACCATGAAAAAAAAATTAAATCCACTTTTACAGTTTGTCATTGCACTGAATCATTTACTTTGTAATTTTGATATGAGTCGCACATAAGTTGATTACCTTTTTATGTACCTTGCCTATCTGAAATTCTTTCCTAGCTATGGGCACTTTGATAAGTAAAGATGAGGTTATTTGTGATCACTTAATTTCCAGTAACTGTAGTATGAGGGGACTATTACAGCAAGTAGTACAGTACATTTTGCCCCTTAAAGGATTGTACATATTCTTGTGTTCAGTTAATGAAAACCCAAATAGAATTAATTTTGAATGACAATTACCAGTAGGAATTCGCTTTCAGTTATTTTAAAACCTTGAGGGAATTTAGTTTATTGCTGCCAGTTTGTAAAGATATGAGTAGTTCACTAAATATACAAGTGAGTCATTTTAAACTGGATTATTGTATTTAACTGTTGTGGGATTTGCTTAGGAATATGCAGCCTAGCCTTTTTTTTCAGTGTTAAATTGAGAATTTTCTTCTCGGTTTTAATGACTGAAGTGTAAACAAAATACGATTAGGCCTCAAATTTTTCCACGACGGACAATCTTCGATGTTCACATTGTGAAACAAGATTATCTATGCAATTAAATGCATGGCTAGAAATTTTGTCCACAATATTTTTCTTCCTTTATCAAAATTGGTGTACTTGTTTCTAATAAGTACAGATTTCTATTTGTGTATGTACTTTGAAAAACGGCACTTTTCTTTTCAGTCTAATCCTGGTGAAGTGGGAGAGGCAATAAAGTATGCAATTGAGATTGGGTATCGCCACATTGACTGTGCAGCTGTTTACCGCAATGAGCCAGAAGTAGGAGAGGCTCTTAAGGCCAAGATTGATGATGGGACAGTCAAGCGAGAAGATCTTTTCATAACTAGCAAGGTGAAATAATTGTGCATCATCATGAGTTATTTGCTGATGGTTGTATTTTTTTTTTATACTCTGTGTTATTTATTTATTTGCAGCTGTGGAACACAAAGCATCGCCCTGAATTAGTTATACCAACACTCAAGAAGACTCTCTCGGATCTGAAACTGGATTATCTTGACCTGTATCTTGTCCACTGGCCTTTTGCATTCAAGGTAAAGAATTTGTAAACTGTGTAATCAACTCGCAAAGTGTGGATTTAATCAATTGGTAAATGAGTATTCACCAGATAGTATTTCCACCTTATTGTTGGGATGTATGTAATTTGGCTGTGTGGTGTTTGGTGATGAAAGGTTACTTTCATAGGGTTTTTAGACAGTAGAACCCACTAACCTGTTGACATTTAACTTTGCCAGACATTGAAAATGTATTTCCGTGTAATCTCTAATTTTCAACTATCTTAAAATGTAAAAGTCATGTGATATGGCCTCTTTAAGATTGTTTTGTGCACTGGAGTAAAGACTGATCTTCAGACTTTTTTTTATCACAATTTAAAGCTAAGTGCTCATTATCTGACCTTGCCAAGTAATCCTACCTGGTCAAGGAGACCTATATTATGTGGGATCTGGACCACAGAAGTGTTCTGGTATACTTATCAAGCTGTGCCACAGGGCTAAGGGCCTCCGAAAATCTGCGCGGAGATGGATTCATACTGGAGACATTCTCCAGTCAGATGCCTTAACCACTGCACTGCCATGTATTTACAAATGAGCTTAAAGTAAGAATTTTAAGCAGTGTTTAATCAGATTTACATTCCCTCTCTCTCCCCTCTGAGGAAGCAATCAGTTTTATTGGTAAGTTGTGCTTCAGTTCCAGACAGTTGTTACCATATTTTGTAAAAAGAAAATCCATAAAAAAATTTGTTCTTGTGTGTGTGTGTGGGGGGGGGGGGGTTATGTTGGAATAAATGTCCTGTCGTATGTTGTGTTCACACCACACAACCGTCGTCAAAGGTGGTTCTTAATTAATGGAAGTTTACATTTGCTCAACATTTGTTTCCAGAGAATGTCTGAATTATATAACTCACATTTGAATAGAGATTAAATATAAATGCACTGATAAAAAGACAAGTTAATAATAGTTGTTTCAGTTCTCCTGCCTGTATCTGAAGACTGATGGTAATTTTCCATAACTAATAGCATTTTCGCTGTCATAGTTATTGCAATTACTATTCAGTTACTATTTTACTTGGTTTCATTTGTTGGAGACACTGGTGGTTGGTACAGGTGGCATTGCAGGTAAATGTAATGCTTTATTAATACTAGTATCTGCAAAGGAGAATTAAATAACTTTTATCCCTCTTCTTTCTTCCCACTTTCGCCATTTGAGTTTCATACTAAGGACTGCTGAAATTTATCACAAGGTGCCCATTTTTTCTGTCTAGTAGACATAAGCAAAAAATTGTTAACACAATGGAATTGCATGGCTATATGTATTGCTAGAATAAAGCTAAATTTGGAGTTTCCTTGATATGCCTAGTATTTTTTATTATTCCTTTTTTCTGACACCTATTTTTTTTTCTCCAACTTTCATCAGGAAGGAGACGAGTTTTTCCCAACTCAGGATGGGGCCATGATTACAACAGATATAGATTTTGTTGATACCTGGAAGCAGATGGAGGAATGTGTGCGCCAAGGCCTAACAAAAAGCATTGGAATATCAAATTTCAACAGTAAACAGATTTCCCGTCTATTAGAATCTGCAACTATTAAACCAGTTACTAACCAGGTAAGCAGGGAAATTTAAGTTGTTTAATTGGTCCTGCGAAACAGCTGACTTTTTTTCACCCCCCCACTCATCATAGTTTTATTTTGCTGGTATCATTAGTGGCCAACCACGCATCAAGTTTTAAGAATGGACCTTCATTTTTAGAGACCATAGTAGCATTCTATCCTTGCCTCTATTTGGCAGTGAATCTTCAAAGTTAAAACAATAAATGACATGGAGGCCTTTTTTGTCGAATTGTTAACAGGTGGAATGTCATGCCTACCTAAACCAGAAGAAACTGATTGAATTCTGCAAAGAGAGAGACATTGTGATTACAGCTTACAGCCCACTTGCAAATCCTGCTATGAAAATGGCAGAAGGAGAAGTCCCATTGTTGCAAAATCCAAAAATGAAAGAACTTGCTGATAAATATGGCAAGTCTACGGCACAGGTTGTCTTGAGATACTTGGTATGTATTCGGAGAACAGCCGGTACTACTATGCAAATAACTTCTTAATTGTAAACTTACAGTAATAATATTATTATTATTGATAGTATAAGTGGTCTCCAGATTGATGAAAAATTGCTGAATCTAGTTCCTTTTTGAAATTTTGTGGTTTAGAAAGAATACATGAATATTATCTTTGGATGATATTTTGCATGTTTATTAGTTTTAAAATGTATAATCGTATAGGATTGAAGTTTAATATCAGAAGTTGTGGAAGTTTGAAGCTCTTGGAACCACTAATAAATGAATGGGTTTTTCATTTAGATCCAGCTTGGTACCGTTCCAATTCCAAAGTCTGTTCACAAGCATCGTATAGAGGAAAACTTCAAAGTATTTGACTTCAAGCTGAATGATGAAGATATGGCATTCATTGAAACATTTAACAAAAAATTACAGAGTCTGCCCTTTCAATGAGTAAGTATAAAAGTTGCACTGGTGTTGGGTGTGTAACAATTAACAATGAAGATTTTCTTATATTTAGATCGTTATGTTGTAAGTTCTATTTAGAAAATATTTCAATATTACTTTGTTGCTGCTAGCTAAACTCTTTAACTTTTTTGCTTCCTTAATGCCATTCCGAAAAGAATTTTTTTTGGGCAGAGTATGTGAGTAGTTAATGTTTAGACCAGGTATTTCATCCACTCTCCAGACTTTGGTTTTGTCTGAAAGTGAATGCTGAAATCATAACCAGACACCCTCCCATTCCTTTCCCTAGTTTAAAATAACTCCAGATTGAGCTAATAACTAGGTTTATTTTTTAAAAAAACCTTTGAAGTGCATATCGGGATAAATGCAAACACCACAGGCACAGGTTTTATATTCTTATGCGGGTCAACTTCAGATCTCGATGTGGTGAATGAATTTATGTGTACACCGTTGATTGCTATGGAGCAGGAGTATTGGCTGAAGTTGCAGTTACTTCAGAATTCAGCCTGAACCATAAGTGCCATTCTGTATTACAGCACAAGGCTGAAGGAAATTTTTCAGTCAGCAGATTACATTCATGTGAATGCAAGTAGCACCATAAGTACCATGATGTATGTGGTGCCTGGATTAGAATTCCAACTACACAGTACAGCATAAAGTGTTGAGATTACAATATTTAATTTCTGTGCTATTATTGGTGCCATGTAAGTCATTAATTTGAATATCAGGAAGTGGGCAGTAGGGATCTTAAAAAGTGCAGGACTAAGATAAATGTTCCTATGAATTTTCATATCTATCATAAAAGTTTTTGGAGGCTGTGACATGGGAGGGCTCACATATTTAGGACGGTTATGTTTGCCGTTTTGACTGCGGAATTATAAAAGAATGGCATGGCTGTCGTGTGTCTTTGTAACAACGTATTGATTCTTCTCCGAACTTTTTTTTTTCATTTTTATTGCAGAGAGTTGTTACATAATACAGATGATGTATTAAAACATTAAATTTAGAATCTTGCACATTGCAAATTCTTACAGCAGAGTCAGTAAATATGTATCCACAACTATTAAGGATCCACTGAGCCTGGATGAGCAGTAACTCTCTGGCCTAATCCCCATTGGGCTACCCATATTTCAGTTTTCCCATGATGAATGCTGGCATGGTTCCTTCAAAAGGCTGTAGCCAAATTAACATTCATTGTTCCCAACATATTTTGCCTTCAGTGACCTTTGTTGGGCATAAAGCCCACAGAAGGAAAATGTCCCTATAAATTCTTCAGTTTTGACTTCATTAGATATCAACAATTTTTACTTCTGCAAAAAAAAATCTAGCTTACATTGTGGCATGGATAACATGTACAGCAAACATTAGTGGTAAATGAAACTAATTTATATAAATGTAAAATTGTTACTTTGTTTCAGGGCTAAGGCTGCAAAACACTATCCATTTGATGAAGAGTTCTGAAGTTTCAAGTGTTCAAAAGCTCCAAACTGCCACATAATGCACTTTTATATGCTTTATTAAAGCAGAACATTAACTTGACACATGTGTGTTCTTTCATTGTCACGTTGTAAAGTAATTTACATTTCAATTTTTTATTTAATTTCATAGTTTGTTTAGTAGCCTTGAAAGTGCTAAGCACTAGTTTTTCATTAATTGTTCTAAATTTTTGTGACATGTTAAACAAAAATGTAATTTGTTTGCCCATCTTCATGTTAATAAATATAAAAAATTCTCAAACTTGCTGAATGTTTGGTTATTTCATTATGATAAACCCATCCCTTATCAGAGCTGAAAGTGTTAGTTGAAGTAAAAATGAATACAAAACAGTATTTTTAATGTACCAGTGATTTTTGTACGGTTGTCTGGTTTGCTTTGGCATAGGGACACTTTCCTGCTTTTCAGTTTGCCAGTAATGTGTGAATGATAAGAACTGTGTAGTAATAATAATAATCAAAATACTGCCATACTGCCATAATGACAAATACAAAATCAAAACTGACAAAAATGGAATATAAGGTCAAAGGTATGCTGTATAGCCAAGGAGTATTAATGTGTCACCTGCCCTCCTAGTGATGTCATTTCCTATAGTTAAAAATGGAAAATCATTTTACACCAAAGGAAGAAAAAGATGCTTTTCTGCAAATGCCATCATAAAATGTGATGTCCTGTATGGAAAAAATTTTCTTCAGAGTAGTCAATTTCTGTAATATTGTTTCCATTACTCTTCACACAAATGCCAAGTGCCTGGATAAATCAGTTTTAAATATTTAGAATTAAGTGCGGAGGGAACAATCTCCACTGCAGAGCAAGTTTCTATAGCAATAACATGAATTTTTGTAGTAATGGCTTATGTATATGTGGAAGAATCAACAAGCAGTTTATTGAAAGTTAAATTTATTTTTTGATTCATTTGTACAGTAGCAACCTGTTATTTGATCAAGAAATTCAGGAAGTTATAATAATGTACTGTGATAAACGCTTACATTCATAGTAAAAACTGATTCTTGTTGGGCATGCGTGGTGTAACTTGAACACTAACAAGACATTAAAAATGTAGAATGTTTATTTTTCATTAGTGCTTATCACCAATATTAACTTCAAATATCATAAGTAATTGATACCTTTTCTTAAATTTATTTAGCTACTCTGTATTACATTTTTTCCTTGTACGTCAGATTCAAGAAAGGAAACACATGCTTCAGATTTTTCTATTATAGTAGCTGGCAATAACATTATCACTTGAAATGAAGAAAAACTGTGTTGGAAGTGACAGCAGGCATGTTTATTGGAATGACACTACAGCTAGAGGTAGACTGAAGAGACTTGCTTCACAGTATCCTGTGTGTAGTACTAGGTTGCCAGTAGGTACCATAGTCTCAGGAAACTCAAATTTATGATTCTGAAGTCTGTCGCGTCAGTTTGGAATTTCACAGTGTGAAGTGGGCCTAACACTATTCCTGCACCTTCAGTTGTAATTTTGCTTCCTAAGCAACATAATTCACTTCTATTACATCTGATCCTATTTTTATACTTTTTGTTGCTATCATTTCTGCTAAATTTAATTACTTTTGTCTTGCTTTGGTTTATATTTAGACCAAATTCTTCCATCAGTATTTTGTTCACACCATTCAGTAATATCTAAATATCGGTATTCTTATCTTTCTATACAGAAAGAGCATACGAAGACTGCATTTCTCAAACCAATAGTTAGATGTGGAGTTCCTCAGGGATCTGTATTGGGTCCTATATTATTTGCCCTTTACATAAATGACATTTTTACACCAACTAGCTGTAGAGTTATAACATATGTAGATGACACTACATCAGTATGTTGGGATAATGATGATTTATCGTTAGAAGAAACTATTGCTAATGCCACTAATGAATTAACAGATTATTTTGATAAAAATGAGCTAATTTGTAATAAAAGTAAAACAAATTTAATGAAATTTGAACTTAGAAATCATAATGTAGATAATAAGTTTAATCTGATTACAGATGAAGGAAACATCTATGAAATAAATGAGCATAAGTTCCTTGGAATATATGTGGATAAGTTTCTAAGTTGGAAAGCTCATGTTAATTATGTTTGTAAAAAAGTAAGTAAGGGAATCTTTCTAATGAATCAGTTGTCTAAGGTTGTGGATAGAAGTGTATTAAAAATTTCATACTATGGAATAATCTTCCCACATATCCTGTATGGAATTGAAGTTTGGGGATCTTGTTGCCATTTCTACATGAATAGATTATTAGTGCTCCAGAAAAGATGTATCAGGATAATATATAAGTTGGATAGGAATACACCCTGTAAAGAAATATTTAGGCAAGAAAATATTCTTACTATATTTTCGCTATATATATATAGGGTTTTGTTACTGATTAGATGCAATCCAAAATTTAATAACACTAATAGTGAAATTCATAAACATGACACTCGAATAAAAACTAACTTACATATCAAAAGATATAACTCCAAGGCAGCAGATAAAAGTGCGTTTGAAATGGGAGCAAGACAATATAATAAGCTACCAACACATTTAAAGTCATTGACTGGAAATGAATTTAAAACTGAAGTAAAACGGTATCTATGTAATAAGGCATTATATAATCTTAATGAGTTGTGAACTATATGTAATAGCATTTATATTGAATTATTGTACTATATGTTAATGTTAATTACTAACTCAAAGTTCCTGGCCTTGCTATGGAACTTATTTATATTGGAATTCATTATATTATAAGGTATTCTTGTTGTGTAGATGTATCATTGATATTGGAATTCATTATATGTACTATAAGGTATTCTTGTGTATGATGTATTGGTCTTGCTAGAAACTTGTGCACACAAGTACATTGGCAATAAACAACAATAAACCAAATTATCTGAAGTCTTGGCACGAATGATTTTTTAACTGCTTTAACATCTCTTAACAGCGAGGTCTTTAGAGACGGGACGAATGATCATCCATTTTAATGCAGATAAATGTGTTTGCACAATCTATACTTGTATACATTTTCATACAAAATTCTTTCCATCAAATGTGGGAATGGAAAGAACTGTGAATGGGAGATAAAGGTTCCAGATACTTGATTCATGAGGCTGTAGTAAATAAAACCGTTTTTAAATGTTGCCGACTTAAATACAATCCAAAAAATAGTGTGCAGAGTGGAGATAATACCATGACGTCACTTTGGAAGAATGTGATTAAAAGAAATTTTCCAATCAAACGTGTTATATCTTTTGGATCGATTGCTATTTACATTTATAATTTGGAATCTTTAGCTAAGTGGCGACACCCAAATTATTTCATCCACATTTTGACCCATGGTATTGTATTAACCTTTGCAGCTTTAGGTGGTGAGACTGTTATTTCACTGGAATGGTTACCTCCAGATTTAATAGTTTACTTGGGTGTAACTGGTTGGGAATAATACAATAGAATATGTGCCTTCAACCACTAACGGCCGGTGAAATTTCGAGTATAGTGGTTGGAGAATGGGGAACGTGGAAAGCAATTTTCGGGGTATGACTGTGTTGGAGTCTGCCAGAAAGGATTACGTCATATCAGGGACGGATCCAGGATTTTGGTTTGGGAGGGGCTTGGATTGAGTGGATCTTGGTTTGGGGGTGGGGCTTGCCTTCAGTGGGCTTGGGGGGGGGGGGGTTGAGTCGGGCAAAGGGTAGTATTTACAGTCTCCTCTGGCCTTGGATCTGTAGAGCTCCAAAATTACAATGTCGGAGGTAGACCTTGATACTTTTCGGGGGGAGGGGTTGATCCCCCCCCACCCCTGGATCTGCCCCTGCGTCATATGATTTCTCCTTTAGAGTGAAGCCTCCCCTATTTGGTTAGACGTACCTGCTGTACTACTCTCGCGATCGTTATTTGAACGTGTTCGGTGCCGACGTCAGTCTTTCTTCCTCGTGATAAGAGAGGAGGTTGATATTTATCGGCACTGACATGGGCGTGTTTCGTACAGTTAGCAAACAACCATGCGGCCGAGAAAACCAACGCTAGCACCCACAGTTCAGTTCTACAACGGACAGCTGTTCCCAACCATTGGCTTGGGCACCTGGCAGGTAAACCTTTTTCATTCACTAAACGTGTTTTGGATGTAAATAAGAGTTTCTTTACAATGCGAAATTAATTTTAAAAATTAGTGGCAAATACCATGTGAAGAAAATCACTTAACACAGAATGTACATGAGGAAATTTTGAAATTTTGTTTGTTGGTAGAGAATTTGTATCGTGTTTGAAATAGCACGTACTTCGAAATTCTGTTTTTTATGTTCGTACTGCAAAGTTATTTGTAATGTAACAATAACGTTAGCTTGTTTCATGTAATAGCAAGGCCTTTTTTTCCAAGCGTATCACTTCCAAAGTTAGTAATCGAGGACAACATTTGTCTAAGTCAAATTCACTGGATAGTGTTCATTGAAACATTTGCGTTGTATACTTGTCGATGCATATTGTACTACATCAAGTTTCCACACGGCATATTGAATTTAGAGTGCATTGTCTTCGGTTTTAGGGTCTATTAATGGTAACATTGAATCTTACTACCGTTCGGGCGATAATTTCGAACTTAATAGAGAAACAGAAGTTGCTGAACATTTGTCCAAAGTCCTTGAATAAAGGGACTACCAAGCCCATTTTAAATTTTCCCAAAAATCGGCCATTACTCAGAATCTGGCGAATATCCCGGTATCTAAATTCTCGGATTTCAGATCCACATGGTTGTTTGAAGATTTTCTGAGTTAAAATAGCTACTGTTAATATGGACGAATGTTTGTCTAAATTTTACATTTAACACCTCGGCAACAAATTCCTAAACTGAACGAAGATTATGGTCACAAGTTATTTACGCTTTCGTGAAAAAAAATCCATGGTATATCTGTACTTTCGAGAGGAACTGAGAAATTAAAGGCTAAAAGTGCATGCTTAAGAATTCGTGGTAATTGACGAGACATAAGTTATACGAAAAGTGTAATACCGGAAAAACGAAAGCGTACAGTATATAGAGAAACTCTTTACACAAAATCCAGGAAAAAGTAGAGTTAGAAATATGTCTTGCTACTGGCAAGTGTAAATGTTAACAATGCATATGTTTAGATTACTTCTTGCTGGTAATAAGTGCAATCGCTCTTATAAGATTTATTTACGTGATAACTACAGATCCATATTTTTATCAGTTGTCGCTTACAAAAACATGCCTGATAATTGATACTGGAAGAAAAAAAAGCGCTTCACCGCAACAGGTAGAGGAAAATACTGATTTGTATCAACAGGAAACTATACGATCTATTTAAAGCGTACGGTACATTTCATTGTCTATTGATGCCATGAAGAAATAACAGATAATTACATTCGCACCCACTTCGATTTATTAGTAAGCAAGGAAAGGAAATCCTTAATATAATTATATATCTGTTTTAATTAAGTAGAAACAAATGGCATAATTTGTTTCGCAAATTTGAAAAAAAATGGCTGTGAACTGCTTCCTTTACCTGCACATACTGGCAACTATGGATGCAGCTTTTTTAAATTTTCGCAGTTTTCCTTAATGAAGAAGAAAATAGCGTCGCCATCTGCCTGTGGTAAAGTGATATAAAACAACAATACGTATGAGAAGCATAATCAGTTATACTCGAACAATGTGTTTTCAATACAGATTCAAAACGTTTTAGGCGAATGACCTGCAATTTTACACTTGTCTTCCTTTATCATAACCACAGTCACAGCTAATTTTCTAACACTTTTACACAACAATGTGACTGTTTATCAAACTGTGATACCGAAATCTGGCATATAGTATGAGAATTCAAGAGTTAGGATATAAGAATTAATTCATCACAAAAGCTAGTGAGTTCTGGTTTTAAAAAGGTCTTGATGCGAAAGCTGAAAGAACGAATGTTGTATTGCAGGTATTACTATCTAATTGTGTCGAAAATATTCGGATGACGGAATGCTACAATAACAATCTGGAATTATGATTGCCACGTATCTTATCTTTTTTGGAGATCCATCGTACTTTCAGAACAAACAGAGGGAAAGAATACCTCGGGAATTTAGGTCTGAGCGTGACTTTTTTGTTTTTTATGCACTCGTATTTATTTACTCCCGACTGGTCAATTGTAGCCTACCCCAACTACTAGTTTCTTAATAAGTACTGTTAAGTAATATAGAAATATAAATGTTAAAAGCAGAATAGTACTAGCGAAAAGAACCTTCATGAAATCTTTTAGTTTCAAATATTAATCTAGGACTCGAGAGAAATTTATAAAACTCTATGTGTGGAGCACAGCACTTTATGGCAGCGAAGCATGGACTGGGGGAGTACCAGAAAGAAGGAAAATAGAATCATTGGAATGTACTGCTATAGAAGGATGCTGAAAATAAAGTGGACTGATAAAGTACGAAACGAATGATGGGTGAGGAAAAAAGTTTGTGGAAGAGTCTTACAGAAAGAAGAGACAGGATGGTAGGTCATATTTTGAAACATGTAGGATTGGTTAATTTGTTAGTGGAGGGAACAGTCGAATATAAGAACTGTAGAGGAAGACGGAGATTAGAATACATGAATCATCGTATTTATCCTAAATCGCCCACGTTCATTTAGATATACTGTATCTTAATTATTGCTTAATTTGAGAGCAAGGCTACATATGAAAAAGATCTGTTACAATATTGTATTTATTTTACATCCTGGCGGTCAGTTATTCCGTCTTACACTGTAATACACGGAATATTTCCTTCTAAGTAAATCACGAATTTATCTGCTTACAAGATTCAGTATTCCTCAAGAACATTATTTTATTTTTCCTTCTTACGGTTTTATGCCTCTTCGACGTCAAGCTCATGAAAGGCGGAAACTATTTCTTTAATACCAAACAAGTCCACTGTTTACAAAGGATATTACTCATCAGATATTATTTTACCACTCATTGAGAGAGAGAGAGAATACTTCGACATTGTATGAAGTAACGGCAGCCGCCTTATGATCAATGACTACCTAGGCCTACGTGTGTTGTAACATCGTCCAACAAGGATGCATTAATCCGAAGTGACAAATACACTGTAGCAAATGGAATAGTCCTTTGTTCCCTGGTCGGCTTTCTTAGGTATCAAGTTAACCGAATCTCACCTGTCTGAGACAATCCTTAAATTTTGAGTCTGGACGGAGACACAAGCAACATCCTTGCCTCGTTCAGGGAAATCAGCGATTAGATTTAACAGTGCCCGTTTTCCTGAGATTTATGAAATCGAGCGAAGAGTGGGTAGAAGCTTTCACCGTACCGTTTGTCAGCGCTGTGGGAGATGCGATGGATAATTTACAATGACCGCTTTGTGCACCACATTTCTGGGTTAAATCCCAAACTTTCCGCAGTGAAAACATGCTACATTATTGATGACGATTCGTCCGACGGATTTTTAGCTTAAGCGCCTAGGTCCCTTTCAGAAGAATAGGCCTGAATGGTTGGTTCAGATTTCATGGTTTCTCTTCTTTCATCAGCATATACAAAACAAACAACTTAGTAATAATTAGCACGCATCATACACAACAGTTTATAAGTTAGTTCACGCACACACTATTAACCCTAATCATACTGGGGTAGGTAATGGGAGACTACCCCAGAATCAAAATGTATTGCAGAGTTATTATAGATGGTTCGCAACTTCTCTGGTAAGAGTGGCAGACGCTTTTTTCCTGACTAATGTAGTAATAATTATAATAAAATTTTATTACAGCATTGAGAAACTCGCAAGCTGCAGGACTTTCCAAATTACTGCTTGTGGCACAATCACTTTTCTGCCTCTAAACTCCATAAGTTGTTAAAAGCACTTGCAAGTAAAATACAGTATGCTTCAAAAAGGATTTTACAACTTTGAAATTACACAGAAATCTAATTATTAATTTAAAGAAACGGTTAAAGAGTCATTTTGCACGAAAATCTGAAGTTTCATCCACCTCAAGCGCAGGCATGTATAGTCAAAACGGCTAATTTCAGATGGGGGGAGCGGGGGAAGTTCTCGCTGTGTGTTTTGTTTCACAACTACTCTGCGATAACAGTTCAGCGTAATTTTCGCAAAAAACTTTGTGAAGATATTGGTAGCAGGTCTACGATTTAACACCGGTCTCAGAATTTTGTTGAGAGTAGTTGTTCAGTTCTGCACGGCAAATAACCAGGTAAGTCGCGAGTTATTGGTGTCATTGTTGAACATATTAAAGCAAGCTTTATCTGCAGTCAAAAGAAATCAACATGAGATACGTATTAGGAGACTGACTTTCCAGGATCGAGTATTCCTCCTATATTTTTTCTTGCAAATCTATCTGTGCTCTGAAATCGAATCTGTGTCACGCCAACAGAAGTAGCATACGATACGGTTGGCAAGAAAATGATTTCTGGTAGCACGTCGCAGTCATCGAAAAAATGAGACTGTAATCATATCTGTAAGTTGTCCGAGTAATTTTTCTATGTGTTTCAAACCTGTGTAGTAATTTTTGAAGCAACTTTTTTCCTAGAGTGTTAGAATGTTATTTATATGATTCCTCAAAGGGTCTAACATATCAAGCTACGTCTGACGTGGTTTCAGGACAGTTACTTTTCAATTTTTTTACCTACACGCCATAGTATGAAATCACTCTTGGCTTGCAGGCAGCCCCCGGAGAGGTAGGACAAGCTGTGAAGGATGCCATAGATATTGGCTACCGGCATATAGACTGTGCTGCTCTCTATGGTAATGAGGCCGAAGTCGGAGAGGCGATCGCAGAGAAGATAAAGCAGGGAGTCGTCAAGAGGGAGGACTTGTTTATCACTAGCAAGGTGAGCATGCTATCTTCAATAAACACTGTACTCTATAGGTTGGGTTATTTATTTAATGTTTCAATACTGTCCTTATTGGGAATAGTCAACATTTTGCATATTTTCCCAATCTAAGTAAATGTTTATTATCTTGCTTTATCTGTCATGTCACAACATCACAGATTTATGATATTCGGTCTTTATTATATATAATTCATGATCTGTACCGCGATGCTGTGCAAAATCATGTGCAAGTATTTTTTTTTTTACAGGCAGGGTTTAAAAATCTTACAGTTATCATTACCATATTAATTATTATTTTTGTTAGCTTACTAAAAGTTGTTATTCGTATCAGCATGCACTGTCGTCGTAATGGGAACTACGTCTCGAGAACACGTTTACGAATTACTATTCACAGCAATGTTCTATTTTTTTCTAGCTGTGGAATACTTGTCACCGTCCCGACTTGGTTATTCCCGCCTTAAAGAAATCTCTGGCGGATTTGAAACTGGAGTATCTCGACCTTTACCTCATTCACTGGCCGTTTGCTTTCAAGGTGAGTATTTAACATTAAATTTAGTTACGAAGTCAGAGTTCCAGTCGCTATATGGTGGAGGAGTTTTCTTTGATCTATTTTTTGTACAGTAGATTCTGTGGACGTTGGGAGTTGTTGCGAATGTTTAGCTTTATGGAAAAAAGTTCAGCCACATCGAGATTTGAAGTAAACTTGTAAAATTTCTATAGCAGCGTGTATGATAAAACAAATTTAATGATTATTTTATTTGTAACTGACCCTGAATAAGTTTAATATTTTTTCTTTCTGCTATAGGGCTCATTGACGTCGAGGTCATTAGAGCTACGGGGCATCTGGTCGAGAATTCAGCCATGAGCTTTTGAAAAACCCATCCCCGAAATCGTCTGCAGTAATTTAAAGAAACCATGGAAAACCAATATCCGAACTCCCTAATGCGAGGCCCAAGAATAACCTCTCATACTGTAGTCTAAAAACATGAATGCTCCAGAGAAGCTGGTTCCTTATTAACACGCTTATATTAACTTGACCTGTATGAGTGCGACGAAATTTTTCAATTCAATTTTCACTCCCTTTCAGACTTTCGAATTATTTGAAATTTTGCACACGTAGTACTAAGGACTGTTGAACATTTAATAATGTTATAAACATGTCCAGGTATTCTCATTACTTTGACAGGAAAGAAAATAACAGAAATCCCGACGCAGCAAGTAGTCGCCTGTGTGCTATGCAATTATGTTGACACCAGTGTTCAGCTAATTGCAAGCACACAGGAGTCCGTCTCAGCACGTTCTTCAGAAGCAACTTATTCGAAAAATTAAGTAATATTAAATTGTAGCCATTTTTTTAACTTTTTAATTCACATTGCTAAAAAAAAGCATTTTTTAGGGATTTTTTAACTATTTTTTTTTTTATTTGACGAGGGAGGAAGACATATATCTCAAACATTTCGATCCTACCCTTTAATTCGAAACAGATAACTCAAATGTAAATAACCTGTAGAATTAGGCTATTTCCTTTTTAGGGAAATGTAGAGTGGGTTTCAGAGATTTTAGAAACTTTATGCCGGATAAACACGAGATAAACATTTACCATTTGCCTGCCGATATTATGTTTCGCTTACCCCAAAAAATTAAATAAAAAAATACAATGTAATACTTGAGCTTTCCCGTACTTGCATTGTTACTGTAACGATATTTAGAAAAAATAAATTGTCGATTCTGTTTACAGAAAAGTAAAAACCAAATTCAATTTTTTCCCTTGACTGTGTGAAACTCATAAGTACAGATGTGCGAGAAACGTGTTCACAAACAGCAAATTAATTAAAAGCAGCAGTATCTATGCTGCTATAGCAGTCGTTTGCCTTTGAAACAAAAAATGATACCAACAGTTTCAAAACGAAATATCAATTTTTTTTAAATTTACCCTGTTTAAAAGATCTAATGACCCTTCAGTTTCTTTCAAAAATTACAGCAATAGTATCTTCTCTTTGAATAGCTATTCTGAAAATTCGGCCATTATTGTGGTTAACATCCCTAAGTATTAAGTTGATATTTCTTCTTTATTTTTCTACAGGAAGGGGACGAAATATTTCCCAAGGAAAATGGGATCATGGCGACTTCTGATGTAGATTACATTGACACCTGGAAGCAAATGGAGGAATGCGTGAGTCAAGGTTTGACGAAGAGTATTGGTGTCTCGAATTTCAACAGCAAGCAAATGACAAGACTTCTTCAGCATGCTAAAATCAAGCCGGTTAATCTTCAGGTAAGAAAATGTATCACAGACAAATTACGATTTTTAGTGGGAAGATTAATTTCATGAGTTTAACATCAGTCATTTGACATAACGTTTTTTAACGCTCCTAATTAGAAACGGAACATATTGAAGTAGATTAAAAATTACCGGAATAAGAAGTTACAGACTAGAACAAATAATTAAAATTACTACTTCAGTTTTATGAAACTATGCTTAAACGTTTCTTTACAAACGAATCAACAAGGCAAAATATAAATCCTTACAAAATATGGTATTTTTAAATAGCTGCATTTTTTACCAGAATAGTTGCAAAATCTTCGAGAGAAAGTTTTTTTTTTCTTGAGGAAATTAATTCTGTGAAACATGTTTTTCCCTCCCATATGTTAATTAATTTTGTCCAAAGTTCAAATAAAAGTTTGTAATTCAACAATCATCATTTTTTTATTTTTTATTTTTTTAAAAATTTTAAAATTATTTTTAAATAAATTAATTTTTAATTTTTTTTGTCTCTCAGGTGGAATGCCATCCTTACCTCACTCAGAAGAAGCTTATCGAGTTCTGTAAGAATCATGATATTGTGGTAACAGCGTACGCCCGCTGGCAAACCCGTCCATGGCACTTGATGGTCAAGTACCACTGATGGAAAACCCGAAAGCGAAATTACTTGCTGCCAAGTATGGCAAGAGCGTCGCGCAAATCATTCTCAGGTACCTGGTAAGTATCTTCAAATTAAGCTAGTGAAGAGAATTAACAAATTAACCAAAACGGAAGAACTACTATCATAATTTTTTAAAGTTTTCAACAAAAAGTGAAATTATCCAGTTCTCTAATAGATACATCTTTATTCAGTCTGATTTCCGAATGAGGAAATGATGAAGGTCTGTAAAAAGTAAATCACTCGTGATTTATTTTCATCAGTCCCAAAATATTACCGTGGCAGTATAGAATTTTACATGAAGAAGTTAAATTTGACAAGTACCCCGTGTTGCAATTATTCTTTGATATCGGAATCCAGAGTAAGATACACTCTAATAGGAACAGATAAATATTATTTATCCTCTTTGTCGCTCAAAAAAATTGCGGATTCATTACTGAATTAAAAGAATTTAAAGACGGTAAAAGAAAGAACAATAATATTGTTTAATAATTTGTTAGGCTGATAGATCAACAGAGTAACATAATAATAGTAACAATTTTATTATTTGTTTCTATAAAAAACATACTGTTTAAAGTTCCGTTCACTGCAAGAGAGAAATAGATATAGAATGATTAAAATTGTAAAAAAAAAAAGTTTATAATAGTCGAACTGTGAAATATTACCGTAGTTCTGTAAAATGTCTTCGTAACAAATGTGAAACTATTCAGGTAATTAGGACATTTCAGGCCACTTTATTTTGTGTAGGGAACAGAGTATGTTGATCTACGGGCTCCGTCACATTACTGCGTACATCGTATTCTTCTTCACACAGAACCTGATGGGTAACAGGTTAACGTTGGGGGGATTGACATCCGGAAAGACGCGAGTCCGATTCCCTGGCCGATCATAGCATAATTCGCTTTTCCGGGGTTTTCCCGAAATCCCTCCATGTGAATGCCGGCATGGTTCCTTAAAATTAGGGCAGAATTCCAACTCGTTCTTTGCCAACAATCCTCTAGCTATCGTCCCAGCGGAGGGGAGGGGGGCGAAGGTAGTTTGTAAACAAGCAGTAGTTTATGATAAGTAAATCTCTGTTGTGGTTCAGACAGCAGTATGTTTCCTTTTCCTTTGGGCCGTTTAGAGGAAGGACAAGATCAGGAAGTCAATTTTCATTTTTTGCTTGCATTATCTTGAAAGCTGAATGTTAATTTAAAACAATAAAATACAACGAAAGGGAAAAGTACTGCTATATACAGTAAGTGATACAAATTTTTCAATATTTACTGTTATATTGTTTTAGATACAATCTGGTGTTGTTCCTATTCCAAAATCTGTCCACAAACATCGTATCGAACAGAACTTCGATGTTTTCGACTTCGAGCTGAGCCCTGACGACGTGAAATATATTGGAACATTCAACAGAAACGCCAGAGTCCTGCCTTTCATTCAGTAAGTGATCAAAACATCATGTGTATCTGTATTTACCATTTTTAAATGATTGGTAATTCATCGCCGTCAAGTTGAAATAAAGTGAATTCATTTTAGGTAGCTAATACTATCCACATAGATAGACATATTTAACTACCATTATCGACGATAAATTATTGCCATCTAAATATGAGTATTTTTTTGTGTTCACAGAGCGAAGCACTGCAAGCATTACCCGTTCGATGAAGAATTCTGAAGCAAGGTCATTTGCTTGGAGATCTGAAGAAAAGTTTTTGTAGTTGAGTGGAGCAGTCTCTATCATGAAGATTAGAACAATGATGGTCTGTGATCATGTTCATTAAAAAAACTCAAGAATGTCTAAACAGTAGGATTTTTCAATTTGTACTGTTTCTTAATTCAATTATATCCTGTAGTCTTTCACCTGTGAAAGAGATTCCTAATCCATTACGAACACACAAAAAACATATCTACTAATCAGTTATTTATTTACTTTTTTTGATTATTGTTTATGTCTGTTTGACTTATTTAGTTTTCTATGTTGTTCTGTCTGATGTTATGTGTATTATTGTACCAATACTACAATGATTGTTTTCTTCACTTACTATTCACCATTCGATTTCTTTATTACGTCATGCAAAATGGCGAAACACAATACTTTATTAAAATAACTATTGCCCGAGGCTGGTCTAGAATGGGTAATATGGTCGAAGACGCCCAAAGATTTTTTTTTCTTCGGTCTTTACGGCTCGAGATTGAGGTAATTAGCACCGGGGAAGATAAGGAACGGGAAGGAGTTCGATTATGTCCTTTTGAAGGGACATTCATTCGCCTGGAGTTATTTCGGAAATCCATGGAAAACCCTAGTCTCGATGGCCGGACTGTGATTCGGACCCACTTTCTCCGGAATGTCAGGCCCAAGCGCTATCACCCAAAGATGTTTTCGCTCTTTGTTCATAGATGTTACTATAACAGCAAGCTGAGAATCAATATAACCCATTTATGTTAGTGTAATGATTTAATATTTTCCCATTAAATTAAAATTGTGAAGGTATAAAGAAATATATGTGTCTTGTTTAACTGTGCCTGTTGCTTGTGTTTTTTACAACGACGATTAGTTGCGGAAAGTCATGCGAGGAGATAATTTATGCTCTGTTCTCTGTAACCGCTACTTGAACCAGGTCACAAAATAACCTATAATTTTTTTATTGGGCAGAATGAGAAAAAGGGAAGTAAACTAAAGCATTATTCATTTTTGAAATTATTCTTTTCGTAGAAGTGTTTCCAGGAAAATATTTTTCACGGTTTTTAAGTTAGTACAATTATAACATATCAAGCACTGCACACGTATTCATGCCACTTACGTTTCATGCAGTATAGAAGCAAAGACAAATAAAATACTCGTACAGATCTGCACTCAATCTGAAGAGTGGATTTAAATATATCATAATACTGAGGAATCAGTGTTAGGTATACATTTGCAATTCTTGTGCAATTTTTTTTCCTTAAGGTAATGGGGGTTTTTATATTCCGATGAAAATTATATTAGTCTATATGGAAACTAAACTGAACATCGTGTTGTAATATCCTGAAAATTTCAAAAAACTGCATACAGAGAATTTTTTCAGTGACTGTGAAGACTGCACAAGAATCCTTTCTTTTTTTCTGCGAGGGAATATTTGGGAAGCACTAACTGAGTGGATTGGTCTTACAGCAAAACAAAAAGTTTACATCATGAATTAAAAAAAAATAATACAGAATTAGTATTTTTTGTGCATAGACTCGATGCACTCCCTACCTTCATTATATACAGAAGCAATATTTCTTACAAAATAAATGTGACTACATGGCTGAACGAACGAACTGTATGAAAGACAAAGATTGGAATATCTGAAGTAGATGACTGAATGTCTAAGTTTCTTTGGGAAATCACGATAAAGACATCTGGAAAGGAAGGAAAAACCATGGGGATAAATTGACATTTGAGTTTAGGCATAAAGGGATGGCAAGATTTTATTTGTGGATAAGACGGTGTAATATTATTTAGGGGGAATGCTGAGTTAAGAGATATGCCAAACATTGTGGAAAAATCTCAATTACAACCGTACATAAAGCATAGCTGACTGTATAAGGCAGTTACCACCGGCGCGTGGCGCATATGTTCATTTGCAGTTAATAGTAACACAATACTAATAATACGTAGATGAAGAGGTTAGCACAGGATAGGAAGAGATGGAGGATTCCATCAAACCAGTCGAAAGACTGACGACAGCAAAAAAAAAAGTAGTAACATAACAGCATATTTTTCCTTTAAGAGAGTTATTATTTCTAAAATATTTTCAAAAAATGAATGTTTCACAATTTTAAACTCACAGCTAACTGTTTTTTAAAAATATAATAAGTTAAAATTTCAAAAACGAGATTCGGTCTGTGCTTGCAATAGGCAAACAACTGAAAAAGGGAAATAATTATCTGAAACGACGGATACAACTAACGAAAAACCAATGTGCCAAGGAATACGAGACCGACAGGGCTAACTGGCCGCCTATCTGAGGCTGCAAACATTAGTGGGGAGATAATCATCCTGATTTAACATCACTCGTCAAGGTCATGGTATTAACAGCAGATGTTTGATCCGGATAACCTACATCTGCTGTCGCTATCTCAAATAACGTTGAAGAAGAAACTGATCTCTTGTCTATTTCGGTGTCTGACGGTAAGTGCGAATCTTATCTGGAAGTAGTATGTCATCTTGACAAATATCAAAGAAACGAGATCACTGTGTGTTAAAACACAATTTATAGATCTAATCAATGTTTGCAATGTGTTTTTTGTTTTTATAAAAAAATGGAGTGTAGCTTAATACCACATGGTATTAGTGAAATTTGTTTACATAGTTGCAAATTTTTTAAAAGATTAGAGATAATAGTAGTTCAATATCTTCGATAACATAATTTTTACGAAAGTCAAATTGTTACGCTATCTGCATTCGTTCAAATACATAAAAAAGAAACATGCGTGATTCTAATTTTTTTTCGATGAAGCTGTCAGCAGTGTAGTAGTTTATTTGGGTCGCCACATATTGTCAGCTATAATAGTAAGGCAGTTGGAATTGATGAGATCCCTGCAGAACTTCTTAAATACCTAGGAGAAGAAGGAATTGAAAGATTATTCAAGCTGATATCAAAAAGTTATGAAGCATGAGAAATTCCAACCGATTTTAATAAAAACATCATCTTCACACTTCCGAAGAAAGCACAAGCCGACAAATGTGAGAATTATCGCATCATTAGTCTAACATCACATGCTTCAAAATTACTGACCAGAATAAAATACAGAAGAATGGAAAGGATAGTGGAAGACATAGAAGGTGAAGATCAGTTTGGGTTTTGAAAAAATCGCGGTACAAGAAAAGCAATTCTGTCTTTAAGATTAGTACTTGAAGGGCGGATCAAGAAAAACAAAAATAATTTTATGGCATTTGTTGATTTAGAAAAAGGTTTTGATAATGTTAGGTGGGACAAGATGTTCAATATTTTAAAGAAGTCAGGTCTAAAGTATCGAGATAGAAGAATACTCTATAAAAATTATATAAGAATCAAGTGGCTGTAATAAAAGTAGAGAATCATGAGAGACAAGCATCAGTTAAAAAGGGCGTGAAACAAGCTTGTAGCCTTTCCCCGTTAATATTCAACTTTTATGTAGAGGAAGCAGTAAAGAAAGTAAAAAAAAAAAAATTCCATGTGGCACAAGTGTTCAGGGAGAAAAAATTAGTGTGCTACGATTTGCTGATGACATTGTCTTGTTGGCAGAAAGGGCTGATGACATTGAGAAATTACTAAATGGCATGAACAAAATACTGAAGGAAGGTTTTGGACTGACTATAAATCAAAGCAAGTTATGAAATGTAGCAGAAACGATACCAATACTAGTAGATTAAATATAAAAATAGGATCGGATGCAATTGGAGAAGTAAGTGAATTCTGTTACTTAGGAAGCAAAATTACAACCGTTGACCGAAGCACGAATGATGTTAAAGGCAGAATACCACTAGCAAAAAGAGCCTTCATGAAAAAGAGAAATCTTTTAGTTTCCAAAACTGATGTAGGAATTAGAAAAAACTTTTTAAAACTCTATGTGTGGAGCACAGCACTTTACGGTAGCGAAACATGGACTTTAGGAATACCGGAAAGAAGGATAATTGAAGCATTTGAAATGTGGTGTTACAGAAGAATGCTGAAAATTAAGTTAACAGACAAAGTAAGAAAAGAACGAGTTTTAGAAATGATGGGTGAGGAAAGAAGTTTGTGGAAGAATCTTACAGAAAGAAGAGACAGGCTGGTAGGTCATATTTTGAGAAATGTTGGATTAGTTAATTTGCTGGTGGAGGGAACAGTCGAAGGTAGACAGAGATTACAATATATGAAGCAGATAATTGAGGACGTGGGTTGTAGGGAATATGTAGAGATGAAGAGGTTAGCACAAGATAGGAAACGATGGAGGATTGCATCAAACCAGTCGAAAGACTGATGACAGAAAAAAAAACAGTACTGCTATAAAGCAGATCTGGTAGAGGTTAATGTTTTAAGACAGCGTTTCTCAACCTTTTTCAACCCGCGTACCAGTAAAATATAAAAACAATCATGCGTACTGACTCATATGGGCCTAATTCTTTACCTATGTGTGTATTATTATCTAACCCTACCAACTGTTATCGACACTTACCCTGGCACATTAAGATCTATTAACAGGGTTATAATTAATTGAGTTGAATTCAAAAAGTATTGATAAATTAATTAAACTTAAATAAGAAGCGATTATCCAATTCAGTCTCGAGATGAGAAATTGGTTCACATTTCCTTAATTATTCCTACAACTGGGTACGTGGCAGGTAAGCACAGTTTCTGCTAATGTTTTTTCTCTGGTTACAGCCAATATGGACTACGTGGACACCAGCTACACGTTTAATCACCCTAGTTAGTGTGAATCATGAGGGGAGGAGGATCGAAGGCGCACCCATAGTAAGAACCAGATGTTTTAGAGCTGCAGCGTCGCCATCTGACTGCGAAATATGTAACTTGTGTTTTATGTAATAAGTGTATTTTTGTTCTTGAAATACGTAGTTTATGGACGAAAATTGGGGCCAATCCCAGATTTCGTTTTGGTGGTTGCGGGAAACCTCATTTACAGCGGTCGGTACTCGAATCTGGTTGTGTTGTTCCTCCCGGATCCAGTATGGTGGCGTCATAACGTTAATTTAGAAAAACTATATGCTTTTACTTTTCGTTTTTCGTGTAGCAGAAAAGCTTAGAAGTTTGTAATGCAGTGTCTTTGTAATATTTACAGTAAATTAAATTCCAAAAAAATTCGTTACGTTTTTGAGTGTTAATCTTTAAAGTAATAGTTTTATTGACATATAAGGGTATTCAAACGTATTATGTTTTAGAAACTGAAGAAATAAATGACCAAAATTACGTAAACTAAAAACTGTATTCACCGAATCAAAAGGGTGGAGTGTTTATCTGTTTTGCAGTGTGATCTTTGGCGGGTATCATAAGGGGAGTATCCACCAGGGGATGCAGATGATCTGTGACGCCTGTCTGTCTCAGTACGAAGGAAATATCACTTCATGCTCCGTTCCTCGGTCACGTAGTCTTTCTTATGAGTAGGGTTCGGATCGTAATGACCAAAAAAGGGGAGAAATATACATGCAAATATGACCTTAAAAATGGGTAAATATGACCTAAAAATAATAAAATATGACCAAATATTTAAATTTACTATACATCAAAACATGCTCAGTTAATCATCATTATTTTACGTAGAGAGAATAATTTGCTCACTTGGGAAATTAAATTTTAAATCGTTTTGTTGAAGTAACTTTAATTTATAGAAAAAAAACCTTTCGTCTGTTCTAAAATACTCCTCTCCAAATTCCCTTACGTAACTCCATAATTTCGAACGTTTAGAAAGTTTACTTTCGGCATAGTTGTAATTTTAATTCTTGACTGGTGAGTTCTGACCAATACAGTGTCGATTAGTTTTGTTTTCTCCTCCAATGCATAATAGGAGTACGGTTCTGTGAATAATTATCTTAATTTATTCTCATCTATGTCTATTGAATTCCCGGTAGTATTAAAAAATTGCCAGATTTTTTTTCTATGTATATGTCCATACATATTATCGTAATATGACAAAAACTAAGAAAATGGCCTCAATATACATTTATATACTATATAAATATATTTAAATACAATGAGAAACGTTTAATCAGTATGTTGTAATGTCTACCTTGCGGACGTTTACTTTTGGGTCGTACTGTTTTATCATTAGCAAAATTATCAATTTGGAATATCAAAAATCATACTTAATCTTCAGCTAATCACATGAATTATTATTATAATGAATAGGAAAATTGAAATTGGGTGTACAATTTATTATTGTGAAATTAGGCAAACACGAAGTTTGTTTTTATTCTGAGGTTAACAATTACATATCATTGAATGTCAAACAGTTAGAGCAAAATCTCAGGGTCATTGCAAAATCTCAGGGTCATTACTGGGTGGAACGATTGCATGAGCTTCCGTCCGGGCCGTAGCTTTTACCATTGTTCACAGCCCAGGTCAGCGACCAGGTAAGACCAGCGCCACATGCGGTCTTTCAGCTTCCTCGAACGCACCGCGTGATGGCAGCGTCCCCAGCTGCCGACTCGTACTCCGCGAAAATCACTTCGGCCGTACTAGATGAAGATCTGCACCAGAATGTCTCGTCGTCCGTCCTTCTCCTCCGAGCAAGACTCTGTCCTTCTCGTAATGCGATGTCGGGTCCGGCTCTTGGCGAATCACCGCAATCCGCGCCAAAGGAACAGCGTCACATTGGCCCCAGAACAGACAAGAAGAAACACCAACACGGCAATAAATTGAGGCGGCTTCTCTATTGGCTGGATCGTCTTCCCCTACTCTCATAAAGCACTCATTTACTAGGAAACGTCACTAAGGTTTATTTTTGCTAGTCCGCGCCAGCTTTCGGCGGGAACTTTCCGAAACGTGCGAAAATAGAAAGCGGGTCTCAGTTATTTATGGGGGTTATAAATCCGCTTTATGTCCACGTTGAGAAGGACGTTGTCAGCACCCCCCAAGGTGCGTGTAAATCTGGACGCTTTAGTTCCGTCACGTTTCTGTTCGTTGACACGACGCACCGGCAATATTCACACACACCGTGGGATCACTTAGTGCCTAATGGCACTGTACCTTTTAATTCATTACAACTACCCCATCACCCGTACAATTGAAAATTATTCTATGGGATAATTTTCAATTCAGTTTTTCACTATAACTTCACTTCTTTCTGGTCATTGGGTTAATGTTCCTTGTGAGTGAGATTAGTTCATTCTAATATTCTCTAACTGTTTGTGATCTTTGTTAATAGTTACATTACCAAACTTCTTAAGATATACCCATCTTCAGTTCTCTATTTTAATACAACATGTGATAGCTTTGAACTTCACGAATAACTCTTGTGCCCTACTTGATTCCTCAGTGAACTCGCGAGACAATCCAGCATGTCTTATAACTACATATTACATATCTTATGAGTAGCATGTGACATATATCATTCTCTATACAACTAATTTAAATCTTTCTTAGATTGCCATTTTTTCAAAAAAAATATTCAATTAAAATAAAGTTACATCATTTTATTGTTATAATATGCAAAATTATTTATTATCTATAATTTTTTTAACAATTATTCTTATAATTACTTATTAATTCACTTTTTCATCACAAAAGTATCCTAACAGTTATATTTGTCAAATCAATACATGACATGAACTAGCCTTTTAAATACTAGCATTTTAAATCCTAATGCTTGTGATTAATTACAAAATTTTATTACAGCCTCCTTTTTTAACAACCTCTGTTGAAATAATTTCCCAGACTGGTATCTTTTCCATTTATTTATTTAAGATAAATATAGATTTTATTGAATGTTCTCCATTAACAGCGTCTCTGGTCATATTTGAAAGGCCAGCTGACTCGAGTAAACAAACCCCACTGCGATTCCGCGAACGCTTTCACTTTCTAAGGGGCAGGTATAAGACTCGGTCCCACAGTCGCTACCTGTTCTCGGCCAAGCGGAGGGTCGCCTCCCTATTATGCCGTTTGGACAAAAGATTACTGCTGTCTGCCGTTCGGTTTAGGCTGCATTCGCCAAGTTTGACAATCAACTTTAGCGCTAACTTGTCAAACGATCTCTTAAAATCTTTTATTCAATGAGATTAAGAATTATAATTAATCCTCAACATCTTCCGCACTGATAGGTTTATTCACATAGGTAATTAGATAATATTTCCTGTGATTATTTCGTATTGTTAATTTTTATTACTACTTTTTATAAGCACTTGTAACCATAGACTTAAAGATAATGACATATTTCTAGCGGCAACCATCATTTTCATACTTCTTAATTAAATCTTCTTCCCTGTATTCGGAAATTTATTGTTTTTACAACATATCCTCTGATTCTATACGCAGTAATTTATTTTTCATCGCGGTTTCATCAGTATTTCTTGTTTCTTCTGGTATCATAGTTCACCCAACACTTTATTTTTAATCAACAAACGATTACGTCCTTAGCCATTTCTCTTCAAATAACTTCGTGTCATTAGTGTTTCATCTATTCATGGTTTCGACTTTCCTCTTCTTAAAATTATTAGCGTGTTGGAACAAGCCCTATTCACATTTTATTAAGTACATGTTCATTCTAGCTTCGGCTATTAAGTTCGATGACTATCTGTCATCCTCTAAACTCAAACTGACGATTTCTTTCGTCATTACAATCATATTGGCCTATACCTTCTTCGGTTTCACGGTCCGCAATATTTTTGTTTCTTCTTTATAAACTCTTCATAGACGATCATTTCTTGATCTACATTTAACGAACTTTATCTACTCTACGCTATCGCGAACACGTCATTTCTTTCTGCTCTTAATATTTTAACGCATCAACACACTGCTAATATTTATTCTTCTCAAAGGTCCAACTCCAACCAATTTTAATCCACAACTCAATGACACGGAATATTAATGATTTTACAATCGTCGCGACTATTTTGGCAAACCCGTCTCGAATTGAAACCGTAATCAAACATGATCTTTCACTTCTAACAATTTCTCTGAGGATTATTATTATTATTTTTATAATAGCTTCTGCTGCGTATGGAAGTTTTATATTAATAAACAATCAACGTTTCACTTTTCACTCTAGGGTTGTATTATTATTGTTACCGCTCGTCATAGGTTTGAAATGTTTTCTACAAACAAACTAAAATGTCATTTTTAGACTAAAATATCTTTACTTTATCAATTTAAAATTACCCCTACGGATTCTTAGTTAGCAGGACAAAATTTTAAAATTACGTCATCTGTACTGCTTTTACATTGCACTTACAATAAACTTAAACCAAAATCTTGCACGGTCATTTACATGAATCTGGTATTTCAAAAATGTCTCCGTCATCTTATTTAATATTTTAACCGCCCATGCAACCTTTGAATCCATTTTTCGAAATCAAAATTTGTGCTCTCACGCTCATCGAAACTAAAAATTATTCTGTGCATCAAACATATCTGTTCATCGACGATCAACGATCTGTTACGGTTTTGTTGGTCACTTGTTGTCTCTATGTCTACACAGACATTCTGGCGAAACATATGTTCTGGCCCTGCAGTCTTGTCGGGAATTCCTTTTAGCTCACTGTGAAAGGCCTGTTGGATCGTTAGCCCATACCCCCTGCGGTGTTCTACCTGGAGTGTATCGCAACATTTACCATTCCGTCCGATATGCAAAGTATTCAAATCTTCTGGCACCACATCAAATGTTCCTTGCACTTGCAGAAATTTTACATATTTCAAATATCCTCTTTCCCCATATCCATATAACCATGGTTTTATTTTTCTGATTCTTCTTTTTCCTGGTTTGGGAGTGATAGTGCATAGCTGTTGCCGGATGGACTTGATTTCCTCCACCATCCTGATTTTAGTTGATTCGGTAGTTGAAAATGCAAAACTGTTATCTTCACACACGCGGTCTTCCTGTTTCCTCTCAGTTTCAACCAATTTTCTGCCTGGCTCTATTGTGCGATTACTTAAAGCGGTAACCTCTTCCTGGATGCTACGCACATCTTCTCTGAGGGAAGAATAATTTTTCTTGCATTCCCCACAAGACATTAAAAATTCAATCACTGAACTTACCTTTGCGCACATAAATCACGTATTAATAGTCCATGAATTTGTTTTAAAAAAACAATTAGAAAAAATTTCAGCATAACGCGAGATCTTAGTGATCATATGGAAAGAAATCAAACCAAAAATAGATGTCAGCCCGCTTTAATTTAAAATCAACCATCAACTTAAAAACACATACGTGCAGTAACACTTCTCGTGACATATGATTTCCAGCAAACGTAATTTTACTCCCGATACCACAGGTAAATCACAATGAATATTCTGTCGACACGTCAGCACACATAAAACACGAATGAGCAAGATACGAAAAAGATAAAAAGTAATAGCCGTCCCAGAAGACATTCAAAAATCAAACATGCCGTTTTTCAACGCTGAATCGACGAAACAATCTTACCATTAAACACCAGTCTCGAGAAATCGTCTCAACAGATCCATTACCATTCACTACCAAAATTAGACAAAACCACATCACAATCGAAAGAAAACCAAAAATCATATTTCAACAACACAACAACATCATATCGACGAAAGACACATCATATTTTCACCATTGACAAACAAAACGATTTTCAACGTCGATTGGAACACATATTTATATGACATATTACACATTATTTTTGACTGCTTCCTTCCGCATTCCAGGACTAAAATAAAATAGTTCATACATTATAAGATTTGAGATATCATATTAAATAAAGCTCTCTGCTCGTTCACTGGTTCATCTGGTTCCTCACTGAAATAATGATTAAACATTTGATAGTAAAAATAATAGACTGAAAACTGTTGCAATCGTTCTATTTCGAAAGCCCCACGTTTAGGGTGCCATGTTGTAATGTCTACCTTGCGGACGTTTACTTTTGGGTCGTACTGTTTTATCATTAGCAAAATTATCAATTTGGAATATCAAAAATCATACTTAATCTTCAGCTAATCACATGAAATATTATTATAATGAATAGGAAAATTGAAAATTGGGTGTACAATTTATTATTGTGAAATTAGGCAAACACGAAGTTTGTTTTTATTCTGAGGTTAACAATTACATATCATTGAATGTCAAACAGTTAGAGCAAAATCTCAGGGTCATTGCAAAATCTCAGGGTCATTACTGGGTGGAACGATTGCATGAGCTTCCGTCCGGGCCGTAGCTTTTACCATTGTTCACAGCCCAGGTCAGCGACCAGGTAAGACCAGCGCCACATGCGGTCTTTCAGCTTCCTCGAACGCACCGCGTGATGGCAGCGTCCCCAGCTGCCGACTCGTACTCCGCGAAAATCACTTCGGCCGTACTAGATGAAGATCTGCACCAGAATGTCTCGTCGTCCGTCCTTCTCCTCCGAGCAAGACTCTGTCCTTCTCGTAATGCGATGTCGGGTCCGGCTCTTGGCGAATCACCGCAATCCGCGCCAAAGGAACAGCGTCACATTGGCCCCAGAACAGACAAGAAAAAAAACCAACACGGCAATAAATTGAGGCGGCTTCTCTATTGGCTGGATCGTCTTCCCCTACTCTCATAAAGCACTCATTTACTAGGAAACGTCACTAAGGTTTATTTTTGCTAGTCCGCGCCAGCTTTCGGCGGGAACTTTCCGAAACGTGCGAAAATAGAAAGCGGGTCTCAGTTATTTATGGGGGTTATAAATCCGCTTTATGTCCACGTTGAGAAGGACGTTGTCAGCACCCCCCAAGGTGCGTGTAAATCTGGACGCTTTAGTTCCGTCACGTTTCTGTTCGTTGACACGACGCACCGGCAATATTCACACACACCGTGGGATCACTTAGTGCCTAATGGCACTGTACCTTTTAATTCATTACACGCTGCAATGCAATATTTGCGGGTTCATTGCCAGATACTACAATCCACCAGCGAAACCACGAAGGTTACATTGCAAAATATGACTTGGCATAAAGATCCGAACTCTGCTCACAACATATGCCGCAGGTCTTAAACTTGACCATGAGCTTTCAGACTGAGAAGCCCAAATATAAATTTGTTCCGTAGTTTTTACGCGATATCCGGGCAAAGGGGCAGACAGACGAAGCCCCATTCCAGATTTATATTTAGTTATAGATACGACGAAGATACTATAATTCCCTGTACATTACAGAAATTTTACTGAGAAATAGGCGAGAATTACAGACGGTTTTACTTATTGAATACATATAAAAGACATTTAAAGGATAATTTCCGTTAGAACTTCATTTATTTCTGGCTGTGAATTGTGTATTGAACAACCGAACCCGGTGGGTGAGCGATACACCTTTGCGTTTAGTATGTAGGAAGGATTCCCGGATTAAGAGTCTACTTTTGTTTTCAACAATATCCTGAAAACATAGGTAGCAGGTGAATGACAAGGATGGTTCCTTCATACAGGTAATCACCTGTTTTTATTATTATTATTTACTTTCCACTGATCTTCTGATGCATCTAATGACCTCGACGCTGATTGCTGTGAACGTACAGATTTTTTAGTTTTTAAAATAATCTAATGGATGGCATGCGACAGTCCAGTTTTGTAGACAGCCGAAGGTACACATTTTTGTAGGAAACACGGGGGCAGAACAATTCAGTGCTTAAGTCTTCCGAGTACAGGTCATCCTGAGAGGCGATTCCTGGTATGATCCGCACTTTGAAACAAATAAACACACATTTGCATAAAGATTAAGTGGTTCGTATACAAGTGGCAAAATCCAATACTCTCATTCAGATCAGAGCGTCTTCAATTGCATCCGTACTTTACAAGGTGCAAAGGCTAAAGGAGTGAGGGTGTCATACTCAGCCTGTATGTTAAACTGAATATAGTAAAAAAGTTGTTTGTAATTTTCTTTTTGTTTTAAAAATATTTAGTGACAAGAGTTTTGTAACTGACTTTAATATACGTTTTGCGAATTTGTTTTTTAAATGCTATACAAAAATCAAGCACACAATCACCTGGGTCTAATAAAAGTAACGAAAATTTAAATGTATAAATATTCAATACATCTGTATTATCCGAATCGTTAAATTCTATTTCAAATGAAAGAAATTATGTTATGCCACAAAAATCACCTACTGAACAATCAAATTTGTTAAAATTATTCGTTTAGTTATTTTGTGAAAACCGTGAACTGTGAAAAGGTGGCTGTTCTTTTTCAGGTAGTCTTTAGAAGGCTACACGCCACTGTAAACTATGAAATAATTTTCATCATTATTTTCGAAAAAAAAAACAAGAATTAGATTTTTTAAGTATTTTTCACCAAAAACTTCTACCGAAAGCTTACCTTTGTTATCCATTAATATAATCTACTCTTTTTCTTAAACTCCGCACTAAAAACACTACATCACCAACACCATTCTATTTCAAACTTTTATATTAACATTTTGTTTGTGATAGTTGGTACGCAAATACTGCGCAATTAAGTATTCTTCATTCGGAAGATACTTGATCCTGAAAATAATGCGTAACACATGGTAACTGCCGAAATCCAAATTGCGTTGTAAAATTTTAGCTGTGGATCGGTGCTGCAGAAATCATTCAATCCTGTTAATACTGGGTAAATAAATATTTTGCGTGAAGCGTTATTTTTCGAACAAATGGTATTTCCGTCTTAAGTGATGAATCCTCTCAAGTTATTTGTTATTCGTTTTATTTTAAAACACTCATTGTTAAGTTGTAAACCATTTGAAATTCAAAAAACTCCACTCACACAGAAAAGAAAACTGCAATGACTTTTCCTTGACCCATCAATAAAATAGCTTTAGAGGACTAACGAAAATAACAGAACGCTGAAATCGGATCGGAATGAGCGGAAATATCGATCTGATTCGCATCGAAGCTCAGAGGATGACGTCATGTGTCTTCAAGCAACAATCGCGCCACTGCGGACGCTCTGTGTACCATTAGACATCCCTGACTGGCATATCAGTTGCAGAACAGACCGCGCAGTTTTATTGCAAATACAAAAGTTCATTTAATCTTGTGCAGAAATTTTAAATTCTGGAATCAGTTGGTGTAATTAGTTCTCCGTGTTAACGTTTATCAAAATGAAACGGTAAATTGACTGTCGTTCGTGGAATCGAAGCAAATCGACAAAAGTTAGTAAACATTCAAAAACAATTAAAATCGTTAACGAAGCAATAAGCTGTAAGGTTATTTAACGCTGAATTTTGCATTCGGACCTTGCTATGATGAGGGCTACTGCTCTATCAGAAACTTATTGTGTGTAGACTGTAGATCAAGCGAGACATTTGATTTGCTGAATTTTTGCTCATCTGCTCTTCAATAAACACCAAGACGCCAGTCCGACAATGCTGGTAAAAACAATAAGGGGCCTAGACGATATCTTGCCTGAAAAATCAAAGTGAATGGTTATAAATAAATGATGAATATCTATTCCGTGATACAACATTTGATGTAAAGATAACCCGTCGTCGTTAGAATATTGCTTTCCCGATGGTGTTAAAATGAAACTGCGGATGCTTTGTTTAAAGGCTGAATGAGAAAAGGACAGATCCATGGCATGCTATAGCCCAACTGTCCAACAGTAAATAGATTCATTTCAACAGTAAAACAGATCTATTACCAGCAAAGTAACCATCAACACAGCTATTACTAGGTGCAAGAGTAAAAGTTAACGAATAGTTTTTGGAAACTGATGTTTATTCTGTTTTTTAAACCAATTTTGGCCTCTTCGTAGTCATGAAAATGTGATGATCTCATAAAGGATGTGAAGCTTTAACCAGCATGTCTCCTTCAAGGACGGATTGGTAATCCTGTTATAAACGGGAGAGCAACGTGCTGCCATCTTTCTGCAAAACGTGTAACCGAGCCTACCGGATGAGCGGCGAAGGGGCACCGAGACGATCAATAATTTTGTCAATACACAATAGTATTGACAATGATGCTCATTAAAGAGATTATTAACCGTCTCGTAGCCGAAATTTTTATTGTCAATAGGATTGAAAAAATGATGGAAATTTTGATTGAGGTGAAATTGACGGCACACGTTGAAGAGCAGATTGAAAGTTTATGAGTATTATTTACAATATTTCTGTCAGTCACTCGTTAGTCATGGCGAACGAAATGCCGAGTGTTGAAAGGACTGGTCTACCGGGGACCATCCGTTTTTATCTAACGTCCGAGGGGCGACAGCACACAGAAACTCAAGAGTTCCAAATCCATACCAGAATCTAGATATCTTTATAAATCACTTCACGCATAATCTTGTCTAGGTTTTCAGTTTTAGTCTTCATCAGCAGTAACAAAACATCAAAATCTTATTGGTCCTTTCTTAAAAAAAACTGTAGTCTCCTGGTTCGAAACTTTCAGAAAGTTTAACAGGTGGGTGAATCAGCTACTCAATTTGTACCATTTCTTGGACCAGCGCCCTTTTCTGTCATTAATAGACACAGCTAAAATTATGGCCAGCATAGAGTACTTCATCAAAACATAGTTATAAACAAACAAAAACAGAAGTTGTAGGTTGAATCCGAAAGACAATGACAAGTCCAGCGAAATACCAAGGGAGCTTCCATAAACCACGTAGCTCCATTTTGGTGTCCTGTAACCCTCCCTCCCCCCACGTAACCTTCCCCCACTCCCCCCTCCGTCCCTCCCCCTCATGTGTAGCCTTTTTCCCAATTGATTCTAGAAGCCATTTTGTACCGTTTTCTGTTGTCAGGCTATCGTAAATTACATATGGAGATAATTAAATGACGGAAATAAATATTTACATGCTTTTGGTTGTTCTGTACCTCATTTTAACTGAGACAAATAATATGAATGAAAGCTGCGTGGCCTGGGTCAGAAAGCCCCCTCCCCCCCCCCCCTCCCACGTAGCCCCACGTAGCTTTCCAGCTAATTTCCCCCCCCCCACCTAAACCGAGCTACGTAGTTTATGGATGCTCCCCAACGAACCGACATTGATGAGTGCGTGAAGGCTACACTGAAGCACGAAAATATTACCTTTACGTACTAGCCTCGCATTCAGAAGAAAGCTGTTTTCCAAGGTTTTCCGAAATCACTTCAGGTGAATTCGGGATCCAACGACTCGTAGCTAAATTGCTTATCGGATAAACTAAATCGGCAATCGAAAGTGCTTAAACTTGACGGTACGTGAAATTTCAATGGCAAGACACAAATTCATCGATTTCTAAAAACTGTTCATTTGCTGAACTCATTACTTAGATCATAAAAATGATTTGTTTTTTAGTAATCATGTTTATCACGTTGGTCGGAAAGTGATTCACTGCTAAGAATATTGACCCTGATTTATCAGGAAGCTATTGTGTTGACCTTAACCCTTTTGCAGGGATTTGTTTCCCCTGGTACTCTACGATAATGCTAACGAGTAAAGTGCTTGCTCTCAAATTTCAGGATCCCTGGTTCAGAGCTTAGTCGGGGAGGGGGTAGGAATTTTTGGAGTTCTTCTTGATTCTGTGATACACATCAAGCCGTTCACTAGTTGTACGTTAAGCTGTAGGATTCAGTCACGAAAGAGGCGGAATGCGCGGCAAATTTTCCGCCGTGTCGTATGAGCACACGAATTTACTGTCATACCAAATTAATTAAAAGTTATGCAAGTTCTAGCCTACCCTTGTGAGCTATCAGTTGTATTCCACACATTTACGCAAATACTACTAATCTAAATACGAAGTTTAAACGCTGGTAACTGCGATTAAAATTTGGAGTCGTTGCAGTATCTATAACAAGAAAAGTCATTCGACTTTTCGTTTTTTAATTCACTGTCAAGAGAATATGAGAATAATAAGTCTTCTTTTTTACAAACAATTAATGCTTTCGATTAAAGAACGGGCTACACTTGACCGACACTGGTCCGCACCGACAGTTGGCCTAATACCGCCCGTCCGTTCTCGGGTCCACACTAGTCCGTAGCTCATCCCTGTGAATGACGTGTTACTGCTCAGTCTTCCGTTCCCTTTAACATTTTCAAATGGTTGTTTCTAAACTTGTCGTAAAAGTGAGCTGGGGTCACAGCTAGGGTTACCACCCATACTCTATTTTACCTCATTGACCTCGGTTTTATGTGGTTTCGGCTTAATACAAGACGATCGCTTGAAAAGCATCATGATCTGCTGTGGGCTGGCTTTCGGTATGTTTATAAATTGTTAATCAAATGAAGCATCTTGACCATCGGAAATTCTCGATTTAGATATAATTTAGACAGAAGTATAGACTATTTCAGTTTCTATTCATTAAATATTATTACATCAGTACTGCACAAGAGGTTATATTGCACAGGAAATACCTGTGTCCCTGTGTGGTACCTGGAATATTTTAACGATTTTTTAGATAATTTTGGCTGATAAATTCGAAAATAATTTCTGTTTTTCTCTATCAGGTCTAGTATTTTTTAATTTTATTTTAACTGTACTCATCTTCATTTGGCTCCATTACATTGCTTAACATATTTCCAGCAGTGTACATGGGCTGACATTAGTGTGTTAAAGGGACTTGTCTTTAATAAACTTTATTTTATTCGTATAAGAGTAAAAGATTATTATTTCTGATGCCGAGGTCCCTTTTCTCAACTAATACAAACCCTACAGTAATGAATAGAGTATCGAAGGATGGAATCTTCTTACGGACTTCAGACACAGCATACTCACTTTACGTTATAACACATTTTCTATTTAGAATTTAAGTAAAAAGTTGGTACACAGGAGGCCGTGAAAGGCTTACGTCACTGCAGCGCCTGCGTGGGTGAGACGCAACCAGACGCGCATTGCTGTAACCTTGGTAGCGGCAACTTAAAGGGTTAGCTGTACCTGAGACTTTTCCAACGTTTACGTATGTTGTGTGTGCGTGTGAAACCATATGCCTGATTGAACGTCTATCTTCCGCTGTATAAGTACATGTGTATATTAGTGAATTCTGCCTTTCTCACTAATACATACGCTATCATGTCTGAAGACATAACGCTCCAACTTCATGTGCGTCGACTTCTGTGTGGACAGCTACCCGGGCGTTTGATGTTTACCGACTGGGTGCGCCAATCCCTGCCAGCAGAGGCGGCACCCTTCCCACGGACCACTATTGGTAGTTGGTCAGGCTCGGCTGGCAAATATACGGGCCGTGGGAAACCACCTTTGCAGGGCTTACAGATTAACATGGAATCCTAACCACGGAACGTCCTTGCGTAGTAAAAGTCGTGAATATCGAATACTAACGAGAGAATCTTTGGCATTAGGCCGAAGGCCAGGAGAAGATTATAGACGTTAATGGAGACACACTTAGAAGAGATGGCTTACTGAAACGGTAGCAGCTAGAGGTAAGTTGTAAAAGTTATTATGGATTTAGATTGGATTAAATTATGGCAGCGGCCAAGGAAGAAGTTACGCATATGCAAAAGTTGTATTATAGTGAAACTGAACTCAGAAAATCAATAAAACAGCATGGTAACTGGACTGCAATGAGTTTTGTAATTACGCGCAAACTTTAGTTTGTTTTGGGCTGTGCAGCTAAGTGTCTTCCGGTCATAGGGTAAGGTGAAATACCGTAAGAGGCCAGCCTACCTGCGAACAATGGGTTGACCCTCCACACACAAAAGCTGTTGGGAATGGAGCGAGCGAGAACTGTAAACACTCAGGTGATCCTTTTATCTGCGGCCGTCATCCTTGTATGAACACGTCCATTCACGAAGACACTGACTTTCTGCTATCGAGGAGGGAGAGGGTAAATTTTGCGGGAAAGTAACATCGCCGAACGTGCACGACCAACTCTCGATCTAACCCTAAAAAGATTTAATAATCTCCGTGCAGCAACCCTCAGAATTTCTGTAGACATGGATGAGTGTGAGAATGTGCTACCCAGTAAAAATATTATTTTAAAACTTATGCAACTGCTGTTCTTGAAATACTGTTCCCATGAGTAGCCGGAAATGTTACTATTGCTGGTTCTAGAGGACACTGGTGGGAAAGATAACTGTGAAGGGACCGAGAGTGGTGGGTGAACGGTTAACGTTCTGGCCTCGTATTCAGGAGGACGGCGGTTCGAAACCCCATCCGGGCATCCAGATTTGGATATTCCAAGGTTTCCCCAAATCACTCCAGGCCAATGCCGGTATGCTTCCTTCCAAAGGCCCATGGCCGAATTCCTTCCCATTCCTTGTCCCCAGTTCCATCCTGCCTCTAATGACGTCGACGTCGACGAGGCGTAAAACCATAAGTAAATATATATATATATATATATATATATATATATATATAAAGGAATAATACAAATCGAAAGAGGAGGTCTTACGATTCCAACGCACGGTGGGAATCTCGAGCTGATATTACGCCAAACTATCAGCCTTCAAGTTCTGAGCGTTTGTGATCAGGCAGTCTTTGCTTGATATCAGAGGGAGTCAGGTGTTAAGTTCAAGATGACGACTTCTGATGAGGCGTTATATTGATGACGGCTACGCTGCAGTTAAAACAGAAAAGTGCTTCATAGTTTTCCCGACACAGTGTTTTGCTCAAATTGCTGTTTAAACGTATGACTCACTGGTGTATCGTCTTGAGTAGAGAAATCTGAATTGTTGAGAGTGCCATCATCTACCGACTTGTAAAAGTGACCTAAGATACAGATGAGAGCAAAGAAAACTTTAACTAGCGAGAGTGAACTTCAGTGATCATACTTTTGTATCAACGTAATGAATAGCAAACCCAATAACCCTGCGTGTCTACTAGCAATGAAAAGCATTATTGCATACATTTCTTGGCATTTTATTGCTATTTGGAGGTGATAAATTTTTGTAAAGTCAAATTAGAATCAGAATTCAATATTTATTAAATTTTTAGTTTTTAACGGCCTTCTGTTTGTAGGATGGTATGAATATACCTAACGTTAAATACACCTTTGTCTGCTGGCCATATGATTTTACTAAATAACGGTCAGGTTATGACCAATATCTACTTTATAAATCACACCACTTTCACAATTATTATATTTCCAATTATAATAATTAAAAGAAAGTCCCCTTTCACAATAGTATTGAGTTTAGTGTAACACTGAGAATCTGAGAAATAGAATTGTGTTTTAAGTCTAAATTGGAAAGTTTAATAATGGTAAAATAATTGACTATTCTGTTGCAGTAACAGAGCAAGAAGTAAGGCAAGGTAGAGAATACGTTTCCTTTCAGAGGGTAAGGAGGAATCATCGACGATATTTATAATCATAACCGTAGGGCTAACATTAAAAGTAATTTAAGTCCAAAATATGACACAGAATGTTCTCATTGACTGGAAACAACTAGATAAGACGTAAATAGGTAAAAGTAACTTTCACTTTCACCTCCCTGCTATGAAAGAAAGGAAATACACAGAAAAAGATTAAGAAACAAAAATTTTATTATTAAATTAACTGTTTGAATAACAACTTAAGACGCCTAGGTTGTTGTCCAGATTTGTTCAACACCTTATCAAGAAATTCAGTATCCTTAGTTAATAAGTGTTATATGTAATGTATATATAAAAAAAAGAGATGTACCTATCTTAAAGTAATCTTGCCGACGCCCATAGCTTGATCGCCCGAGTTTAAGGTGGGTTGATGAATGATGAATATTCGCTACCGCCTGACCGAGGCTTCACTTAAGTAGATCAAACATGGGTCGTATCTCCCGTTTTGGATGAGTTTCATAACTAGTATCGGCTTAATTCTTGTTTCATATGTGGTGAAACTTATTCTCTGTATTTGATTTGCTCTACAGCGCTTCCATTGCTTGTAGTTTTTTTTACCTCGTAGAATTTTAGGGCTAAATTAGAAGGATTACTCGTTCGATGAAACCGAAATCTGGATAAGGCATGGAGATTTGAAGAAGCGTTCTTCCTGAATGCCAGATCCGAGTGTTATCGCTCACCCACCCGGTTCGATTCTGGAGGGGGTAATCGAAGGAACGAATTGCAGAGGAAGACAAAGATCAGAATATATGGCGCGGGTAATTAATGTGTAAGTTGCTCCGAAGAGATTAACTCAGAATATGAAACATCAAACTAGTTGAGAGACTGACGACAGAAAAAAGGTTATGCGTCTATCTGAAGTCAGAAAATTAGCTCGCGGTTCTAAATTCGGGTGGCAAGCATTCCAATTTAGAGTGATTCCATAACAACAGGAAAACGATAACTTAAAGAACGTACTTAAGCTTTCGGAATCAACCACATTCTCTAAAATTCTTTATGTGAAAGATTAAACTAAATCTTTTAACGAATTAGGCCATTTTGTGGGGCTGCCATATGCAGTTGTGCTTTTTTCCCTCAGAATGGTGAGTGGACAGAATTTTCGTTTCCCTCAGACAATTCAGATGTTTAAAAGCTCGCAATAAATCAGTGGTGGATGCATTGCCGTTCTGTAATTATTTTTTGTTTTATATTTCTTATGTTACCTTTAATTAAACTAAGGAAAAAGGAAACTACTTTGAGCAATATAATTGCAAGGAAGGGGAAAATGACTCATCACTCTCCAAAGTTGAAGGCAGTGACGAGAGCAGAACATATATTACGAACACACAAATAAACTCAATATTTCGGTTATTAAACCTTATTTTTATCTACACTTTCTACGAAAATGTAGTATGTACCGCTATCTGTAGGGCTGTATCTGTTGTTTTTGCTTCTGTAAGTTAGCGCTATCGAATCAGAGGACTTGAGGTTGGGATTATGTTGGTCTAATACTGTAGATGGAGATGTGTTAATCTCGATGGGCCTTGCTATATCAAGCATATCTACTTCTTCTGTTTGTTGAGAAACTACCTTTGGCTGACCTATTTCTGGTCTCTGAACACATCTACGTTTTACTGGTTGATTCAACTCACCAGTGATTGTGGGATTGTCACCTCTCCGAACCGTGGGATGTATGGCTGCGTCTGGAGGTGAGTGCAGGCCATGTGGTGGAACGCCTCCCGCCTCGATTTCCATCTCCGTAAGCCTCCGCTGTTGATGCTGCTGTTGTTGTTGCTGCTGCTGTTGATGCTGCTGCTGTTGATACTGCTGCTGTTGATTCTGCTGTAGTTGATGCTGCTTCTCTTGATGCTGCTGCTGATGCTGCTGCTGATGTTGTTGCTGTTGTTGCTGCTCTTCTTCTTCGCTGTGAAGATCTACGTCAACAGCCGCATTTTCATAATAGTGGCGTAAAACTGCGCTGGCTGAAGACATCTGTCCACCACTGTCTGCCATAGTGTTCCGAGGCTGTGTCTCTGGAACACTACGGAGGTAATTCTGTATTTGAACTGCTGTAATTTATCACTTAAGGAAAACTTGAGAGAGAAAAAAAAAACTGATATTGCTACGAAAGGATTCTAATATATATATATAAACTTATTTTAAGTCACAAAATCAATGAAAGCAGTTGCTATCGTAAACAACCAGAGATGCCGTTCGTAATATATGTTCTTCTCTCGTCGCTGCCTTCATCTTTGGTGAGTTATGTTACCTTTAGTCATTTTTTATTATAAGTGCCGTGCAGCAGTTGTTGGTGCCGTTCATAAAACATGTTTGGGATTTTTTGCTTGGCATCAGAAAAAAAAAGTTAATTACAAACACTAAATTCTCGGTGTTAATTACTGTATTTGAAAATAATTGCCAAAGACCCTTAGAAGGCCTAATATCGTTCATAGTTTCCACAAAATAATGCATATCAAGTTTTGTAACTTTTACATTTTAATTACTTATTCCGATAGATGTGGTCTCATAGCTTAGTGTCACTTGTCTTGAAAATTAAGGATGTCTGGTTCGAATCCCACAGCGGTCAGGAATTTTTACGGACTTGGCTTTCTCCGTGACATTGAGGCAGATGGCGCGGCAACTTGAAACGTCAGTAGGTGGCAATACTATTATCATTTTCTCACTCAGCATTAACGACAAAATTAAAAATTTTATGTACTAAAATTGGTTCCTGAAGATACAAATTCAGGTATTCAGAACTTTTTACTATAGAAGACTGGGCAGTGAGTATGTATTTTGCTGTTTTGGAAATACGCTCACAATTCTGTACATATCTATTGACCTAATCTACAAATAAATGTTAGAGCCCTGTTTATGTATTTTTTTAGTCTATAAGAATTCTTTAAATGCCATAAGCGAAGATGTAATTAAATTTACCAATTTAGTAATTTCAACATCGTTTACTCTGGCTGTTACTCATGATTGGAAAGATACGAAAGTTTTATTTTTTACATGGTGCCGAATTTTTTGTACCATTTCAAGTGGTTTTCGCGCATAAGCTACACCCAGCTGCTTCAAGCAATTCTTTCACTGATTTTCTGCGAGTTCCGACAATTATTATTATTTTCGAGTCACAAGCCATCAAATAAACAGCTAAACATTGTATATTTTAAGCAATTTTAACCCATTTCGCCTTGTATTTCTCAACATCAAGTGAATTCGGTGTTGCTGGATGATGGGCAAATAAGGCACTAGAGCATATTATGTTTCATGTTTTAGTCCTCACCACATTCACACTTAGTGTTGGTAGCAGCATTATAACCCTATTTCAGCCAGATTTATCCAGGACCTGTCCACTTCCCGTCCGCAATCGATTCAAGGACCTCCAGACGTTCCAATCCTCTGGAAGAGCAGGTGGTTAGCACTCCGAAACTGCGTTCTTGAGATGACCTGTAGTTCAGTAGCATGGGCGTATTGAGAAGATGTGCTCACCTTTTACTCCCCTACTATTTTCTTATCAACAACTTGAGCAATACGCATCAATTATGATCCATTTCATCGACAAACAGTAAAACCTTACAAATGATGTGTAGTGAACAGACTCGTAACAGGTAGGTACGGTTTCGGCGCTGACGTCACCTCTTACAAGGACACGGCTGTCGTCCTGATAAGAGGTTGTTTGCTATTTATTAAGCACTCATTCTAACAGTCCTTACAGTCCATCAGCAGTCATGGTGAAGCTAGCCCCGTTGGTGAAGTTCTACAATGGACAGCATATCCCCGTCATCGGACTGGGTACTTGGCAGGTGAGGACCGTTTCTGCTAAATTTATTCACCACTAACATCTTCCTACTGCATCGGTCACGCAGACATTTGTTTACGTAACAATGAGTTTGCCTTTTCTTTTTATTGTAGCAGCGAAGCACATTGTCTGTAATGTATTATCTTTGCCTAAATTAAATTACAAAATTTAGATACGCTTGTTAGAGAGCTAATTTTTTAGGTAGATGTTTGATTCACTGTATTCTGGCGTACTATATATCAGAAATTAAATAAATAAATAACCGAATTTACGTAGTAAAAACAATATTGACAGAATCCATAGGGTGGAATGTTCATCTGTATTGTAGCATGGTCTTTGGTGGATATCTTGTAGCGGAGTGTCCACCAGAGATGCAGGATGATCTGTGGTACCTATCTGTTTTCAGTAAGAACAAATTATCATTTCTTGCTCCATTCCCGGTCTTGTAGAGTCATAACTTATACTGAAGTCTTTAGGATTGATCACGAGCAGTGGTGCAAAAAAATGTTTTTTTTTCTGGCTTGAAAAAAAAATGAAAAAAAACACGTTTTTTTCTGAGACACTTTTTTTTCACAACTACTAAATTTCACATTTGTAAGGCAGTTATCGTTTAATACTGTTTTAGAGTTTATGCTAAGTACTTATCTTAGTTTTTAAATCTACTGTATTTTTCTGGTTTAGTAGAAAAAAAAACGAAAATATTGACAACATTGACTGAAATTTTCTTTTATGAACGAGGATTTCCGAAGAGGCTCGGTTGCGCGAGAAGGAATCCCCGATTCCCGTTGTTTGGATTGATATTCGCTATTTGAACTAGTGCTACCAGCCCTACGAATTTATCTGTAGACCTAAGGACCATTTAAAAAAATTAGGAATTTAAAATTTATCTACGGTTTTTTGCCTCTTTTTATTACTTATTGTGCTTTCCTTATATTCGTATACTTATTAAACTCTCAGCGTATAGTGGTACTGACTCATTAAATTGTCAGTAATTATGAATCGTTTACTTGCAACCGTTGGTGTAAACCAACGATTGAAAAGAAGTAAAGCTCCTATTTTGTATGATAATAGATTTAAATTCAAACTTAAAAGACCGTAATACAGAACTATCGCCGCAGTCTTTGTGCACAGTATGTTCTTTGCTCATAATTTAAAATTGCAATCTCAAAATCTTTTGCGTACAATACAAGAACAACCAGTAAAAGAAAGTTCAGATATAGAGGAGACAGAAGAAGAAACAGAAAATTCCTACACCGACCGAACTAGTGTTGGTAGTGCTGATACCAGTTAATGTGGTACTGACATAGAGGATGAATAAAATTATGTTAGCTATATAGATACATTTATGAATCATTACGTAAGACATAATATGATTCAGTAAGATTTAAAACACACTTGTAAAATTAGAGTTCCTTAAATAAAACTATAATTTATCAAATACATTGTTTTCTGAAAAAAAAAATGTAGAAAAAAAAAGAAGGGTGCCAGGTTTTTTTTCATGTTTTTTTTTCACAAAGCTGAAAAAAAAAACATTTTTTTTTTTTCAATTTGCAATACTGATCACGAGTTTTCAAACTGCGAAAACCACATCGAAATTGGTTCCATAGTTTTTGTGGAATGTCTGAACAAAAACGCAGACTGCTTACAGATTTTAGCATAAATATGACGAAGGTAACTATCATTTACCGCACATAAATTATAGGTCTTCGTTAAACTATAGGTCCAGTCATGACACGGGGCTAATCTGCCACCAATGCATAAGACCACACAAATTTACTATCGTACCAAAATTCAGTGAAAATATGAGACGCAAGTTCTGACTTTCCCTTCTGAGCTAGCAGTTGTACTACACAAAATCTGCGCAGATACTGTAATACTCCTCAAGGTAGCCAAGAGTAATCTATCACTGCTATCTTCACTATCCTGGCAGTGTTAAGCCAAGTGTAATACTCCTCACAATTATTATTTCGTATTACCAATCAAAGGTCCACAGGTTTGTTGACGGTTCGGCCCTTATACCGTCATTTCACCCAAGCACGCGGACTGAGGAGCTACTTATCTTCATTTTAAAGGTTCTTATTATACAAATAATAAGAAGACGTTTAACAATCAATAAGTTTCCATTTTATTGATCAAAGTCCATTTGCTATTCTGAACAACTTTATAAAACCACAAAATGAAAAACACACTCTTTCGTATATTAAGAACAATCACGGACTCAGCAGGCTCAATACAAAATTACTAGACCGCCGCCACAATCTTGGCGCGCAACAACTCGCGCCGCTCGCGGCCAGACACTCTCCAAAAAACCAAAGATATTAATGTCACTTATATTACCCCTGTTTACAAACTTGGTACCGTCTGTGGTCTCCGTGAGCAAATACACTTGCTTACAATTCATATTATACATTCATTTCAATATTACAAAATACACTTATAAATACATATATATTTTCGGGGCTAGTGGATATGCTACAATACTACTGACAGATTTGTTCTAAATGCGAAGTTGAGACGTTGCTAACTGTGGTTAAGTTTTGGAATCATTGTAGTACCTTTAACAAGACAAGGTATTCAACTTTTGTTTTTTCAGTTCATAGTTGAGAGAAACTCAGTGATAATTATTACCTGTATGATGCTAGGTACCCAACTATATTAGACAAATCAATAAGACCAAGGGAAACATATATCTTACTGCAACAGCTGTCAAGCAAAATTAAAATATCTAACTAATAGATCTGTTTGAAATATCATTGCAGCAAAGCTTTGCTGGATTGATTGCTTAAGAAAGTCTCCTCCAAGAATATCCATTAAGATTAATAAACATGGGCATGTGCAAAATTATCCACAGACTTCTGGAATGTTTTTATCCATTTTTTAAAAAAGGCATTAAATTACTTTCAACCTTTTTTTTATCTCGTTTGCAGGCTATACCACCTATTTGGTTAATCAAGATCTCTGAAACCCTGTTGGTTACACTTTTTGTTTTTGTCTCAATTATCCACCTTTTTTGGGGGGGGGGGGGCGGGGGCCTTCAAAATGATTCTCCGTACAATCTCTGAGCTACCTTTCAATTAGTTTCTCTCATATCCTTGATTTACTCTTTTTTTCTGTAGTTTGCCTCATTTATGTCTGTTCATCTCGACACTACTGTAGGTTCTTTTCGTCTAGTGAAATTCTTTTACTTGCTATTTTAATTTTGTCTATTCTTATCTTACCGACATCTTAAAGAAAACAAATCTGTTGCAGCCATCCTACTTCATTTATTGTATTTTGCCCCGATCTTCTCTGCTCTGTGAATTCATTATCCCCCTAATCTGTTTCGAAGATTGGGTATTTGATTGTAGCTCGAGCTCCTAAATGCTTGATTACAAACTGGTGAGATAAAGAATTAAAAATCAGTTGTAAACTTGACTTCTGTTGTCAAGAAATTATTGTGGCTCTGCCAACAGATGGCATTAACTGTTATTTTACCGAGCTTCTCGACTTGTCTACCAATGAGCTGGAAATCTAATAGAGATAAAATCTTGCTGATATAATGTTCTTATCAGAATTCTTGTTTAGAGTATGTAATTTGGCTTATGCCTAAAATAACTCGTAAGATTTGGAACTGATAAGTTTCATAACACACAGATTTCGCTTTAGTTGTATGTGAACAAAAATTTTGAACCAGAGCAAAACAGACTGTTTCCACTTCGTTCTCGATCTTTATGCCTATAACAAACTGACTCATTATTTTTGCACTATAACCAATTGTTCTTCTTATTACATACTTTAATGTGCTTAAATTTTAATTGACATTTGTTTCTGGTTTAGCGACTGTAGTATCAGTTACTTCTATCGGCAGTCAATTTAGATTATCATAACTGTTTATTAAACATCATTCATATTTTTAGCGAGTCCTCTTGTTATGTTCCGTTGTCTGTCCATCCGTTACAGGCTTCAACACTTATACAGAATATGTCGGAGACTTTAAATGTCAACATGTCACCTGTTTTGTTGACCCCAACCCGAATATTATCTTCAAAATTTAGTAAAATTGTAATCTTGGAGATTTTTGCATATATATAATGGGTCGAAACATTTGATTTTAATCAACTCCATGTGACGTAGATATTGTAGCGGTATGTGCCGGTGGAGAGGTAAGGTAATGGTGAAAACCTTTTACTTATTTTTATAATTCAAAGAAACCCTAGGCTGCTAATTTATTGGGTACTCATAATGGCGTACAGGCGAGGCTTATTTATCGTTAACATTGACACATTGAAATATGATAAAAAGAACTATGCAAAGCCTCTTCTTACAATTGCCAACACATATTAACAAATAAACAAAGCATTAAAACACAACCACTTTTAAAATTATTCTTGAAACAAACTCCCAATGTTAATTGCAAGCAAGAAAGCTTCACACTTGATTTGTTTAAATGAAAGTTCCCTCCACAATGATCGGGAACCATAAATCAAATACAGTATTGACATTAACTGTATCCGACCTCAAATGCCGGGCGCCACGATAATTTAAATTATCCACCAAGTGTGGCTAAGAAAGTCTGCCCCAGCTAGCTCAACATTTAGGGGTGCGAGAACTCCTAATCATTCAGTGGTCGTAACAGGACTGTACTTCAATGACCGAATAAAAGTACCACACTGCACTGTAGAATTATTACCGTGACGGCGATGTATTTCCCGCGACGGCGGAATTACTATAGCCACTTGGCTATAGCGGACAATGCACCACGTCCGTCAGCAAGCGTACTGGATGTGTGCACAGCGACCTCACTGTACAAGACACGCTTATTGACCCTCAGGTTCGATGCCAAGACGGAGCGATCTCCAGCTTCGGAAGATCCGCTCCTTCTAGTCTGAAGGCTCGGAGTCAAGTCCTCTCCAGCGTCCGCCGGAAAAAACCTCCTCCCGTCGCTCGTGGTTTACATAGAGCAAAAATACACCAGCATTACAAAATGCAAAGGAAAGTCTCTCTCGATTGGTCCTGCCGTTCTCAAGCTCCTCCTTCCAGCTGTCACGATAGGCGAACATTGTCTTTCTCGATTCGTGCGAACTCGGGATTGCCTCGGACTTATTCGTCACCTGTGACCACCAAACTGCCCGTTCGGAGCATTCACCCCAGTGTACAGTTTCCCCGGAGCCAAGGGATTATACGCTTGACCACATGCGTGAAAAAGGGTAGCTGGTGTCCATTGTCCCTGGCAGCCGCCGGCCTGTCGCGACAATCTGGCGCGTCTAGCTCAGGTCCCACAAACACTGACCATCCTCTCCGATAATTTCCTTTCATATTCTTTTTATATATAAACATATAGCAAAATATTATAGCCTATATAAAAATGTACGGAATGACCCATATTTGGTCATTCTGTTACAATATATATATATAAGATCTATACAAAACTATAATTTTTTATCTCAGGTTTTAGATGAGGAGTATTTTGTTTAATTGACGTAAGTTGTCTATGATAGATCCACTCTGCTGTGTGAGGAGGTAAAAGAAAATCTAAAAGAAGTGTGAATTCTGGGTAGGTGGCCCGCCTCCGCTCGATTAGAGGATTCTCGAATACACAGTAGTCAGTGGCAGTTGGTCTGGCATTGAGAGCGGTAGAAATATTGTACGAGTATCATATTGTTCATTAGCACAAGCGTCAGCAACATTACGTACTGCAACAATGTCACTGCAACATAGGCTGCCGTTCTTTGCTACTTCATTTATAACAGATGAGAGGGAAGCAATTAACATTACTCGTTCTTCACTCATACTGTTACAATGTGACAGCGTAAGTTTTCGATCTTCTTCTGTCGTTGTTGCCTTTATCATCATTCCGAGAGACATTTCGATATAGCTAACATTTTTACCACATTCTCAAAATATTAATATGCATTATTTAGCTGATTAGTCACTATTACTACTGGTTTATTTTTACGCTATGTGATCCTTCTAATATTCGATTTTATGTCTTAGCATACTGGAGCAAGGTTTTTTTTTTTTATTGGGAGCAAATGAAGCCAGGAATGGATTATCCATTGGAAGAGGGATTTATTTTTTCCACTCTCAGCATGCAACGTTATTAGCTGTTATTCAGCCAGTGAATGAGTCAATACAGTTAACGAACGTGATTACATTTCTCACGAATTATAGGTATCGCATTCAGGTTGTCGGGGACAAACTCTGCTGCTGATAGAACACGCCGGAAAAGTTGTAGAAATACTAATCTACAACTTTTCCAGCGTGCTCTATTACTACCTTACAGTGGCTCCTTAGTTATAATTATAGTGATTATGTATTAATACCATCTCGAACTACCGTGACTTGACTTTGAGCAATGCCATAAAATTTTTACTCCTCAACTATAGTTTCTTCTCACCTGTTATACCACTAGGTGGTACTTTTTTGTGAATAGGTATCGTATCTATCAGCCTAGCATAACTTTTTTTTATTAATTACTTCGTTCTTCGAACCACAAACCACTGGTCAACAGTTTGTAAAGTTGATTACAGATTTTTTAATTGACGAAGATAACATTTCAGATGCGCGCATCTGTGACTGCTTGCTTAAAAATTCGACGGCTTGTAATGATACCCTAATGACCCTGGTGATAGGGTTTCTACTGGCTGCACATTCCACCCCTGTCATAGCCGCTTTAACCTAACCTCGATAATCCAGCCGGGTACAGAGGACCAGGGTCGGCATTAGGTGGAAAAGGGGGGGTGGGGGGGGGTAAGTGGCTCAAATGTACCCCGGGACCGTCGGCTGATACTGGCTCAAGAATCCGCTCATTGCTGTTTTTTTTTTTTTTTTTTTTTTTTTTTTTTTTGCTGTCGTCAGTCTTTAGACTGGTTTGATGCAATCCTCCATCCCTTCCTATCCTGTGCTAACCTCTTCATTTCTACATACCCCTTACAACCCACGTCCTCAATTATCTGCTTCATATATTCTAATCTCTGTCTTCCTCTACAGTTCTTACCTTCGACTGTTCTCCTCCACTAACAAATTAACCAATCCAGCATGTCTCAAAATATGACCTACCAGCCTGTCTCTTCTTCCTGTAAGCTTCTTCCATAAACTTCTTTTCTCACCCATCATTTCTAAAACTCGTTCATTTCTTACTTTGTCTGTCCACCTAATTTTCAGCATTCTTCTGTAGCACCACATTTCAAATGCTTCAAGTTTCTTTCTTTCCGGTATTCCTAAAGTCCATGTTTCGCTACCGTAAAGTGCTGTGCTCCACACATAGAGTTTTAAGAAGTTCTTTCTAATTCCTAGATCAATATTTGAAACTAAAAGGTTTCTCTTTTTCATGAAGGCTCTTTTTGCTAGTGCTATTCTGCTTTTAACATCATTCCTGCTTCGGCCATCGGTTGTAATTTTGCTTCCCAAGTAACAGAACTCACTCACTTCTCCTATTGCATCAGATCCTATTTTTATATTTAATCTGCTAGTATTGGTGTCATTTCTGCTACATTTCATCACTTTTGTTTTACTTTGATTTATATTCAGTCCAAAATCTTCCTTCAGTAATTTTGTTCATGCCATTCAATAACTTCTCAATATCCTCCAGCCCTCTTCTGCTAACAAGACAATGTCATCAGCAAATCGTAGCATACTGATTTTTTCTCCCTGAAAACTTATGCCACATGGAAATTTTTCTTTGACTTTCTTCATTGCTTCTTCTACATACAAGTTGAATATTAACGGGGATAGACTACAACCTTGTCTCACACCCTTTTTAACTGATGCATGTCTCTCGTGATTCTCTACTTTTATCACAGCCACTTGATTCTTATATAGTTTATAGAGATTCTTCTATCTCGATACTTTAGACCTGACTTCTTTAAAATTTTGAACATCTTGTCCCACCTAACATTATCAAAAGCTTTTTCTAAATCAACAAATGCCATAAAAGTATCTTTGTTTTTCTTGATCCGCCCTTCAAGTATTAATCTTAAAGACAGAATTGCTTCCCTTGTACCGCGATTTTTCCTAAACCCAAACTGAATCTTCACCTACTATCTCTTCTACTACCCTTTCCATCCTTCTGTATATTATTCTGGTCAGTAATTTTGAAGCATGTGATGTTAGACTAATGTGCGATAATTCTCACATTTGTCAGCTTGTGCTTTCTTTGGAAGTGTGAAGATGATATTTTTATTAAAATCAGTTGGAATTTCTCCTGTTTCATAACTTTTTGATATCAGCTTGAATAATCTTTCGATTCCTTCCTCTCCTAGAGATTTAAGAAGTTCTGCAGGGATCTCATCAATTCCAACTGCCTTATTTGCTTTCAAGTCATTCAGAGCTTTATTAAATTCTGTCCTCAAAACAGGATCTCCTAAGTCATCCATGTCGACATCGCCTTCCTTTTCCAATACACTATTGTTCAAGTCGTCCCCAACATACAGTTTCTCAATGTATTCCTTCCATCTGTTAGCTCTATCTTCTGACCTTAAAAGAGGTTTCCCATCGGCAGCTTTAATGTTCATACCTCTTTTCTTCATTTCTCCAAAATTCTGTTTGATCTTTCTATATGCAACATCTACTTTTCCTGCAACCATTTCCTTTTCTACTTCTTCACACTTTTCTTGTAGCCATTTTTCTTTTGCTATTTTGCATTTCCTATTTATTTGATTTCTAAATTGCCTGTACTGCTTTTCCTGCTTCATCCTGAGCATTTTTGTACCTTCTCCTCTGATCATCAGCTGCAAAATTTCTTCTGTGATCCAAGGTTTTCGGGCAGCTTGTTCCCTAAAGCCTAAGGTTTCTTTGCCAGCTTTCATTATTTCGGTCTTTAATGCATTCCATTCGTCCTCGGTTGAGCTCCTTTCACAGTTAATTCTTAGACCTAAGTCTACCATTTCTGCAAATTTTTCTCTTGTGCTAGATTGTTTCAGTTTATTCACTTCCAGTCTGTTCTGCTTATGCTGCTTCCTTATTCGCTTGAATTTCAGCCTGCACTTCATTACTATCAAATTATGGTCCGAGTCTATGTCTGCTCCTGGGTACGCTTTACAGTCTAGAACTTGATTCCTGAATCTCTGTTTGACCATGATATAATCTAGCTGATATCTGCCTGTATCCCCAGGACGTTTCCAGGTGTATATTCTTCTTGCATGGTTCTTAAACAGTGTGTTCGCCACTACTAGCTTATATCTTTCACAAAATTCTAGCAACCTGCTTCCTCGCTCATTTCTTTCTCCTAGACCAAAACTTCCTACAGTATTCCCTCTTTTCCTTCTCCCACTATTGCATTCCAATCACCCATGATTATTAGATTTTCCTCCCCTTTCACATATTGGATTAATTCTTCAATTTCAGCGTATATTTTTTCTATTTCTTCGTTCATCTTCCTGTGACGTTTGGCATATACACTTGTACTAATGTGGTTGGGACGGGCTGTAGAGCTAAAAAAACGTCTCCCAGTTGGCATGAGGAAGGGCTCCATCCGATGAATTAGCCACGGGCCCCAACTGGTTACGTCACTGCTAAGAATCCTTACCACGGGCCCGAGAATTCTAGCGCCGGCCCTGCAGGAGACCTACAGTTTTAATGTGGAAATCCGAACCACGGAAGCGTTCTGACGTACTTCACATTACACAGCAAGTTGTGCCAGAGGTGAAGGGTAGGGCTAGAGCCTGTGAAAATCTCCAACGAGACAGAGTTTCGAAACCGGGACCTTTCGATCTCCAGTCAGACACCTTAACCAACTTGAAACACTGGAACGTTTCAACTGCATGTTCATGCCCTGGGATAGTGAACAACTCACGTAATAATCACAGATGAATGTTTTTTGGTTTATCAAATAAGCGGTTATATTCCTCTTGCAGTTTATGAAGATACGAGGGCGGTTTGAAAAGTTCTCGGAATCACCGCTAGATGTCAGTGCTAGAGCAACGAGGTTACCGCGCAATAATCACACATCCTTTGTGAGTGAACACGTGGCGCGTCAGTGCTCTAGCTGCTGGAGTGTGGTAGTGGCGACTCTTTGTTGTTGTTCCCGCGTAGTGATTTGTGACAATGGAAAAAACTGAGATTCGAGCAGTGATTAAATACTTTGTAAAGAAAGGTATTAAAGCAAAGGAAATTCATGCCGACTTTCAGAACACACTAGGGGACTCTGCTCTTTCATTTTCAACTGTTGCCAAGTGGACCAGCGAATTTAAATTTCGTCGGGAGAACTTGGATGATGATCCACGTAGTGGACGGCCAAAAAGTGTTACGACCCCAGAATTTATCTCAAAAGTGTATAAAATGGTCATGGAGGATCGTCGACTGAAAGTGTGGGAGATTGCTGAAGGTGTAGGTGATGTCTTCTGAACGGGTATATTATATTTTAACCGAAGAATTGGTTATGAAAAAATTATCCGCAAGATGAGTGCCGCGGCTCTTGACACTGGACGATAAACGCACCAGATTGGAAATGTCCGAACAAAGTCTGGTCCGTTTTCAGAGCAACCAACAAGATTTTTTGCGCCGGTTTATGACTACAGATGAAACTTGGGTCCACTACTATATCCCAGAGACAAAACAGCAGTCAAAGCAGTGGAAACATGCTGATTCACCACCACCAAAGGAAGCAAATCCAGAGCGTTCGGCCGGAAAGGTCATGGCCTCAGTTTTCTGGGATGCAAAAGGCATTCTGCTGATAGATTATCTTCCTACTGGCCAAACAATGACGGGACAATACTATGCAAACCTCCTAGACCAATTACAGGAAAGGATACGCGCAACAAGGCCTGGTTTGGCAAGGAAAAACGTCATCTTTCGTCAGGACAAAGCTCCGCCACACTAAAGTGTTATTGCCATGGCAAAACTTCATGAACTGAGGTACGAATTGTTGCCACATCCACCTTATTCACCTGATTTGGCACCATCAGACTTTCATCTATTCCCCAAGCTGGAAAATTTCCTCTGTGGATGGAGATTTTCTACAAGGGAAGAACTGACAGCCGAATTGGAGAGGTATTTTGCAGGCCTGGAGGAATCTCATTTTCGAGATAGGATCAAGGCATTGGAACATCGCTGGACCAAATGCATTAGTCTACAGGGAGACTATGTTGAAAAATAAAAGCAGTTACACCGAGGTAAGATAGCTAATTCTAATACATTCCGAGAACTTTTCAAACCACCCTCGTATTTTGTGCATTGTTTTGTTTTAGTGAAAAGCCAATGTACTGCTGATTTTAATTAACACATTTTTTTTAAATTTCTTTGTTATGATACTTCTAGCTGTTGACACATAATCGACGCTCATACCAAGTCAACTTCTGAAGTTTAATTTATCCTTAGGGGCCATCCACAAATTACGTCACACGAATTTCATGATTTTTGGATCCCTCCCTCCCCCCATGTCACAGGTTGTCACATTTGTGGGACCCCCCCCCCTCTCTCCTGGTGTGACGTCACATATTTTGCAATTTTAAATTTATAAATTAAAACAGCACTTCCAAAATTATTTATGCATTTCTAGTTAAAAAATCGTATCAACAATAAATCAAACATTTAAGAAAATATTTTAAAAAAACATAAAAATGATACAAAGTGGAGTCATTATGTATCCATGGATTTTGAACCCATTCCTTGATACTGTTTATATTGGCATAATAGTCACTTCATTCTTGATTTCGATAGTGTTGGAACATTCGATGTGTCAACATCATCTTCCGCCACGAGCCAAAAAGTGATACAAATTACGCATGTCACAAAGTTTATGACACGTCCTCCCTCCCCCCTTGTCACACGATATCACACTTTGTTGACCCCCTCCCCCCCTCAAGGTGTGACGAAATTTATGGATGGCCCCTTGTTGCTTGTTGTTTAGTAAAAGGGATGAAATTTCCTTTTACCGTTGTTTTGGACGACAGGTTACTTAATTACAGTTATGTAAGAGGTTGTAGTGGATGACTGCGCATTATAAAACGTTATTGCTCTGGTCGACATCTGATTGGCAAACGTGTTTGGCGATAGCGGGACTCTGTCACTTCCACTCGAGATTAGCGCTGCTGTGTACATAAAAGTAGATAACGTTTTACTGATCATTAGTAGCAGCAGCACCTGCAATAGAGACAGAAGACATAGGAGAAACCATGGTGAAGTTAGCGCCCAGCGTCAAGTTCTACAACGGACAGCAGGTCCCCGTCCTCGGAATAGGCACCTGGCAGGTAACAAACCTCCTGGTCATTCCTACTTTCTGTGTTCTGATTTGCTTTTCATCCTCCTCCTTCTATCATCATCATTATGGAGGTAATTAATGCGTGACGACCTAACCAAGGTGATTCTCTCTTCGGTATCATCCTTCTCCTAATTTCCTCAGTGCGTCGATTTCACTTCCTCAGGTCTCTTCAACTACCGTATTTTATAAGTTTTCAAATACTTTCCTCCATTCCTTTTGGTTGTACACATTTCCGATCAATACGAAAACACACAAAACATTTGGTAAATCTCTTTCTTCTTTCAATCAACCATTTTTTTTAAATTTTTACTTAGGATCTCGTACATCGTCGATGCAGAGAGCTTTAGTGACGGGAAAAGACACGGTAGGTCAAAGAACATGAAGGAATTCGACTTTGGCCTAGCAAGGGAACTATTCTGGCATTCTCGAGGTTTGATTTCGGTAAACCATGGAAAACTGAAATCTGAATGGCCGAACATTTGAATCCGCCTCCTCCAGAATGCTAAGCACGAGCGTTTATCCACCAGGCTCGATCTCTTTCGATCGAGATCTTTATGAATGTCAGCAATCCATTTGTTTGCCAAAAATTTCCTTCTTATAGAAATTCTTTTCCTCACTATTTTAGTGCGTAATTTTTTTTTTTTTTCTTAAATCTTTACGCCTTGTCGACGTTGAGGTCATTAGAGACGGGAAAGGACTAGGGACAAGGATCTGGAAGGAATTTGACTGCGTTACCGGTCACCCACCACACTTGTGTACTTCACCATCTTAATAAATACTTGTCCCTTTTCCCGCCCGTATACGTCAGTAAAGCCGCATTCCCACGGCGTCTTGTAACGAAGGCGGGACGGGACGGATACTCAACAACACGTCATGGGAACAGGGCCGCCTCTGCTAGCGGGGACGAGACGCAGCTACCCACTCTGTGTCGGTAAACATCACAGGCGTGTGTAGAGGTGCGCTGTTGCCATCGGTTTGCATCAGCAGAGCGCACCTCTTCTATAAAGTGTTCTGTGACAAACGACACTAGGCAACGTGGTGGGGAGGTGGCGGCGAGGTAAGCGAGTGCTAACCTGCGGCGTGCGCTCGTATGAGGTGCCGCCTCCGTTACAAGAGATCGTGGGAACGCAGCTTAATATGCAGGTAGATGGTGAGATGTTAGTGATTAATGTGCCTGACAGGAGATCCACCTCACCTAGGTATCAACCAAAATTCTTACTGGCCTTTAAATAGAGTTTCATCTCTACCGATGGTTTGTTTTGTATTACGAAGTATGTTAGGATGCGGAGTGGTTGGAATTTCGCGTAGAACAGTAGGTCCACTTCATTAGATTCGTTTACGTGGGGATAAAAGCAGAACGGGTTGCAAATCAGAAATTTATTCTTTGGGAGCCGAATATACTTACGACAAACAATGGAATAAGTTGTACAATTATGTTACAAGGAGATACATCTTCACATCTAAAGATGAAACATCACTACAGACTTACATAAATTACGTTGGTATACTCATTCTGGGATTGAAAGTCAATACCATCAAAATTATACTCAACTGAATTTAAGATAACGTAAACTCGTATGCATTACCTCGCTTAGTAACTTCCTCTGTCTCCATTTATGTGGTAGAAAGTATAGTTCAATAATACATGATGTTTTCATGTTTAGGTGATACTTGCTTCAATGTTTTTCTGATCACTTTTCAAAATGCTATGATTAGTATCTTCCATTCCAAGCTGAGTAACTTTGAAATAGTGCCAAAAACTAACTTTGCGGATACTTTGAAGTAATAATTTACTTCAAAGTAGCTTAAATGCACTATACATTTCGAAATAAAGTTATCCAACATCTTGGATAATATTAATAACAACGATAAACCCATTGGCCTCGGTAATAACTGGCTATTATCCGAAGTCGTAATGATAAATAAACTTGCAAAATGCCTCGAAAAAACTTCTGTTTGTCTATAAAAAGGGATGCACCCAAATTTTCTTGATTTTATTTGAGTAATTATAATTCTAAAGCGTGATCGTCAGGAGAACTTCTGTGTTGATAGTGCTATTTATTTCCAACAGTAGTGACTTTGTATTTGATAATCTCTGTTTAACAAACTCAAACGCACTCATCGTAACACAAAGTAAAATAGTACCAACCTACAATAATTCATATCACTATGTGTTGTTATGACTACCCACTGTTGTCTATTTCTTAATTAAAAATTTCACCGTGTAACCAGTTAAGGTTATGATTAATGGCGAAAGGGGGATTGTAATTAGATAAAAGGGAGGAAGAATTTATTTTGCTGTGAAAATACACACTTAGTTACTATTAATCAATTTAAAAACTTCAATAAGACAACAACAACAATAACAAACAAATAACGGTGGGTAATGAGCACTATCTCATATTATCTCAGGTCGAGGACAGCTTTGTGGATCACTTAGGGTAATGACTGCCTCTTAAACTCATGAGTTTGATGGCAAACTGAATGGACAGGGACTCGTCCGTTCCTGTTGTAGGACAAGGATTCTCAGCCTAATCTCCGTTTTGGACAGAGGTCGCCCAGTTCGTACTTGTCACTGTACCTACTGAGCTACGAGTGAGGATTGCAATTACCGCAGAACATTTGCAGTATACAGCATATATTTTTTAAGTGCTATCAAAGTTTAATGAATTAAATATTAATTTTAAATAATAAAAATCAATAGATAACGATATTTTAGCTAAGAAAATACATTAATTAAAAAATTTGTAGCTTCTTTTAAGCATACGTTTTGTATAAATCAATTACTTATGCATGAAAGTAACTTTAGAGCTGAGACATTGTTGTTTTTGTATTTAATTCTAATAGTTAAGTAAATAATCAGTCTATATCAGGTCACATATCTTACAGTAAATCACATCAGTTGGAAAATAACCTATCTATCTACTAAGCAGTCAAACAACAACATTGGTAAATAAAAACAGTAAATCACACTCAGTTTTTAAAAAATAAACATTTTTTTATTCAGTTAAACATTTCTGTTTTTGGAAGAGAGATCTTAAGAGAGAAATTGAATTGATTATTTCGTCTTCCAGTATAGTTCTTAAAGAACCACAGCTGACAGTAGGTATAGATTTTCCCGCTTCATGAGGTGTGCAATATAACAAATCTAATTGAACATGCAATTGTTTTAGAACTCCCATACAAGCAGGCATTTTATTATATTAATACAAGGAATTAAAAATACTATGCTGATGCAAATAAAAATTAATTATTTCATTGTTTTAGAATAACGAATATTTTTCAGAATCCCTATACTGATTAAATTTTTTTTAGAAGTTATATATATTTAATACTAAAATTTTATGAGTATTATTGCTGGGCCCACAATAACCTTAGTAAATATTTAGAAATTTGCAAAAAATGCATAAAACAAAAACAAACGGAAGTTCATACGGAATACTAGAAGTGAATCTATTTACAGACTAATCACGTGATCGTCCATCGTTAATCGCGCGTTTGTTGTCGCAGTCAAGTATCAACTGGAAAGGTACGGAAGTGAGGGGCAATGCAACCGGACGAGCCTGAGTCGGTCCAGAAAGTGACGATGAGAAGGCAATCTCTCGCAGACTGACAAATATTTTAGCGCCGATACGCGTAAATTTGGGCAGGATCCACTTGACTGTTAAATGATGCGGGATCCAGCTTTGCTGGATTGCAATCCCTCGCTATGAGCCACACCTTAGCTTTCCACGAATTTCTGAAATCACTCGGGAGATTCCTCCCCTTGAAACACAAATGGAAGAGAGAATGGTTATCACACAACCATAATCGAACAGTTCTCGATTGATCCTACCATACCCCTGCCTGGTTCGCGGTTTCCAAGGAACAGTTGCTGCGACATGCTTCACAAATGGAGTACCTCAACACTCGCCAGAATGTGACTGCACAACTCTCAACGAAACCCTCCCACAGATCGATGGTGGATATACCAAATACACTCTCAAAGGATACAAGGAAGATAAGCTTTATGTCACATGCGAGTTCAGTGTTTTTCCTTCCAACTTTTAACCTTATTTATGTTGCTTTTTGTCCACTTTTAGGCTTATATTGCAGCTACCCATTTTTTTCAGATGTAATTATAAAAACATGTAATAAATAAATAAATAACTTACATTCGTGTAGGGTTGAAAATTTCGCTGTTGTCTGATTTGAGATCTTGTTTGAAACTTTCACATCAAATTTCTTGTTTCACATGCACTGCTTATTTTGAAGAATACTTCTTTCATCTTAGAAAGTGGAACTTGTGTTGACTAACTTTTGAGTTCTTCCAAATCGATGCCTCTGCCTAGTCTCCGTCCATGACCACAATTTCTATAATCTGAGCCTCATCCAAGTCATCCTTCATACTAAGTTCTATTTTTGCAGAGGTATGATAGACCGGGCACTAATAATTCCGTTTTCATTTTGAGATATGGTAGTTTCGTGTTTTATTTACTTCCAGACTCGATTCAGCTTGCAAATTTCGTTTAACCACATCACTTCTGCTTTCATAGGCACCTAAAGGTGAAGTCGGCAAAGCATTGAAGGATGCTATAGACATTGGTTACCGCCACATCGATTGTGCCGCCATCTATATGAACGAGAAGGAGATCGGCGACGCTCTGGAAGAGAAGTTCAAGCAGGGCGTGGTCAAGAGAGAAGATCTCTTCATCACAAGCAAGGTGACCGGCTGTGACGTTGTGGAAGAGTACGTATTTACTAACATATTAGAAAATCATTGAACGTTCATTTTGTTTCCAGTTGTGGTGTACTAAGCATCGCAAGGAACAGGTGGTACCTGCATTGAAGCAAACATTATCTGATCTCAAAGTTAAATACCTCGACCTTTACCTCATCCACTGGCCTTTTGCTTTCAAGGTAAGGTACCTATGTTTTATTTTAACTATTTACTCTTGTGAAAGGATAATTACGAAAATTCTAGTTATCTATAGTCTATAGCAGTGGTTCCCAATTAGTGGTGCGTGTTCCCGAGAGGCACGTGAGGTAGATTCAAGGGTTACACGCGGTAATCACTCGGCTAAGGTTATCATTAAGATAACTGAATAAAACAATTATAGTACAGCTATGGTTGTGAGAAGCACTCGATTAGAATGGACGCATTTATTTATTTATCATTTCAGCTATAAGGGGTATCTCCACGTTGGTGAGGTCTTTCTTGAAGCGGCATTGGGGTAAAACTAATTGGAAACCACTAGTCTATAGTATTATAAATTTGTAAGCGGGCCGCACCTGTTTGAACCTTTGTTCAAGTATCATGCAAAAATTACGGAACCAGTTAGGATAGGGTGTACACGATTTGAAAGCTTAAGGTCTACGTGAACGGTAAAAGAAGCAATAAATGGTAATTCGTTCTTTCTGGTAACAGATAGGCGTCACAACTACAGCGTATCTCAGATAAACACACCTTTACGAGAAACCCACCAAAAATGACACTATATCACGAACAGAAACTAAACCCTTTGAGTTCTGTAAATATATATATATATTTTTTTACTACGTAACTTTGGTTATTTATTGCTTCAGTTGTTTAAAGCATAATGCCAACATGAAAAACGTTAATCCAACCAATAGATCAAATATTAAAATTCCAATAAGAGTAACAAAATTGTGGAAATCGATTTACGGTAAAGGTTACAAAGATATTATATTATAAACTTTTATGTTTGATACTAGAAGACAAACAAAAGGCAAACGCTTTGCTATGCACACCAAGTACAGCACGGGTGATGCAGTGGTTGTTGTTGTTGCTCTTGTTGGCGCTTTAGGGCGCATCGATATCTAGGTCATTAGCGCTCTGACTATAATCCAGTCTGACAATGTGACTAAAATATTGCTTTTTTTAATGGCTTTCGGCATCTTAGGCCATAAAGCCAGCCTGATGAATTTTTTCCAGTTAATTAGACACACCACAGGACGGACATGACATTCACAGACACAACACTTAAACACCCATGCCCGCGGCCGGACTCGAACCGGCGACCTGCGGCAGCCCCTACGCTTCGTAGTTGATTAAACGGAGTGCGTCGGAATGCAAATACCGTGGTACCATTTGTTTAATATTGCAGTCTATGAGCAAGACTTTATTCTGTGGCGATCAGATGTTTGTAGCTTCTTCTTCTGCGGTAGTCAATCCTGGGATTGGTGTGCGGCAGTCTATTCTCTGCCCTCCTCTTCATATCTACATATCTCCTGCAGCCAACATCTTCCATTATCTGCTGGATGTATTTTAAACGTGGTCTTCCTCGATATCTCTTTCCTTCTACCATTCCCTCCAGTATTGTTTTTAATAAGCTCTCATGTCTTAAGATATGTCCAATTAATGTTGTCCTCCGCGTTTTTATATTTTTCCATAAAGAGTTATACTCCCCCGCTTTATCGAAAATTTCCTCATTACTAATCTTGTCCCTCCAGCTAATTTTTAACATTCGTCTGTAGCACCATTGCTCAAACGAAACTAATCTTCTTTTCTCTTCTATACCAACTGTCCAGGTTTCACATCCATACAGGGCAATGCTCCAAACATAAGCCTTTAATAGTCTTTTCCTCGTTGTCCAGCTGATATTATTTGTTGTAAAATTCTATTTTTTTTTTTTGAACGCTATTTTTGCTTGAGCTATCCTGCATTTTATATCATTCTTGCATCTTCCATCATTTGTGATTTTGGAAGATGCTTCTTATTCTTATCTTTTTCCAGGAAGGAGACGAGCCATTTCCCATGGAGAATGGACGCATCGCAATGACAGACGTAGACTACGTGGAAACCTGGAAAGCAATGGAGGAGTGTGTGCGGCTGGGTTTGACAAAGAGTATTGGGCTGTCTAACTTCACCATCAAACAAATGACAAGAGTTCTGGAGATAGCAAAGATCAAGCCCGTCACAAATCAGGTTAGACATCTCTCATGATTCCTTAGTTTAAAAATACTGCCAACTACCACCGGAAAGTAGCGTATTTCAAGTTCAGCTATTAATATTCCAATTTACTTATCGTTGATAAAACTTCTCATATGTACCCAATAATATTTGTGCGAAAGAAACTCTAAATTTTGTTACTCTTTACAAAAACAATTTGTAACAGGGTCTTCCCGATGGTAATATTAACAAAATTTAAATACTATTTAAAATACTACCTAAACAACAACAAAATGAAAACCTGATTCTCTTTGTATTTTTTTGCCTGGCAGGTGGAATGCCATCCTTATCTCACCCAGAAAGAACTCATCAATTTCTGCAAGAGTCACGATATACTTATCACTTCTTACTGTCCACTGGCAAATCCATCTCTGACCAAAGAGGGAGACGTTATATTGCTGGATGATCCGAAAATGAAAGAACTTGCAAAAAAATACGACAAGAGCGTTGCTCAAATAAGTATTAGGTTCCTGGTAAGTATTGCACCATTGGTACAATAACGCAAAACAAACGAGTTTCAAATAAGTCTCATACATTGCTGGAGCCAGTATGAACCTTCTGCTTCTGTACTGCCTGATGAGTAAACATATTGTAGTCTATTGAATCATTATTTATTTTTTTTATTTTCCTCTCACACACATTTAATTTGGCAAAAAAAACATGTTTGGATGTATTACAGAAGTATGCAACTGTATATTTAGTTTAGGGCGTACACTCTGTCGACGTCTTGTGTCTCGTGAAAGACAATCTGACACTAATTAGTACAATGAAGGGAAGAAAATCGTGCACTGAATGGTTCCGAATGGTTTGTAATAAATCGAAATTACTTTTGTAAAAAAAAAATATCAGTAAGAAGGGATTTTTAAATGGAGTTCATTATTCTAATTTTTCTGTAAAATTGTCTTTCAAGTAGTATAACTATATGAATCAAACGCAAAACAATGAATCATTTTAAAAAGTTTGGAAATTTAAACGAAAAAATATTTTCTCAATGCAGTTACTATTCAATTCATGAAATCTCTTTCCAATCATACATATGACTTTTGCCGTTAAAATAACCTGTCAATGAATCAAATTTGTTTAAACTGTTCAATTAGTTAAGGCAAACGCTATGATTTTATCTTCTCCATACGAATCAACATATCGTTGTTAATTACGAAAGATAGGTGATGAACTGATTTTTTCTCCGAGAGCTCTTACAAATCATGGAATAAATACTTCAAACATTTTCAGAGTCCAGAGCTTTACCAGCTTTCATTTGAGAGCCGTAAAGAACATTTAAAATGTTATTCGTTTGACTCCCCTCTAACCACATTATAGTAACTTTTACGCCGATAGTTTTTCCAAATTTTACGTTATAATCGTGTTTGGATTTGAAGGACTAAAATACTGCGCAATTACGAATTTGTAAGTTAAGGAATTTAAAATTGTGATAGATGGAGAGACGGACAAGCAATAAGGATTCCACCTTTCTTTATGAAAATACAGAACTCTAAAAATACACATATACTGTATACATTCTAAGTCTTTAAATCCTGTCGATATCAAGGTTGTTGAGGACTATATGACGTAATAGGAGATAGTGAGTGATGCCATCTGTGAGAGAATCGAGAAAGCTTGTGGTTTATGTGCGTTATATGTCTCTGTTTGAAAAACAACATTTTCCTAAGCGATTGCAAAATTCTCCTAAGAACCACAAGCAGGCCGGATAATGCCAAGATCTGAAACCGCCCCTATCGTACGTCCTGTATAGAAGCATCGTTTCCGAATGAACCAGATGACATTCATTCAAAGATTTACTATTAAACTGTTACTTATCATATGAAATTTCGATTTTAGCTGGATTTTTCATTATTTTATTATTATTTGACAACGGTTTTACGGGAAAGAATGGTGGCAAGGGATGGGATGGAATTCGCCCATGGCTTTTTGAAGGAAACATCCCGGCATTCACCTGAAGTGATTGGGGAAAGCCATGGAAAACCCAAATCCGGATAGCCGGACGGGGATTCGAACCCACGTCCTTACCGAATGCGAGAACAGTGGGTTACCGCTCACCCAACAACCTCGGTGATTTTAGCTGGAGTTATACTGAAAAATGACATTATTATCAATAATTATTCTTTTATTATGAGAGTAACAAAAAAACGTAAACTGGCAAAAGTCACCATTAAAATGATTAATACCAACGGCCTAGACAAAGGAGTAAAAGATAAACCTATCATCCATGGCCCAGAGTGTGGTATTTGAAAGTGAGAGGAGAAATTACACCGAGTACTTTCCTGAAAGAATGTTGATGGACGTAATGGGCCATTCCTGGCGTTTCGTCATAGGGAGGAAAAAAATCAGAGTTTTAGATTTAACATTCCGTTTAGAAGATAGTCGGTTTACCCTCCGTTCTATGTAGCCTCTTATAGTACTGATTTCAAAACCTAATTAAGTCGAAACTGCGAAATTACTTACCTAAATATGATATTTCTCGTAAATCACATAATTTTTTTTTACTTACCGAATTAGCAACAGTATTTCGCTATTCAAATTCGTGCAGTAAATGGAAAGGTATTAGGAGGCTCCGAGAAACTATGAGCAGCTGAAACATTGCAATCAAAATTATCAATAAACTATTGAATAGTGAAAACGTAAAAAGAAAAGAGTGAAGTAATTGCGACTTGTAGAAGGTTTGTGCAAAAAAGATGACTGCTCAATCTGCAGAAGCAAGGAGAGCCAATAATCTTAACTGATCTGCTGATTAGACAGAAAAGACATCAACAACGTTATTTGTTCATTAAACTGAATTAAGTGCTAGGACTATGAGATCATTTTGTAATTGTACTACGTGCAAAAGAGATAAAGTTTCCGCTCTTGTAGAAACACTTAGAAATTCAATCATTACTGGTGCATATCATTTTACCTGAAATACCTTTGCGAAAAATAATATTTGTATGTGTATTCGATCTCAGGCAACAATAAATCTTCTTTCTAGAACTATGATTTCACTGGTTCATATATTCGTTTGTGATGCGGGGTTATGTATTTTAACAATATTTTGAAATAATTTACGAATATTGTTATTGTTTTTCTGAAGTAACAATTATCTTTCGATCGTTGTAGTTTGTAAGAAAAATGTAAACAATAATGTCAAATAATGTCACTCTCAGATTTTATTATGTTTATACTAATCTCACTGCCTCATTGTTTCAGATTCAGTACGGCACGATTCCGATCCCAAAGTCGGTTCACAGACATCGTATCGAACAGAACTTTGACGTCTTTGATTTCCAACTGAGCCCTGAGGACATGGCTTCCATCGAATCCTTGAACAGGGACTTGAGAGTAAATCCATTTTCTCAGTAAGTATGTTCAAAACGTCCTACTGTCAGTAAAAAAAAAAAGAAAGCTATCTTAGAAAAAATTCTAAACGTTTAATCTAATATAATAACGGTCAAAACTAGACAGAAATATGGAACGAAAAAACCTTCCTGTTAAAGTTATAGCAGCGAAACAACTAGATTGTTTTAGAAACTTACTGAAGGTCACTAGAATTTAACACAAGCAATACAAAAATTTAAAATGTATGTATTTATGGGGACTGTCACAGAGGCATAAGCTCCAATGCAACCAATAATAATAAAAGACCACAAGGATAAATTAGCTGTAATGTATGAGGGTGAGTTTAAAAAATAATCCGCATTTTTATTGCGTAACTAATTTTGTTTTATTTTTAAGAAGGAAAATGCCAACAATCTTTCGTATTTGTTTATTTAAAATGTTTTAGGATGAGCTATGAACCAGTAATGCATCGCCTCTGTCTCGTAACGATTTCCTTCACAAGAAACATCCATATTCCTTCCAGCAACAATCCAGATTTAGTTTGTAGATCTGCACACGCTCACGTTTATTCTCTTAATTCAGTTGACACCTCATACAAGCTTTTCGAAACAGAAATCTGCTCTGGATCGGTCCATAGGAAGCGCCAGGGCTGATGTGCAAATGTTTTGTCATTTAATTCACTAAAATTCGTCTAAAACGTTTCACACCGAGTGTGGAGGGAGAGTGGTAACGCTCTGGTCTCGCATTTGGAAGGAAGTGGGCTCGAATCCCCGTTTAACATTTACGTTCACTGTTATCATCAGCCCATTCCACATTTCTGATATTTTTTCGACCTTCCTTCTCACACACTTCTTCGCGAGATAAAGATTTCAGGGCAGCTAGCATATGTTTTAATACGATGTAAGGGCAGATTGCTTTCCACAAACCCTGATACTAATGTGTGATTAAATTCTTAGTTTCACATGCTTATCATCTAGAGGAAAAGTGTATTTTTCGTTGTGCAGTGCCAGCTTAGTTATTAAAATTTACTATAAAATTCATTAAAATTAAATTTTGAGAAAACACACGGTGGGATTTACAAGTAAGCTATAAAAATAACACAATCTTTGAAACAAAGAGTATAAAATTGCTTGAAAAACTCTGTTGGCAGGAACATATCACTTTTACTACTGAAGAAGTTAAGTAGTGCCACCTTTGCAATACGAACATTTTCTCTAACAGCAGATCTAGAATTAATGAAACAGGTGTACTCCTCATACTTTCATTCAGTGATGTCATATGGAATAAATTTTTTGGGGAAACTCTTCTCAAAGTAAAAACGTTTTCATAGCACAGAAAAGAGCTATTAGAATGCTTTGTAGGGTAAAACCAAGAACTTCATGCAGACAACTTTTTTAAAAAACTCAATATTATTACAATGACTTCTCAGTATATATATTCTCTCATGTGCTTTGTCATAGAACATTTTAACCTGTTACATCTAATTCACTGGTAAACAATTTCAATACAAGAAACAGAAATAACTTGCCCAAAACAGAAACATCTCTGTCATTAGTACAAAGAGGAGTTAATTATTCTGGGATACATCTGTTTAATAAACTTCCCAAGAGTATAAAACAATTTGCAGATAATAAAGATATATTTTTTTTTAAAAAAAACTAAGAAATTATTTTATTGGCAACTCCTACTACTCCATTCAAGAATTTGAACAAAATAATTAATTGTATTCAATATGACTTTTTGCAAAACTCAGTTGTAAAAATTAATGTTTCTTTTTATTCTCTTTATTTGTCTTTGTATCAGATGATAGTTTTCACTGTGATTATGACTCATATTGTATGCATGTATATTAACCATGACATGTTTCACATCCCAGAGGTCCTTCCTCAGCAGGGATCCATGAAACAAGATTGATAAATAAATAAATAAATTGTTTCTCGTTTCAGGACAAGCCATGCCAAGTATTATCCATTCAAAGAAGATGCTTAAAGCAACTGTAAAGATCAGTGGGACAAAGTACATTATCTGTTTGTCTGTTGGACCTGTTTGAATTGTCTGCAGTGTTGAAGCTTTTAATGAGGACAATTTTCTGTAATACAGAATAACCTGTACAGAAATAAAATTATTTTTGAAGAATTGTCTTATAACTAAAGTGTCGTAAATTTATGTCATCAATTTAAATGATTATTTTGCGTTTCTACTGCAATCCGTACATATAGTTCCAAGTTCTGATCGATAATGTGGTTATGATGAAAACAATTAGTTCTTTTAATCGAACAAAGTAATTACTTTTCAGAAATCGTAATTTTTCTTAAGCGAAGAAGAAAACCTCCGAAAGCATTTGTTTCACTTTAATTACTAAGTAAATATAAATGTACTGTATGGTCTAATGACTTTTATAGATTGGTCTAGGGGAGAGAGATAGATCTCAATTTTTTTTTTTTTTTTTTTTTTTTTTTTGAGTTTGGCAATTTGTTATAATTGGGTCATTAGGGGCATCGACAACATCACACAAAACTTAATGACAATGTAGACAAAAATAATAAAATTCCATCTTGAATCGAGACTGGAGTTAAATTAGAGCTACGTTGGCTTGGCCCTTGTTTAAAATAAGGAACGAAACATCAGTTAGGAACTCGTTGATACAGCGTAGATGATGACGTCAGCATCATGCTCGCGCCAATCTGCTTCATTTGACAGCAGTATGAATGGGCCAATTCGAGGTTCAGCTCCTAGGCATCACAATTTGTCTTTTGCTGTTCCACTTTTCGACCACGCTTGATTTCTCTGTAACATGCAAAAACACTGACGCTTAACTAATTTTAAAAGCCGTCAAGAATGACACATGCCAACATAACACAAAATGGTGTCTCTATTTATCTGTTGATCGCGTAAACTTTGAAGTAATGTTTGTTGAGTTACGCTGTATGAGACGTATGTTTGTTGTGACCATTCTATCGCCTAAATAGTTGCGATAAACGGCCTAAAAGTAATCAGAAGTTCTGTGGCGCTTCATAACACTTATCGAAGGTGTTGGTAACATTTACTTATATGGAGCGCGATAAACAAGTGATTTCTCGGAAGGCAGAGATATGATATCAGTGTTACAAGATTAATAAATCAACTTCTTGAGGTAAAGTACCAAATTTCAAATTCTCCAGTACTTACCAGATTCTCTACTTATGATGGACAACAGACTCGCAGGATTATTTGAAAAAAAGTTTCTAATAGATATAGATTCTTAGGAAATTGAGATGACTCTCATTAAAGCAGATGGGTATATCTACAGCAAGTCTCGATCGACTTTTAGCTGGATTCAACTGAAGTTAAACAGAGATTACAAACACACTGGAAAGTGTTATGAACATTGTAGTATAGGCCTACAGCGTCTGAAATAATTTTTACAAATTAATTAACTCGGTTGCCAGATGTACAGCCTAATTACTAAATATCTTGAAGTGATATGTTAATTAATAGCATGAATGAGAGCCAAGGAGATTAAAATAAACTTCTTCTTTTACTACGGTTTCGAATGAAAACCTGAAACATTATGTATTCATTCATAACTTTGAACCATTCAACTCAGAAGTTTGTAATTGCGCACTCATTTAGTTCTTTATAACCTTAACACGGATATAACTTAAAACTGAGAAAAATCATTGGGGGTGAAAATAGTATTAGGGGAGTTACTGAAAGGGGCGGGGGGCTAAAGGCAAAATTGCAAAATTATTTTTTAGATAATTTTCACGAGTACCAAATGAAATGAAAACACGCCATCTCTCAGAATGTTTGCATTTTTCATTTTATTCCAGAATTTGTACGTGGATTTGGGAGAAACTCAATAGAGAAATCTAATTCTCCCCACCCCTTTATTTCGGAATCAACTGTTCCCAAAACAAATTTACAGTGATATGTAGCATTTTAAAGTTTATAATAAAACTATATCCATGTTTCTGAAGTCTATAGTTTTCGCAAACTAACTAACTGAGTAGTTGATAGTTTACCATTTTTACCCCGAAAGAAAAAAAGATATGTATCATTCGACAGAGAATTTCGGAAACAAGTAATGGAATGGTTTGAAAATATTTTTTTTTAAACTTTTCTAAGACCCAATACTTTGTTTAAACTGATTTTATTTCTGTTTGATTTAACTTTGAAGGACAATGTCACAAAAGAATAATGAACTTTCATTTATTACTGATTTCTTTAAAAAAAACAAAAACAAAAATTCCTCACTCACACTTCACTGAGCATTTAACATCAGGTAATGTCTACAGAAGATACAAATGTTGAGAAAGCGTAGACAAGAAAGAGAAAAAAAAGACACTATTCCGTTTCACCGTATTAAGGGGGCGTCCATTAATTACGTGAGGTGTTTTACCGAAATTTCGGACCCCCTCCCCCCGTAAAATGACGTGAGATTTTGACGCCCTCCCTCCCCCTACTCTGCTAATCCACGTCGTAGTTGTATGAGACCTTTTTTTTTAAACTCTCATGCTTCCGATGGCGGTAATACCCCCTCCCCCTTAAGTCGGTTTTCCCGTCTATTCTAGGCCTTATACCCTCCCTCCCCCCCCCCCCCCAAAAGTCGATATCCACGTCATTTGTATACCTTTTTTTTAGCTTTACTGTCCTTCAAAAATTTTAAAAACCTCACGTGAGATTTCCGTTGACCACTCCCCCCTCCTTCCCCCTTGGTAAAATTTGGTGATTTTTCGCCAGACCTCCCCACCCCCCACTCCATATCACCTCACGTAATTAATGGACGCCCCCTAATATCACGGCCATTGTACAGAACCGAGCATGGTACGCTGAGCCATTTGGCAAAAGGTGAGATCTCAAGGACGAGATCGTACTAGTCATAAGTTTATAACGTTAGGTAAGTCGAAATACATTAAAAAATGAAACATTGTTGTGTATCTGCACTATCTCAGACCATTATTTCTACTTTAGGTTTATATGTTATCAGCAGTGAGATCATTAAAGCTGGTATTAATTCATAGCAGGGAAAGAAAAGCAGCCAAGTACCCAGCTCGGGCAAACAAGAAAAGCTGGTGTCAGACATATTGCCTAGTGTGTGAAAGATGTCCATGTTGTATTTGTGGTGTTACATTGATCAAGACAATTAGAGTGGGTTGCGAATAATTCAAGACAAATATCTGTGCGTAATTCGCACTTGCAGAAACTCCAAGGACCATAGGGACAGACGGCTAGCTTGTTACCGGAGTATCAGGGGCATTGGCGGGGAAACACCTACACTGCCAAGCTTTTGACAGCCTAGGGAAGTCGTGAATTCGAGACAAGACACACTAAATACAATTTATTGCCGCTTGCTGATAGTTTGGGTATTTTGCAGAAGTTCGGAAAGTTACAGTGACGCATGACAGGAGGGAAACAGTGGCAACGAATTAGTACATGTAATTGCTGTACATGGAGAAGTGAAAATGGAATAGCGAATAAGACTTTTTTTTAACTGCTTAACGTCTCTTAACAGCGAGGTGTTTAGAGACGGGAAAGGATGGGGGGGGGGGGGGGGCAAGGAATGGGAAGGAATTCGACCATGGCCTTTGGGAGGAAGCATCCCGGCATTTGCCTGGAGTGATTTGGGAAACCATAGAAAACCGAAATCTGGATACCCGGACGGGGATTCGAACCGCCGTCCTCACGAATGCGAGGGCGAATAAGACAACGTATTTCGGTACGACTGGAAAGTACGCTAAAGTCTGCCTATCGGACCCCGAATTTAGTTTCAGCAGAAAACGATTGGACGGCGCCGATCGAGAAGATGGCAATACGAGGTTTCTTGAGGACAAGTTGTTTTCAAGAGAGTCATTCAGTCTTTGGGTTTTCGATTGGTATCTGATGGCCGGTGTTTGGAGTTCGCCAACGCTTAGTGAACAGCTCCTGACTGCCGATAATTGTTCAAACACCTTTTCAACGCGGCTTAAGAACCAGGCCAGGGGTGACTCTGCCACCGCAATACCATTCCACTTGCAACCGTCTCCGCGCTGAGCCGAGATTACGTAATGGCGATTTGCCGTTATAGAGTACGTTATTAGTTTATTTTTTCGTCACCTGCAGCGCCACCACGCAAAGTGTGCTAATGTTAACCACTGTGCGTTTGTTTTCATTTGTGATGCAGTCTGTGTAGAAGAATTTAACAGATAAAAAGCTGAAGTAATTAGTTTTTAAAGTCGGAGTACGTAATCTGTAGAAATACACTAAGCAAGATTTGACTAACAGGTAAGAATTAACACCATCAAGACCTTGAAGGTACCGCTTAATTTGAGCCTCTTACCGACGTTTCGCTCCTCTTTTTGAACAGCTTAAAATCGTTTTAAAAATATAAATGTCTGATTTTAGGCCAAAGTGTTTTATATTTGTTTTTAGAATAGTTTTTGCGTTGTACTTACAGGTAATATAGGAGAGATGAATTCCTGAACGTCAGTCAAACATTGTATGAAGTTGAATTTGTTTTTCTATGTGCTAATTTCCTCAAGATAGGTTTAGCGAGTAATTTTTCGATTTTTTAGGAATATTCGTAATATCAACGATTGTTTTTGTTGAGCTTAAAAGATAGATCCATGTTGCTGGTCTTCCGCAAAATGTTCTCCGATTGACGGCAAATTTAGTCTTGGAACCGCTTTAGGTTTTAATACTGGTTTTTTTTTTCACCTTCCTGTAAAATCCTGTTCACATTATGGATTGTTCAACATCCGAGAAAAATCTTAACTGCATCATGCTTTTATCATCTCCTACATATTTTTTTAAAAAAAATGCGTGGAAATATTTACCTTGACCAACCTATTTGATATTTTTTTGTCAGTTAAATAGATTTTCACTCAATCTTTTTCTTAATTCTCTCATAGAACGTAGCAGAAAATTGAAACAATCCACAGCAAATCAAGGCTATGTTACCGTAACGTAAGCACAAATACAACATAAATAATTGATTTCCAACAGAGGCACATGCAAGATTGATGCAGTAACTTTCAAGCATGAAGCTTTCAAAGCGTGAAAATCAAGCAACCACTGTTGTCAAGCGATGAATGAAAATCGGAATTAGCAAAACTACCACGCACTCGGGTCCACTTCGATTGAGTTTTTCCATGTCGTAGTTGTATTACTCACCGCTTTCGCTGGTCTGTATCTTTGGAAAAAAACATAACTGAGACCCTTATTTTTCACCGAAATCGCCAAACATCCGATTAACCGGCGTAATTCCGTTTTTGATAAGCCTTGTAGCGACGATAGTACATGTAAACATAGCGCTGGAGCACAACCAGAAGTTTAGTATATCACATTTCGGTGGCCATATTGAAGTTACGAAGCTCTATACTTATGAACGGTAACTGAACATAGTTCGTGCCACAACAGTTTTTCACCAGAACTCAGTATTCAAATGTCCAGTAATGCTTATGAGATTCCATTCCCTTCATTGAGCTAGATCAAAAATGAATTGCTAAAATCTTTTGCTGTAATTAATGAATAATCCCTATCACGTATGTCATTTGTTTTGCTGATAAAAAAAAAATGAAATTCGTTTTCTTCGATTTGTCAAAACGAAAATAAAGATGTCAATATTTGTTTTGTGAATTCGAAAGTTTTTCAATCTCTAGACACATAAACTGTATTAAAATGATTTATATGTAACCAATAAAGATAACATTACATAGTGGAAACAGGAAACCCTAACATGGAAGGTGTAGTGGGTGAACTTAAACTAGTTCCATCTACGTATCTGAAGCAGGCATTATACGCAGAAAGTTGAACGTTATTCTTGATTGAGGCAGTAAAAAGTCGGTATCTCTAGATAAAACTACCGTTCAAGGTTAACAGTTGGAGACTATATCAGCATAACATTCGCAGATAACGTCTGAACTTATCGCTTCTTATTTCAAACAGTATAATGTACGAAGAAAACAGGCTTTTATTTCTAATGAGTTACCACAAAAAAATTAATTTGTGAACAACGGCACTGTTCCTTAAAGGAGTGTTAATCTTCCGAAAGTGATTTGTAATCATGTAATGTCTTATTTGGCTTTGCAGATAAAGAGTCGTCGTTCATTGATAACAGAAAATTTTTGTTATAGACTAAAAAAAAAAAAAAAAAAAAAAAAAAAAAAAAAAAAAAAAAAAACGACAGCGTAAGCAATATTCAACTATCGCAAAGTGGTCGTAATTTCTAGAAATGTAAGATATATAATTTTACCGTATAGATGTAGATGCATTTATACAAAATTCTCCTTGGAATTAATTTCAGTTTCTCAGTGATGTTTGCCAATATCTGCAAAGCGTTTGTTTCAAGCACAAATGGAAACCGTATTTAGATCTGGTCACTTTCGCTGTGAATTCGCGTTTGCAACCGGTTGCACTTTTAGCATAATTTTTGCCGCGTAAACAGAAAATTATGCCACATAGTAAGTTGTACATAGCAAGACCCCAAAAAGACGCAGTACATGAAGCCGGTTAATCTAGATCTGTGTAGCTTTTTTGGTTCCAAGCTTGCTTCTTATGAACTTCTTCGATTTCCAATGGATTTTCTTCCTTACTCTGAGCATTCCTAACTTTCTATCCCTACCATAGCTTCTTCTTCTTCTTTTTAGTTTGCAGTGCGTTTCTCAGGAGAATTCTGCCCTTCCTTGTTTCTGTATTTTGCATTCGCCTGATATGTTCATTCAAATTATAATATGCCACTTTTGAAATTGAAATACCGTTTTTTGGCGTCTTAGGTAACATAGACATGAATCTTAACTTAATTTTCTTTCTTAATTTTTTTCCTGGTAGCCTATAATTTTTTTATAGAGATGTTAATAAATTCTATTGATTAATTCAATAATTTTCATTTGTTTTCATTTTTTTCCTCAACAGTTCCGCATACCTCTATATACAATATAGTAAAATTTTCTGTAATTTAATTACAAATTTCAAATGTTTCTTTTTAGGTTTTTGGTTAAAAAATTGCTATCAAATGTGAGGTTAAATTTCAAAATATTTTTTTGGGAGGGAGTGCCCACAGGATCAGCCTATGGTCTAAACATCCTAAATACAACCCTGACCCTTGTAATATTTTGCGAGGGCAATGTAAAGTCACTCTATATTTTGTAAAAATAGCCCGTTCTCTTGACGTCGAAGCGGCACTGATGGACCGGCGATATGTTTTTTTTTTTTTTTTTTATTTTAATTTTATTTGGCTTCCTTAGGCCATTCAGCCAGCTCAAGTATGTGTTTATTTCATCCAGTGTTTTTCAGTTTCTCTACGTGTATATATACATATCTTTCAAGTAATTCTAGACACACCACAGGACGGACACGACAAGCACACTAACACACAACACTTAAACACCCATGCCCTCGGCCGGACTCTAGCCCCTACGCTACCGAGGCCGGCCCGGCGATATGTGTCGGACATAATTCGGCTGTAGTGGACGAAGTTTAATAGGACTACTGGTCGGCCGTAAATAGAGCGTTACTCGGAAGAATACGGTTCTGACGAAATAGAAATGTGACTTTTCTCTCCGTCCGATATGGAACACGAACACAACAGTGTATCATCTTATACGTATTTGACCATTTTCCTTTTCTTTATTTCACTGGTTCATTGCACTGGTATTTCAGTGAAACTTCAACAACCGAATGTTTCATTGACATTGGTCAGTCAAAGATATAAAAATTGCATTAATCGCGACGGAGCTTCTGCTGCGGTGCCATTTTCCTTTGATACCTGATTTTGTATTTTACGATTTTTTAATTTAAATTCTTTTAGTGTTTAGTTTTAGTGTTTGAGTTCCTTACTCAATTACTACAAAACAAAATCTTCTCACTCCCCTATTCCTGAAATCAATAGCCAATGGTCGCCTTTTCCCTCCTACGATCACTTCTAATAATTCTAAAAATATCCATCGAGATCCCACCACAAATATATGACTTAGCTCTCTTAACTAGTCTCCTGTTTTCCAGTAACACTCAGTCAAGTTCATCTGTTATTTCTGATTCTGTCCTACAGTAATTTCCACAAATCTAGCTTCCTTCTTTTGTACACCCTCCGAGTCCTGTATTTCCCACCTATAATGCGGTTCCCATACTACCTCTCTATATTCAAGCAACGGTCTGACCAAATTCTTGTATCCCGATTTTCTAATTTCTATGGTACATTCAATCATATTAGAAGTGTCTGTGACGAACGTAAGTTGTTTTCAAGTCAGCAACATGGCTTTAGACAAGGATATTAATGTGAATATCAGTTTTTAGGCTATATGCAAAATATTTCTGATGAAATGGACAGGGGAGGTCAAGTGTGATAGTGTAGCACTGGATCTTTCAAAGGCCTTTGACAGAGTGTGCCATAAACTGGTACTAAATAAGGTAAAAAGTATTGAAGTTGATAAAAAGGTGATTTACTTGGTAGAAGAATTCTTAAAATGTAGGAAGCAAAAAGTTAGAGCAGGAAATGCAGTATCAAAAGAAGTAGGAGTGAACATGATATCCCCACAGGGTAGTTTATTGGGACCATTGTTATTCGTTATTCTAATGAATGATAGTGTTACAGGCTTACTATCAGAAGTTAGATTGTTTGCAGATGACATAATGTTAAATATAATGATCAAAACAATAGAAGACTGTAAACAGCTGCAGGGTGATCTACATAGGATAACTAGCTGGGTGAGTCAACATGGGATGAAATAAATGCAAAGAAGAGTCAGCCAGGTACACAGATAAAAAGCTAAAGGTTGATTATGATTATAAAGTGGGGAAGGAGCTACTGATTGAATACTCGAAATATAAATACCTTGGAATAATGTTTGATAATAGACTTAAGTGGGCAGGACACATTGGACAGGTAATAGGGGAAGAGTTCAAAATCCTTGACCTATTGAAAAGACTGATGAGGGAATATACTAGAGAAGTAAGGGAATTGGGATACAAAACTTAGGTCAGACCACTGCTGGAATATGGGGTGTAGTTTGCGACCCACATTTTGGGTATCAAATATAGGGGTTCGAGGGTTGGAGGGCTGCCAGATTTGTCCTTGGAAATTGCCGCAAAATACAATCGGTAACTAATATGATAAAAAAGCTGGAGTGGGATTCATTTGAGGATAGAAGGAGGGTGAAGAGAGTCATGGGAGTGTACGAGGCCTATACTGGAGATGAAGCATGTAAAGATATAGGTGGGAAAATTAAGAGAGGTGCTTGGAAGGGTAAGGTTGACCATGACCACAACTGGCACTTGATTTCAGGCATAAGAGTGTGGTAAAATTTTCTTTCATAGGAAAGGGTGTAAGGGACTGGAATATATTGCTAAGATAAGTGATGAATAATTTACCAGAAACACTGAAAGAATTTAAAGTAAAAATTAGTAGAGGGGAAAAAGTAGGTTGGAAGGGGAAAGGGTGTAGGGAGATTGCCACCGGAGCGGGCGCTCCATCGCAATTCTATCAATTATTATTATTATTACATGTCCTCATCACCCGTTCCAGTAATTGCAACCATTTATTAACTAACTCATTAGTTAATTGCCATGAATCTATTGTGCTGTATGCCAACGAATGGGATTACCTGTTACTATAAAGTATACATTGTCGATCAGAGAATTGGAATTTCAACAGATAAAGTCTTGCTCGTTTCATGGGCTTATCAGAATTGATATTTACATAGAGTAATCGCTTGGCTTATTATCTCTTATATAAATCTGAAGATTTTGCGCTAGGAGGGTTTTCAGATATCGATTTTGTCGTGTTGAAAGACAACCTTGAATTCGAGTAAAAGAGACTGTTGAGACTTAGATTCTATGTTCTCAATTTTACCCCTACAACATGTCATTAATAATTTTGACAATAAACCTTTGCAAGATTCTGCAATTGAAATATCTTCTTTTATCACATACTTAATAAGCATTTATGGTTTACTGCTTAGTTATTTAATATAATTTTTGAGCTAAATGCAATCAGTCAACAGTTGTAATAATTGAATTAATATAGGCAGTTAAAACATTAGTATCAAAAGTAAACTGGTATGGTTTAATTTAGTTTAATTCAATTTTTCCCCCTTTCCTGTATCCACCTTACTTTTGCCCTCTACAAATTTCAACTTTAAATTGTTTCACCATTTTTGGTAAATTATTCATTAATTCTCTTGGCAACTGACCCCCTTATCTACGAAAGAAAACCTTTCTACACTCTTGTGCAGGAAATCGAATGCCAGCTTGTGGTCATGGAAATCTCTTCCCTTCCATGCATTACTTTTAATTTTTACACCAATATTCTTCGATGCCTCATCATCAATATACGCCTTGTACACTCCCATACCTCTCTTCACCCTCCTTCTGTCTTCCAATGAATCCTATTCCAACTTTTTCATCATATCGGTTACTGATTCTGTTCTACGGTAATTTCCAAAGACAAATCTAGCAGTTCTTTGCACCCCATCCAACTGCTATATTTGATACCCAAAATGTGGGTCCCATACTACAGTACCATATTCAAGCAATGGTCTTACCAAAGTTTGTAACCCAATTCTTTTACTTCGTTATAGTAGCTTATAACAATGAAAAGTTGGTAGAGGCGCCAATAAACCAAAGGATGTATAATATAAGTGGCGCAAGACAATTTTTTTCCCCGTTATAATATAGAGATCTGCGACGCGAACCTTGCACAAATAGAAAAAACTTTCAAATTCCCGCCCCACTCCTAGATCCGGCACCCATGGGGCTGGGAGGGGGGGGGGCATCCGATAATTTTGTCACGGGCTCCACTGTTTGTGAGCTACAGTCGCCTACGCTGGAAGATCAGAGATGTGTTCGTTTTTTTTTTTTTTTTTTTTTTTTTTTTTTTTTTTTTTTTTTTTTTTTTTTTGTGGGTAAACCGACTGAAATTCAGGAAGATGGGCGTGAATGCGGATAACTGTATCCATCACAACGGGTGACGCAAATACTTTGCAGGCGACCGTGTGATTCTGGTGGCTTTTCTAACTACCGGACATCCCATAACATAAGCCAACAGAATCTCACGCAATTGAAGAGACGATTCGTTCTGGCCGGGTGAATTACCTTCTCACAGTCAACATTACCATAGTCCGGAACCGCTGGCATAGGGATGTTCATGGAGAAAATACATCGATGTTTTTTCGATGTGGTGCATCGAAACTTTGCATCGATGTTTCACGATGCATCGAATAAAAACATCGATGTTTTCGATGTTTCGAATAAAAATATCGGTGTATATATTTATCAGTTAATAAAGGTTAACAAGTAGAAAAGTAAGTCAAACGATTAGGAAAGTAGAAAAATTAGACATTTATTTGAATCATATTTTCAATTAGTCTTTTAGAAAGGCAAGTTTTGGAATGTTTGGGATTTCTAAATTACAAATCCGATTACGTAGATAGAGTGCAAGGAAAGCGATGAAACACTGAAAGAGAGGCAATATTGGGGATTCTAATCTAATTCGAATTTAGAAATCCCTATATTACTTCTCTAAAATATGCATAAATAATATTTTATTAACCCACTTTCCTTGTATTCTGTTACATTATTCATTTAAAGCTTGTGCAGCTTTCGAAAGAAGTCTTACTGACGGTACTGAGCTGGCTACCACAGTTTAATATTAATATCCAATTTTTGAATCTGTTGTTTATAATTCGACCATACTTGTAACGAATTTTCGCTAAGCCGGCCAGCTGGGGCCCTCAAGTAAACAGACAGCTCAACAGAAACACTTTCTTCGATTCCTGTTTGATTTCCAGTTTCGATGAACTAGTTTGTGATGATCGGTCCAAAAACTGAAACCTACAATGTCTTGTCCGAACTATCTGAATCAGATTCTGTTCGCTTTTCTTGTAGCTCCCTCTTCATCATATCTTTGATCTTTCGAACAACTTTTGCACAAGCCATCAGGTTTTCAAAATGTAGTTATTTGAGCCGAAGGTGCATTAAAGTTGCGACAGCTAAAGACTAAACTTGTTCGATAGCATCCTTGCCTTATTGATTTCTTTCAGGATGTGCTTTTGTACTTCCATCACTAAGGGTTCGTCAGTCACAATCAATGCTAGAAATTCGTGAATAAATCCAGGCGTATTTGTTACTCCTAACTTTCAGACTCAGGCGTAAAATAAAAATGTTCAAGCGTAATTATATTATAATTCTGAAAATACAGATTTTATAGCTTACAACCTACTCCAACACAATTTAAATCTGTAAATAGGTCCTTGTAATACTTTTATCACCACTACTTGTCTTTACAACTGGTATAAAGTTACAGTCAGTAATTTTACGAGACATCTTCACTTCCTTTGTTAAACGAGAAACGCACGAACTAGATTTGTCTTTTACTTCGCAGTACTTATCCTACACTCTTGCCACATCTTCTGAACTTCAGAAACGTATCATTTGAAACTCTTAAACAGATCAGCAATGTGATAGGAATTAAAATTGAAATTAATTATTAGTATTAAAACTTGAACACGCAATACTGAAAACGGAGTAGTGAAATGTGTTTTTTATTATTATTATTATTATTATTTTGATGCTTAGGCGTATTTTCTACGCCTTTGACGGAGACTGCAGGCGTAAAGTAAAAAAATTGAGGCGTGATTACGCCTAACGCCTGGTCAATTTCGAGCACTGGCATGATTGCTTTGCGTTTTGAAGGCATGCAGTGCACTAAAGGGAATATTTTACTGCTGGTTCAATATTTATCCCCAGATATTTCTTTAGTTGCAGCTTCAACTCCAATTAACCTGTCGGCCATTATTTTGTTTACTTTTTATGAGCTCATAGAGCAACCAAAGGCCATACACAATACAGACACGTCTATGCCATGGAGGAAGGAATATATGGAGACGAGATAACGCGAAATCCGTGAAACCTCGTGAAAAAAACTGTGCCTGCGCGGCGGACATCGTAGGAGTACCAAAACATTGAACTGTTTGCACTGTGTCAGCTGCTGAGAATATTTCATTTTCTAATATTCTAAAGTTTTCTATAATGCCAAGTTGTGATGAATATGGTTGCACAAACAGACGAGATAGGAAAAAACCTGGAATAGCGTTTCATAAGTAAGTCGCATTGTAATTATCGTTCTTGAAGTATCTCAGACAACCGCAACGTTAGTGCCATTCGCTATAAATTTATTCATTGCTCTCAATAGGATCATATTATTCTCAAATTTTTGTTGGTGTAGTATAGACAATTAGCATATGTTACTATTTTGCACCTGAAAAGCTAGCCTTATTGTAGACAAATGTTGGAAATTTAATTTAAACGGGTCATGTTTACATCGCGACACAGTGAATATGGTATTCTGCGTGCATTACTTACGTTTAAGTTTACACTGAAATTGCACGATGAAATTAATCGTGATAATTTATGCTGTGCGAAGTACTAAACGCGATGAAATAAACTTTGTTGACGGAAATGTAGTTCGCGATGCATTTCTTGTGTTTAGATGTGTCTACATAGTTTGGTTTTGTAGCGGCAATATTAACGGAAATGTTGGCAGGTTGAAATGCGGTGTATACCTGAAGAGAACAAACAATTTATTTATTATTAGCTGTTAGCTTCTGATTTTTGAATGTACTGATTTTTCTAGCAAAATTATATAGGCCACTACCAGTACAATATCTTCTGAGTAAGCTCAGAAACTATGAGGTTTTATGAAGTATTAATTTTTTAAAGCTCTAAACATTGACTTATGCTATTTTTTTTAAAATTTCAGATATGACTTGTTTCTGTTTTTAAATATGTCTACTAGTATATTTCTAGATTTTGAAATCTTCCTTGTCAATTCCTGAAATAGAAAGTGAAAATATAACCTATTTGACCATCAACTAAAATTTAAGGACTGTAGGAATAAACAGTTTGTTATTCAAGTTAAGAAGAATTACCTGCTCATTAAGTTACGTCCGAATTCAAGATCAAATATGGATATGGCGATAATTTTTTTCTGGTCCAGGTCGCATTTCAAGCTAACCACGTCAATTTTAAGGTACAATATCTCGAGAACTAAGCGAGATATCAAAAATTTTTATTCTTTACTTTCAGTTTCCCTCATCGAGTTACATAAGAATTCGTCATCAAATTGCGGCGCCACGGTTATCGTTGAATCCCCTCATAACCTAACAACCTCACTTTTGAGACAGTATATCTCGCGAACTAAGCGAGATATCGAAAAATTGTATTCTTTATTTTCGATTTGTATCGTCGTGTTACATAAGAATCTATCACCAAATTTAACTTTGGGGACACGTTTCTTCTGAATTTCAGCCAGAAACTTCACTCTTTTGAGACAGTATATCTCGAGAACTAAGCACGATATCAAAAAATTTTATTCTTCATTTTTGATGTGTCTCGTCGAGTTACATAATAATCCATCATCAATTTGCGGTGCCACGGTTGTCTTATGATTCCCTTGAGGTTTTTGTGCATATTTCCGTGTTTCTCTGGTCAAGCAATATGGCGGCCTCCCCTCCCCACTTGTCTCCACCCGGTTTTACTCCAGTATGTGGCGAAGGTCCCTTGCGTCGTCTCCATATATTCCTTCCTCCATGGTCTATGCGAATGCCGTATCATTGAGGTCAACCCTACAGTGGCGAGACATTTCAAGCATGGAGGATCCTCCATGATTTCAAGTTGTAGTTTTTTGTTGTTTTATGCACGTTAAAAGAAAAAAAGAAAATTTGGTCTTGTGGGTGACAGAAATAACTTATCGCGATATAATTCCCTGTTTTTGTTTTGTTTTAAAACTAATCCTATCGCGTCGAAAAGCGCGTGCGTTCTTCCGACGTATCAAATAAAATAAATCGATGCATCGTTAAACATTGAATGTAAACGATACATCGAATTGATTCGATGCATTGAATACGTTTTCGATACATCGATGTATATCGAGCATTACTGCGCTGGCATAAAAATGGAGAGGATGTATGCTGCCCGATAGATGTAATTAGTTCCATAAGAACGAAAAAATATGAATTTACGGCAGTTAAACTCATAAATTTAAAATTCTTTATATAATTTCACATATTTTTTACTTTCCTCTCCCAACGATTTCTTTATTTTTTTCCAAATAACTTGGCAACCTTAATCAACACTACAAAAAAATACTTACTGTTAGCTTGCATAGGTTTATCTGTTACAATTTTGGATTTCTCGACGCGCATGTCGTTAGTGTTTTATCCTGGTTTTATCTCACTGCGTAATCGTTGGAGTAATTGTGTGCAGGAAAGAGTGCATTTATTATTGGAGTGAAGCTGTCAGTTTTGATTTGTATTTTTTATCGCATTCCAATAGGTAAGTAATAGGACAACGATAATTAATTGTTACTACATTTACCGTCTGGTTAATTATATTATTTGGTTTGCGAAGGTTCTTTATACTATTTGTGCTCATGATTATCAATTTTCTCTGGAGCACAGACCGGTACAGCTGGCATTCTTCGTTTTGCGTGAAAATATTATTTACCTCGGAATTCTTTCTTTTTCAGATTTTTTGGCAAATCGTACATAAACTGAAGCAGCAGAAGTAATTTTTGGAAGGACTATTTTGCGGAACGGAATCTCATAAACGGACAATGACCGCGTTTGATTAGTTAGCGATCGTTTGAAATGTATAAATCCTGTCGTTTATTGGCTGCGGATTAATTGTTAGCTGGTTAAGGAAATCTACAGAAAAAATCGTGTTCACAGTACCATAGATATTTTTTGCGCAATTGGTTCAGGATTAACACCTCTCTTTATATGATCGTGTACCATTGCAGCTAAAATCCAGTTTCCCTTTTGGTTGAAATGATCCTAGACCACAGCTGAAAGTAAAGTGAAAGACTTGCTATAGCGCATCCGCTTTCTCTCGTCGTGTTTAATACTTTCGCAGCAGTCCAGAGTGAATTTTGACTGTCCTGTGAGGAGTGGTATCAGCCCCGGATCATTAGTTTAATGTTAACTACACAGCCATGTGAAGAATGCACCCTGGAGCATTGATGCAGATTGTATTAGGATTGAAATGAAGCCTGGACCACAAGAAAAAGTAACAAATAGGAGATGATAATGTGGGTGCACTATTCTCAAAAAATTGTAGAAAATGGCAGTCATGGTTATATTTTAATCTGCCCTTGGGCTGATTACTAATTTGTGTTCTTTTTATTTCTGTTGTAAATTTCAATTACAAAATACTTATTTCTTACAGCCAATAAGTAATGGGCCTTGACGCATAACTAGGTTGGCCTCACATTTGGGAGGGCACTGGTTCGAATCCCCGACCGGGCATCCAGATTTGGATGTCCCATAGTTTCCTCAAATCACTCCAGGTGAATGTGAGGATGCATCCGTCAAAAGGCTGAATTTCTTCCCTTTCCTTTCCCTCTGTCCCACCTCTAATGACTTTGACATTGACAAGTTGTAAAGCCATAGGACACAGGCATAACAGCATCATTTCATGTCAAATCAACACAATTTTAAAACAAAACTAACATCACCATCTCAGATTTTCATCAAATTTCACACAGATGAGCTGTTCCTATATACTTGAAAAAAAAAAAATGCCAGTGTTAATCGAGATATATTCACTTGTTTTTTAATAACAGCTATGTAAAGTTTTCAAAAAATAGCCCAAATGAACTCTTTTGAGTTGCTTTAGAAACTCTTAATTTAGCCAGAGAGCTTGGAGAGGTAACATTTTACAATAGTTTCCATGCTCTTTCCTGTGGTATAACGTACTATTGAGAAAATCTGTTGCAAACTCTAAAGAATTTAAAAAAATACATATTTTAAAATTTTAAGATTAATTCCATGAATAATCAGTATTGTTGAAAATCACCTGGCAAAAAATAAATATGAGATGATAGTGTGTTTATTGTTAAAATAATTAAAAACTAAATTAATTCCTTATTTTCAACTGAATAATATAAGATGCTTTTTTAAAAAAATAAATAAATAAATAAAAATAAAATAAAATAAAAAAACAGAAATTTCATTTAAAGTTAAGTTAATGTGCTTATGCTTTTTAAGTTTTTTCCTTTTTGTTTCGTTATCTTTGGACTACAGTCATGTAACTTCATTTTCTCTCCTGAGTTTCCTTCCTTCGTTGCCAGTAGGCCTACTCTTTCATTCTGTGGCTCACCCTTGCTTTATCTTCCTCTGAAAATAGCTCCTTTTCCTGATTGGTTTTTCTTCAGTCAGATCCTTTACCTCCACAATTTTTCCCTGAATGATTCACTGTCTTCGATGTCTTCCAACTTAATTCTAAACCTTTTCCAGATCATGTTGGACTTACTACTTTATTTAAGTTAACAAATTAATATTAATAATTGTTATGGTACTGCAACAAATGTGGACTGCAAAAGTATACCTACCTGGTAGAAGAATAATATTTTACAAAATGTGCATTTTTTTAACTGAGCCTGTTTATGCAGGCTGTACCCAGTTGAACCTGCTTGCATCAGAGTGTCATTCAGTTACAAGATCCCTATCTGACTGGATATGATCCGAATTGTTGTATTTCATATTGTTTACCTCGCATCTAAGATTAAATTTTTTTATTATTTTAGTTTTAAATTATCATTAAGCTAGTGACAGTATGTGTTCATGCTTTAAAGTAAATTGAAATCAGTCATATATATTTAACATCTATAAATTTCAGCATGGATTTAACATGCTGAAATTTATAGTTTTGTTTGAACTATTTAAAGAGTGTTTGAGTGTGTACAACTCACCAAAATGTCAATTTGATGATATAAAATGCTAATTTGAATATTGCAACAAATGGACCCATAAAAAATTACAAGCAGTGCCTTGCGAAAGTACTCAATAACCCATTACCAATTGATTGCAACATGGGCAACTGTGAATACTGGCCAGGAGAAACTGAAATGTGTATAATTTTTCAACACTCTTTAGCTGAAAATTAATTTGAAAAAGTTCAGATGTGGCAATGTGTTTCAGTTGACTGAGATCTTAGAGAAATCTTGGAAAAATTCATCGATTTATTCTGCAGCAAGTTGTCCTCTTTGGTCTGGCATGGTTTTGTTTCCAAGCAATAGAGAAATTTCCTGAACTACACAAAAGAAAATTTGAATTGCTGAATTTCCTGCCACCTGTGATTTTTCTGAAAATTGTAGCATAGTGCTACAAGATTATGTTCAGAGCTACAACTGAACAACAGTCCCAATCCATCCTTTTGTAACATATTTCAAACCAGAAAATAAAGTTAAAATGTTTATTATTAATAAATAAATTATGCCAAATGATCCACAACATCCAGATATTAAAAATTTTGTTTCTGATTGCGTAGAGCACAACACAGTTTCTGATTACACTTTTTAAAACAAAAAATAAAAAACCCAAACAAGATTTTTTATTTTCCCGACAGTTCCACGGCACAATACAAAAATAAGAAAAACTTTTTGAACCTCTGCTTTCATGAGGAAGATTTTAAAGTGAAGGTAGAAAGGCACTTTCTGGCAACAGGATATGGAAAAGGTCCTTGCAATGGAGTAGCGTGCTCAGTAAACTAGCAGCTCATACTAGTTTGCAAAGATCCAGTGAAAATTGGATTTAAACCTCATGACAACATTTTGAGTGGCCAGGGAAATCATTACCAAAGTTTACTTTGCATACTCAACCCAAGAGGAGTATACTGAACCAGATTTTTTCTTGAAAAGTTGCTTTTACGAAGCATTGATTATCCAAGAATCCCAGCAATATCATGCATTCATTCCCAAAACTACTTCAACATTATTGGTGGAAAATCTCTTCAGATTAGTTGAAGGGTTGGGAAAAGAATGTATTAAAAGTCTCGATATAAAATAGATGACATATCAGGCTACATCACTGCTGTCTACAAAGGGAACAGATGGCTCAGATATGTTTTACAGAAAAATGAAGAACTTGATAAAGGAAAATAACTTTTCTTAATCCATCTAAGCCATCTACATCATTCTCATATCCAAGAAATGCTGACGTTCTGTGCATGTCAGTAGTGTATTTAGTGACAAAAGTGAATCCTTAACTTTCTACTGGGGCGAATTTATATTTTAGTTGCATGTGATGTATGCCAAATGAATATAGCTTTTGCAGACTTTAAATGATAAATCATCTGACTGCTTAGTGAAGATTTTTATTTTAGACTCATTGTACTCTTTCTTCAGATTAGTGCTTATTCTTATTTTCACAAAAGTTTATGTATTACCATTTGTGAAATAATCAACTAAATACAGGGAATTAATGAAAAACAAGCATCTGTTTTGAATTATTTTAACAATGAACGTATCACCATTCCACATTTATATTTTACGAGGTGATTTACAACAATACTAACTATTCATGGAATTAATTTTAAAATATTTATGTTCTAATTTTTACAACAAAACAAATTGTGTTAGCCAATGTTGTGTTATACCAGAGGATATGGCATGAAAAATGCTGTAACAAGACACCACTTGTGAAAATTTCTTGAAATTATTTACTTAGCTATACTTAAAAAATGTGAATATATATTGATGAAATTTGGTATTTTTCCAAGTCTACATAAACAGTACACCTGTGCCAAATTTCATGAAAATCTGAGATGGCGAGGTTTGGAGAGGGTATTGAGTTGACCTGGAATACTCCAACAGCCAGTTGTCAACCAACCGCAAAAAGCCATTGTCCACTGATATCACTGTGCTCCATTAAAAGGTGCCATCAATAATTACTTCTGCTGCTTCCATGGATGAATGATTTACCCAAAATAAAAAAATATGTTTCTTGCAACAAGGTTCCCAGTGCAAAAAATTTATTCTGGGCCCTCAGGCCAGATGGACTACCTTTTCTTTGCTTTGTGTTGCTGGTAGGGGTCCCCTGAGCTGAGGATGGGGGCCTGCTGAGTAGTGGTTGGAGGTCCCCCTGAGCAGTGAGGACCCTTAGTGAGGGGCTCCCTGTATTTCAGTAGCCCCCTTAGATGATGGTAGAGCTAAAAAAAAAAGGTCGCCAGTTTGCGGTGAAGGTCCGTGGGCCCTCTGAACTGCGCTTGGGGACCCCTGAGATATGCTTGGGGGCCCCCGAGATATGCTTGGGGGCCCCCTGAGCGTAGAGGCCCCGGAGCACTGCACCGCCTAGTCCCATAGTAGCTTCGCCCCTGGTCTGCTTTCAAGTTCTACCAAAATAGTTTTAATTCACAATTACATATTGTTATGTCTACCTAAAAAATTAATTTACACCATAACAAAGATAAGTTTTGATTTTTGACACATTCTTTTTTTTATGATTAACACACTACATTAATGTTAATTTTAGACACTATTAATTGGAAAATTATATGTTATTGTATGTTAGAGTATATTCCACTGTTATGGGGAGTGGTAGATGGTGCAAAGGAGAGCAGATAAATTTGCCACGTAAATACCTCAGAACATATTCAGATTAATATGATTAAGGAGCCATGTTAGGGAGTTGTGATAAGACACGTTTTGTGAATGTTGGTTATGTATAAGTTGAATTTTGATTTGGTTAAGAATTAGTTGTAATCTGTTACAGGAAGGAGAGAACAATAATCGTAAATTAGCAATTAAGTTCAGATATGAAGGATTGGGAAAGTTTTAATTTTGTAGCAAAAACAGCTGAGGACAGAAGTGTGGGAAGAAACAAAATGGGGCTGGTAGCACTGTGACAAACTGCCAGTTTTGCTGTCTTCCTCATTTCTTGGTAGTTAGGTTAACCCTTTCATTCACTGTGCAAATTAATGTGGATCTGAATGATTGAAACATTCTGATCCGCTTCACATACACAAATCAAGTTTTGCCATAGGTATAGATGAGATGAAGGGTCAAAAATTCTATCCGTGACTGGGGCTCAAACTCTTTTGAGCTCCAGTAAGACTCCTTAACTACTGAGTCATCAGACCACCCATTTTACTATTGTACAAACCATTTTATTTTCTCAGAAACACTCGTGGCTTGAATTATCTACCACTGTGGTAAAATTAATTAGCCTATACTTATCAGTGCTGTTTCTTGTCCTCTTTATAGTATTATGGCACATTTTGAACCCTTTGGGATAAATAAGACTTCCAACTCACCTATCTTTAACATCCCTGATAATACCCTTTGAATCTTTGTAAGAACAGAAAGTTATGGTTGCAATGAATCTTCATGACTGTACTGCTGGTTTGTGTTGTAAAAACACGAAATTTCGACCGCTAGTTCTCCTGTCTTCTTCAGGTGTGAATCTGTCTGTGCTGGTCAGTGGACTGGCAGCTTCATTCCATTGCCTAGCACACATGGATTTACACCTGACAAATATAATAAAGGTAGCTGTCGAAATACTGTGTTATCACACCACATTCCGGTAGTACACCCATGAAGATTTCTGACTTCTCAGTTTACCACTTTTCACATACTGTGCAAAGCTCTGCTCATATTTAATCAATATTTATCTAATAGTCTCTTCAAATCAGTTGTTTATAAGTGACAAAAAAGTATCATAAATCTTGCATTTGCCTAAAGTATGTCAAGATTATGAATGGTTTGTGATCCTTAATGCACTCCCATTTATCTACTGTTCATGTGATCTGTCATATAAGTTGTGCAGTGGGCAAGAAGTATCAGTTTGTTACCGACAGTAAAAAAAATTTAAAAACAGTTGTTTATGTTACTTTAGGGCAGACATTAAATAACTGCATGGCACTGCAGCAGATAGGAACCACCAGGGCCGGCATTAGGGGCGGGGGGGTTAAGCAGGGCAAAAGTACCCGGGGCCCGGGTCACCAAGAGGGGGGGGGGGGGGGGGGCGCCAGCCTGGGTGCCTAAGTAAATAGAAATCAAACATAAATTTTAAAATCTGCACCAATAATTTTAAACATCCAAATAAAATATTGATCTTAACGATCAGGCCATTGAAACATAATAAAGATTAAAGTTTAGTTGGCAGTTTGATTCTGTATGTTTACATTAACAAATGGTCTTCTACTTGGTTTTTGGATGGAACATGTATGATTTTAAATCCAACACAACTGGAATCCCATCTGTTTACAAATATACTTTATTTTGCTCTCTTAAAAAGTCTCACATATTTGTAAAAGTGACTATTTAGAAATTATTGTAAGTGCAAAATTTTTTGATTTCTTAAAAAAAATATGGACCTTGGTCTCACATGGTATCTTTCTCACTCTGGTAGACTCATTATTTGTAAATGTAATTAATTTTACTGCATATATCTATTTATTTTATTTCAATTTTTTATTTATTTATACATTTTTAGTATTTATTCATTTCTTTGACATGTCTTCTTTCTAGGTTGCTTTCAATTTCAATCCCATGATTAACATTTCCACTATCATTTTTTCAATCCCACCACCTTCACTCTGATTTATCTTATATCTTTAAACGAGCTATTCTTGTATATATATATATATATTTCGGATCTCGGAAACGGCATTAACGATTTGGATGAAATTTGATATTTAGATAACGTCTTGACTTTTAAGATTGCCTAAATAGTTGTCTTCCCTACAAAAAAGCAAGTTTACAAAATACGAACAATTTTTTCACCCGATATCTCGAAAATGGCACTAGCGCCATCTCGTAGACAATTCAGGTACCAGAAAGCCTACAAATAGTTTCTCCTTGATTTCAAAGAATATTTAAACGAACAGTTCTTGTATACTGGCTGCCCCTTGGAAATATTAACACCACAAGTTTAATTGTAAAATATTTAAAAAGGAAGATAATTAAAAATTTATCATTGGTTTTGTCAGAGGTGATACTTTAAAGAAACTTCTTTGAAAATAATATTACCGGTACCCGTTATAAAGTAATCACCGTTTACTTTTTGCCTGTAAAAAGTGGTTGTTAGTTTGTCATTAAATACTTCCACGCGAGGTAAGAGCATAGTTTTATCGGAGTGAATGAGTTTAGCACTGATGATGTTCTATAATTACCGTGATGTCACAATCTGGTAATGAATTCTTACAGAACTCGACGAAACATATCGAAATTAAAGAATAGATGTTCTTGATATTTCGCAGTTATAGGCATAGTTTCTTGTGCTTTTGACGACGTTTATTCTGGTCTAGGCCGTATTTCAACCTAATAACAAAGTAACCTCTTCACTTGAGATATCAGTAAAAAAAAATCTTTATTTTCGATTTGTCTTGACGAGTTTCATACGAATTCATCATCAAACTTGACTATGGCGAAATTTATCTTCTGGTCCAGGTCGCATTTCAACCAACCACGTCAAATTTTGAGATACGATATCTCGAGAACTAAGCGAGATATAAATAAAATTATTGTTTACTTCCAATTTTTCTTGTCGAGTTGCATAAGAAACCATCATCAAGGATTATTGTAAAATCCCCTGAATTACCACAAATCTCTCACCATTAATTAATCCCTGACTGGCATTAAGATTTATATTTAACATAATAATAGCATTTTTCTTTGAAAGCAATTTATAAGGCGGTCTCGCAAATGGATCTAACGATTTGGATGAAATTTCATATGTAAATAACTTTTTGCTTTTCAAGTTTTTAACACAATTTTTTTTTCAAGAAAGGAGCGATTTTTTATTTGGTTTCTCTAAACCGGCTCTAACCTCATTACGTAGAAGGTTCAGGTACCAGTGAGCCTAGTGATGTTAGTTAACCTTCTGTTTGGTTAACTGTGCACCTCAAAACGCCTAGGAAACCTTCAAGCCTTTTACTTTAATCAAACTTTACTCGAAATCTTGGCTATTGAACAGAACTCGAAAGATGCCGAGCGAAGATCGGTCACCCAGGTACTAACAATCAAAACCAGCAATACTGTGGCTGTGTTGACCATGGGTGTCTGTGGCAGCTTCCACATTTTTTAATTTTCTGAGGGAGGGCTTAACCCAAAATATAGCGTGTTTTGTGTGTTTGTAAAGTGTTATTGTCACTGTTGCCCTCATCCCTTCCATATAAATAAAAATGATAGATTTGTGCAAAAAGTTTTTTCCATGGAGCTGATATTTACACTCTTTCTATCATCGTATACATCATCACTCAGGTAAGGATTTGAAGTTGGCCTGTAATAGAACATCATTTTTTTAGTGTATCATACATTAGTCCTTATTTTAACATCTAGTTTTTTACATTTTTGTCACCAACCATTTCTCTCTTCCCTATCACTCGTCACCATGTTACCTACTGATTAATGGTGTTTCAATCCTCTGGAAGCTTTCATCAACTCCATTAACTTCATCAATTCCATTAATTTTATTGTGGCAGTTATCACTGCAAGGGTGAAATTTTATTCCAAACCCATCTGCAATTCTTTTCCAATTTTTTCGTGTGTGTGACACTAGCTTGCCCCTCTGTAATCCTTGCATTATTAAATGTTGCTTTCTTATTTGTGTATGATGACTAGTACACAGTCCTATGAAGCCTCAGTTTCTCACATGTTGTACTGTCGCATATAAATGTGACGTCGATCTTTGTAATTAAATAAATACGATTTGTAGACTGTATTTCGTTTATAATCTTTTGCAGTTTATTTCTTTCATTTGTCAGTTTAAAAAGTTCTCTAATACCAATAATGACCGTGTTTGAGACAACCTTGACGTCCCAAGATTTGCAGGTTTGTTCCTACTCAAGATCTCTCAATTTTATTTTTTCACGCTACTGCTAAATCAATCTTGTCTTGGTTGTTTCCTCTACTCAACAATTCTCTCCTAACTTCACTTTTTTTTTCAGAGATCATATCTTTTTAAAGCCTCTCTGGGCAAACAATATTTATTAACCTTTGTATTCTTTTCTTTTTTTTTCTTTATGTATATAAATCATTTTAACTTTTAATTTGCCACTATGTCACAGTACAACTTCTATTCTTAAAAGTGGAAAAGAATGTATATATATATTATGTGGAAGCAAAAGGCTTGTAAACATTCACTGTTGATCCGTTCTCTTTACTAGGTTGCAACCTAACTCGCTATTTCTTATATGTATCAACATCAATTGGAAATGAAATAGTCATCCATATGGACACAGAGAAGAAAAGAGTTATGAATTCTGTTGACTGTCAGTGGCAAGAATCAAAGCAGGTATGTGCCATGTCTGTTACTGAAATATTATGCCCTCCCCCATCTGATTCTCCTCATATTTCAACACACTCAGTTAAGTATCTGATTTTAGCATTCCTTCATTTGAACCATGGGCTATTTAATTTCTCTGGCCTGCATATAGTTAGTAGGAAGTGTTTCATGTATATTGAGCAACACATAATATGGGATATTAAGACTACAAAGATACCTTGTTAGTGAAGCAAAGGAACAACGTGAGGTGTTATCCCACCAACTTTTACATTTAACTTGGCTTGTTTTTAAGGCTTTATGACTCGTTGAGATCATTAGAGGTGGTAAAGATTGGGGGAAAGGAGCAGTAAGGAATTCAGCCATGGCCTTTTAAAGAAACAATCTTGGAATTCACCTGGAGTAATTTGGGAACCATAGAAAAACAAAGATTTCATCTGAATTTCAGGTAGTGTGCAATATATTTCAGATAAAATAGGCAAGGAGTCAAGGTGACTGATACTGAACCTCTAACAGCGAGTCATAGAGGGGTGGTACATAAGGTTAAAATTTTTGGCATGAATCATGATTCAGCTTGTTAAGCTATGAGGCAGAGTCGGTATATGAAATGACAATATCTGGGAAAATAAAAGTGTGTACTACAATGGACTATTTCATTATTATAAGGAATGACTCTACTTTCGGTTTATAGTAAAATGTTAGTTATTTACTGGTACAGGCAATAGGTATAATAGAATTACATGGAGGATCCAGTGTGTAGAAAGATTGTCATCCGTAACTTGTTGACTGTCATAAGCAGACCAGCTCCATTACACCAATACCAAGCTATCCGGCAACCACCCCCACCATGGAATTGACCTGGCAGACAAGCGGAATATGGACTCTCACAGGAGAGACTCCTTTAGCCACCACTAGTATGTTGCCTGTAAGGAACTACATGGAAGCAGTGCTGCCATAGACCTAGTCCAGAGACAGATAGCTGTCCATCTTGGTACATGTTTGATGCAAGCGCAACTTGCAGCTTTATATCTGCCACACTTTTGTTAGATTACCCTTTACTAATTGACCCCAAATGCAGGATTAAATGCTGGTACAAAATACCACGCAGTGAGATAAACTGCACATTATATTTCCAGGCTTTGATAATGTCAAAATGCTCCGTGATTTGGATTCTATGTTAAACTGTAGCTCCCCTTTATCTTATAGGATTAACAAGTAGCTCCTGACAGTGCAGCTGGTAAGAAACTGTTACTAACCATATGAAATTATTATTGCCACAAAATGACACCTATTGTGCTTTGATAATTGCTGTCAATGAATTTGTGGTTGTTTTGATTGTTAAAGTTGTATTATTGTTACAGACTTGTGTTGAAAATTTCAATGCAAGACAATCAGCATGTCGAGACAGACTGAAGAATAGCTGTGAAAATCATTTCCGAAGTGATGAGATTGAAGACCCAGTGAAAACATTGCAGGAGATATGCTGTGTAAATAATTGGGATCCTCCCAAATATAGCGTTATGGGTATCGGTGGTCCTAGACGCACATTCAAAATTAAATGTCAGTTACATAACTATTCAGAAGTTGGAATGGGAAACACTGTGATCTCTGCAAAAGAACTTTCAGCAAAGAAAGTTTTAATGCAACTTGTTGCAGTAACTTTAGATTCAAATATAAAAACAGTTTTGTTAAATCCAACAACAAATAGTTACAAAACAGGTCAAATCCCCTTTGAGGAAGAAGACCCAATAATTCCCATGAAAGATCAAATAAATAATTTATTTGATTTGAGAGTTGAAAACAAATCCATTAATTTGACAAGCAGAGGAAAGAACCCTGTGGCATTGCTCCAGGACTATTGTAAGAAAAAAAGTTGGCCACTGCCTTCCTTTGAAGCTTTGTACATGCCCAATACTAGAATGGATTTTGTGGTTTACTGCAAACTTCTTAATTATGTGGAAAAAGGATGTGGCTTTACACTGGATGAAGCAAAATCAAATGCTGCTGAAAAATTATGGGGAAAGCTATTCAGTGAAATTTGTGACACCGCACAAGTTGCTGCTGAAAGTTCCTTTAATCTAAAAACTGATGACACAGATTCAGGAGATGATGTTGTTTCAGTTCATACATGTAATCCTTCAAGTGATTCAGAATCAGGTGTGCCTAGTAAGTTTACAGAATCCAGAAGTGTACCCAAATCCCAGAATTCTACAACATATCACATGGATAGAGTAACAGAACATGTACAGCCCTGTGAATTATCATTATTTGAAATAACACCCAGTAATAATAAGCAGTATTCTAATCTTCTGGAACAAATTGCAAAGAAATTCAATTTTCAGATTTATTATGAAGATGTGACTATGTTAACAAGTAACATGAAACATCAGTGCATTCTCCATGTGGGCACAGACCCACCAACTGTGTACCATGGATTTGCTAAGTCTCCAAGAAGAGCACGCTGGGTAGCTGCAAGAAATGCCTTTTTATTCTTAAAAATAAAATATTGGCATGACAGTAATCAATGCTTTTAATAAAAAACATTGTCATAGAACAGACTTTATTTTTTTTTAATTATCTATTTTTTCTTAAACATAATTGATTTAACTGAAGAAGGTTACAAAAATGATTTCATAAACCCTACAAGGGTCTTAGTGTCAACAAATTGTAGGTTTAGCTTAATATCTTTAGTTTAATTTTAAGGGAAATTGTAAAAACTGATAGGATTAAACAGCATTATCGGTAGGCCTACATCAATTTTTATGAGTGTGGCATCTTGATATGAATAGTTATTGTATGTAAAAATACATTTATGTTTATTTTTGTTAATCAAATAAATATTTTTGTTAATGAAATAATTATTTTGCATCCTAACAATTTTAAAAGTAAGCACTGTGACTAATTGTTTGGACTGATTTTGTATATCCCAGAACAGAACATGCAATAAAGTTCACTTCTGAAGCAATATTTTATGGCCCGTTCAACTCTGTCGTGTCTGTGAACAGTAAAGCAGCCACGCAATGTGGGTTCTGGTAAACTGTAAGGCTTTATTTAGAAAGGCTGGAAGGTTGAGCTTGTGATGTGTATAGTCCAGTTATGAACTTTTAGGACTTTGTAAGAACATAATTGTAGAAATGTACTGGTAGCTTATATATACATGGACCTCATAGGTAACTTAAAAGAAATGATACAAATTATTGATGTAACGTAGCTGATTATATTCTGTGGTAATTGCTTTTTTTGTAGTACCAATTATTTAAAAAAATCAAATTTAGGCTTCTCTCTGTGCTTTAGCTCTTTTTTTTACATTTTGTTAATACTGGTTTAATCTAATCGTTTTTTACAGTAAGGCGTTTGAAGAGTTAACATTTCAATGAATTTTATGATTTTTTTTTTTTTTTTTTTTTTTTTAAAAAAGGCAAAATGAAGCACAGTAGAACGCCATTTATCCTAACTCCTACTATCCAAATCACTGAATATCCGAATCACTTTTTCAATTAAGACAGAAACCTTCTACAATTCACAAAATAATGGTTCTGCCTACACGCTATTGTCCTTCCCTGTGGCGGATCTAGGAATTTCCCAAGCGGAGGCAAAAACTGTGGTGCTCCCATTGTTGTGACCCCCAGTGTCGCCAACAGCATTGTTGTCTTTGCCAGGTGGCCGGGCCCGGCCCTTTGATTAGTCAGTGTGTCGTTGACCTGCTACTGTGATGGTATTCTTCCACGACGGTGCATTGTTTTATTTATGAGTTCGTTTCGTTGTTCACCATAGCTTCTAAAAGAAAACGTGTTGTGTTGTTGTTAATGGATAAAATAAAAATCATAAAGCAATCAGATAAAGGCGTTACAGGTAAACAGTTAGCTGAGATGTACGTGTTGGACAATCAATGATTTCAGACATTATAAGGAGAAAACCTACACTTTTAAACTTTGTGTCAGTGCTTGAAAACGAAGATGGAAATTCTTCAAGAAAATCAATGAAAGCTGCAACAAACAAAGATTTAGAAGGTGCCACTTTCAAACGGTTTTTTGCAGCAATGTTCTATGGGAAACCCAAATTCAGGTCCAATTCTTTGTGAAAACCTAAATTTTAGCTCAGAAGCTTGATTATTCACCCTTTAAAGCAAGTAACGGCTGGCTAAGAAATTTTAAGTCCAGGCACAGTCTCTGTGAATTAGATTTAAGTGGTGAGAAATTATCAGCAGACTCCAAAGCTGCAGATTTTACTAAAAAAATTAAAGTTATAGTGTCTTTAAAAATAGTTTTTTTCTCCCATTTTCAACATACATACAGTAATTAATTAAATTAGACCCTTTTTCGGAATAAATCCAGTTAGCCGAATTTTTTATTATCTGAATGGGGTCCAGTCCCAATTGATTCGGATAATTGGAATTCTACTGTATTAGTAAAGATGTGTAGAGAATTTGTCACTGGGATGTATGTTACATCACAATTAAATAGATGATGATTAATACTTATAGAGATTTTTAAATGAGTGTTCTGTTTGGAAATTAAACCTGACACTTCCAAAACTACAAATTTTAATGTATCCTTGTCCATTATAAAATATGTAGTCTTCGCATTGCAGCTCTTTCACCAAATTTTGATAAATTCCTTTCGTATTATATCTAGCAATCCATGGCTTAACGTACTGGTCTAGCAAAGTATTATAAGGTGATAGCAACCACTTTTAAGGAAAGATCTGTTATAATTTATTATCAAATTTATTAAAATTAGGATCTGCATAGACGCGATCAATAGTTCGCACCAGTAAACAATATTCACTAACTACATCAACTAATCTGATACAAGCCTAACATTACTGTTTACCTGCATCATTCAGAAATACATTTATATTCTGGGTTTCTTAGCTGGTGCTCATGTATAACAGTGTCCTTTACTTCCTACATTACTGCATCAGCTGATAAAGAAATTAACAATTGTGCTGTAAAAGTAAAGTTGCTAAATAAAGTTCACAAGATTGTAGAAAAAAAGAACACAAGTATCTTTTTTTAAAGCATTTTAATGTTTCCTTTAAAAGTACAATGTAGTAAATGGATAATTTCAATTACAAATCTGGCACTAAAAATGATTTGATCTTCTTTGAATTGCGTTCACTGGGTCTGGTGCAGAAGTGTTTTCCATATATTGCGAACACAAAGGGAGGAAGTCTGAAAGTGAATATACTACTCATCTTTGGCACAGCTGCAATAAAAAATAATATATATTAATTTGAAACGGTTTCCATATTATTTTCAACTTATGGCATAATATGAATCTCTGCGGTATGCAAGACCAGCACAAAATTATGTGTAACTTTACCACACTAAATCAGATCACAACAGTAAAAAATAATATTCGTTCAAGCTTATAAAGCTGGTTAATGATCCACTGGCTTAATTTAATAGATGCTAGAGATGGTTTTCATGGGTGTGAAAGATCGTTTAGATAAGGGAATAAGTGTTGAGGAAAAGGGAGGAGGTGGATGCGGCTCTCCTATGGTATTCGAAGAGCTTGTTCTAATGATAGAAAAGAGTTCGGATCAGCAAGAAATGATCATGGCCCTTTAGTCTTGTCTGATAGGGACAAAAGCAATAATCAATAAATTGGACAGGGAGAAGGAGCAAAGATGGGTAAGTAGCTGGGAACAGATTTCAAATGCAGTAAATGGAATGCGAGTGACAGATCCTTCTGCATTTTTGGGGAAGAAATACATGTGACACATTACCAAGTCAGAGTAGTGTGATCCTATTCAGATGTAGGGGCAGGTAATTTTCAGCAGACAGGAGTACAGAAGCAGAAAAGAGCAATGGAAAATTTTATTCTACTTAGTAGCATCCAATGATAGAAGTGTAGCCCACTTGCACAAGCTATTCAGTATATCCAATGGTTAGCCTAGTTATACAGAATATAGCATTGTTGTCAAGTTTTCCTAAAGAAAATGTTATAGTGGAAGGTGCAAGTTACAATACAAAGACTGAACCAAGGAGACCTTAGGAGACGGCTAAACATAGAAAGACAGAAATTATGCAGGTTCAACCACAGTATAACCCAGCTGACAGACATTTACAAAGATGTGGAGGGGTTACTTTAAGGGTGGGAATCTGTCCATTAGGGTTGTGCCTTTGTTGTGATTACACTATGTATATTCCTACTTAAATAGTAGGCAGGTTCTTATTAAGCTAATAGCTACAGAGATCGATGATTAATGACCACACCCTGAAGATTCAGGTACCTCTGTATGAAAACCTGTTCAGTCAGGAATTTTTGTTGACATTTAACATAACCTTCACCACTTGCAAAGATTTTCTTTGTTGATGTGAAGCACGCTTGGATGTTCCTTGGTTCAGATACAGCAGTGGTGGAATGAGTAGCAACTTAAAACTCTCGCCATGTTATAATAAACATGAATTTGCTTTTACCCTACTCGCTACAATTGCAAGTGAGCCCAATTACAATGATGATTGTGTTGGGATAGCATCTTTCTTTAAATTAAAAGTGGCTGGAGGAAGTATGACCAAAAAGGCACTGATTATAAATATGTGTGGGAGGAGTGACAAGAGAAACTTAGCGTTGAAAATAAAAAGGGAGAGGGAAGTTGCTATTAGGTAGGTCAGAAGCAAATGAGAATATAACAAAGCCAATAGTAGTGTAATGAACAAATTTACAGCTTTGGGTAGTTTAGTAGATGCTTATGAACCAAAGATACTTATAATTAGGTGAGCCTTGTTTAAAGGAAAGAAACTTGAAAAGTAAGGTTTTCCATAATAAATATGGTGTACTGCAGATATTTTTTTATGGCTTTATAATGAGCAAGAAATTCACCCATGATATATTGAAGGAAATGTCCTGGAGTGACTTCAGGAAACATTGGAAAATCAAAATCTGGATGGGGATTCGAACTTGCATCCTCCAGAATGTGAGGCTAGAATGTTGCTGCTCACGCACTACACTCAGTTTCACTGCAGTGATAAAAGGTTAATTGGAGAAGAGGTACTCACTATTTATGACTACAACAGTTCACTGGTATTCAAAGACACACAAGTTACTAGGGGTAAAGTTATGGGGCTATATGAAGGAAAAGTTGTGACTGATTTCTGCATCAGAATGACGAATGAGCTAAATCAGGTCCTTGGGTAGAAAGTGAAGTAGTCAAAGGAGTGAACAGGTGGCAACTAAAATATACCAGTTGTAGTCTGTGAAGGAAATACGACTAAAAAAAAAAATCTTAATAGGAAAGAGAGATATAGTCGAGGGGGAAAACATAAATGATGTCTTACCAATAAAGCCTGAAGTGCTGGAGTTTGAGAATAGAGGGAATAAATGTATATGAGATTTCACTAAATCATTGGTTAAGAAAGATGGGACTAATTTCAAGAAAGTATGGTTTCCATAATTGGAGAAATATTTCGGAGAACGTAGACACCATCAAAATGGAAAAGTTGTATCTTCAAAGATCTAATAAGAAAGGATAAGTAAATTTTTATTTAAAAATGTTAAGAAAAGCACAAAGCCCACATGATATAACAGCAGTGAGGAGGTTGAAGAGGTTCTTAAAAGGAGAGCATTTTTTTATTCTGGCTTTGTGCCTCACCGACGTTGAGGTCATTAGAGGTGGGAAGGGACATGTAGCAAGGAATGGGAAGGAATTCATCCATGGCCTTTTGAAGGAACCATCTCGCTATTTACCTGGAGTGATTTGGGGAAACCGAATGTTGATGTCCGGACAGGGAGAAGAGAAAATAACAAGGCATTGTAGGAGACACATAACATGATTACACAAGGCAATAACAGCAAAGAGGAAACTAAGGATGTATGATAAAGAACAATATGGCTGCAGAAAGAACACTGAGTTAGGCAACTAGAAAATCTATCCTTATGTTAGGAAGGAGGCAATTTGGACTGTTATGGGCAATTTGGACTGTTATGGACAAGTATGCAAAATAAGTTACTGGCGATTTTAAAAGGCAGAAATGTTAAAAGTAACTCAATTGGTGGGACCATTAAACATATTCTCTCAGAGGTGGTAGCTTTTACGTATGAGCGGGTCATAAAATCATAAACTGAAGATAATATAAGGAATCTGACATAAGAAAAGTCAACATACTAATATACTTGTAAAACAATGTACATGTCGTTTGTGGAAACTTGGTGTATACTATAAAATAATTGTTTAAAGAAAATAAAAACTGCCTTAAAAAAAACCCTCACAATTTTTTTTAAATAACTTTACAACTTGCTTAGAAGAAAATAGATCTAAATGGACAATATTTTACATTACTTTTATTGAAATTTTTACATTAACCCGTTTTTTTTTTATTTTTGTTTTTTTTATTTTTTAAGCTCAACAGCTGCTTCGGTCGGCCGGCTACACTCGGAATGGAAAAAATGGGGGCGGCAAATTATGTTCGAAGGGGCGGCAATCTCACAGTTTTTGACCCGGTTCGGAAATTTCCTAAATCCACCACTGGCTGTAGTTAGACAGGGGGCAGCATAATCGGTATTGCACGCGGGCGCTCAAACAGCTAGCGGCGGGCCTGGTGCCCAGCGTCACTTTGTGAGGAACAAATTACTGCACTTTGTATGCTGTATAAAGGGACACGGGGAGTACGAACTAAAATTCCGAATATTTTACAGCATGTGGTGAGGTAGATACTGTTTTTGCAGCAGACAGATTAGGGGGAAAAAATTAGACGGTATTTTAATCTGTGGCTCAGCCACACTGGTGGTCGAGGCATATCTCTGGTACTACAGTGTTAGTAGACTGTAAATGCTTTACAGTTAAGTTTAATTTAAGTGTATCACCTGTATGTTTCAGTTTTGTTGAAACATGTTTTTAGCATTAATAATAGGTAAGTAGTAATATGATTTTTTTTAAATGTATTATTGTCATTTCTTATTTTTGTCCTCATTTTGCGAACTTTCTAGTAGCTGAATGGTTAAGACGCTTGCTTCAAAAAAATTCTGGCTCTAGCCCCAACTTCAAATCCTGCTGGTGGCAGGAATATTTAAGAGTTGTGTTAGATCATATGAGCTATGCTAGGTCATTCAATAGTCCCAGAGGAGAGGGTACAATGGCTTAGTATGCCTCCTTCTGGTGGATCCAAGCACCCTTCAGATTGTGGACTAAATTTGTTTAGCAATAAACGTGACAATGCCATGAAATTGAGTTCATTGACCTGAATAGCTTGTGGTTTGGTGAATTGATGACTACTCAACACACATCTTTACCAGATGAGTTTTTTTGATGGTGCTGCGGTATGATCTTAACAAAATAGATCAAATTGAGACTTAATTCCAAATTGCCTTAATATTAGTACGAAACCACTAGAACATAGATATCAGAATTCTGAGTTTTCGCAAACCCCAAATCAAGGACTGATTTTTCGATATTTCTATATTAACTGAGGAAGGGTAGGAAAATACGGCCCAACACTTACCACAGATGAAGGTGGCTGGGAGTGGTGAACATAAAAGAGAAGAACACAAGAAATTCAATATTTCGGTGGTTATCCTTAATCTTGCCAGGAGTGAGACACCCGGCAGAGCATGACATGAGCACACTGAAGCCTGTCATGAATGGAGTTAGCATGTCATGGCCAGCAAAGATCGTAGTATAGAAGGGGTGGGAGCAGATACTAAATCAATAATTGATAATGCTGAACGTCTATTATCTTTGGATGTGGGAGAACTTCTACATAACTACTGGGTGAGAATATAAATATTATAAAACATATTTTGAGCAACTTTAAATAGGAAAAATAAAATATAACCCATAAGAAATAACAAGTGCTGACCCCAGTTGAAGTCGGGAGGATGTCGGGTGTCTAGGAGATTCTAATAGGCTAGTTCCCATCTATGCAGTTCAGAGGAGGTTGTGGTGTCAGGGAAAACTCTGATCAACCTAACTGAGAAACAGTTGTTGAGATTATGGGAACTGGAATGTTTTGTCACTGGATGGGCTACATTGCTAGTGTAAACTGTCTGCCTGTGGTCATTGATATACAAGCGTGTGCACTGGAGGCATATGAGGTGTGTTGTGGTACAAGTAACATGTCCAGTTATGGAGAATGTTTCACCTGTGGTTGGATTGGAGTAGGTGGTGGGGTGGTAGCTGGGTGCATGTTGCATGTTTTACAGTGGGGTCTGTTACATGGGAAAAATCCTTGTGGTAGTTTGGGGGAATTACAAGGTGAGTATTTACGAACCAATCCTATCCTTAGTTTTATCGCCTAAAAGCATTTTCCTGCTCATTGTTATATATACACTCGAGTACCTGGCATTATCTGGCCAAATTGGGACTGATTTACACATACACTATTTTTATATTTCCGATGAGTACCAAGATACTCCAAAAATTCCCAGAATGGGGTAAATTGGATGCTGTGATAAATAATGTCAGTTTATATTTTGGTCCAGGTTGCATTTCAACCTAATCACATCTGTTAAAGTTGTTGCCCAATAATCATGTACCAATCAGGCATTAATAGATATCACATACATAAATCTGTGTCTGGAATATATCTGTTGCAGCATGATATAGAAAATATTGATTTTTAATGGGTTTTCACAAAGTAAAAGGTTGGGGTGCAATTTAAAATCTGACATACCTGCTTAGACATTAGGACACATTTATTTCATGAATATGAATATTCTAGCATAAATTAAAAATAGCTGAATTGATTTTGATGGGATTTAAAACTGTAGGTTTCCTATAAAGAACATTGGAAATTAAAAGGGGTGGGGGTAAAGGGGGAGAGGGATTGAGTTTTTGTATACCAAAAGTATACGTGTGCAGTGTTCCATTGAAATCTGATAAAAACTGTGGGTTTCTATAAAGAACATTGGAAATTAAAAGGAATAGAATGGGAGATGGGTTGTGTAAGGATCTTGGAATTTTGGCAAATTCTAGTTTTGCTTAGGCGGGACTTAGAAATTTCGAGAAGTCCAGTTTTCAACTTTAAGTAATTTCCCTGTAATCTTGCTCACAGTTGTAATTCATTATAAAAATCATTTTAAAGTGTAATTATCATATCGGGAAACGTTTAGTTTAAGAGTTATTCCCGTTTGTTCAAGTTTTGAAGCACGCGATCAGAATAGTGAAATTCTAAGATTCGCAGGATCTTTAAATCCAGTAAAGCTACAACCGAACTTTTATCACCAGCTGTAGTCAGCACTTTCCCCGATATTTTGGTAATAAAATGAAATAATTTGTCAAAGTTTAATTAGTGATTTTAATTAAGAGAAAATAATAAGCTTTTTTATTAAAAGAAATATCAATTTAAATTTTACATTAGCAGATAGCCCTAATTAAGACGATTTCAGACATATATGGGTTTTCATCAAAAGTTTAAGCATTTGTCCGGAAATTAAGTTTTTGTAAAGTAGATTGTCGCGGATTGTTGTGCACGCGCGTAAAAAGTTCTAGAACACTTAGGGATTTTACCCAAATTTGAATGTATCACTACGCGGAGTCTTAAACAGCTAAAACTCTAAAATTAATTACTCTAAATTTCTCAAGAGACTGCCGTCGGACTTCTAGTGGATAAGTCCAGATACTATCAAAGTTTAAACATTTTCTAATAGTCGGGATCGTGAAATAAATTTCGTACTCTTTGAGCTACGCGGAGGAAAAAGATGTGATACAGTTGCTGACGTCACTGGTTCTCGTGGTTTCGATAAAAGAGCCGGTCTGTGGCTGTCCGTGGTCTGTTCCGGTCTGTCTGTTCCTGTCCGTGGTCTGTTCCGGTCTGTCTGTTCCTGCCTGGCGTCGGTTTCGGTCTTTCTTTCGTCGCGCTGGTTGTAACTCGCCACGCTGGCTAGTCCAACCATGTTAGATCGTGTCGTGTTAAATCATAACTTCAATGACTGTTAAGAACTTTTAAATTTACTAAAGGGGTTTAGGTCGGTTCAAAGTTTCTCTCCACAACGTGCAATCGTTGGTAAAGATAGTTCGATATGCCTGCTCAACTGTAAATGCAAATCTTTTGAACTTTTGACTTTGAAAATAAAACTTTGGATTTCTAACAGTGAACTTGTGTGCTTCAGTAGGTAGCATAAAACCCTTTTCTTAATTTGTGGGTAACAAATTTCGTGGCGACCTAGGCATTTAGTTGAGTCATCCTGGCTACATGGTCAAATCAAATCAAAATTATTTAGCAGATGTACTGAGAATTGTGAGTCTACAAGAGTGTAAGTTAAGGCACTAAGCCGATACTATAACCCCGGTATCGGTCTGGTTCCTTACAGTTGGGCTTTTGCAAATCAAATTTGAACAGAATTGTTATGTTTGTTTTAAAGTATATAAGTGCAAAGTTCCTTCAGAATTGGATAGGAACTATAGCTTTGTATAAAGAACATGACAAAAATTAAAGGGGATGGAAAGGAGGAGAGCGGTTTTGGTTTATGTAAACAAATATAGATAGTATTGTTCTGTTTGTTTTAAAGTATACGTGGACATACTTCCTTCAAAATCAGATAGAAACTAACCTTTTATAAAGAACATTGAGAATTAAGGAGGTGCAAAAGGGGAAAGGGATTGGGTTTTTGTAAAACTAATGTGGACAATATTTTTCTGTTTCTCTTTGTTTCAAAGGATATGCATGCAAAGTTCCATCAAAATTGAATAAAACTGAGTTTCTATAAAAATTAACAGTTGTAAAAGGGAGGAGGATGTGGTTTTTGTATTTGTTTGGGTCAGAAATCTTCTGCACAAAAAAATACATATATGAGCCAACTTTCATAGTGATCAGTCAAATGGTGTCAACTGTAGTGTTTTTAAAACACATTGAGAAAAATTAAGGGGGTTGGAAATGGGAAGAGGGTGTTGGGTTTTTGCAAACAAAATGTTGACAGTATTTTATCTTTAGTTTAAAGTATATGTGTGCAAACTTCTATCAAAATCAGATTACAATGTGGATTTGTATAAAAATTAAGTGGTGTAAAGGGAGATAGTGGTTGTTCTTTTGGAATTATTTTGGTCAGAAATCTTCTCCACAAAAAAATACATGTAAGTGCCAACTTTCATGGTGATTGGTCAAACGGTATCGACTATAGCTTTGTATAATGATAACTGACAAACATTAGGGTGTTAAAAGAGAGGGAAGGGTCGGGTTTTTGCAAACCAAATGTTGACAGTATTTTATCTTTAGTTTAAAGTATGTGTGTGCAAACTTCTATCAAAATCAGATTAAAATGTGGGTTTTTATAAAAATTAAGTGGTGTAAAGGGAGATAATGGTTGTTCTTTTGGAATTTTTTTGGTCAGAAATCTTCTCCACAAAAAAATACATGTAAGTGCCAACTTTCATGGTGATTGGTCAAACGGTATCGACTATAGCTTTGTATAATGATAACTGACAAACATTAGGGCGTTAAAAGAGAGAGAAGGGTTGGGATTTTGCAAACCAAATGTTGACAGTATTTTTCTCCTTATTTTAACGTATACGTGTTTGAAGTTCTATTGAAATTGGATAAAAAATGTAGGTTTGTATAAAAATTAAAGGTGTAAAGTGGTAGAGGGGATGGTTTTTTTTAAATTTTTTTTGGTTGGAAACCTTCTCCATGAAACAATACGTGTATGTGCCAATTTTCATGGAGATAGGTCAAATGGTGTCGACTGTAGCTTTTTAAAAATAATAATGAGAAAAATTAAGGGAGTGGAAAAGGGGAGAGTGGTTGTGTTTTTCTCTCTATTTTAAAATATATGTGTGAAAAGTTCTACCTAAATCGGTTAAAAATGTGGATTTGTATAAAAATTATGGGGTAGGGGGGGGGGGGGTGGTGGTTTATCAAATAAATTTATATGGGACCAATTTGAAGGTATACCCTCTCCACTAAACAAAATTCATTAAAATCGTTTCACAATTGGTGATATCGCTGAACATACATAAAAACGAACTGAGAACCACCTCTTTTTTGAGGTCATTTAAAAAGAAGGAAAATGTGCCACAGCACAACAGTTACAAAGAAGGGAACAACAGATTGGTTTGACCTAAGTCGTGTGTGCATGTTAAAGTGGAGAGTGATATCCGCTACATCAGAATTACCATTGGAAACAAATTGGTTTGTAAATATGCAAAATGGTTTTAGAAGAGGTGGTTCATGTAATCTCAGTAGGTTGCAAGCAAGGTATATCATACAAAATGTACAGGGAAGCCCAAATCAATAATGTAGCACTGGATCTTTCCAAGGAATTTGACAAGATTAATCATACAATTGTTAGAAAGAGAGGGAAGCAAAGAAGATTAAAATTTGTGGAGAATGAAAATAGATTTATAAATGGATATGGTATTCCCCAACTGTTTTGTTGCAATGGAACATCTTAGAAGGCAAAGCCCCTATTAATATAATTATCCATGCAGCAGCGGTACCCATGTGACCTTGGTTTCATTGTTCCATTGTCTTGAAAAAGGGCTTGGCTAAAAATATTACTTTTTTGTAGAGTGTTTGGTGCATTTTACCTTTCCTTTACATATAAATACTACAGCGAAGATTGTTAGCAGATGATTTTTTTTATTTATTTATTCATTAATCTTGTTCCATAGATCCCAGCTGAGTAAGGACCTATGGGATGTGAAAATGTCATGGATAATAATACAGGGCATTTCAAAATGAACAATGGGCTTTCGAGACTTTGAAAATGTTTTATTATTTGACTGGCAATTATAAATAATGCATCAAATAAAAGAGCAAATCAAACAGTTCTTAATCTACAGGTGTTCAAATGTGAGTGCCATTTGTCACACGGCATACATCCAATCAATAGGCAATTTCTTTCCATACCTTGACCAATGTGCCTGGAGTAATTGATGCAACTGCTTCAATCATTTTTCTTAAGTCAGCTATATCAGCTGGTAGCAGAATTACATATCCTTTATGAACCCTCACAGATAGAAATTGCATGGTGTCAGATCGGGTGAACGTAAAGGCCATGTGAAACAAACTGTCATGCACCCCATGACAGCCAAGCCAGCGGATGGGCACAACATAGTTTAACCAATTGCACACCAAGTTATGCCAGTGAGGCAGCACACCATCTTGCTGCCAAATGAAGTTCTCTGGTTCATCATCTTGCAGTTGTTATAGCACGTCCAGATAAGAAACAGCAATGACCGACAGTTGCTTCACCAAAAAAGAAAGGCCCATTAAACTATTCGCCGAGATGTGGCACAAAAAACATTCAGTTTTGGGGAGTCTCATTGCAACTGTACCAACTCATGGGGATCTTCTGACCCCCATATGCACACATTACAAGTCTCCACATTTCCACTTACGTGAAATGATGATTCATCACTGAAAATGACAAGTTCAAAAAAATCTTTAGAGCTCATAACAGCTGTAAACAATAGGGATGTAGATGTGTTTCCTTAAAACTCTACACACAGATATCACTAGAATTTCTAACTCACAACTAGCCTTCCAGATTTCGTGGGGATATGCACAAAAGAATTTCTCACTCATTCAACATGTTCTTCAGTTAGGTTTGGTCATCCCGTACTCTTTCCTTTAAAAATACAGCCAGTGTCTTCAAACTTATGAAACCATCTACGGATGTTATTGTCATTTGAAGGATTGCAATGGAATATAGTACAGAATGCTTGTTGAGCTGTAACTACAGATTCACACCTTGCACATTGAAAAATACAAAAAGCTTTCTATTCAGCAGTCGGCATCTTTACTGCGAACACTTTCTAGCAGAAGATAGAGGAAACACTGCATGCACATGCATACAATGAAATTATCTTTCACTTCATGTATCATTTATAATTGTAAGTCAAATAATAAAAATTCTGCAAAGCTTAGCCGTTTGCCTACCCCCGCAAAGTGCTACCCCGACCGACACACGTTCTGCTCCAGTGATTTCCATCGTCTGTGTGCCTGCGAGGTTGGAGGGGTGGTATTTATGGACAAGTAAGTAGTCCCACTCAGCATGTTCAAAAATATCCTTCCATGCTTGGTTATTGCGACATTGGCTATCTTAAAAAATCCTTTTGAAAAATTCCTATCAATCTGAAACTTTGACAGTAGTTAGGCAGGCTTATAAATGTTAAAAATTATTTTCTGTGCAATTCTAAAAATTGTTTATAACTTCCACAGTTTTGAAGCTACGAAGCTGAAATAACTTTTAACTTGCTTCTAATTTTCTGACTTTCATTTGGTACTAAAATCGCCATGTTTACTATTTTCTAACAGGTTGAACCAAGTTTTAATTTCAAAATTGTATATATTTTACAGCTCTGAAACATACTTATCTGTAAAGTGTGAAGTTTTGAAGTTGCTATCTGATTTCCTTGATTTTGCAAAATCCTTCACTTGGATGACATCTATCCTAGCCATATTGTAATTTCGTAGTTCCCGCCGAAATAAAATAAAAATTTACTTTCTCTTATCTTGACCCAACTACCTTATGTTCATATTGAATTGTGCTTTCTTATTAATATAGTCTCCTCTATTGAATTTACTTATATTTTTCTAAAATGGCTATTTTGGCATTTCCACCTGTGGTGAAAGTTTTTACAAATCGCTCTAAAATTAATCTTTAAACTTCAGTGAACTTTTTCAAACTATAATGTGCTATGTAAGACAATATTACGCTTCGTTCAGACTAATAAACTGACTTTCTATCTTCCAAAGTATACCTTCTCGAATTTAAAATGTGTAATTGCGTCTTAATTTTTTACGTGGGCTTCCAGCTTTTAATGTCTTAAAATTCTTTAGCAGAATTTTCTTGCTACAAGATTTCTATCCTCATTTTACTAGTTATAATTCTAAATCGCTCCAGAAATGAAGGCAATTTTTACTTTTATGAAATATTCTGAATCCAAATACTAGATATTCTAATACTACTTTCCGACTTTCTATAACTGTTCTACTCTGATTTATGGTTTGAATTATCTAAGCAAATGACTCTAAAACTGATGTGCCATGCTATTTAAATGGACTTGCTGCTCTGAAAACAAATTTTGTTATGAAGTTACCAAATTTTTAGGATGCATTAAAGTTTTTCTTTAAATATATCTATATTATCTACAAACTGTTTAATACATTTAAGGAGTTTATTAAACAGATGTGTCCCAGAATAATTAACTCCTCTTTGTACTAATGACAGTGATGTTTGTGTTTCATACAAATTATTTCTGTTTCTTGTATTGAAATTGGGCGCCTGTGAATTAGATGTAATCAAGTTGACAAAGCACATGAGAGAGTATAAATACTGAGAACTCATAGTAAGAATATTGAGAATAAAATATCTCTAAGAAAGAAAAGAGAGTGGATGATTGTTTAGAGATTGAAAGCAATCTTGATGTTATTTCAACATTTCATGATCACGACTGGTCCCCCCCCCCCTTATTTAAGGTGAATGTAATGTGCAAAACTCATTGTTAATACACAAATTTTTAAAAGTAAAGTCAAGTATGAGTATGAAGTAAATTGAACAATCCTTGATAAGGTTAATTTATTGATGAATTTCGCCATGTAAGTACAAAACAAGAAATAGGATCATGACATAACTTTTATGGTAGACACATTCCAATTAATATACAGAATTTTGAACTGTAATAAAATAAATAAATAAACAGCACATACAACTTGTATGACCTCACCTATAGTACTTTTCTGTAAACAATTGGTATTGCAAAGGCTTTATAAATAGTATTGAGAAAATACAGAGAAGGGCTACTTTTTTTTTGGCCATGACATTGTTGCAGCCTTGGTTCAGTTGTCAGCTAGAATTGGAGAAAGATGAAGTAGTTTCCCCATTGAGTTTGTTGCTAAACATTTGAAAGCCACATTCATTTATGATTGTGGGGAAGTACTTCAATGTATTTATTGTTTACAATGATAGGAGAGATTACATCAGATGCCTATATTAATTTCTACTTCCTTTATGCTGTTAGTGATAAGAAGACACAGAGAAAATGACTAATTTTGATGTAAAGGACACACCCATACATAATTTTTGTGAATTGCAGGGTACAGACGTAAAAGAAGTTAAGATGGAAATGGGATATAGGAGAGACGTGAACATAATTTGAAGTTATTAACAGATGTCCCATAGGTAAGGTTACCATTAACTACTGAAATCAATTATTCTGTTGGTTTACAGTGAACTATTTCACTTCAGTTGGAAATCACGTTCCTTACGTAGTGAAAACAAATGTTGAATTTATTGGATGAAAATTTCAAATGGTGCTAGCAAAATTTTATATATTAACTGATTAAATCAAATGCACAACTATTTAGTATATGCTTCATTGCCTAATTAAGTATTTTATATTCCTAACTGAGGATTACCATCCTTTTCAAGTTACTTTAGTTGCATGTTTGCCACTGCCCTATGAAACTATGCTGATCAGTAGTTAAATTAACTAATTTTGTATGAAGTTTAGTAGTTACGTAGATTGAATAGTGCTGTAAAATCTGAAACACATTTTAACCAACATTGATTCTGGCATTACTTACTCAAAAGTTTATCTTCTTGAGTGATTAGCTGGAAAGTATTCTTGGTTTCAAGAACAACCAGACCTTGCTTGCCAATTAAGCTGGGACATCGTGAGCTGGTGACAGTCAAAAGACTTCCATGGTAGTCAGCCTTCATTAGAAGTCGTGATACATTATCCCAGTACTTGTCTGTTGGCTCTGCAGTGAATCTTTGGAAAGATATAGATTATCCAATTAAACACAGCTGATGAAGATTTTTTATAAAAAGCACACAGAAAATTAATCACAGCTGATGAAGATTAAAAAAAAAAATACCAATATATTAATTCAAAAAAGTAACCCATACTTCAGAAAGTATCTACCCTGTGTAAAAAATTACATAAATTTGAAAATTTAAGGGTTTCTATAAGACAAACTTTAATTCAACCTGATAACACTATAACTCTACATGAAAACTGTGATGGGCAATATAGCATTATGTTATGCAGGAAGTGAGATATCATCATTCCAGTAGTGTTAGTAGTTGCAAAGGCAGTGTCAGATCGGGGGGGGGGGGGGGGGGGCAGTATTTAAGGTCCACCCTCAACATCAGAATTTTTTTTTTGCTCTATTGATCTTTTAAGGGCAGCATGACTATAAGGTCTACCCTTACTCGATTCAAGGCCCCCCCCCCCCAACGAAATCCACTCAAGCCCCTCCTAAACAAAAATCCTGGATCTGCCACTGTGCAAAGGGGTTTTGAATTTATTTATTTTTTGTCTTAAAAGTTACATGGTTGACCTTTGGCTATTCTATCATTTATTTCCCTATGACTTTTCTGTATCTCAAACTGAAGTTACCATAGAATGAAGTATGACAGTGAGTCTCTAGGTTGTACAAAAGAAGACAAACAGAGGTTATTACAGCCTTTAAAACATTGTGTCAGCCACTATATCAATGCAGGAGAGAAATGCTTTTGTTTAAATAGAAGTTATACTCAAATTATTTTGTTCAGAATGAATTATGTAACATTAGTTTGATCATGTAACAGATGGACAGTGTAAAACCACAAAAGAATGGACTAAATCACCTGTAATAAGTTCCTTCATATTAGGGAACTGTGAATCTTCATTTGATTCCCCCTTCCCCCCATGTATGCTGAAGTCTCTACTACTGACTGTAATTAATGACAAATACCTAGAAAGTTGTATTATCCCGAATTTTAAGCTAAGCCTGAATTCAACCAATATTTATATGAAATTTAAAACGCTTTCACACTTTGTTATCTCCAAATATAGTCATATTTATCTCAGACATCATATCCAGCATATATTTTTAAATTGCAAGTGGAATTCTAATGCAACAATTAACACCTATAACAAAAAATCATGTCTTATATAAAGTTAAAATAAATGCATCAGGCAAAATTGCTTAATATCAAAATAATGAAAATTACATGTTTTTAAAGGTTTGCCAAAGAGTGACCAACCTTTGGTTGGTTTATTGTTATAGAAACTACAAACTGTTAGGAAAAACTTACCAATAAATGGATAAAACTGAGTTATGATCTAAATAATACTTAATTTACAGATTTTGGAAAAAACAAATATAGAAATTAATAACATATAATTAAAATATTCGGGTACCTGTAAGGATTATGAATATTGTTACCGTTTCACACATCTGCCAAAGAAAAAAACCTCTATTCCAAACATAGTCACAAATCTTCTGATGATGCAATGAAATCTTTATGGTATATAGAGAAAGCAAAAATGTAGTAATCAATTGGTGAAATACAATCTGTTATTTATTGCCACAGCAACAGATATTTCAGATCTTCAGTTACACTGTTAAATGTCTGCTCTAAGTGAACTATATATTGTAGCATTTGTCATTTATGGAGTAATTATTATATGTAGTGGAGATCTGAATATGGAAATCATGTGAATCTTTTTTCCAGAAGTTACCTGTATTTTATATTTGTCTTCAAAGCTACAGCTCTAGAAATGTACCACTGCCAGCCAGATTTTAATATTTATTAAAGCTATGTCTATCAGAAATATAATATCAGAAAAAAGACTTTTGTACCTTCTTACCCAGACTCTATTAAAAAATTGATATCTATGTACGTATTAAAGTACTGTAGCCATAGAGCATGTAGATCTTGAAAATCTTTATACTGAAATCCTTTTTTCTTTAGTTTATACAGTCCTAAGGCCCTTCTTTCTCTTACAGAAAGATGAGTTTTTTTATGACGTGGTTCTTCTGTCTTTTTTTCAACTTGTTCTTCGCCAGCAGCAAACGCTGAAATAAAATTTTCAAAATTGGTTAAAAGATATTTTTATACTGTTATTTAGTTAGGTATAGAAGTTATTATTGGACTTTGATAAATGTTACTAATTGTTCTCAGTCCTAAAATCAAATGAAATATATAAATTAAGTTCATTGCCACAAAAATGAGAACTATATTTCCCGGGATGGAAAAGGATGTGGAATGATCAAAGGTTTGCTATCAGTAGAGAAATGATAAGTCTCTTCCTTCAAGTAGCACTAGAACTCTGTTCACTTATGTTTTACTCTATCCATAACCAAAGGCCGCTAATTCAATTTAAAAGGTTTGTATTTCAAGATGGCCATTTCTTTTGACAAAATGAAATGAAGGTGATAGAAACAGTATGTCACAATTACTTAAATACTGAACCGATCTCAGGCAGCAAAATCCACACACGCTTTGAAGAAAAGAACAGAGTAATCTGTCATCAAACGTTCCAAAGTATCCACAACATTCTTGTAGTTTTTAATCCTTTTTGCACACTCATATATCAATGTAATTGTCAAAGTAATGTTCTCTGAAACATAATACACACTGTAAGTAATGTTCTCTGAAACATAATACACACTGTTCCACATGCCTTGGATATGTCTTCCTTGCTCATCCCAGATTAACCCCTCCAGCTCTCCACAAATGGAAGTCAATCCTACCCTTCCTCTCACAATCAACAGTTGGGTTAGAGATGATCAAATAGAGCATAAATTGTGTAGTGTTTGAAAGAGAACTGTAATCAATTTGAGAAATGTACCACCATGAGCACATTTTACACGTAGAATTAAACAGCCAAATTAAGTCTCAATTATACAGACAGCTCAGAACTGTTAGATAACTAGACCAGATTTACAATAACTATGAATAACTACTGAATATACACCAATGATCCAAAACATTACCACCACTGCCCACTGCAAGATTGAATGCCATCTGGTGATGGTAAGATAATTATATAAGCGCCGCAGAGATGCATGGGAAGTCATTATAGTGACGATATGTGTGACAAATGGGGGAATACACTGACATAATAAACTTTAATGAAGGTCAGAATGTTATGGCCCGGTACCTGGGAATGAACATCTCAGAAATAGCAAGGCTGGTCAGTTGTCTGTGTGCTACTGCAGTGAGCATCTACGGAAAGTTGTTGAAGGACGGTGAAATCATAAGAAAGTGACAAGGTGGCGGACATCCATGCCTCATCGCAGAACATAGAGGTCGGAGGCTTATCTACTCTGTAAAGCAGGATAGGTTGTGATCTGTGGAAGATCTGATCGCACAGAACAATGCTGGTGCAGGTACAACTGTTTCAGAGCACACCGTTCAGCGCACATTGTGGAACATAGGGCTCCACAGCAGACTGCCCAAACGTGTTTCCATGTTGAACCAACGACATCGGCAATTACAATTGCAGTGGGCACAAGATCATCGAGATTGAACCGTGGATCAATGGAAACGTGTCACCTGGGTTGATGAATCACAATTCTTGTTACACCAGATCAATGGTTGTATCTGGATATGTCATTTTTCAGGCAAAAAGCTGCTCAAAACATGCACCATGCCACGGATGCAGTCTGGTGGGGGGAGTATTATGCCATGGTGGACATTCACTTGGACTTCTATGGGACCTGTGGTAGTGATTGAAGGCAGCATGATATCTGTGAACATCTAGATCCATTCATGCTTCATGTCTTCAACTACAGTGATGGCACCTTCCAGTTGTATAACTGCCAGTATCACAATACCAGAATCATGCTACACTGGTTCTAGGAGCATTTTAGCGAACTCATGGTGATGTCTTGGCCACCAAATTCACTTGGTCTCAACCCAATAAATCACATCTGGGATGCTATCCACCACCAACTCCACACCCACAAACCACTAGCCTGTAATTTAAGGGAATTGCGTGATCTTTGCATAGACATTGGTCCAGATATATCCGGAAACTTACCAAGGGCTTGTCGAATCCTATCCACACCAAACTGCTTCAGTACTGCATTCCAAAGGTGGACCAACAAGCTATTAAGCAGGTCGTCATAATGTTTTGTCTCATCGGTGCATTAAAAATTTGTGTATTCCATACAGCACCTTTGTACATATATGAAATGACTTAGAGAAATTACAATCCCTCTCTAAATTTCATTTTTTTTTCCTTATGGCTTTATGCCTCGTCTGTGTCATTAGAGGCAGGATGGGATTGGGGACAAGGAACAGGAAGGAATCCAGCCATTGCCTTTTTGAAGGAAGCATCCTGGCATTTGCCTACAGTGATTTGGGAAAACCATTTAAAAAATAAAATGAGAATGTAACTAAAATGCAGAAAGCAAGAGGATGGCTACAGTATGGCTATTTTTTTTAAGATAGATCACAATATAGCTGGCACACGTGGGAACAGTTTAAGTACTTAAAGCTAGTGTCTGAAATTTATTTATTTATTTTTACTTATTGCGTTACGCCTCATCGGCGGCTAAGGTCATTAGAGGCGGGATGGGACTTGGACAAGGAACGGGAAGGAATTCGGCCATGGCCTTTTTGAAGGAAGCACCCCGGCATTCACTTTGAGTAATTTGGGGAAACCATGAAAAACACAAATCTGGATGCCCGGACGGGGATTCGAATCCACGTCCTCCCGAATGCGAGGCCTGAATGTTAACCGTTCATCCACCACATTCAGTCCTGAAATTTAGATAGAATGAACACAGGTTACATGGAGAAAAAGAAACTCTTAGAATTCTATTTAATTGTGATGGAGTGTGAATCCTGGTGGCACACATTTTTTCCTTCTTGTACCCACCTACTTTTCCCGTCAATCCTAAATTCTCAGCGTTTTTACTAAGTTGTTCATCATTTCCGTTGGTAATTTATTCCAATCCCTAACCCCGTTACATACGGAAGAAGATTTTCTCACACTTTTATGCCTGAAATTGGATGCCAGCCTGTGGTCATGATAATATTCAATGGGATTTCTGGCAGCAGTAACACAGTGGCATGTTTAAATCTATGTCATATTCATATAGTACACTGCAGCAGATGAAAAAAAGTGCTCTTAGCAGTCAGTCATTTACCTAGATAGCTTAACAATGAACTATGGTAAACATATTAACAGCTAGCTGTAATTCATACATAACTAACAACTTACCTTTTTCAAATCATTATTTATTTTCTTGTCATCACCAGGAGGCAATACTGTTGATAAATATGTTTTAATTATTTGCTCATTTTTCTCATTACTTGGTTCTGAATATTCCCCAAACACTTTTTCTTGAACTGCCTGAGGCAGAGAAGAATACAGAATCTCTGAAAAATGAAAATATGAGGAAAGCGTGGTTTTCTGAAAGTTATCTTCAGTTTAACACAAGACAGATCAACAGAATACTTCTGCAGTTATCCAGCAGTACATAGTTACTAAGGTTACAAGTTTAAAGGCAATTATGGTTGACAATTGTATCCTTCAAGAAAAATATGTTTGTGGTTGGTTGGTTTTCAGTGGTTGAGAAAAGCTACTTCCAAAGATTAATGTTTATGGTTTGAGATGATTGACAAGAATGTTCTCACATTAAAGGAGGGATTTTAAATTACTTACAGAATTTGCGTAAAAGGAACCAACATAACATAAAAAAATGAGATAAGTGAATCTTGACATTGTAATAATTAAAAAAGGAAGTCAACAATCATGTAAAATTTTAGGCAAAACTACATTGACTTAGCCTTATTCCTCTGTCAGAAAAATTTCCCCCAATAATTTTATATGTTCATTTGTTTCCAAGCCATTGCACCTTCTTCCGTGATTAATGATGACGTCCTTCTCCTTCATTGAGGGCCCTAAGTATTTCCCTTGACCTTACTGATTCTTCCTTGCAGATCTGCAAACTTATTGCAAATTATTATTATTATTTCGTATCAGAAACATACAGTTACACAATCACAATCATCAAATCATATTGGACCAGTACTTGGCCACTTCCAGTGAGTGCATTTTCTGAGGCCTCATACAGTTCAGCTGCCGAACAGGATGCTGGACACAGTCGACACTGGAGCATGTGCTGGACAGTCTGGTCTTCACTGCAGTCACACTTGATATCATTGATCTCAGCATAGCCCCATCTTGCGAAGTTCACTTTGCATCTGCCCACTCCTGATCTCAGCCTATTCAAAGACTTCCATGTCAACTATCCCTTGTCATAACCAGGTGGCAAAGATTCAGACACTCTTCCCCAGCCATGCGGAAGGGGAGCCTTAGCTTCCTATAGTTGTAACCTGATTCTTCAGTTGTCGTTGTAAGTTCCTGAGATATTCTTAGGAAACTTTTTCTGGACTTCAGTCTTTGCCTGTGAGGGATATGCCCATATAGTAGATGAGATTTTTCATGGTTCACTTTCCTCGTTCACGGCTATTTCCCTTCGATCAGAAGGTGGTGCTATTCCTGCGAGACGGTGGAGCCATTTGACTGGAGTTGATTTTAAGCAGCCTGTTATGATTCTGCACATGTCATTAAGTGCAATGTCTACTTGTTTGGCATGGGTTGAACTGTGCCATAGAGGACAGGCATACTCTACAGCCGAATAACATAGTGCTAAGGCAGAAGTTCGAATTGTTTCAGGTTGGCTGCCCCACTGCGATCCAGCCAGTTTTCTTATGAGATTGTTCCTATTGGAAACTTTCAGCTTGGAGTTCATGCAATGTTTCCTGAATGTAAGTGATCTGTCAAGGGTCACTCCTAGTGTTGCAAACTGAAAAAAAACAAAATGTTTTTTTTCAGCTTTGTGAAAAAAAACATGAAAAAAAACCTAGCACCCGTGTTTTTTTTCTAAATATTGTTTTTTTTTTCAGAAAACAATATATTTGATAAATTATAGTTTTATTTAAGGAACTTCCATTTTACAAGTGTGTTTTAAGTCTTACTGAATCATATAATGTCTCACATAATGATTCATAAGTGTATCTATATAGGTAATATAATATTATTCATCCTCTATGTCAGTACCACCTTCACTAGTATCAGCACTACCAACACTTGTTCGATCGGTGTCGGATTTTTCTGTCTCTTCTTCTGTCTCCTCTAGATCCATAACTTCAGAAATAGTTAAATTTTCTTTTACTGGTTGTTCTTGTATAGTACGCAAAAGATTTTGAGATTGCAATTTTAAATTATGAGCAAAGTACACACTGTGCATAAAGACTGCACCGATAGTTCTGTACTACGGTCTTTCAAGTTTGAATTAAAATCTGTTATCATACAAAATAGGAGCTTTACTTCTTTTCAATCGTTTGTTTACACCAACGGTTGCAAGGAAACAATTCATAATTAGGGACCATGCACAAACTACGTGGCAGGGTCCAGAGGGAGGAGCGGTTAGCTGGAAGGCAACGCTGGGCTACGTGGGAGAGGGGGGGAACTTTCCTTTCGTAACATTTTTCACAGTTAAAATGAGGAACTGGACTCACAACAGCATGTGAGTATTTATTTCCCTCAGTTAATTATATCCGTATGTAATTTACAATAGTCTGACAAGAGAATACAGTACAAAATGTCTTCTGGAATCACAACGGAAGAAAGCTACGTGCTACGTGAGCGGGGAGGGGGGGGGGGTAGGCAAAATCCACGTAGGGCTACTGGGGAAGGAGAGGGGGTTCACAGGAGGCCAAAATGGAGCTATGTGGTTTATGCACTCTCCTTTACTGACAATTTAATGAGTCAGTACCACTATACTCTGAGAGTTAACAAGTATACGAATATAAGGAAAGCCCAATAAGTAATAAAAAAGAGGCAAAAACCGTGGATAAATTTTAAATTCCTAATTTTTTAAAAAGATCTGTAGGTAATTTTGTAGGGCTGGCAGCACTATTTCAAATAGCAAGTATCAATCCAAACAATGGGGAATGGGGATTCCTTCTGGCGCAACCTAGTCTCTTCGGGAAATCCCCGTTCATAAAGAAAATTTCAGTCAATTTTGCCAATATTTTCGTAATTTTTTTCCTACTGAACCAGAAAAATATAGTAGATTTTAAACTAAGATAAGTACTTAGAATAAACTCTAAAACAGTCATTTTAAACGATAACTGCCTTACAAATTTGAGATTTAGTAGTTGTGAAAAAAAACGCGTTCCAGAAAAAAAACATGTTTTTTTTTCAAAGTTTTTTTTCATGTTTTTTTTTCAAGCCAGAAAAAAAACCGTTTTTTTTACAACACTAGTCACTCCTAAATATTTTGGAGTGTCACAGTGTTCTAGTTCGATCCCCGACCATGTTACCTTTAACCTACGAGTTGCTTCTTTATTCCTTAAATGAAAAGCACATACTTGTGTTTTCGTAGGATTTGGTTTAAGCTGGTTCGTGCAATAATACCTTGACAAATCTTCCAGAGCGTTGGTAAGGGTGCTCTACACTGAATCAGTATTTGCTCTGAGAGACCAGAGCAAGATCATCAGCATACATGAAACTCCTGCATTTGGGTGGTATAGGCTGTTCATTGGTATATATGTTAAACAATAATGGGGCTAGGACACTTCCTTGGGGTAGACCATTCTTCTGTGACCTCCAACAGCTACGCTGTCCTTGGAAGTCAACAAAGAATCTGCAGTTCTGCAGAAGAGTAACAATAAACTTACTAAGACTAAAATTCCTGGTCAGATTGTAGAACTTGACTAGTAGTAGCTGATGGTTGACGGTGTCATACGCTGCTGACAAATCAACAAATACCACCCCTGTTACCTTACGAGCTTCAAATCCATCTTCTATAAACTACGTGATATTTAGTAGTTGTCCTGTGCAACTTTTACCCAGGCAGAATCCAGCTTGTTCAGGAATAAGCAAAGGATCAACTACAGGCAACAGCTGGTTTAAGATCATTCTTTCAAGCAGTTTGTAGAGGTGACATAAAAGTGCAACAGATCTAAAATTCTTTGGACTGTTTCCTTCTTTGCCAGGTTTAAGCAAGGCGATCACTTGGCTCTTCCGCCATATCTTCGGAATTTGACATTTACTCATGCAGTTGTTAAAGAGCTGAAGCATCCACTTCTTTGTTGTTAGACCAAAGTGCTTAATTTGTTCTGTCCTAATGTCATCCATGCCTGCTGATTTTCCATTTTTGCAATTTCTTATAGCCTTATCCAATTCTTCCATGCTGAATGGTATTGTGAGGTCATTATTCTCCTCTTGGCCTTCTTTCCGCAGTTTGGAGATTTTGGACTTGTGATTAGCTTTCCCATTTAAAAGCAGTTGGTGTGCTATTTGGTTGGCAGTAACATTATAATGAACTTTGGTCTTAGTTGGATCATTGTTTAGATGCTTCAGTAGTCTCCATGCTTTATGGCTGTCAATTGCGAAATCTAAGTCTTCAACAGTTTTAATCCACTGATTCCACTTTGTCTCTTTAATAATGGAAATGAGTTTATTTCCTGCTTCCACTGTTGCTTCACCAAAAGGATCTTCTGTAAATAAATTGCTGTATTCTTTAAGTAGAGCAGCTTGATCTGATGTGAGACCGGGAATGTAAGATGTCCGACAACCACCTGGGATAGACATTCTGGAACATCTCTTTACAGCCATGGTGAAGATGTCATAGCATTCTGGTGTCGGTTCTATTGAAAGAACTTCGGAATCCAATAGTTCTGAGAATTCAGACCGATTTGGCTTTTTGAAGTTGTATCTTCTATGGAAAGGTACTTCCTGTGGTCTAACTGCAGCATATATTTGACACATTATTGGTCTATGCTGTGAGTTGGGTATTGGGAAACAGACAGATTTAACGCACTGGTGGCTAACACTGCTACTACTGAATATGAGGTCAGGGTTGAAACCACACCTCCACCGACCACTGTTGAATGATGCAGGTAGTTTTGCATAATGGATTAGAGAGAGGTAATTTATTTCAGCCCATTCTTGTACTGCAGCCCCATTCTCATCTTCATGGTCATAGCCCCAAACATTGCTATGACTGTTGAAATCACCAATCATGATCTGTATTTCTTTATAATGGAAATTAGGTGGTTTGTTGACAGTGAATACAGCACCAGGTGGTTTATAAAAAGACAAAATGGTACAGTACATCATTTATAGAGTGAGAATTTCAATGTCATTTTGTTCCGTGAATGCAGTGGACATTACTTGTACATCTGGACATACAAAGATTGCACTTCCGTATTGATTATGAGGTCTTTCTATAGCGAGATGCATTCCGTTTATTTTTGGTCTACGCATTTCATAGCTTCTGTGTGTTTCCTATAGGCACAATATATGGCACTGATATTGACTGCATAGGTCTTGTAGCAGCTCTTCCTTGGCTGTGACATGCCTTCTATGTTAACAGAGATGATTGTTAATTGTGGCCCTGAAAAGGGCTTGGGTAGTAATGTTTCTGGTGTGAAAGGATTAGCAAATTGAACAATATCATGGGATATTTTCATTCGCATGCCATCTCCACTCTACTCCTCCACCCCACTTCCAGTGATAACATTTAATGCGTACAATGCAATAAACACCTTGAAGATGAAAATGGTGATTTATAATCATTAAATTAATTAAAGTAGTAGCTTAGTCTTATAATAATTTTGAAAATACTTGTAACCCATTTTTGTTACTTATATAATATTAATTTATTTACACTGAATGTGACGGGGCACTTCCCCAAGTGTCAATTTCCCTCGACATCTGCCTTCCTAATCCATCATTTTTCTAATCTTAGAATTAACTGAAAATGTTAACCTTGCTACAAGTAACAGATTAAAAAAACATTTAAAATGCAGAAAAGCTTAAACACCCTGAGATTTTTAAAATGAAGACTACATTTAAATATTTAATAATTGATACTACAAAGAGCAACATACTACTCTGATATTAATAAGTATTTCTCTAAAGCTACCAGGTTTGATTATTTTAATGACAAAGTAATTAAATAAAACTAAGTATTTCCAACAAAACAAAGTCTAAAATATGTGACATAAAAATCCACTGCAACAATCGGACACCAAAACAGTACAGGATTAATTTAATTTCAATGAAGCACATGCTCCGGTAGCAATTTCACGACACACCCATCCCCCCCCCTTTTTTTCCTGCACCCTTCTAGATTTGTCCTATAAAAATTTCGACCTTAAATTCTTTTGACATTTTTGGTAAATTATTCATCATTTCTCTTAGTAACTTATTCCAATCCCTGACACCATTACCTAAAAAAGAGAATTTTCCTACACCCACCCTCGTGCCTGAAATCGAGTTCCAGTTTGTGGCCATGGTCATCTTTTCCCTTCCATGCATTACTTTTAATTCTTAAATCAATACTTTCCATGTCTCATCACCAATATATGTCCTGTACAATCTCATGACTCTCTGCTGCATTAATTGAATTAAAGTTTGCCAACACTACAGAATTTTGTTAAAGTTTACTGTTTTAAATTAATAAACCCAGTTGTTTATAGTAAAATAAGTCTTGTAACAAGCGTGTAACATTACAACAGTTACGTGAAATAAATTACTACTTTTAAATGTGAATATGAATCAATATGCTCACTAACAATAATATTAGCAAAGATAGGCAGCTAGATTTGATTGTGGAAATGACCGCAAAACAAATAAATACTGACATCATAAAGGAGTTGTATAGAGAGTGACTGGAAAACAGGAGAAGCATGAAGAGAGTGCTGGGAGTATACACATTATATATTGACGAGGAGGCTTGATTGGATATTGGTAGAGCAATTAATGGTAGTACTTGGATATCAGGTAGTATTGCCACGGATTGGAATAAATTGTCAATAGAAGTGATAAAAAAAGAACTTACGAAAAACACTTAAAGAATTTAAAATTAAAATTTTTAAAGTGGGCGGGGAAATTGCACTCAAAATAACTAAAAATAAAATCAGAAACTGGAAAATAGGTGTGTAAGTAAACTGTGACCAGGGCATATACTTCATCACAGTTAAATAACAGAGTGTGATAATACATTGGTGTCACATTCAGGAGAATGAAAGTTTGAATCCCTGTCTGACCATCCAGATTTCAGTTATCCATGGTTTCCCAAAATCATTCCATGTGATAATATAATACAGAGTTTCCCATTTCAGCACATGCACCAAAAGTCAGAAAGTCCAAGGCTTCATTAGCTATTTTTCCCCTCCCTCAGTTAACTTAGTTCTTAAGCTGTGTAATGAATACTGTCTGTTTTCAAGTGACTGACCTACATTGCTTGCAGGATCTATCACCACAAAATCTCATCATTATCTTCAGTTGTCAACTCCAGCCTCCTAGGTGCTGCTCATGAACACTCTTCACTTCTTCCTGTCCATGAATAACTGATGTTCATAAGTAATTGTCCAGTCCAGCCCTATGTCTTTCCTTCTTGATTTGGTCAAACCCCATTTATTTTTGGGCCTTCCAACACATTTTTTCCATTTGATGTTCATATTAAAGTAGGCCTTTGTTTTTCTTGCTTCTTCAATCCTTTGGACATACCCATGCCCAGACTGCTGTAAGGATTTTTCCACACAAGTCTTTATACCAGCTTCTGTATGATTGATTTTGTTCCTTACTTTGTCCTTTCGTGTCCTCTGAAGTATAAAATGCACAAATTTCATTTCAGATGCTAATTTTCTCAATAGGGTACATGTTTCTAGTGCGTAGGACAGTATGAAGATGTAGTAGGTTTTGTATAGTGTATGTTTGCACTTTTTATCCCACGATAGAGTTCTGGCTTGATAATAGAAGACTGTAGCATTGTTGGTTCTGTTTGTAATCTCACATTTGCTGGTATTGTCTTTACTCAGAGCGCTGCCAAGATATTTGAATTGGTCAATATTTTGGAGTTGTTGATTGTGTAGGTAAATATTCACATTGTACCTGTTGCCATAAACAGCTTCTCCTGAACATTCACCCCTAATCATTCCTTTTCTTTTTTACTTATGGCTTTATGCCGTGTCCACATTGAGGTCATTAGAGGCAAGAAAAGACTCAGGACAAGGAACGGGAAGGAATTTGCCCATGGCCTATTGAAGGAAGCATCCCGGCATTCACCTTGAGTGATTTGGTGAAACCATGGAAAATCCAAATCTGGATGCTTGGATGGGGATTTGAACTGCTGTCCTCCAAAATTCGAGACCAGAGCACTAACCGCTCACCCACCAAGCTCGGTACCCCTCATCATGATATCATCAGCAAAGACAAGGGCTTTTGTATCTTTTCCATATGCTCTTTGAATTTCTTCAAGATGTATGGATGACAAAGAACTACCCTGTTGTACTCGTTCTCTATCAAACCACTTGCTCTCTCTATTGCATATTCAGACACAAACTTTTGTGCTTTCCCACAACATTTTAATTTTGCTGATCAATGATCCTGATAATCTTTCTTCTTTCTAGGTAATCTCAAATTTTTGAGCTTGTAATGCAATCATTGGCCTTTTCAGCATCAAGAAAGACCCCTTTTTAGATGTTTTTCAATGAGCATTCTTGTCGCAAAGATCAACTCTGTAGTACTTTTTCCTGGCCTGAAACCATGTTGTTAATTCTCGAATAAGATTTTCAGGTGACTTAGTAATTTTTTCTCAATAAGTTTTTCCAAGATTTTCAATCCATGAAACAGAAGTGTGATTCTACGATAATTTCCATACTTTCTACTGTTGCCCTTTTTAAATATGGGCACTATTACAAATTTAGACCAATTCTTTGGGATCTTATTGTCCTTCCAAATGGCATTTAACACTCTATACAACCACTGGCTCCCATTCACCCCAGCTTCCATGACCACTTGATTTAAAAATTTTCATGGATTTCAAGGCAACTTCCACTTCAGACCTTATTATAGGGGGTTCTGCATGTTGTGTGGCTTCTATCTCAGTAAGCCCTTTTATCTCCCTGGAATCTGAAGTCACGACATCACCATTAAACAGTTTATTCCTATGTTCCTTATAACTACTCCATTTTTATCCTTTAATGCTTTCACTGATTCCTTGTCAGGGTGGCCACAGACCTGGAAAACCTGGAAAATATGGAATTATCAGGGAATTTAAAGCAACCTTGAAATATCATGGAAATATCAGGGAATCCAAGTAATTTCAAAAATTATCAGGGAATTTAATTGCAACAACCCAAAATTTGGAAATTTTTTGATAATTTATTTTAATATTTAACTTTTGCATTAAATAATTCAGCTTATATATTTTTACACTAGCAACTTGCATCTCGTCCTGCGCCTCATCGAGACAGGATGACGAGATGTTCTTACGCGAGCACTGACATGAACACTCTCTGGAACTCAGCATTCGAAATTATATTTTTTAAAAAGGTGGATGACATCTAAATCAGAATTATAGTACTACATGTAAACTCAGAATTTATATTTTTTACTGAATAAAACAGCAATCGTAGAGTAGTAAGTTTATAAAGATGTTTTTATGTTTCATTAAACAGTTTTACAATTTCAAGCAAAGTGTGAAACAGATGTTCCAAAAATATTGAATTTGTGGAGAATCTTCGAAGTCCTGGTTTTGAACTTCTTTTGAGAAAAATTGAACCTATAATATCAAAACAAAAGCCTAGATTCAAGATACCAATGCCAGCAAAAATGTGAATAGCGATAATTATACGGCTTTATAACTTTTTCGTATTAATGATATAAGGCGAATTAAAGCAGGGAGAAAATAATACGTAAGATCATGTAAATACTAACCAGAGGTCTAAATAGGTAGGATTTATAAAGTTTTGTGTCATTCGGAGCTCTTTCAAATGCTGAATTGATGCTATAGTATAAACATCGTGCTCATGCCTTTGACTTGCACCAAATAAACCGCTGCCAAAGCGAGCGGCACACCCAAGCAACCACGCAAGGTGAGCCTACACGATTGCATGGTTTCTACAAACTCGTGTTCATGCTATCTTGCGTAGACTCACGGAAACTTACGCGTAAGTTTTAACTTGGCAACAGAAGAAATTGAAGATGGAACAAAAAAAGCTACAATAACTGAACCAGAAGATTTGGAAAGAAAAGTGTAGCAAATGATGAAAGGCATAAAAAAGCTAAGCTTTTGACTGAGTCAAGTTACTGATGAACAATTTAAAAATCTTCAATTATTTTATCTACCAAATATTGAGAGATTACTAAATTGTTCTAGTTCATATTAGTCATTATCTTATTTTTGTGCTACTCATTTTTAATTATGCTTCATAAGATTACTAAATTAGTTATAAAATTTTCAAATAAACATTCTTAAACATGTTTCTTTTTCTAATTTTTTTAGTTTTATACCAGATTTAATTATTTACAGTCAAAATCTAATTAAAACTTTAAATATCTTAACCATGCAAATAAACTTTCTAAATCAGGGAAAAATATGGCAATTTTTTCTGGAAAACATGGAAATATCAGGGAATTTTTAAATTATTACCTTGTGGCCACCCTGCTTGTGTCTTCTCATATTTTTAACTGTTTTTATAACAGCTTTTGGTTTTATTTAGCATCTTAAAATTTCAGGGCAAATTCCTCTGATTTCTTGTTTTTCTTATTCTTAATTTTTCATTTAAATGTAAGTTTGTGTTCTCTATATACTTGAGCCAGTAATTTAATTTTCCACCCATCTCTGAGGGTATTAACCTTCTGCTTTTCCAAGTCTAATAATCTCTGTCTTATTCCTTAGTCAAATAGCTTTCTTGACTTCATTACTTCACCATGTAGTTCCCTTATCATATGATATACTTCCTTTGTCTCTCTAAAAAGAGTGTTCTTGAAATCTGATCAGCATATAAAACTGGTATTAGGAAACTTTTATGACAGACTCCAATTATAGGTCAATTTTTTAAGGATTGTAACATATCTGTAAAGAAAGTTGCATATACTCAACTACTCAATTTGATTGAAGTAAGAAATAGGAAGGAATCTGGACATAACCTATTGGAGGAAACATCTTGGTATTAGTCTGGAAAGATTTTGGGGATAATTTGGAAAATAAAAATCAGGACAGTTGAATCAAAGACTGGACACTCCACCTTCCTGAATGACAGAGCTCTGAGCAGTTATGGAAGACTCTCTTATTGATGTAGGCAGGCTTGCTGCTACACACCTGAACCTGCATACAAACATGGTTTTGTTACCCCATTTATTATTTCCGTTACCCCATTTCATATTTTTGTAAATCATATCTGGTTAACAAAATATAAAGGTTTAAAGTTATTGATTAGACTGTAGGAAGTAGTGATTGGAGAGGTATAGATTCATCTTATCGCGCGCCTGGTTATAATTATAAATAACTTAGTTCTTTCGCTTTCAACAGATTTACATTTATTGTACACAACTCATATTCCTCTAGGAACTACATCGGACTTCTAGTATTCGAAGAATGCAAGGTTCTTCAGCAGTGAAATTGTTTCAAAGCAACCGTTCGGTCTTTATGTCGCTATCCTCCAGCTAACTCGTGATTTACTAATCGCCATGGCAACTTACATTTCCTTGCTATAGAAGTAAATATATCGCTTTTTGTTTAATTTCATGGCACAAAAATATGGTTTTCTTATGAAATGTTTCTGTTCTGTCACAATCTCTACAGTACAGCTTAACCTATGTTGATAGAAAGAACAGATGGGTATGGTTGCAAGGATTAACTGGATGGTGGAAGCTGACAGGGTGTAAGATAAATGGGGTAAAAAGAATGAAGGTACCAGACACTTCAAAAATTGTTGGGAGAAACAGTATTGACCCTTTGCCAGTCAGGGGGCAAGGCAGGTGAAAAGCCTCATGTACTTGTGGGTGTATGGGGAATAGTTTCAATAGAAGCATAAACTGTAGTACAGAAACATAAGTTATAGTGATGGAGGAGAGGCAACATATTAGGCTGGAGTTCATGCTTGTCCTGAGTCGACATGGTCAACCACAGCTGACAGTAAACTTGGGGACAGAGGTGTAGATTGGGAAAGGCATTAGTCCTTTCTTGGAAATTGTGACTGTGGACACCATTAGTAGACAGGGTTTCACTAGGCTTTACCTGCATCTAAATAGACAATGAGTTGTGTGCCAAAGCTGAAAGGAAGCCCATTTTCAGTTATAATGGGATCAGATTATGTCATTTTCAGGCTAGAGGCTGCTGGTAAGGGGATACAAAGTGACCAAAGAGATACAAAATGGGAAAAAAATATAAATATTGAAAAAAATAGTTGAAGGATGCACAGGAACTAATAGTGATGGCTGAGCATGCCATCAGAAGCTAATCTCCCTACATCACCATCCCACCAGCCACAAACATCTTTCCCAGCCGCCTAAATCAGATATGTCTGAGAGATAACCCCCATGTGACTAAGTAGATCAAGAAGTAGGTGACATAAATCATGTTCTGTTTTCTTGTAGGAAATACACCAATATTCAGGACAAAATGCTGAGAGACCTTACAAAGTGCAACGCTCCTCTTCCAACCAATTAATCCATCTTGCTCTCTTCCAACAAATACCAAATATACAAGATCATAATGCCCTTTTTCTTGGATGGAAACATTCAAATGTAAATCTAGGGAACCCAATAAAAATGTCTTGGAACTAAGTTGATACCTTGACTACCATATACTAACCGATCAGAAATATCCTCGTAAAATATCATCATCTAGACATATTACTAGAATGAGTGCCCTGTGTGAATGGCTAGAGTACAAGTGTTCTACATTATCCAAAATAGATTTAGACCATAATTTCTGAATAATCCCATTAATTGTGTAATGAAACCTGCACTATATAGATAAGAGATATAACAATGTATCGGACTACATGCCGATGTATTATATGACCAAGAATGTAAACAAATGTGCAAAGAATATATAAAGAAACTGCAATGTAAATTGTTGAAAAATAAAATGTAATGAACTTGGCTGTATGGTCGATAAGGCTGAAAGCAATTAAATAACTAAATAAATTTCAGGAAAGGAACTGGTTTGCAAATCAGCAGCACATTTATTCACAAGATATTCATATAGAACTCAGCTAGAGGGCTATACGCAAGATAATTAGATAAAATGGGACTACTGGAGAGCACAATTCTGCTAGAAATTTGCGTCGTAATACTGCAGTAGTCAAGCACAAGACATCACTAGAAATACTTCCCGAAGAACATTTAACAGTGTCACCTTGGTCCAGGGTGTGTTACAACCTAATTTATGTTTGAAAATAATGGTCCCTGCTGTATTACAACAGAATTACTGCTTCAAAATAATACATCTCACCATTGACTACAGCAGTATTATATCATCATTAGTGAATGTTGTTGCGCAATCTCGGGTTGACCTGATAAAATAGACAAGAGATGCCAAGTTGATATTGTAGCACTACATCTTTCAAGAGAATTTGACAGAGTGATCAGTAAAACTGTTAAATAAGGTAAAAACCATTGGAGTCGATGAAAAGTGACTTGTTGGGTGGAGAAAAATTTTGTTGTTGTTTTTTGGCACTTTAGGTTGTGTCAACATCTAGGTCATTAGCACCCCGACTAAAATTTAAATCAATTACTGTCTGCATGGCCAACTTTAAAGGGATCAGCCACACAGACAGCAGAGAAGTACTAAATACTGTATTCAAAAATTCATTTACTGATGAAAATAAGGATAGTGTTCCCGTTTTCCCACGCCGTGTCGAGTTGGTGATGGAATCATTACGGATAGATACTGCAGGTATCATAAAGCAATTAGAGCTCCTGAAGTGGGGGAAAGCACCGGGCCCAGATGGAATTCCAGTAAGAATATTTTCAGAATATGCGGCGGAAATCGGCCCATTTCTGTCTGACATATTCAGTAAATCATTAGAAGAGCGAAAAGTACCTTCATACTGGAAAATCGCGCAAGTAACTCCGATTTTCAAGAAAGGTGATCGAAGTGATCCTGGAAACTATCGTCCAATATCTATAACATCTGTTTGTAGTAGAGTTATGGAGCATATTATATGCTTGAACATTATGAAATTTCTAGACGATAATAATTTGCTTACAACAAATCAACACGGATTTCGGAAGAAAAGATCATGTGAAACACAGCTGGCCCTATTTACACACGACGTAATGAAAGTTATTGATGCAGGTTCACAAGTAGATGCCATTTTTTTAGATTTTCAGAAAGCCTTTGACTCTGTGCCACACAACCGCCTTTTAGCGAAGCTACGAGCGCACGGTATATCGGATCAGCTTTGTGAATGGATAAAGGATTTTCTAACTGGTCGGTCGCAGTATGTCGTCGCTGAAGGAGAAAGTTCTTCTAGTCTAGATGTTACATCGGGGGTACCTCAAGGAAGTGTAATAAGACCACTTCTTTTTTTAATTTTTATAAACGATCTCTGAGACAAAGTGAAAAGCCTTTTTAGATTGTTTGCTGATGATGCGGTTATTTATAGGGAAGTAAGGAATTTGGCCGATTGCTTAGAAATTCAGCGTATCTGGATATTATTTTGGCATGGTGCGCTGAGTGGCAACTTACGCTAAATTGTAAAAAGTGCAAGACAATGAGCATAACTAACAAAAAGAATCCAATTGTTCAGAAATACAAGTTAAACAATTCAGTTATTGATATGGTCGATTCTATGAAATATTTGGGAGTAACAGTACAAAGGAACATGAAATGGGACTTACACTTTAATTCGTTGGTAGGTAGAGCTAATTCTAGGCTGTGATTCATAGGTCGAATCTTAAAAAATTGTAATGAACAAACAAAGGAGATAGCGTACAAATCTCTTGTGCGTCCACATTTGGACTATTGTTGTGCCATTTGGGATCCGTTTCCTAAGGGGTTGATCGAAAGTATAGAGAAAGTACAGAGAAGAGCCGCTCGATTCGTGACCGCTTGCTACAGTCCTTATGAAAGCGTCACAGAACTGATTAGTAGACTAGGCTGGGAGTCTCTGGTAGATAGACGACGCACGTTTCGTTTAAACTTATTGGTAAACATGCGTACTCCCACTTTCACTCACGAGTGTAGTGAAATAGTTCTTCCACCAACCTATTTGAGCCGGAATGACAGGATAGATAAGATTAGAGAAATAAGGTGCCGCAATGATTCTTATATGAATTCTTTTTTCCCTCGTACCATTAGGGATTGGAATGCACAACAAAGAGATTAGCTTTGGTGCTGAGCACCCTCTGCCACCCACAATTTTGTGAATTGCAGAGTATATATGTAGATGTAGAAGGACTGGGTGTAAGGAATGGGAAGGAATTCAGCCATGGCCTTTTGAAGGAAGCGTGCCAGCATTCAGCTGAGTGATTTGAGGAATCTATGGAAAACCCAAATCTCGATCCCCAAACAGGTATTCAGACCCATGTCCTGCCGAATGCGAGGCTAGAGAATTAATGCTAACCCTAGAACCATAGCATAATAATAAACAAAGGGGTCTGCCAGAGATTGCGATTTTGCTACAACAATATTTCACCACTCTCACTAATGAGGTAAAAATATAATGGTTTTGAAATACTGTGGTAGTGAGTCATAAGACATATTATTTTCAAACAGTAATTATGTTATAATACACCCTGCACCATTATTTTCAAGCAATAATTACACTGGAATACACCCGGAGCCAGCAGGACACCAATACATGCATTTTTTTGTGCTGTCTTACATTTGACTACTGCAATATTATGATGCCAATTCCTAGTACTGGATTAGCCACGTAGCACGAGTTAGAAAATGCTATGGGCCCCACGCCATCCAAGGGGCCCGCCTAGGATTTTTTTTTAGTTCTACCACTGACCCGGATGGCAAAAACCATTTGCTACTGACCCCACAGTGTTTTAATCCAGCCCTGCCAATTCCTCATAAACAACAAACAATTGTAGGGATAAGGAAGGAAGTTTTTAGAGTATGCAACAGAAGGGAGGATTTGTTGGTGCGAATTCATACTTTTTTATGGCTTTACACTTCATCAATGTCAAGGTTACTGGAGGTAGGAAAGGACTGGGGAATAGGAATGAATTCGGCCATGGCCTTTTGAAGGAAGCATCCCGGCATTCAATGGAGAAACAATGGAAAACCCAAATCTGGATGCCCAGACGAGGATTCGAACCTGCGTCTTCCCGAATGCGAGGTCAGAGCTTAACCACTCACCCACCAAGCTTGGTCAAATTCATACAGGCAGACAAGGACTACAAGTTTGGTGGGGATTACTGGAGATTGCGCCCTAATACTGCTGTGAGACAACACTATAAATACTTTTTGAACTACATTTAACGGTGTCATTCTGGTCCAGGGTGTACTACTACCCAATTTCTGCTTCAAAATAATAGTCCAGATTGTATTACAATGGAATTACTGCTTGAAAATAATACATTTTGCCATTGACTACAGCAGTATTATGACATCATTAGTGGATGTTCTAGCAGAATCACAACCTCTAGTAGACCCGTTTGGTGATATTCATAGATGATTGTCATAAACTATTACATGTAGGCAGGGGCGTAGCTACTATGGGGCTAGGTGGTGCAGTGCACCGGGGCCCCTACGCTCAGGGGGCCCCCAAGCATACCTCTGGGGGCAACAAAGCGCAGTTCAGAGGCCCACGAGCCTTCATGGCAAACTGGCGACCTTTTTTCTTTAGCTCTACAGTCGTCTAAGGGGGCCCCTAAGCACAATTCAAGGGACCCATCCTCAGCTCAGGGGGCCCTTACCAGCAACTCAAAGCAAAAAAAAGGTCGCTCATCTGGCCTGACGGCCAAAAATAAATTTTTTGCACCGGGGCCCTTGTTGACCTAGCTACGCCACTGCATGTAGGGGTAAATAAAATCAAAGATAAGAGTCTTGGCTACTTGCAGGAGTGGAAGAAACAATGAGCAAGATCATATTCTCAGGCAGACTTGTTGGGTGATTGCATTGGCAATATGGCACCAACTAAGGCAATGTAAATTGCATAGGGGATTCTACGATAACCATGGCACCACAATTTGATGATGGATTCTTATATAACTTGACGAGACAAACTGAAAGTAAAGAATAAACTTTTTTGATATCTCACTTAGTTCTCAAGAAATCGTATCTCAAAACTGACGTGGTCAAGTTGAAATGTGACCTGTACTAGAGCAAAAATTTCGCCGTAGCCAAATTTGATGATGAATTCGTATTTAACTTGATGAGACAAATAGAAAATAAAGCATAGACTAAATGTTTTTGATATCTTGCTTAGTTCTATAGATATTGTGTCTCAAAAGAGAGGAAGTTAGGGTTAGGTCTGGCCTGGACCAGAATTTTTTTTACCAAAACCACTATATCTACTCAGCGGAAATGCACTACAGATGTTTTATTTTCTTCCTAGTGGTTGTGGTTAGGTTGAAATACAGCCCAGACTAGAAGAAACTTCACGAAAAGCACAAGGAACTATACCTATAACTGATTTTGACATGCTATATCTCGGAAACCAAGCCAGATAAACAAAAAAAAAAATATTCTTTATTTTCAATTTGTTTCGCCGAGTTCTATAAGAATTTATCAACAGATTGTGGTGCCACAGTAATGATAGAACTGCCACTAAATATTTAAATCTTCAAATATCATGCTGTACAGTAACAAGTCTTGCGGGATTACTGGAGATCGCGATTCCACCAGGAGTTGGCAACATAATACTGCAGTGGTATTATTTCTGAAGTACATTTAATGGTTTCATGCTGGTCCAGGTTGTATTACAACCTAATTTCTGGTTGAAAATAATGGTCCAGGCTGTATTACAACGGAATTACTGCTTGGTAAATTATAGGTCTTGCGACAGACTACAGCAGTATTACAACGATATTATTTAATGTTGTTGTAGCGGAATTGTGATCTCCAATAGACCCAGTCTTACTATAATTCTGATTTAAACTGAATACATGGCTGTCTACAGAGCGACATTCATTTGCATGAAGTCATAATGGTTGTAACACAGCAGTCATGAAAGCAGTCAATTTATAAAAGACGTCTACCAGAATCCTTAGCCTTATACTGTATCACGGAATGTCGGCATCCAGGTCTCAATATAAGTAAACCACTTTGCCTGAAAATCAAAACTTGTAGGTGGGCTCAACATTATTCACTGTATGTACAGCAGTCTGTGCCCAATTCGGGCCTACTGGAGATAGCGATTCCGCTACAACAACATATAGTAATATCGTTGGAATACTGATGTAGTCAGTCGCAAGACGTATTATTATCAAGCAGTAATTCCGTTGTAATACAGCATGGACCATTATTTTCAAGCACAAATTATGTTGTAAAACAGCCTGGACCAGTATGAAACCGTTAAATGTACTTAGGGAATAATTTATAGTGGAGACTTGCGTTTGACCACTGCAGTATTATGATGACAACTCCTGGTGGAATCGCGATCTCCAGTAATCTCCCCAATTCTACTTATATTTACATGGCGTGGTAAAGATTTAAAAAATGAGCACACTTTACATGTATGCTTTTATTAAAAAATTAATATTTCTCATTTATGTACAAAGTACCTGATGATCTTTTTTCTCCCATAGTGTTTGTTTTATGCTTCACAAGAAGATAGGTTTATCACATATCGGGCAGGGAAATATACGGTATGAATTCGCCCACTTTGAACCACACCACAGAATAACTCGTCTTTATACGTATTTAACGTATCACTGACACACTACCAAACTGTTTCAATACGTGATTATTATATGCAGTACGTACACAAAACATGAATACTTAGTCAGCTGTGATACTCTCTACCAGAGACATTTTTTTGTTTGAATCTCATAAGTTGTTCCAGGTCTACCACTATCAAGGACCTTAACGCTGTCCGTGACGTTTCACAACACACCAGTATATTTTGCTGTTGTTCGTTGGTTATACTGTGACAACACATGTGCTACTACTTTTCAATTCAAACAAATGAATAACATTAAGCGAGAAAAATGTTGCTGTTTTGTCCCCTAAAATGAGTTTTAATCTTTTTGAGTTACCATTGTGTGGAAATGAAATAAGAATGCTTTTAATTTATTCAAATATTTGAAGAGCATGTACGCGTCGTTTGTTAAGAGACGTTAATGATATAACCCATGGACGAAGAAAGAATTTCATTAATGTCGATTTTGAAAGATATATTCTATGATCGCATGGAAGTAGCTACAAAATTTTATAATGCGCTTATTGAAGAGTCAGTACAGTATGCCAAAGAAACTACATTACACTTAACTGTAGCGTTTTTCTTTTATATTGTCGCGTGCGTCGGAATTTATTTTGCAACAGTGTACCTGAAGGTTAATCAAAGGTGGGGTAAAATAAAGGCTGTTAAAAGGGTATTGTTTGTGATAGCCCATCCTGATGATGAATGTATGTTTTTTGGACCTATAATTTTGACACTTGCTAGACAGAATGATTGTGGACTGTACCTGCTGTGCCTTTCCACTGGTGAGTGATTGACAGGCATTTATTTAATTATGTCAGAAGCATAAAATCTACTTATTAACTTATATAAAGTTCAAAGTTTAGTAGATAATATAAATTTTACAATCTTCATGATCCATCCTTTTGTATAGTATGCATAGTTAAGATATTCAAGGAAAAAAAACTATTTGGTTATAGGAAATTATGAGAAACTTGGACCCAAAAGAAAGCAAGAATTATGGAACAGTTGTAGTGTCCTGGGTATTCCAGATAGCAATATTACCTTGTACAAGTAAGTACTTTTTGATTCATTTTTTGGGATTACTGGAGATCGTGATTCCGCCAGGAGTTGGTATCAATACTGCAGTGGTCAAATGCAAGACTCCGCTAGAAATTATTTCCGAAGTAGGCCTACATTTAACGGTTTCATGCTGTATTACAACCTAATTTCTGGTTGAAAATGATGGTCCAAGTTGTATTACTACAGAATTATTGCTTGGTAAATAATACTTCTTGTGACTGAGTACAGCAGTATTACAACAATATTATTTAATGTTGTTGTCGCGGAATCGTGATCTCCAATAGACCCCATTGTTTTAGGATATGTCTGATAGTTTTAATCTTTACGTGTATTGAAAGATTGATATCCATTAAATAGCTAATAATATTATTGCCGTGTACCTCTTAAAAACATTTTATGCACTGATGCCATTCATAGATACTATTTTTAAAAAGAAGTTTCTTTGGGAACTGAAACAACAAGAAACTAATATTATTGGTGATTCTCTTGTAACTGTAAATGATTGGTTTCAATTAGAATATCATTAATAGATGCAGTTATAAATTAAAAAAAAAAACACACACACACACATAGCCTACAAAATGGCTAAAATACATATGTACCATGCTGTTCTCCCCATGGCAGTGCAAAAGAGCAACACGTTTCTGCTAGAAGTTGCCCATTTCTCTCAACTTAGGGAGCGTCCATAATCCATGTAGCTCCTGTGAACTTCCCTTCATCTTTTGTATATACACTCATAATTAGAAAAAACACATGTTTTGGCTTAATTTATGCTTAAATATAACAATTTCTCTTTGTTTTAAAAGCTTTTGATGATTCATTATCAAATATATTGTTTTATAATGTGTGAGAATGGAACAATATAATTAGAAATATGTATTATGAAATTGAAACTGTTAAATTTGATATTTGTTAGAGACATGCCTGTAAAAGTATAGTTTGCAAAAAAAAAAAAAAAAAAAAAAAAAAAACAACCTTATAACTAAGCTGCTAAAATATACTTTTTCAAGTCATTTTTATTTTAAAGAATAAGCAAGGGAAACGGTTTACAGGAGATTGTGATTCCATGAGGAATTGGTGTCACAATACTCCAGCTGTCAAATGCAAGACACCACTAGAAATACTTTCCAAAGTACATTTAGCAGCCTCATGCTGGTCTAGGGTGTTTTACAACCTAATTTCTTCTTGAAAATGAAGGTCCATGGTATATTACAGTCGAATTACTGCATGAAAATAATACATCTTGCAATTGACTTCTGCAGTGCAGTGCAATTGACTTCTCTGACAGGAGATATGTTAAGATCTACAAAATCTGTTCTTTATTGTTAATGTTACAGAAGTGATGATATGCCAGATGATCCAAAGCTGCGATGGCGGGAAGATGTGGTTGCAAATATTATTTTGAGTCATATTGAGTCATTGTCTATTGACACTGTGAGTAAACTAATGTATGCTAGTATCCCGAATGTACTGTACATAATATAGCAGTTAGTCTAAGATATCAAAAATGTTAGAATTGTGAAATTGAAGGTTATTTAATCTTATTGGTACTTCCTTCTGATCTCTTGGTAAAACTTTTATAAATAAGACATTGCCCTTGTCATTGTTGGCAGGTAATAACATTTGATAAAGCAGGAGTCAGTCGACATCAAAACCATATATCTATATTTTATGCAGCAGCATATCTCTGTATGGAGAAGAAGCTGCCCTTGTGTAAGTACAGATTATTCATTTTAATGAAACATTTATTATTTCATAAACTAATTTGTTACATGGGAATGAAAAGACACTTAATACGGATGATTACAGTTACTGAGGGGCTCCATGAGGAAGATTGGCCATTGCAGAGTTTTCTCAGAGATTCAGTGCATATAAGCACACCTGGCGAGAAATAATAAAATTATATAAAAACATATGAACCTATCTATTTTGTTATACAATAGTTTACCTGTAAATTAACAACTTTCCACATCCCCATCTCTTATATTGGGATCCATGGAAAGTAAATATATTGTATACACAATATGGTGATCCTTTTTAATATCCAATTTTTCAAAAGTTGAAATTTTGCTGCTCCCATTCCATAATCGTGTTGCAATCTAAAAGAAAAAATCACTCCAAGAAAAATTTCAATGCAATCAGACAAATTAGAGGTGATCCCCAAACACCTTAAAGTTGGAACATAACATGAGCAACAACTAATTCCTATCAAAAGCGATGTATTCTTCCTTATAATCATTTTGTTTTTGTTAATACAGATATTGATGTGGTCAGATCCAGTCAACCCCCACAATTGCTTAAGAATTTTCCAAATCTAATTCACTGAAGGTTAGTTTGAAAAAAAGCCAAACATATCATGAATAAATTAGAAAATGTTAGGGTTTTTAATGAAACACATAATGTTATTTGATAAATACATTTTTATTTTCAACAGCAATTTCTATGGACACTGAACATTGTTTGTTAATAATCAAAGACAGGAGGAGGATGAGGAGGGTCATGGGAGTGTACAGGGCGTATACTGGCGATGAGGCATGGAAAGATATTGCAGTAGGTATGAAAAGTAGTTCATGGAGGTGAAAGATGACCTGGCACTCGATTTCAGGCACAAGGGTGTGGGAAGATTTTCTTTTTTAGGTAAGGGTGTCAGGGATTGGAATGAGTTACCAAGGGGAATGATGACTAACTTACCAAAAAAGTTAAAATTTGTACAAATGTAGGTGGGTGCAGTATAGGGGGAAGTTGGGTGTTTAGGGAAATTGCCACCGGAGTGTGTGCTCCATTGTAATTGCAATAAATTTTTTTTAAAAAAGAGTTACTAATAGTTGGATACTTTTTATGGCCTGTGGTCTTGTTATTGGCTAGGGTGCTTCCAGTAGTTCCATTTTTCCTCCCATTTTTCAAGTTATTTTTCTCATTACTGGATGTATTTGTAAAGAAGAAGGTTCAATAGGATTGGAGACAGACTCTCACCCTGTTGAATATCAGTTTTGATTTGAAATGGTTGAGATATCTCACCCATGAATTTCATCTTAGGAATTGTGTTGCTGAGAGGAATGAACCTTGCATCCCACCTCATTCAGTAATGTAGTTCTATAACAACCCCTTCTACAGATGAAGGGCATCTCTGGAAAATTTTGTTTCCATATTGCTGTGCCTTCTGCTACCCAAAGAATAGGCCTTCTTCTCAGTCCTCAATCCTATTTCTTAAAATAGTCCCATTATAAATATTAGCAGATACTCTACTTGCTGGTGTGCAGGCTCAAGTTTTTACGGATTTGTTCAACCATATTCAGCTGTTGAAGGCAATAGAGCTGCAGATTTATAAACATTTCTGTCCTGTATAGCACAACTCAGGGGCCCCCTAGCCTCAGCTCAGGAGACCCCTACCAGCAACACAAAACAAAAAGAAGGGCCAAAATATATTTTTTGCACCGGGGCCCTTGTTGACCTAGCCACTCCTCATACCACCACAATTCCCGTATCTATGAGGGTAGTTTTCCCTCGTACCATTCAGGATTGGAATGCACAGCAAAGAGATTAGTTCTGGTGCTGAGCACCCTCTGCCACCCACAATTTTGTGAATTGCAGAGTATTTATGTAGATGTGGAGGGTAAGGTGAAAAGTGCTCAATCTGTCAAGGACAGCGTGTGTTTCTTAGATCAAAAATGTATCTATCTTTATATGTATATCCCTTTTAGTTCAAAGCATTTCATCCAATAATTCTTCAATGAATGGATTCCATCCCAGAAGTATTATTCTGCAAGATCTGAAAGATACTCATACCATAGTCAAAGGTTAAATGTTGCAATGAAGTCTTTATGAGTGTACTGCTGGATTGTGTTTTGAAAACACGATATTTTGACGACTAGCTGTGTCATTGTTAGCTACTGGTGGTCAATCGACCAGTGCAGATGGCTCCACACCTGATGAACACAACGGAGCTAGTCGTCAAAATATTGTGTTTTCAAAATGCAGTCTGGCGGTACACCCATGAAGACTTCATTATTTTTATTTTATTATTATTATTACTCCACAATTCACTAAAAGTGTGTGGCGGAAGGTGCATTGCAAGCATATGCCAGGAAAATCTCCATTCTTACAGGTTAAATGTTATAATTCAGATTCCTCAACTCTACCATTGTCGAAACACCTTTGTGGACAGGTGCATTATTCTGATGAAAGATGATTCTAATCCAAGTCTCTTCTCATGGATTTCGGTGCGAGGTCATCGAACTTTACACCTTACATTCATATGTGGAAATTACCATTTATTGCTAAACAAGTTTCTAATGTTCCTTTAGCTAGAATATCTTGTATCTTTGTAGGAAATTGAGATGCATAATTATTTATTTAGCTAGTAAAATTATTGATGTTCAAGCTGTTTGTGATTGTTTGTGATTTGTTTGTTTGGCTGAATCAGCCCCCAGAGAAACCACTGTTGGCAGGACAAAAGGACTAAATTGAGGCATTGACATGACTTCTTGTACACTTGGGTATAGGATATATGTAACAATGAAATAATATGTGCTAAGTAGTGAAAAGTAATTACAAATTAGGATAGGGAAACACTTACCTTAGGATGATGGCCTGAACACATGTAACACTCTGTAGGGGTTTCAATAAGGACGATAGAGTAGTGGTGGTGGGAGGTGAGGGGAATTTATTGATAGAAACACGAGTTAGAGTATAGAGAGTGACCGGAGGAAGGTGGTGAAGAAGGCGCACCATACCTAATGCATGTGCTAAGTCACCAAAGTTGAACCATGCTGTGAGGCCGGTAAATGTAGAAATGGAGGTGCTACTTGGGAGAGGTATTTTTTTGTCTTAGAGGGTTGTGCCTGTGAACAACATTGGTAGGTGGAGTTTCACTAGGCATAGTCTACACCTAAATAGAAGGGGCAAGGAGTTTTTTTTTTTATCTGCTTAACATCTCTCTAACAGCGAGGTCTTTAGAGACGGGAAAGGATGGGGGGCAAGGAATGGGAAGGAATTCGGCCATGGCCTTTTGAAGGAAGCATCCCGGCATTTGCCTGGAGTGATTTGGGAAACCATGGAAAACCCAAATCTGGATGCCCGGACGGGGATTCGAACCGCCATCCTCCTGAATGCAAGGCCAGAACACTAGCCATTACACCACCACGCTCAGTGTCAAGGAAGTACTTTCTGAGTTGTTAACTAAAGCTGTAAAGGAGTCATTTCCAGAGATGATAGGGTCAGGACTGGGCCTTTTTTTAGGTGATGGGCTGCTGGTGAGGAGATGGAAATAGATGATCATAGTGATACTTATTGTATGGGAAAAAATCATAAATGCTAAAGAAATAGATGAAACAGCTGCTACATTAACTAACTATGAAAAAACTGGGAAGTGGGAGATCAGTGCTGAAAATATCACAAGTGTGTTACTGGTGTACTATCTTTATATATAAATATGAATGTATGTTTGTTTGTTTGTTGGTTGGTTTGTTTGTTGGTTTGTTTGTTTCATACAAATCCACAGTTTTCATCTGATCTCGATGAAACTTTGCACACTTATCCTTTGAAACAAGGAGAAAAATACTGTCTACATTTGGTTGAAAAATTATCTGTATAAATAACACATGTTGTCTCATAACTTCGAAATACGGCGATAGGCAGACACGTTGGATGTGGACGTCTCCAGACCATGTTTCCGTGTAGTGAACTGGCAGCTCAATGGCTAAAGAGCTTGCTTACGAACGTCGTGGTCTCCGGTTCAAATCTCCGTAAAGGCTAAGATTTTTAAAAATTGTTTTTCATCATAAGAGTCAGGCCTGGGCCGTAGGTTATTTGGATTGAATGTTAAACTGTAGATATTATAAAGTTAGGGGTGCAATGCGAGGCAAATCGTAGGTAGTCTTGCAATTTTGTAGGTGTACACTTTTTTACATTATAATGATCCCTCAGGTGTTGTTCGCAGTCAGTGTGTGAGTGTGAACCACAGTAATACTAATATAAATACGGAAGTAAGTCTCTGTCTTTTTGTTACGTTTTGACGACTATATGGCTATATCGTTGTGATGGAATTTTATAAGGAATGCTGTATGAAGGGCACAGGATATTTTTTCCATTATGATTTACAGTTGTAGTCACGAAATTTTGAAATCTTATCGAATAGTGACAGAAATATGTTGGAAATTGATTCTCTTCAAGAGGCAGGTTCGACGGTAGAATGATATAGTGATAGCTTTCCTGTCATATTATGCCGACTCGATATTGTTTGGGACCAATCCTTCGTTACCAACAACTTTTTATATTCAATTCTGGCAAAAAAAAATCTTAATTTCATGCGTACGAAGTCGCGGGTACGAGGCTAGTAGGAGTATAATTAACAAAGTAACAGAATTTGCAACCTAATAGAGATGCATGAATCACAAGTAATTATAGGAGTAGAGTCTTGATTAAAAGAAGAAGTACTAGACAATGAGGTTTTCCTGATGATTAGAGAGTATATTGCAGAGATAGAGGAGCTATTGGTGGAGAAGTTTTGATGCTGGTTAGCAAAAAATATTACAGTTCACTGGTGTTCATAGATCAAGACCATGAGTTACTTGGAGGGGGGGGGGGGATTTCTGGAGTTATAAAAAAGAAAAAAATAAGGGTTTACGATATACAATACATTAATTTTCCATTGATCACAATATAAGAGACTGGCTCTGTGGGATGTGGAAAGTTGTCAATTTACAGATAAACAGTTGCCTAACAAATTAATATATACACCAGAAGATGTACAGTCATAGTACATGGTACATTAAACAATTGCATAACAAAATAATGATGTACAGTCATAGCAAAAATGGTATATTAATTATGTCAACTACATTTACCCAAACTACTGGTAGTTTATTTGTATATATCTTGGAAATAAATTCTTTAAGTTTTTCCTGAATTTATTCTTATCATCTTCTGGAAATTTAATATGCGTTGGGCACTTATTGAAGATATGTATCCCTGAATATCGGACCCCTTTTTGAACAAATGACAACGACTTGTAATCCCTCTGAAAATCATTTTTACTTCTAGTTCCATAATTGTGTATTTTACTATTTGTTTCTAACAAAGTATAATTTGTGTCGCAAAGGACATTAATGTGTATATATACTCAGCCACCAATGTTAAAATCCCTAACTTCCTGAACAGCTCTCTACATGAAGTTCTGTTGCTAACCTCACACATAATTATTATTACTCGCTTTTGGGCTCTGAACAGTCTCTATGGGTAGAATTGCCCCAGAATTTTATACCATTTGATATTAAGGAGTGAAAATAAGCAAAATAAACTAACTGCCTCATATGGAGATCACCTATAGCTCAAATGGTATGAATTGCAAATTTGGCTGCACCCATCAGAAACATGTACCTTCCAATTAAAATTATGATCTGTATGCAAACCTAGACATTTCACACACTCTACCTCTTCAGTGGACTGGCCTGCACATTTTATGTCTATATCTGGTGTTGATCTGTGTGATTTACTGAATTACAAATATTGAGTTTTATCAAGCCATTAGCTGTAAACCATTTATTAATAAGTTCAAAGACATAATTTGAAATATATTCTGTAGATAAATCTGGAGTATTTTGAATTCCTATGTTTGTATCATCTGCAAATTGGACAAATTTTGCAACACAGGGTAGATCATTTATATATATTCAGTAGTGGCCCATATATAGAACTCTGAGGTACTCCAAATCTGATTAATTCCCACTGAGAAAACAGTGGACCACTTAAAGCAGCCTTAAAATTCTCCATTGACACTTTCTGTTTTCTATTCAGAAGGTAAGAACTATGCCATTTGTGTTGGCTGCTTACTGCAGTTGAAGAATGTCTGATGAAGATAAGGCTCTTGGGGAGAAATTAAATTCATATACAGAGTTGAGAATAGAATGATCATTATTGGTGGAGATTTAAATTTACCAGGTGTAAATGGGTAGGAAATAAGATTAATAACACAAGGGAATAGAGATTTGCAAATACCTTTATAAGGGAAGGAGAGTTTACACAAGTGTAAAGCAGAATACTAAAGAGCAAAACTTGTTGGATACCTTCCTAATAAAGTAACCTTGAGGGGTGTCAAGTTACTGAAGGAATAAGTGATAACGAAGCAGTTCTGATGGATATTAGAGGATTCAGTAAACCAGTGGCCAAAATTGAAAGGGGAAATATGTACAATTATAAAAAAAGCACAAGTTTAGAACTTGGAGAAATATTTGAGGGAAAGTTTTAGCAAATGGTAGTTTGTCACAACCACATTAGAGCCAAGGTACAAAGAGTTTAAGGAGATAGAAAAAAAAGGGCAAAGAAATATTTATTCCAAAACAGACCATAAAGTGAAATGTAGAACCTGCATTCTATAGTAGGGTGGTGAGGTGGTTAAAGAGGTTTGTAAGCAGAGAACATAATAGAATCAAAAGACAGGGGAGTAGCAGGAAATATTTGAAATAACTAAACCAGGAATTAATAATAGTAAAGAAGGTGGATAAAGATGGGTTTATGAAGAGCATTATTGGTGTAGGGGAACCACTGATTGATGCATTTAGAAACTTCTGTAGTTATGTTAGAAAACTGAGGGGAATGTTGAGACAATTACAGATAAGGATGAAGAAGAAGTTACTGTGGATTCAAAAAAGGCAGAGATTTTAAGTAACTGGTTTAGTGACACCATTATGGACAATGATTCAGAAATGGGAGGTTATAAATTAGAGAATGAGCTTATCTATACAATTAGAAATGAGCAGACTAAAACATAAAGGGGCTGATCTAGAAAACATTACTACGGATGTTTTAAAGATAGCAGAATGTGGTATTGTATCTTGAAATGTAATTTAAATTGAGTCTAGAAACTTGCTGCTTACAAAGGACTGGAAAACTTTGATAGTGGTTCTGGTACATAAAGGAGGGGTCACAAATAGAATCAAAAATTATAGACCAATTAGTTTGACACCAGTGGTAGGTATGAGATTGATATGCAATCATATCAGAAATAAATGTGATAAGCATAAGTGGTTTTCCAGTCAGCAACATAGCGTTATACAAGGTTATTCATGCGAATCTCAATTAGTAGGATATATGCAAAATATTTCAGGCGAAATGAACAAGGGAGGCCAAATTGATAGTGTGCACTAGATCTTTCAAAGGCTTTTGACAGTGTGAGCCAAAAATGGTGATAAATAAGGTAAAAACTAATGGAGTTGATTAGAAAGTGATTTGCTGGGTAGAAGAATTCTTAAAAGGTAGAGAGCAAAAAGTTGGGGTAGGAAATGCAGTATCAACAAAAATGGAAGTAAAAATGAGTGTGCCACAGGATAGCATATTGTGACCATCACTATTCATTATTCTAATAAATAATTATATTGAAAGATTACTCTCACAAGTTAGGTTTTTTGCAGATGACATAATGCTATACAGTAGGATTAAATGGTATTGTGAAAAGCTGAAGGGTTATCTGGACAGAAGATAAATGAAAGAAGAGTCAGCTTATTAGGTACACAGATAAAAAACTAAAGGCTGATTGTGATTGCAAGGTGGGGAATGAATTGCTTGTTGAAGGTTTGAAATGTAAATATCTTGGCATAACATTTGACAGCAAGCTCAACTGGGCAGGACAAATTGGATGGGTAGTAGGAAATAGTTTAGAAATCCTGCACTTGTTGGAGAGAGTGATGAGAAGTATAGACATTGGGTTACAAAACTTTGGTCAGACCATTGCTTGAATATGGTGGTATGGTATGGGTTTCAATTACAGGAGTTGGAGAGGGTGCAAGAAGGACTGCTAGATTTGTCTCTGCAAATTACCACAGAACACAATCAACTGGAATGGGATTTATTGGAAGACAGGAGGAAGGTGAAGAGAGTCATGGGAGAGAACAAAGCATGTATTGGTGATGAGGTATAGAGAGATATTGGTGGAAGAATTAAAGCAATGAACGGAAGGGAAAAGATGACCATGACCACAAGCTATAACTAGATTTCAGACATAAAGGTGAGTGAAGATTTTCTTTCATAGGTAAGGGGGTCAGGGATTGGAATAAGTTATGAAGAGAAATGAGGAATAATTTATCAAACACATTGAAAAAATTTAAAGTTGAAATTTGTAGAGGAAAATGTAGGTTGATACAGAAAGGGGGGGAAAAATGGGTGTTTAGGGAAATTGCCTCCAGAGTGTGCACTCCATTGCAGTTAAAAATAATAATAATAATAATAGATTCTGTAAGAGACTGCCTCACATAGTGACAGTTGAGCAGGCAACATGGCAGAGGCAAGTTCATACTGAGAAGAAGGAGAAGTGGTAGTAATTAAAAGCTAATGCCTGAGCATTGCAAAGTATCATAATTAATCTGTGGCAGGTGAAAAGGACTGATAGAAGTATAATGTAATATAAAATCTTTATTATGTAAATAAAAAGAACTATCAACCAAAGAATGCATGAAGTTAGACATTACATTTGGTTAGCAGTGGTTGAAGTTAGGTAGCGTGGGTGGAAAGGAAGACGGAAAAGTAAGGACTGAGTATTACTTTAAAGTGAGACCAGATGGTTGCCTGGTACACAGTTTGCACAGGTGCAAAGTTTATAATCTGAGTTCAGAAGAGCTGCTGCTATCTGGGAGGACTCTATACTCTTTGTTGTTATACGGACCATGGCACAAGAATTAAAATTGTTGGTGTGGATAGCTACTGGGTATTTTGGATTCTGGATGAATACTGTCTCCCAGGGGCCATTCATTCTTATCACTAGTGGATTGTTGATTAAACCTGTGTAGGAAGCCAAGCAGTGGTTGCAGGTTACCTGGTATATTACACGAGAGATTTCACGGGTGGTGGTTGGGCCCAAAAATCCTTCCCGCCCCTTTCAGAACTTGCATTAGTGGCCAACTAACCTATATCAACTCTAGTTCGCAAACATGGTCCTCTTCATCCCATCAGACAGCCCCAAGGCTCTTTCCCATGCAATAGACATTGCTTCAAGATGTGCAGCATACCAATGCCTCCAACACCTTTACTGGTCATGTCACTGGGGAAAGCTTCCCCATCAATAGGACATACCACCTGTGAAGCTATAATTTATTGCAAATTGTATTTTTAATTCATTGTGATCCAATTCATCTAAGGAGGTTTGTGATGATGCAGTCAAGTAAAAAGAGATGTTACATAGTGAAGAAGTCATTAAAATTTCATTTGCCACAGAGAAGGAAGTCACTGATGCCACCAGGGTTAGTAATAAATTTAATAGACATGTCAAATAACATGATATGGTATCCCTGCAAAGATTTAAAAATAATGTATTATGGGGTGTGATATTTTTGCCCTGTCAGGATTTAAAAATTATGCAGCAATAGTTTGACATGACAACCAAGCTAAGTATTAGATTGTGCATATTGCTATAATCCAGAAGAGAGTTGTTGAAGTTGTTCTAAAACCAAGTTGACAGTGAGTTTAATCAGTTTTGACACTGCTAGCCTCCGCAGAAAGATTACAAACTTCACCTGTTGGGGATGAGCACAGTGGTCAGCTTTGGTGATTTATGCTGAAGAGGGTTGGCAGGCACTTGCATAATTACTGTCAAGGTCAGCACACTTCAAGAACGAACCAGCAAAAACTTTTAGTGGGACCTAATTTTGAGAACACACAAAAATTATATCCTTATTCATCATGTTGTTTTGATTTCATTTTTCCATTTCTTTTATTTGAATCAATGCACCTGTTTACTCTTAAAAATTATTGGAATACAGTTTTGGTATTTTTTCTTTGTTTGTTTATTTTTTATGTGCATTGTATTTTTTCTATTAATATTATTATTTTACATGTATTATTCTCTTGTTAATGAATCTTTTATTTTAAATATATCTGAACCACTTTTAGTACACAGTTGTTGTTTAGAAAAAGTAATGATATATTGTTTTTAAAAGTGTTAAAGTAATAAGATATGGTGATAAATATTAGTTAAACAAAACTAAATTTTTAACATAACTGATAATTTAGAGAGATGGGATTGTACCATGATGAGGCTGAACTTCTTATTCGGCTGCAGAGTATGCCTGTCCTGTATGGTGCAATTCAACTCATGCCAAACAGGTGGATGCAGTTCTCAATGATATCTGCAGAATCATAATGGGCTGTTTAAAATCCACTTGAGTCGAATGGCTCCACTGCCCTGCAGGAATAGCACCACCTCCAGTTCTAAGAGAAATAGCAGCGAATAAGGAAAGGAAGAAAGTGGATCTTAAAAAAACTCGTCCATTACATCAGCATTTACTACACATGCAGACTGAAGTCCAAGAAAAGTTGCATAAGAACATAAAAGGAACTTACATCTACCACTGAAAAAGTCAGGTTACAATTGTGGAAAGCTGAGGCCCCTTCCCTCTACCAAGGGAAGCTTTACCACCTAGCTAAGATAAGGGATGGCTGATATGAAAGTCTCTGAATAGGCCAAGATAGGAGTAGGTTGATCCATGATTTTTTTTAGTAATATGGTATGTTGAAGTCAGTTATATCAACTTCAACTGCAGAGAAGATCAGATTTTGCAACATATGCGTCCAACCTACTGTACGATAGTACTGGAAGTGGGCAAGTTTTGGTCCAGTAAAATTTTATGGTTTTGTGTAAATATCTCTGTTTCTGACACAGAATAAATAAATAAAATAAATCATGGACACTTCCACTAGGAATGATAACAACTTATAAAAAATGTATAAATTAAGATTCAGCTTGTGACTAAAAATCTGATGTAAAGTTTTAGACTGTTTCTCAAACCATGTTCCTTCAATTGTTTCAGATTGCAAAGCATATGCATTAGAATCCATAAACATTTTGAGAAAATACTCGTGGATTTTAGATGTTCCTTTGAGTTTCCTTCTGTCGTCATACTGGTATATCCTTCCATTGAATGAACGTCATATCCTGAAGGTGAAATTAGTGTTTATAGTCTTGTACTTATTTTCATTCAAACATAATATTCATTAATAGTAAAATTTCATATATCTGCTTATTTTATTAATTTAAAAATATTTTAACTAAAATATCTTTTATTTGTTGATTTAGGCAGCTATGGCAGCACACCAGTCACAGTATGTATGGTTTCGGAAGCTGTACATGGCATTTTCTCGCTACACCATCATCAATACACTCAGACAGATTGAAATAATCGACCTAGAACTTGATCTTGAGTTGGATGATTGAGTGCATTTGTGGCTCTGTCTGACAACAGAGTGTGAAAAATGAAGTGGAATTTCACATTTGATGAATTTTAAAAACTTTATCACATTTGTGTATTCTTTTTATATGCCTCTACTTAACAAGAAAAAAGAATGCTTTTATATTTGGTCCATGTGTCCACATATTCACTGCCACTGACTATAAAGTATTTATTGTGGTGATGAAGTTACCATACATGTATGTAGAAGGAAACTTTTTTAATTAATTAATAATTTTGTTATACCAGTCAGTGATTGTTAGTAATTATTGCTTTGTAATAAAATAACTGAGCAGAATTCTCTCTGACCTCGAAATAAAAATTTAAATGGAGCAATTTTCTATAATGACAAAACTCTTTGGGGTATTAATGAAGACATATGAATTACTAACATGAAAGACATTTGGGGAATTTATCAAATAGCAGAAATGTCACTGAGTTTATGGATTGATAACACTTAAAGAGATACCCATAGTTAATGCTAGAAATGAGATCTTTTCTAATTATCATAAAGACTTGACAAGCTATTGTGAACAAGAGTTTTATGTTTCTGGGTGACTAAGGATGGGATAGCACACTAACAATTATACGTGAAAAGTCTGCTTGTGATAGTTTGATGATAACCCTAAATTACTAAAGAAATAAATACCTTTAAGTGTGTTGTCTGTTCTGTCTCATTGAAGTATAAAGTGACTAGACAAAAAATAGTTCACTTAAAAACTTGTGGAATTCATGTCTAAAATTTTGATAACACAGCAATAACAAAATTTGTTTGATTGAGTTTCAAGATATTTGGTTTCAGAATCTAGATAATTCAAACCAGAATTGAATATTTGCCTTCCAGTCAGAGGCGTAGCTACTATGGGGCCCTCACGCTCAGGGGGCCCCCAAGCATACCTCAAGGGGCCCCTAAGCGCACCTCTAGAGGCCCTCAAGCGCACCTCTAGAGGCCCTCAAGTGCAGTTTAGAGGGCCCACGAGCCTTGACGGCAAACTGGCGACCTTTTTTTTTTTTAGCTCTACCGTCATCTAAGGGACCCCTGTGAACACAGGAGCCCCTCACTAATGGGCCCTCGCTGCTCAGGGGCCCCTAAAGAACAATTCAAGGGCACCCATCCTCAGTTCAAGGGGGCCCCTACCAGCACGCAAAGCATAAAAAAGGTCGCCCGTCTGGCCTGAGGGCCCAAAAATAATTTTTTGAACCGGGGCCCTTGTTGACCTAGCTACGCCACTGCTTCCAGTGTGTAATTTTTTTGAAACTTATGGCTAGATATAGTTATAAAATGTGTTATTAACCAAAAGTGACTAATTAATAGAAACAAGTGCAAAATAACAGTATTTACAGAGGATAAAATAAAAAAAAACAGCACCTACCAAATGACTGTGAAAAACTGATAGTTCTCCTGATAGCTTTATTAGGAAAATATATAACAGAACTCACTGAGAGAAAATGAGTTAACAGATGCTAAAGCCTTGAAATATACCAAAGGAAACTGAAGGGTTATTGTCAGCTGCTCTTGGAAAACTAACCCTGAAGGTTGGTTAGTTTGTATGACTCTTATTATTCTTGAGAGAATTTTCTGTTTAGCAATTACATTTTTAATTTTGCTCAGAAAACCTAACTCTCATTTTTGCAAAGTTATGTCATACTGGACACTGTTTATATATCAATTGTTGTTGGTTCATTCATTTTATACACTTGGCAGATGTAAAAAATCACATCATTCTGATAGGAAGAAAGTAGGTCAGGTGATATATTCTGGGAAACAAGAGGATTCAGAAATAAAGTGTTTATGTTGCTTAACCTTTGTTATCAGATTTTTATTACTATCCATATAAGTATAGGTTATTTTAAAATTTACATTGTTTGTGTTTATTTTCTTATGTCCTTCCCCGCACCTTTGGTAAACTTTGATTTCCTGTATCCTATATACATATATAAAGGGATAGCGAAATGAACCACCACTTACCTTAGATGATGGTATCATGGGGTGAACACATAAATAAGCACAAAACACAGGAAAAACAATGAATATTTCGGGATCTTGGCCCTTCGTCAACAGGTGAACAAAACGGAGGGAAAGTAGTGCAGGATACGGCCCTGTACCACCCTCCATCCATTTTGTTCTCCTGTTGACAAAGGGCCAAGATCCCAAAATATTCATTGGTTTTCCTGTGTTTTGTGCTTATTTGTGTGTTCATCTCATGATACCATCATCTAAGGTAAGTGGTGGTTCATTTCACTATCCATTTTTTGTAAATCCATTTGCTAATTAGCTCCTATTATTTCCTGGTAACTGTATATATATATTTCTTCTGTCCGTGTGTATGTCACTGAATTCCTCCTAAACGGCTGGACGGATTTTTATGAAATTTTGTGTGATCACAACCCGACCCGCCACATGAATGAAACAAAGGCGGGAACACGGAGGGGTGGTGGAAGGCAGGGGGGGGGATAAAGTTGAACATTGATGAAAAGTGGAACAAGGTAATTTCTGCGGTGCCTGTTTAGAAATTATTATTGGAAACATTACTAAAAAATTACAATATTATTTTGATTTGGATCAGTTATAGGGGTGAATAAATGAAGGCAGAAATATATAAGATTTAAAAGAAAAAAATATAATTAAAAATTAAGGGGAAAAAAAAATATATCTTTCTGTGAGGCAGTCTCCAGCTGCGCCCACCTCTTATAATGTTCTCCCGTTGATGGGGTTTATCCCAAAAATTACTTTATTATTTGTGTTTGTCTTTTCTGTGTGTTCGCGCCCCACATCCATCATCTAAAGGTGGCTCATTTCCCTATCCTAATTTGATTCCTTTCTGCTACTTAGCGTCTTGATTTCATTGTTATATATATATATATTTAATGAGTGACAGGTTTAACGTAGGTTTAGGCCAGGGGTGTATCTGGTGTCAAGGATATGTTGGTAGGATAGTTCCCATCTGTGGAGTTCTGAAGTGGTTTACACCTCATAAGCTACACATTACTCAAACAAAACACCCTTCTCATACAGAACACAAGTTACACTTTTCACAGATAGATGTGACACATATGGTCTTAAATCAAAATTATGACATGCCTAACAAGCTTTTAATCAATCACTTGCGAAACAGTTCCAAAATTGAACTACAATAGTCAAACTGTGGGCATACGAGAGTTTTGTATGCTATCTCCTATTTTCTGCATTACAATTTTTCCAAATTTGACTTGCGAATCAGAACTTAGAATTAACTCTATCACCGTAATGTGCAGGTCCAATTTCATGTTGCCTTCTACTATTACCAGTATACCCAAACTTTCAGGGAATTGACCATATAATTACAGAACTGTCCACCTTGTACTTCCCAACAAAGAGTTTCTTTTTGTTACTTGTGCTCATTGCCTTACACTTTTTGCAATCTAGTGCCAATTGTCATACCAGGCTGAAATAACATAGCACTAAATTTCTAATCAGTCGGCAGAATTCCTTTATTCCCTATAGATAATTGCAGCATCAGCTAACAACTCCAAACTGCTATTCACATGGTCACTGAGATCGTTTATTAAAATTAAAAAAAAAAAAAAGGAATCTTATATAATTTCCTTGAGGTATACCCAATGTAACAATTAGTCAAGAAGAGGCCTGTCCATCAACAATGACATACTTCAAGGAATCAGTTACAATTTTGTATCCATTCACAAATCTGCATCGATATAAAGTATGCTTGAATCACCACTAAAGAGCAGTTGTGGTAATATTTCGATCATCATTTCAAATCTTTTAACAGAATTTTCATATTGTACCACCTAGAAAAGACTGTAAAAAGATTTTATCTTTTAGTACATGGTTCAAAGTAATAATTCATGTGTTTCCTTGTTTTCACTCCTACAATTGCTCATTGCATCCAAAAAATTTACAGTGTAATTTTAAGCTTTTTAATTTGTGACTGTTTTGATTAAATAAATCCATAGCACAAAAGTATCTTTAAACCTGCTCAAGTTCTGTATTTATTTTTAGTGCTTTCCCAATATTTACAAGTGGTTTTATATTGGATATGTTGCTTGCAATAATATGCTGAAAGCCTATCCCAAGGCTTAAATTAATTGTTAGCAAAAGCACTTATACACTTGTTAGCTAAACTCAAAATTCAACAGTTTGAACATAATTATTTATATATGCTACTATGTGTCTAATAGTGACTGACAGATTATTTTGAATTATTGCAGAAAACCAACAATAAAGAAAAAAAAACAACCAGAATGGCCAGTTAACTATGGCAATGACATCTGAACCACTCTGGTCCATTACGGCTGAACTTTTAGTCAAACTGCTGGCGGTATTAAAGACTACTGGTGCTTCATTGTTATCAAGTTGCTCTTGAGGGAACTTAGTTGCTATCCTCATATTTGTTTCAGTTTTGTATAAATGTTTCAAGTGTTAAATATTGGAATGATTTGTTTTATTTTATTGTTGTTGTTATTTTTTATATCTGGCACTGTGATCTTGAGTAATGTTTTATTAATTTAATTAATTTTATTAATTTAATTTATTTAATAATTGTGATAGAGCTAATACCACAGTGGAAATTTCACTTAATACTTACATTTTCAGTTTACATATTTTTTACTTAAAATTCTTTCACTGTTCAAGGTATATGTTTCAGCAACTCTCTAAATAATTTATTCCAGTCCCTGACACTTACCTTAAATTAAAGTTCCACTAGAAAGTTAGAGAAAATAAAGTGACAAATATACATAAATGTAATGGGATGCAGCCTTTAGTTATTATCTCTGACTGAATCTAAGTGGAAATAAGTATTGTGGAGAGAAATTTGGTGCTCAGTTTCTTTACCCTCTTTCCCTACTTTCCTCTCTGCTTCTCTTCACTCAGCCAAAAAAAAAAAAAAAAATACCGTACTTTCAAGTATTCTTTTCAGTTAAATAGTCCACAATTGTCACTGAGTGGCAGAAACTTTTTATTTGCATTCTATATATCTGTAATGAACAATGTTTTTCAAAAAGAAAAAAGGGATTGTCTATAGTACAAAATATTTAAGATTATGGGAATATTTATTCCACACAACCAATGCTGTGAGAAACCAGTGCAATAAAAAATATTTTTCTTTACAAATTTTGTTGATATATTTTCAGATACCCAAGATTTAACTGACAAGCACTTTTTAAGTAAATAATAATAAAGTTTCTGTTGTAAGAATTTTTGTTGCATCTTGTAAGATTACATGTGTACATGTTTCTGAAAAATAAAATAATGTCACATGATAAATCATTTTACTCAATTATTTAAATGTCTTTTATCCAGAGCTGTCAATGGTGTTTAAAGCTTTGTAGGCATCTGGAAATAAGTCTGGAACTAAAAATAAAAATTAGTATGTCCTTTGCATCTAAAGTCTATGTAGTTTGGGGCTGAAGATATATTTTGTAAAATGCAACTATTCTAAACATAGCCCAAGTTGTTTCCATATCCTAGCTTCAGTCTTGAGGAACAGCTGTGTGAAAATGATGTTGTAACAAAACATAGATTAGTGAGTTTGGTAGGGGGAAAAAAAGCTGATTTTGAATATAAATAATGGGAGAACCAGTAAACACGTTTCCCGTGGTCCAAAGTTGGCCAAAATCGAAAGAAGAAGAAGAAGAAAAATAGAGGAACAATCGCATACCTCAGACTAGATATATTAATTTTGATCCCATGGAAGAACATTTTACAATTAGTTGTATGCCATATCACTGATAATCATTGCGCATGACCATTTTTCAAGAATCATTAATCACTTAAGTGCTTATAACTGGTTGGTCTCTCAAAATATTAAAGTTACCATGTTGAAATGTTGTTTAAATGTTTCTGCATCCAAATTCCTATATAATATGAAGTTGTATGAACACTAACTAATTTCCTTCATGTAGTTTCAATTTTATTTCCTTCGCCCCGTTAACCTGATTTTCATGATTTCTCAGCTGGAAGTTAGCCATTCTTGTGAAATTATAATTAATTTTTTTTTTTAATTCTAGCCCAAGTATTGCATGGATTTTAATGAAATTTAGTACACTGTGCACAGGAAAAATTTTACTTTCATTTAAATGTATTCCCCCACCCTTTAATTGAAATTACCTAAAATCTATACATGTCTAATAATTTTTCATAACCTTTAACTTTTACCTATCAATCTCAAATTTTCACAGAATGTACTACAAAATTCTACAAATCTTTTAGCTATCAAACTCTTTCATAGCTAAAAAACTAAAAGTTCAGGAAATATTTAACTGTTTATTGCGCCTTACCTACAATGTGTTCGATTCAACTTTCAAAACGCAATATCTTTTCTGTACAATTTTATACCTATAAAGTGCCATACTTCATTTTCCTTCCTGTGACCTAAAGAACCTCTGAAAAGGAATGTAGGCTTTTCTATTCAAAATCAAAAATATTTTTCATTATAGTACCAATGTTTACATACGTTACAATCTAATATCACTCTATACTTCAACTTATGCCTTGAAACTTTTAAGAAAATGACTCTAAACATGTTTTACAATAGAATTGGAGTTAGCATGTGGATATCATGTAGATTTGGACAATTTGAAACATAAAAATTGCAGTGACATCCAGAGTCTAACCTTTGCTTGCAAGACTGCTACACTTTGGTGAACATGGTACTCATTTTCACTTCTGTTTTTGATTCAATAAACCTAATTATTTTCTTAAAAAATATCTAAGAGCTATGTTTTACTATCATCTATAAGTCTACACTGAGATCATTTAATAGAACTTACTAATAGATGTGATTTTCAGTACAGTTGGGTAATTCTGTTGGTTATCATTATACAAGCAAACATGACCATAACTGTTGTGTCTTTTGGAGAAAGTGTGTGAATAAACATACCCAAAATCTTGTGACACAGACAGAAATTAAATTTCCACAATTCACTGCTAAGCTAATACAAAATAAAATCAAATGCCAATCTCCCATCTAAGTTCATTACTGCCTGATATGCATAGCTGGGCACAGTTAATTTCACTATTCGTTACTCCACTACTTAAAAAGTTAACTTCAATAATCGTTAAAGTTTTACATTTTTTGAAATTTAATGCAAGTTACAGTTATCCGTTAAAGTTAACCTTCAACCATACGTCTACCCATAGCCCCTATGGAAATTGAGTTCTTCCTGGGGTTCAACATTTTAATAAGCTTTTCAAATGTATCGGATTCAACAAGATGTAGTGAAATCATGTTTACAATGCATTGGTTCACACTAACCAGAGATATGCCACTGTTGGTAACTACAATGCAGATTATATATATAGTAACAATGAAATAAAAGACGCTAGATAGCGGAAAGGAATCAAATTAGGACAGGGAAATGAGCCACCACTTACCTTTAGATGATGGATGTGGGGTGCGAACACACAGAAAAGACACAAACATAAATAATAAAGAAATTTTCGGGAAAAAAACCCTTTGTCAACGAGAGAACATTATGAGAGGTGGGTGCAGCCGGAGACTGCCTCACAGAAAGACCGCTGGTCAAGAAAATGGTGGGGGTAAATTCAAACATCGGAAAGTCGAGGGGCAGTGAATCAGAGCAAATACCCGAGAAAACATAAGATAAATATCCAAACTAATCTCTGGTAGGTGGGAAGATCAAAATAAATTAGAACTAAATATTAAAATATATATATATATATAAAATATTATACAAATAAAAGATAATAATAAAATAATAATTTTTATGAAGTAAACATCACCTTAGGTTAGTGGTAGTTCAATATAGGTAATGGAAAGGAGAGGAATAAAAAAAGGTTAAACATATGTAATGCTAATAAAAATGACCGGGTATTATCTCAAGTTGAGACCAGGTGGTTGCCTTGTTTGTTGTACTGGTAGGCAAGTTCCCACCTTCTGAGTTCAGAGAAACTGCTGCTATTAGGTTGAACTCTGATATATATTTATATATATCTGCTGCTATCTACATCAAAAGAATCCACAGTACTTGAAGTAGGATTTTAATAGTTTTTCCTTCTACAACGAACTGAACCTGTTTTTTCTTTGAACTGTAAATATTTGGATGTATACATCCCCTTCATGTGTTGTTCAAGATTATTAAGACTAGAAATGTGATTCTTGATTGTAGAAAGTTTAGGCAAACAAAGTTCGAATTCATAATTTAACTGTTCTTCAACCTTGACTTAAAGAAATGTAATCTCATAAATGTGGCCACTGATTTCTAATCTCCTCATTGCTATCGATAGCATTGTTGCTTTCACAAACAGATTCTAGATCTTCAGTTTACATGATGTAATCAGCTAACGAAGGTCAATTTAATTTATTTCACTAACAAACTATAAACTAACACAAACTGAAAAGGGGCATTGTATTCCTCATAGTAAAAAAGCATTTTAAATTTTGCTATAACTCCATAACAATAAGCATTTTTAAAAACAAAAAAACTTTTATACACAACTATAAACACAGAAATATCATCAGGTTGAGATCAAAGCTCTCTGTAGATAAATACAAAATAAATCCTGAAACTGAAATTTTTAATGGTTACAGCATGCTCTTATTTATACAGAGATGATAAAAATTAAAATGATTTATTCTTTGGAAAGGAATGATACGGTACTGTGAGGAACAAGCTTATGCCAGGGGTGGAGCATAAACACTTGATTTCAGCTATGATCGTGTGTAACCTTGGAAGTTACAGTTCTGACTTATTTGATGACTCGGCTGTCACATAGCTTTTAACCCAAAAACTATGGAAAGGTATAAGCTCAATGATAACTAGTCCATTCTGGTAAGATAACTATTTTCTTCAAAATTTTACAAGTCAGAAAACTGCACAGGCAATCAAACTACTTTTCCGAAAAACATTTTACAGATTCGACCAACCATTTGAGAATGACCAAACCTCATGCTCCCACAGTTACTTAGCTACATGAGGTTTTTTAACTTGACTTTCGCCCATGACTTCAAAATTCAACCATTTCCGTGCAAGTTGTTAATACCCTACGCCACGAGCCCAAACTAACTAACGTCCTACATAACTAGTAATGCACACTGAGACTGCTGGTGTTTGACTGGGGAGGGAGTAGCTTCTGGAGGGGGTATTTACAGAATCGATGCTGCATGAGCCGTGGGAAGAGCCCATGAATCGTATCAGATAACTGATCAGTTTCTGCCGAATATTTCACAATACAATTTGACCATGACAACAAAAATAATCCTATCTCTCTGAAAGTTTGGTAGTTGCTAGATATTATTACAAACGTCAAATTAAGTTGTTATAAAATTTTTCGTAACTTTACTAATTTCGCCAGAAAAGAGTCGTTAAGATGTGATTGCCATAACTTTTGAAATATTACTCCTATCAAGCTGAAGCAAATGCCATTCTATTCTCCTATTGCTCATTTATCATCTGATATCAAATGAAGTATGTTACCTAATTTTGAAAGTGGGATAAAATTCGAAAACAAAATTCGACTACTTGAAATATTCAGAATATCGACTTGAAAATAGCTTCAAACAAATTTCCATAATGAAAAACGGTGCTGTAAAAATTTGGAATCTCTAAGTATATTCCCTGATTTATTATGAATTTTAGAATATTATTCCTCCCGAATGCGCATCAAGTTTGAGCTAAACTGTGCAAGCTTTTCTGGCGCCAAAACCTATTTTATTTCATTACAATCAAATGCTTTAATATTTTCGGAATAACACTTTTTCAGAAACCTTTATATTTAAATAAACTTTACTCTGAAAATAATTTCTTTTCACGAATCCCGAATAAGACTGAAATATTTAACTTTTACATGAAGCACATGTCTTGCTATACCAAATTATATTCAAAAACGATCTTTAAAATGCATGAAACTTTCTAAAATTTTAATATGTTGTTTTAACCAAAATTACGCTACTTTCTATCTATCACTTGACTTCTTAATTGTTTTCTAATGACTGAATACTTCGATTTTGGAGTGGAAAATTACGTGACAAAATTCTAAACTGGCAAATCACTTTTAAACATCTTTAAACTCTAAGTAAGATCTTCTAACAACAAACTTAATCATCTTCTGGCTATTTATTTACCTAAACATCTTTTGAACTAAAGAAATATACTCATTTAGCAAAGTTATATGAAAGTCTAATATTAAATGTTCAAATCTGAGGTTAAGTTTCTCAACAGCTGTTTAAAATGAATTTAACTATTGAATTTACTGTTCATACTTGAATTTATGCTTATATTGGACACATTACTTGGGATTATTATTAAAATTAACTGGAAGAATGGCTTTAAAATGGTGGTACCATATACTTCAATTGAACTCGCTATCTTAGAAACTAATTTCGCTATGTGAAATTCTAAGATGTGTTACAGTACCATGAGCGATGAGACAGTAATTTGGGGATAGATGCCTTTATTTATGGAAAATACAAATTTGCATACTTAAATCTTTAAGTTTGGGATTGATTTTGGTCATCCTTTGGAGATTTCAGTAATTTTTAAAGTTTTTCATATTTATTTCGCAATTCAGAAAATGACAAGTTTTGTAAGAAGTTTCGAGAGAGAGGAAGGCTATTTTGTAGAATAAGTGCAAATAGTAAGTTGATTATGGAATGCACTGATTGGGTAGTTGACTAATATACTGAAGAGTGAAAGATATGGATTGTTAATTAAGTAGACATATTTAATTTAATTGTGATGGAGCATATGCTCTGGTGACAAACTTTTGTACATATTGGAATGATTTATGGACTTTAACAACTTCAAAGATTCCCCAAACTATCTTCTTGGTTACATATTATTTTTTGCATCATGAAATATGTTGCAGGCTTAGTAATGCTGGTAATATTGCATTTCCAACATTGTCTTTTCCTTTAAATTTCCAGTCTGTTTTTGTGATCAGTTTAGTGTTGCCAGACTAAGAGGTGAGTCAATCTGCTCAACTAAAAGATGTCAAAATATATAAAGGAATTAGTAATGAAGAAATTTAAAGAATTATAAAAGAATATGAATTTACAAAATTATCAGGAGTTTCATAATATAATCACAGGCATGTTGAAAGTGATCAAACTCAGATGATAATGGTGCCAACAAGTTCTTGTATGTTTATAGTTAAACTGCAGAAAAATGAAGAATATTTCCTACTCTACTATATGTAGAAGTAGCACCAACATAATGATTAGTAGAAGTGTCCTACTTATACCTTTCATAATAGTCTAAAACACATTTTGATGATGGAATGATAGACATAATTGTTTTGTATATGAATCAATAGGGTAAACTGAGATTTGAAAATTGGAATCTTGAACATTCAAGTAAGAATCTTTGCAGTTATAAACCAACATGAATTTATCCACTCATAAGTATTCTACTGGTAAATGGTGCATTGAAAGCTAACCAGAAATATGTAAGTATGTTATGGCATGCTGATCCACTGTTTCAAATAGCATTTTCTCATGATACAATTGCAAGAGTTTGTTTAAAGATTTACTTAAAATCTTCCGATTTTACAATATTGACATACATAAAGCAAGAAAAGCTGCCTCCTAACTGGCTGTTTTTTGTTTTCCCTCAGTAAATAAATAACATTATTTAAAAACATTGTCAGAAAAAAAAATCACACTTGACAGTCAATTCAGTGATAGCTGCCATTTCAGTGTGTACATGCTGTCAAACCAAACCAATTAATGTGTGACAACTACCTATACAAAAAAAATTACAGGAGTATTTAAGAAAACAAGCATGAAATTGACCAAGGCAGCAGAGTTGTTTTGGTGATGGTAATTTTTTCACATCACAGTGATACTATTATTCAAAATTTAACATTGCTTGGGATGCTGAAAAGAAATAAGAGTCACTTACCTGAACTCATACAGCCCAACAAGTCAAAACAGTAGCTGTGGTTTATGCACTTTTATGTTTAAAAAAAGTAGTTAATTAGCCCGGAAAACAGACACAAGCTGTTGTAATCGTGTTTTCAACTGAACAATCTGGAGAAAAAGTTAATGGTATAACCTCTAAACTGGAAATTGGAATATGAATAGAAAAAATAATGATATTGCATTATAATGAAATAAAGGAGCAGTTGATGTCATGGCCAATTTAAAAAAAAATACTAAAAGGTGTCACATTGCTTTATTCTAGAGTTTAGTGAATAGAAGCAAGCAACTCAATTGTTACTACCTCATCCATCAATTCAGATTCTACTGTCGGCAAAGTGACATAAACCCGAAAATTGTAACGGTGTTAAAAAAAAATCTCTGGTTTATATGGAAGGGTAAGATTTGCCAGTAGTAGTGATATCATAATAGTAAGGTGAAGAAAACTTCATTTTTTATTCAAGACAATGGTTACAAGCCAATTCTTTCAATGGCAAAGAAATTTTTATTATTTGGCAATATAATATAGTTTTTCATAAATTAATATACATTTTTCTCATGTTTTAACAGCATATTACAATACATGCATGTTCCACAATACCACGTGTTACTATTACAGACACTGCATGTAGCATTTGGTACAACAGGTTTAAAACAAATATGAATGTAGATTACAATTTCATGTTACATGCAATGATATTAAAAATGTTATCACATAATTTCTGAAGACAAACTATTTACTTGCATTTTAATAGTTTGAGCCCAGATGGCATGGTAAAATAACCAGTACATTATCTCTTAGTACCTGTTTATAATCCAAACTGCTTGAAGTCTACTAAACTGGTGAGGAAAACTCTCTCTGGTGTAGCAGGAGGAGCTGCATTAAAATAAAAGGGAATTTAATTCAGAAGAACTAAAGTGAGTCTTTCTGATAACATTTTTATTCAAATCTACAAATTCCAATTTTAGTTCATAGCACTAAGTTACAGACGAAATTAAAGGATGCTCGATAGTATCCAGGGCATAGCATTTAAATTCAATGTTTTTGTTAAAAAAAAGTTTTATTTGACAAAAGTTATAATTAGAAAAATAGCTTTTGGATGTCATTTGTGCGATATGTATATAGTGATTTTATTTGATACAACACCCCTCAGTTGCCATTTAATTATTTCTCACCTGCTGAATATTTAAGTTATGCTGTTTAAAATACTATCTGTAGAAAACCTTGCACATACCATTGTCATGGAACAATATTATTTCAGATGGAACCATGGGATATCAAAATTAACAATACTGTCATTTATCAAAATGTTTTGCTGTTTAAATCAACTAATCATCACCATCACACACAATCAAAATTACCACCATGGCTGAAATAAATTAATTGAAAACAAGGATGAAAGTGCAATGTAGTTGTGCTTGATGAGGCATGGTGCAACAGTCAGGAACCATATCCAGCCTCTCTCTTAGAAAGAAGGCCATAAGGAGACCAGGAGGAATAATATTACTATGCCTATTTCAAACATAGGAAGCTACAATCATTGTACCATATTTTGAAATAGTTTCTGTATTGTTCACTAGAGAACTGGAAAAGTTCAATGCTAACACTGATTCGTAAAGGAGTGGAGACAAATATCTTTGAAAATTAGAGGTTCATTGGTTTGATGCCAGTGGTAGTTAAGTTGATGAATAATATAATATGGAACTACTTAACAAATATCTATGATAAAAGAAAGAGGTTTGTAAATCGGCAGCATATGTTTGGAAAAGGATATTCATGTGAATCTCAGTGAGTAGGCTACATGCGACATACTTCTGATGGAATGAATATGAGAGCCCAAGTTGATGGTGCAGCACTGAAACTCTGCAAGGTATTCAACAGAGTAAGCCATAATATAGTGAAAAACAAGGCAAAAATAATAATAATAAAAATATGTGGAAATGTAAAATTGATAGTTAAACACTCAAGTCTCTTGGGACTGCTCAGGATACTCTTTCATAGTAATCCTATTACACAACACAACCTAATTTCTGAAAGTTAACAACCAACACAATCATTCATTTGAATATTTTTTTATTATTTAATTTTTAATTGCAATGGAGTGTTTACTACAGTGGCAATTCCTCTACACACCTATTTAACTGTTTCTTCTCATTATTATTATTACACTTCTTTATTTTTAATTTGTTCAAAGTAATTTCCCCACTCATATACTTAAACCCTTTGTGAATTTTGTTTTTAAATTCTTTCAGTGTTTTTGGTAAACTATTAAGCTCTTCCAACTCCTTTACCTGCAACAGAAAATTTTCGCATCCCCATGTGCCTGAAATCGAGTGACAGCTTATGGTAATGATTATCTTTCTAATTCTGCTACCAATATCTCTCCAAGCCTCATCATCAATTTACACCTTATACAATCCCATCATTCTCTTCTTCCACCTCCTGTGTTTGCAATGGATCTCAATAAAGCTAATTAATCATATCAGTTGCTGATTGAATCCTGTGGCAGTTTCTGCAAGCAAATCTAGCTGATCTTTTTAGTAACCGAGACTGTTGATCTCACACTACACAACTATATCCATGAACAGCAATGGTTTAAGTAAATAATCCTATGGCACTGTTCTCATTTAAACCTCTTTTAGTACTTTATTTCTTACCATAAATATATGATCCCAAGCTATTAAGAATTCCTCTATCCAACAGTTTTTTTACCATAATTTTTACCCAAATTGTTTTATAATTTATTTACTGTTGAATCTGTCAAATGCTTCGTAGTTTCACTATCAACTTGACCCCCTATGTACATTTATATTTACACGTAGCCCTCTAACTGAGATTCAAATGAACAACCTCTCCTAAACAAATCACAGATTTACAAAACACTTTCTTTCCTTTCAGACATTTCGTATGTAGTTGCATAGGAAGTTCTCCATCAATTTGCCTACCACTAATGTGAAAGCTAATTTTCCTGCATGGGCTGGATGGGACAGGACAAAATACTGCTTCAAATTGTGTAAATCATTGGCCCATGAAATTATGTGGGACCATCCATCAAAGTATTGCTGAAATAACAAATTGTAAGGCAGGACATGATTAAGACAGACATTATCATAATGGACCTGGCTACCCCCACCTCTGAGATCTGAATGTATATTTAGTTTCTTCTCTAGTTGCTGATCTTGCTTGTTCATTCTTACACAACAATAAATCATCAAGACCCTTACCTTTGCTTTCAAATCTTCCCAAAACTCTAACACTGGTACTAATGACCATCATCTGCAAAAAGAAGTAGTACTCGGAAAATCAGCATGAATAACCCTGCACCAACACTTTCTCTATCTCTACAGCACACTCTATAAACTTCAGTAAGCATTCCTTCCATTACAAAAAACTCCTCTGCTGGCTCAGAACACCTTACAACTTATTTAATTTTGATGGACAAACACATCCAACCCCTTTCCTGAATCCAACTACTTATGCCCTCTACAAATTTCAAATTTAAATTCTTTTATTATTATATTTATTTAAATTCCATAGCTTTTTGAAGTAATGATCCCAGTATTTGCCTAGAGTAATTTGTAAAACCCAAATCTGGATGGTCAGATGGGGATTCGAACCCACATCCTCCCAAATGCAAGGCCAGACTGTTAACCATGCAGCAATCATGCTCAGTAAATTAATTCACCATTTCTCTTGGTAACGGATTCCAATCCCTGACTCCCTTACCTATGAAAGAAAATCTTTCTACACCCTTCTGCCTGAAATTGAGGGCTAGCTGGTGGACATGGTAATTATTTCCCTTACAAGTACTACTCCCATTCTTACACCAATATCTCTCCATGCCTCATCACCAATATATGCCTTGTACACTCCAATGTCTCTCTTCACCCCCCTAATATCTTCCAATGATTCCCATTTCAGCTCCTTTATCATATCAGTTATTGATTGTGTTCTGTGGTAATTTCCAGAGACAAATCTAGCAGCCCTTCTTTGCACTCTCTCCAGCTCCTGTATTTGATATCCAAAATGTCAGTCCCATACTACACCACCATACTCAAATAATGGTCTGACGAATGTTTTGTAACCCAATTCCCTTACTTCTCTGGTACATCTCCTTATAATACTCTCCAACAATTGAAGGATTTTGAAACCTTTTCATACTACCTACCCAGTTGAGTTTGTTATCAAATTTTATGCCAACATACTTACATTTCATATCTTGAACAAGCAATTCTTTCACCACCTAATAATCATAATTAATTTTTTTTTTTTTTTTTTTTTTTTTTTTTTTTTTTTTTTTTTTTTTTTTTACCAGTGTACCTAATAAGCAGAGCCTTCTTTGCATTTATCTTCATCCCATAGACCTACACAGCTAGATATTGTGTCCTGATAACCCTGCAGCTGCTTACAATTTTCTACCATTTTGATCCTATTATATAACATTGTATCATCTGCAAACAGTCTAACTTCTGGCAGTAAACCATCAATACAATCATTCATTAGCATTACAAATAGCAGTGGTCCCAATACATTACCCTATGGCACTTTAATTTTTACTTCTACTTCTTTTGATACAGCATTTCCTACACTGACTTTTTGCTTCCTACCTTTTAAGAATTCTTCTACCCATTAGATCACTTTTTCATTCACTTCAATTATTTTTTCCTTATTTACTATCATTCTATCGCTCATACTGTCAAAAGCCTTTGAGAGATGTAGTGCTTTCTATTTGGCACCAGCTGCCCATTTCATCTGAAATATATTGCATGTAACCTACTAACTGACATTCGCATGAATATCATTGTCTAAAGTCATGTTGTCAATTTTAAAACCATTTAAATTCCTCACACATTTCTGATATGGTGGCATATCACTCTCTCAATTAGTTTACTTACCACTGATGTCAAACTGATTTTCGACCCTATTTGTCTCCCCTCCTTTATGTATCAATACTACTATCACATTTTACCAGTCCTCTGGTAAGCAGTAAGTATACATACACATTTTAAGTAACATTTCAAGATAAACTACAATGTCACATCTTGCTATTTTTAAGACATCCATATTAATATTTTCTACACCACCCACTTATACTTTTTCAACATGTAAGTGACCGACCTGGCTAGCCTGCTAAGGGGTGAGGGGTGGACGCTGGAATGCGAGGTGGAGGGGAGGCAATGCACAGCTGTGGACAGAGCGAGACGCTTTTGTGCAGGGAGACGAGTCTAAGTTGTGGAAGAAGACTGGTTCTGTATGTGTGCATGATGCTAAATAAAAGTGTTGTTCTAATGAGAAGTTGTTGCTCTCTTGCCGCTGTTTCATAGATGTTTCCGAACCCATGCAAATGTTGTATGAACGACTTAAAGTCTTTAGCTGTATTGACGGCAGTCAGCAGGACTGCAGGAGCAAAGGATTGGACGTCTTGTCGACCATTGCAAGGAATCAGGTACCTTGCAGTCTTCAGTGAGTCCTAGAAGAGGATGCAATCATAGCGTTACTGTTGCATCTGGCGACCCTGGCCAAAAAATTTCATCCTTGAAGACGGGTGATCAACAATCTGGAAGACAGTTTATATTGAGGTGAGCCTTAGCACGTGGCTGAGCGAATTAACTTTGGTGATGGTTATCTGTATAATTTTTTCTCTCTCGGCGGAGGGAGTGGCTTGGTTTGCTGACAGTGCACTTGACTGCATAGCTTGTAGATTTTTATTTCATGCCTGGCAGTAATTATGTAGATTTTTCTTTTGTTTTATTTCATAAGGGCTGTAACTGTGTCTTTTCACAGTTTCAAGCATGGAATTTTTTTTATGTATACGGGAGTTCTTGTTCGTTTGATGTTTACGGCTTCCAAGTGAGAGGGGGTGTGTGTTAATATTCAATTTAATTGTTTTTGAAAATGTTTTGGTTGTAATTCCAGGAGTTTTTCTTGTTTTTCCTCCCGCTTATTGTGTTTATAGTTGAAGTGGATCTCTATCATTTCTAATGTCTTGTTTTGTTGCTGTACGTGAAATAATTATAGGTTATTCTTCAAATGAAAATGTTCAGATGTGTTCGATAGTAGCGTTGGGTGCTCTCTATTTTCTCTCTGATCTCTGTCTCCGAGTTCTGTCTGGAGGTTTAGTTTTGTTTATGTCAGCATTTGAGGGTTTTTGTGTTGTATAGAAATGGACGAAGGAGTTTTTAGTGTTATTCAAGGGGAGTGTGGGGATAGGGAAGAGAGAGGAAGTAATCTTAGTGATTCCCAAGAAGCAACTATAAGTTCTACAATTAATGATATTTTGACAATTCTTCAGAGGTTGAATGGGAGATATGATGAGTCTGAACGGAAGTACGATGAGTTTGAACGGAAGTATGGTGAGTCTGAACGGAATTATGAGGAGAGCGGGAGGGAGAAACTAGACTGCAATAATGACATAAAAGAAGTTGTAAAGAGGACTGAGGACGCGTCAGAAAGATTGGTGGAAATGGTTGATAGAAGTGTGAAAGAAATGAGGGAAGAGCGAAAGAGCAAGGAGGGACGCCAGTATGAAGATATGGAAAAATTTAGGGAATTAATGGATAAAAATCACAAAGACAGTAAAGAGAGGTTAATGTCTTGCAAGAAGCAGTCTGAAACAAGATTAGATAACATGTTACACGAGACAAAAAAATCTTTAATTAATTTTAAAAATGATAGTTTGACTGCGAACACAGATGAGCAACAAAATAAAAAACAAGAGGGGTGGTTAGACACTGAAAAATAATTGAAGTTAATACTGTTGGGAAAAAATTAAATGTGGATTACAGAGGGGAAGAGTGTGGGAAAGGGGACTTACTGCTAGATATAAGAAAAAAGAAAGTGACAGAGTTTGATTTATCAGTAAGAACAGTTGTGGAATTAGCAAGCGTTGAAATGCAGACACTGTGGGTTGAAGAGAGAAGGATAGTAATAGATGTGATAAAAAATATACAAAGTGATGTAATTGACAGATCTGTTAATGTTAATCAACTGTTGTGTAAGGGAATGACTTCCAGTATACTGACAGACCGGGAGGCAGTGACTGAGAGATGGAAGAGTATCAGCAGCGACATACCGAACAGTTCTGGTATGCCATTTGGAGGATTCGAACTAAAACTACTTTAAAGAAAAAAGAAAAAACAAGAAATAATTCTTGTGTGTCAGAGTATAGAGGCAGGTGGTAAGATATTTCTGGGGAGACAGAAATTTGGTTTTGATGGTCTGCGCAAATGTAGTCGTAAGTTTCGAAAGTGAAATTTTTGGCGGAAGTTTGTGTGCATCATATAACAATAGATAAATAGATATTATCCATCACGATAATTGCAAGAAAAGATTTGCTTCCTGGAAAGCATCGGATATTAGGTGTGAAAAGCAGTCAAGTGAGCTGTTAAGTAGTGACAAGGTCATTCTGTCCGATGGACTGGGAAATGCAGAAGCCTATACCATAGTTGTTATTCGTTACACTTCGTGCAATGGTCACTGCCTGTGATAGGAAAGTGAAAATGTGCAAGTGAATAGTGGCTTAAAAGCTAGCGAAGCTGCAAGCATAGTTCTTTTTCACAGGTCATGTATAACATGTGATTTAAAAAAATGTGACTACTCTTAAACAACTGGCTGAACTTCTGACGGAAGTAAATCAACAATTGTTTTGATTGACTGGGTTTACAGCAGCCACTGATACATACCTGATTTATGTGTGTTCTTATTAAATTTTCAGTGTATGTGTTGCATTATAATTACTGTTACTGTTTGGCAACCTTGTGTTATATTTTAGTTTTTGTGAAGATTTTATTTTACGGTTGGAAGCTAAGAAATCGTATTGTTTGCAGTAATTGTTATTGGCATAACAGTCGGTACAATGGAAATGGTAATGAATCAGTATTTGGAAATACAATTTTACATTTGGTTTGTAAAGTATTAGCAAATGTTTATTTTTGGACATTATTTGCTGCTATCTTGCATTCCGTGACCAATTAATTTATCGGTAGGAAGTTAAAATGTGCAAGTGGTCAGTGTCTAACAAGCTTATAAAAACGATAAGTGCAGATTATTTTCACTAAGACTACATGGCTGAACATTCTTAACGAAGACTATGACCTATAGCTCTTGGTAGACATTGTTTACGGCAGCCATTGAAACATAGTTGATTTTCTATGTTATCGTATTTATGTTCATATTATTTGTATGTCAATGTATTCTTAATATTATTTATTTATTTTGCTTTGTATTAATCTTAAGTTTATGCACAAATGTAAGTTTGATGGTTTGGAATGTGTGAAGAAGAAAAAGAATGATCTTTTTCTTCTGAAAAAGGACGGGGTGATAGTGTAAGTGACCGACCTGGCTATGTTTGCCTGCTAAGGGGTGAGGGGTGGACGCTGGAATGCGAGGTGGAGGGGAGGCAATGCACAGCTGTGGACAGAGCGAGACGCTTTTGTGCAGGGAGACGAGTCTAAGTTGTGGAAGAAGACTGGTTTTGTATGTGTGCATGATGCTAAATAAAAGTGTTGTTCTAATGAGAAGTTGTTGCTCTCTTGCCGCCGTTTCATAGATGTTTCCGAACCCATGCAAATGTTGTATGAACGACTTAAAGTCTTTAGCTGTATTGACGGCAGTCAGCAGGACTGCAGGAGCAAAGGATTGGACGTCTTGTCGACCATGCAAGGAATCAGGTACCTTGCAGTCTTCAGTGAGTCCTAGAAGAGGATGCAATCATAGCGTTACCGTTGCAAACATTCTTATTTCCTTCACGATATTCTCCGGGTGAATTTAAAATGTTTTACTCTGCTCATTTCTAATTATGTAGATAAGCTTGCTCTCCTATTTACATGCTTCGATACCTGAATCATTGTCCCTTCTTGTTGCACTTAACCAGTTACTTAAAATCTCTACCTTCTTCAAATCCTCAGTAACTTCTTCTCTATCCTTATCTATAATTGCCTCAACACCCTCTCTTCCTCTCAGCTTTCTAACAGCCATAGAAATTTCTAGACACATTTTTCCATGGTCCCCCTGCACCAGCAATATTATTCATAAAACCATCTTTAGCCACCTTCTTTGCTATTATTAATTCCTTGTTTAGTTGTTTTAAGTATTCCTTACTGCCTATCACTTAACTCTGTTATGTTCTCTTAGCACCAACCTCTTTAAGCATCTAACCTTCTTACTGTAATATGTATATTCTGTACTTCTCTTTATTTTATGTTCTGGAATAAATATTTCTTCACCCTTTCTTATCTCCCTGAACTCTTCCAACTTTTATTCCATTGTAATTGTGCCATCCTTCCATTTGACAAAACTTTCCTGGAAATATCTCTTAATTTTCAAAATCTGCGCCTTTTTATAATTGTACCTATTTCCCCCTTTAATTTTGGCCACTGGTTCACTGAATCCTCTAATATCCATCAGAACTGCTTCATGTTCATATATTCCTTTAGTTGCTTGACACGCCACAAGTTTTTCATCAGGCTTTATTAGAAACATATCCAACATGTTACATCCCCTTGTGTTTTGCTCTAGCACTCCTTCCCTTATTAAGATACTTGCAAATCTCTATTATCTTGTGTTATTAATCTTATTATTAATTCAGTAACAATCTCAGCCGTTTCAGAATGATTAAAAAATCATTTTAGTTCCTCACATTGTAACATTTTTGGTGAGTAAAAACAGTTTAAAATGAATTTAATGACTTTTTTCATTTGTAGTAATAGCAGTAAAGTGATGTGTGAGTGGAGACTTTCCCGGCATATCGATGCAACAAAATCCTCTCGGGTGTCCAGCTGGATGGTGTTGAAAAAACATGACGTTTCGACAGCTGACTCTGCTGTCTTCATCAGGTACCTTGTAGCTGTCACAAGCTGATTGTTACTGTCGAGGCAGCAACAGTCAGCTTGTGACAGCTACAAGATACCTGATGAAGACAGCAGAGTCAGCTGTCGAAACATCGTGTTTTTACAACACCATCTGGCTGGACACCCGAGAGGATTTTGTAGCAATAAAGTGCATGAAATATTAATTAAAAGACTGTAATTAAGAATATTGTGTATTCCATGATGTTTTGAGTGAGATTTTGATTGCTTAGATGTGTTAAATTTGGGTAATGTACAGTTAAATGCGTGTAAATATCTATTACTTTCATTTAAAAATGTTTCCTCGTAATTTCAATTTAATTTTTTTATATGGAGAGGATTGATAAAATACCCCTTCAACTGTGGTGAGTGTTGAGTGTATTTTATCAATCCTTTCCATATAAATATTGCCTTGTGGCAGTTCTTTCTTTCCATTGTTACCAATTTTATTTTTGTATGATATATATTGTTGGAGTAGGATGTAGTCTTCTCGGGAGACTAGCCGAGTAAGTAAGAGGTTTCCACACGATATTTCGGCGATCTCAGACTCCGTCGCCATCTTCTGGTGAAGTGCCAGATCCATCAGAAGGCTGGTTCTTATAGCCTCCGAATGCACGCGTGGTGGCGTGCGCGCAGCTGGTTGGCTGACTCGGTCGGCGCCTAGGCGGTGGAGTGGGGGTTGGCGCCGGTAGGAGGCAAGCGTGGGCGCAGTTGGTCCGCGGCCGCCGTGCTGTGCACTTCGGCGCGCTGACGACGTATTGCATTAATGACAGGTGCCCACGCTTCGCTCAGTTGGTATCCACAGTCCCGGTCGACGAGATTGCGCGTGGTGCGAATTTCAACTGCTTCTGTGAGAATACTGTCCCAGAAGTTCCTTGTACGCGCCAATATCCTGGTATTCTCAAAGTCGAAGCAATGGCGTTGTTCCAGGCTATGTTCCGCCACCGCCGATTTTTCACTCTGCCCCAGACGCACGTGTCGGGCGTGTTCCAGACATCGCTGGTTAATGCATCGTACCGTCTGGCCAATGTATCTCTTACCGCATTCACATGGAATGCTGTAAACTCCCGGTGTTCGGAGTGCCAGGTCGTCCTTGGGGGAGCGCAAGATGTTCTTCAGCTTTGGTGGTGGCAGGAAGATGGTCTTAATCCCGTTTCTGGCCAGAACTCTGCCAATTCTCGACGTTGTAGGACCGAAGTATGGCAAGAAGGCAATGCGTTCCTGTGGCTCGTTCTCGGTGTTATTGAGCCTGCGTCTCGGTTCTCGGAATGCCAGTCTGATCTGATGCTCCGAGTACCCGTTGCGCCTGAATGTCTGCCGTAGGTGGTTGACTTCGCCCGGTAGGCTGTCGACATCGCGACTGGAGAAACTGCGCAAGAAGAAGTCCAGACTTCTTAGTGCGCTCGCTTTTCACCAGCGATGCCGGGACCAGGACATCGTACCTAGGTTTGCCGAGATTCGGCATGCGATTGATTCTTCGTCCGCGAAGAAGATTTTGCGGCGGGCCAGTCTGGCGCTTGTGAGGGAGAGGATTCGGTACACCAGACGCGAATTAGACTCCGTCTCTCAAGCACTGCTAGCTGCCCATTTGTTCCTGTCTAACCGCCTACACCGTGACGCCTGGGAGTGGGTAGATAGCTGCACGGCTGCAGAAAGCCTCAGAGTTCAACGCCGCGCAACAGCACGACAATGCGGCAAGTTCTCCCGACTTGCCCGCAGCTCAAACGGCTCGTCGGAACCAGACAGTAAAACAGTCATTAATCTAAGCGGCGAGGAAATTGACGCTGACACCATTTCGGTACTATCTAAAGGGCTTAACTTCGTTCCAGTACCGAGGTCCATACCGTATAAGGAAATTATCACTGGAGTTGAGCAGGCCGTCCGTGGTTTACCTACAGAGGCGGCAGAAGAAACGAGGCGTGAAACCTGCCGTATTTTATGCAAAGCAAAGCCGCCGCGGTCCAACATCTCAGCCGCAGAAAGAAGAGCACTTCAAGCACTACGGAACAACAAAGACATTATTGTCTTGCCGGCTGACAAGGGAAACGCCTCTGTAGTCCTGACTATGGTGGAATATCGACGAAAGGCGGAAGATCTCCTCATGGACGAATCCTACCGCAAACTCCCACGAGACCCAACCAATGCTGTGGCAAGGAAGACGACAGTCCTACTAAAGAATTCTGGTCTGCCTGAGGACACATTAAAACTGCTACAGCCCCGTGCAGCGGTTCCACCCAGGCTCTACGGACTTCCTAAGGTGCATAAAGAAGGCAACCCATTGCGGCCAATAGTGAGTGCCATCGGATCAGCCACCTACCATCTGGCCCGGTACTTAACTGGGCTGCTGACCCCACTTGTGGGAAGGTGTCCTCACCACGTGACAAATTCTGCAAGGTTTATTGACATCATCAAGGATCTCCGCCTTGGTCAGCATGACTTACTGGTGAGCTTCGATGTGGTGTCTCTGTTCACCAGGGTCCCCCTGAATGAGACGCTGGCTCTATTAGAACAACATTTTGAGCCTGGATTGATTGAATTGTTCCGGCACACCCTCCAATCAACGTACTTCTTATACAACGGGGAGTACTACGAACAGGTTGATGGAGTAGCCATGGGCAGCCCCTTGTCACCGGCGATTGCAAACTTCTACATGGAGCACTTCGAAGATAAAGCGCTAGCTAGCGCTCACATGAAGCCAAGCGCGTTTTACCGCTATGTGGACGACACTTTTGTCGTTTGGCCCCACGGCAGGGACAGCCTGGAAGGTTTTCTCCAGCATCTGAATAGTATCAACAAAAACATCAAGTTCACGATGGAGGTGGAAGAGAATGGCCGGCTTCCTTTCCTAGACATTCTGATTGAAAGGAAACCAGATGGGACACTCAGACACTCTGTGTACAGGAAGCCTACGCACACAGACCTGTACCTGAACGCGCGAAGTCACCACCACCCGGCACAGTGCAATACGGTGCTCACCACGCTGGTACATAGGGCGCGAGCGATTTGCGATGTCGACAGCCTACCGGGCGAAGTCAACCACCTACGGCAGACATTCAGGCGCAACGGGTACTCGGAGCATCAGATCAGACTGGCATTCCGAGAACCGAGACGCAGGCTCAATAACACCGAGAACGAGCCACAGGAACGCATTGCCTTCTTGCCATACTTCGGTCCTACAACGTCGAGAATTGGCAGAGTTCTGGCCAGAAACGGGATTAAGACCATCTTCCTGCCACCACCGAAGCTGAAGAACATCTTGCGCTCCCCCAAGGACGACCTGGCACTCCGAACAGAGTTTACAGCATTCCATGTGAATGCGGTAAGAGATACATTGGCCAGACGGTACGATGCATTAACCAGCGATGTCTGGAACACGCCCGACACGTGCGTCTGGGGCAGAGTGAAAAATCGGCGGTGGCGGAACATAGCCTGGAACAACGCCATTGCTTCGACTTTGAGAATACCAGGATATTGGCGCGTACAAGGAACTTCTGGGACAGTATTCTCACAGAAGCAGTTGAAATTCGCACCACGCGCAATCTCGTCAACCGGGACTGTGGATACCAACTGAGCGAAGCGTGGGCACCTGTCATTAATGCAATACGTCGTCAGCGCGCCGAAGTGCACAGCACGGCAGCCGCGGACCAACTGCGCCCACGCTTGCCTCCTACCGGCGCCAACCCCCACTCCACCGCCTAGGCGCCGACCGAGTCAGCCAACCAGCTGCGCGCACGCCACCACGCGCGCATTCGGAGGCTATAAGAACCAGCCTTCTGATGGATCCGGCACTTCACCAGAAGATGGCGACGGAGTCTGAGATCGCCGAAATATCATGTGGAAACCTCTTACTTACTCGGCTAGTCTCCCGAGAAGACTACGTCCATTCTCAACGCCGAGAAAGACTTCGTTCCTATATAATTGTTGGAGTAATTTTCAGCACTCCAGTAAGTATGGTTGACATGTTTACTGGAACAATGCTAAGACAAACTTTGCATCAGTTGTTAATGGTAGTGTGCTTTAGATTATTGGAGAGAAAGTTTATATGTTTTTTCTGAAGTGTTTCGACAAAATAAAAATTTAACTGAAAGGTTTAATGATGGTGTCGTTATTTGAAAAACTGCCTGTCATTGAGATGCTTACGAGGTTAAATAAGATACTTTAGTGGAATGTTGATTCTTAGCTGTCCGGGTGGCGCTGCATTGTATTTCTTATAGCCAATGTTTCGTCCCTCATTCTGTGGTCTTCTTCCAGGGCAGCTGCAGTTCTGCTCTGGAAGAAGATCACAGAATGAGGGTCGAAACATTGGCTACAAAAAATACGACACTGCACTACCCGGACAGCCAAGAATCAACTGACTCTGGCCGCGGAAGCATACGATTACATACTTTAGTGGAAGTTTAAACCACTTGGCAACTGGGCAAATCAGGGAATCTTCATGAACCAATAGGGAAGCACTAAATTCCGAGTGGTTTCATCAATATTCCTACAGGCTACAAAAATTTATTTAAGGAAATGGAAGATACTTACACTTTTTAATTATGCTCATTATTATCTTGAGCATAATTCCAAGAACAACATTTTTTTCACTTTAATCTCTTCTGTTTATAAAATAAATTTTGCATACTTACTCATCTCAAACCAATCCTCAATGTTACCGGCATCATATCTTGCGGAATGCACAGCCTTACGTACGGCAAACAGAGCTGAAATGCTCATGCACAAAGGAGGTTCACCAGTTGCTAAAAAATGAGAAAATTTTTAAGATCAACTTTTATGTATAATGCTAGGTATTTGACAGTTTATAATTAAATTACCTTTAGAACGAAGAACCCCAACTGGATTTGGTGCATTTTTCCTTAGTTGTATTCTGAAGTCTATTGGAATGTCTTTAGCTCCAGGAGGTTTGTAATTCTTAAACAGAATAAAACAAAAGTTATATTAATATCTAAACACGTTGATAGTTCTGCTGTTGATAAATCTATTGGAATGTTGAGATGCAAGAAAATCTAGAAGGAAAATCAAGTAAAACAAAAATAAACTACAACAGGAAAAGTAATTACATCATCTACCATTGCTAAGAGCAGGAGCACAATAAAAAATAAGATGAACACAAATACAAAATAATTTGTGAGATTCCTTGATTATATGATAAAGCAAATGGGACACTCAGTAAGTATTAACCAAATGCAAAAGTCTAGCTTATGAATAGTGATGGACCGAGCAAAATTGGTGGCGATAGTCCATGAAATAAAAAAACAATAATTCATTTGCTGCTATCTACTAACAGGTGGTTGCTGATTCCCATGTTTTAAGAGAGTTGGTGGTCTCAGTGAAGAATTTGATTTCTCTTGATGTATACCAGTTGCTGGATTAAGTGGTGCTGTTGAAATAATTTGGTCCTTATTGTGCGTGAGCTGTTTGACTGAGATGGTATTTGTTGAAGTGAAAGGATTGATTCAGATTTGTGGACTTTATATTAAGAGGAGTATGTAGGCAATCTTTTTATAGAAAGGTTTTATCTGAAATGGAGATGTTATTTTCAAACATGGGGGCAGAAAAGCACTGAGGAAATTGAGAAAGCCAAGCAGGTAGTTTTACGGCGTGCATAGATCATATAAAAATCATCTACCATATGAACAACATACACTGTTTAGCAATGTTTTTCTAGTCCACTTAGGGAATGATTGGCTTATGAGGAAGTCATACAGGTGGCCCTGCTTATGCCATATAGATGATTGTAGATCTGGGATTTGAAGAGAAACAAAGTTTTGGTCAGTATAAAGTGTACCAAAGATTTAAAGAATGCTGGGAAGGCTATGATAGAGAGTCTGCATTGGGGGAACAGATCCAGGTGAGGTACTATGAGGGAAGCAAATATTTCTTAATGTCAGAACTGAGGACAGGAAAGCATGCAAAGTTAGTCAATGATAGGAGGCTGCGACTGTGATAAAAATGAAACACAGTTTATGAACTTACAATAACTAAGTACCAGAAATATAGCAAGGTGGTATAAAGACCAATCCAATACACTGATGGCTGGTGTTAGCTCATCCTAAGCAATTGCGGCAGCGTGTGTGTTTGTCTGTGTATGTGTGTGTGTGTGTGTGGAGTCAGAGGAGTTGGAGATCATAGCACTCAAAAACTGCTGTAAAAATTATGATACTAACAGGTTTTTAAGTAATTGACTGCTTATGAGTTGTGGTAACTGGTTGGTAAGAAAATAACTGGTTGTTAGATGCTGGTAACAAGTTTATACACTTTCCACGTAATAAGTATTAACTAACTCGGGATTGTATTTGTAGATTACAGGAAATATTGGTTATATTAATGGGTCATAACTAACTTCTTGTCAATATATAATATTATCAATTATATAGTAATATTGACATTACTAATAAGTGTATGTACTGTTCCACATCCCCGAGATTATTCTCACATGGGATCAAAGAGAACATATCTATCTATCTATCTAGTAAAACTGTCTGGAACATCTCCCTCACTATATCCCTAGTCTTTAACAGAAGAAACATGAAAAAGAATAGGCAACTATACCACCAGCCATGGAAGTTGCCACTGGTTGGATATACTGACAATGGAAGATGGATGACGGACACTGATTCATAATCAGCTGGGCTTGAAAGCACCCATCTGGTAAAGCCAAAAGCCATTTAAATAAATAAAAATACTTGCCCTCCTCATTTCCATGATTTTGTGGTGGGTAGCCAGACACCACTTACCATTAAGGGACTGCAATAGCATAAGGATAGTGCCTAAGTACCTATAAGTAGTCCACATGTTCTTGCAAATATTATATTCCTATACCTGTATAAAGCAACTGTTGGCCTTGATTTTTCCCATAATAATCCTAGTGAGTACTCGTATGAGAACATAATTGGTTCTTAAACAAAACTCTTCTTTATATTTCCTCTAAGCCAATCTGTAACCTCATAACAGTTTGAACCAACAGGCACCTGCTAAGCTTCACTACACATTTCTAATAATCCTGTACTTACACATCTGTAGATTAAGATTTCAGAATTATTTTCACTATGTAGCTGTATCCTGACAAGGCAGAAATTTCTTTCTTCCATGTATACTAATGTAATTTTGATAGTTGGCCTGTGAAAGGATATCTGTTGTGGTCTATCTTAACTGTGGGAAGAAAAGATGTTGTTTGATCTAAGCCAGAAGAATTAAAACTTTCATTCCTTTATTCTTTTTTTTTTTTTTTTTGAAGTATACAGTTAAACTTACCCATGTTCTGTTTGTCAGTGCTTTTCCATTTTCTTTATCATAAGCCATATATTCCTTGAGCCAGTACCCAAGACCCATGACAAAGGCTCCTTCTACTTGCCCTATGTCCACCTCAGGACTCAAGCTTTCTCCAGCATCCTCCAACAGATCAACACGCAGCACCTGAAATGAGAACAGAAATAATCAAAGTGAGAACAAAGACTAACCAACATACACTACCAATAATAAGAAAAGTAAAATATTTTACATTTTCTTTTATTCGTGAAAGTTTAGGGATTGATTTGAAGCCGATTTAACAGTGTAACAAAACATAACAACAAAACACAGTCCAATGGTGAGATACCCAAGAATGTTCTTTTTTCATATATTTACTTTAAATTCAATTTCATCATTTTTAAAAGACTTCGGTGAAAGTCAGTGAAATATGCTACACAAGAAAGGAAAATTGTCAGTTGAGGAGCATCATCATTAAGGAGTGCCCTCATATAATTATGGCAGTGCAATTACTGATCATGTATGTGAAATGTACAGTATGCTGCATTTTAGTAAAGGGAGAAAGTAAAAAGTATGATGGCAAAAACATAACACATAAACAAATATAATAATAATAAAGGCCATATGAAGGATGGAGGGAACATGGAACAAGCTACAACATTAGAGAGAGAGAGAGAAGAGGGTGGTTAGGGCATAGGACATTCAGATCGCTGAGTTCTGAGAAACTGTCACACCCAAATTGGACTTTTAGAACTATGAATCGATGGCAGATATTCATTTCATTGGCAGATCTTTCATTACATTCTATTTTTGTGTGGTTATTCATCTTTGTCTACAAGATCCATTTTAGGAGAAAGGACAGGTTTACATACTGGCTGGTTTATAATTCTATTAATCTCATATGTGGCATGTGGGGAATGTGTCTGCAATGATAGAGATGCCACAGGTGGTGGAGGAATACATTTTGCAATTTTCTTTTCCAAGTAATTTAGTCAATAATAAGGAGAGAAAGAAGGAAAAAAGACATATCAGTTAGGTCTTCTACTGGTGATTACAGAGAAATGTACTGTTGCAAATGTTTTCAAATTTAAATGATAAATTGCAAAACTGCATGCTTTGTTAATTACTACATACCTGCTGCTGTCCAGTCAATATATCAACTTCTACTTCAGTTATAGTCACGCCATAAATGTAGTAGTGTTTTATGGCATCATTAATACCAGCATACCTGTAAAATGAAAGAGTTAACATTCTCATGTGCTTTCGAATTTATGCCCAGGTAAAAATGTTCATAGACACTTAATTATTTTTATGCATACTTTAAATTATTTCATTGATCCCAGACTTGACTACCCTGCACACTAAGAAAAATGTGCCAGTTCCTTCTGTCTCAATTGAAGTGGTAGCTCAAGATATAGTTGTCTCTTCCCTGCCATAAGATTCTCCTAATTCTTTTTTGGTTATTCTCCCTAGCCTCATTGCCAACCCCTACCTAAATATTTACTCGTTACCACCACCTGGAAGATTTGGAAACAGCATGTGGAAGGGAAGAGAGGATCACAATGATAAATTAATAATTGATTTTAGGCTGTAGGGAAGTTTGTTTTCGTACACAAGAGAGTGAGGAACTGGGACAAATTACTTATGGAAGTTATTAACAATATACCCAAACTGTGAAGATAAGAATATTTACAGATTGCAAATAGATAGGAATTGTTGCTGGGGCATGAGCTCAATCACAATGAATAATAATGATATAATCTGAGGTAGGGCAATCACTGTATAAATAACCACATGGGTATCAAGTTCCTCAAGAGGAAAACATAATAACTTGTAGCACTTTCATAGGATTTATTGTATTGATAAATAAGCAATTGGAAAGTAATTTAGATCAAATGGGATGTCAAGGAGTATGGGGCATATGACTGAACAATATAGAGATCTCAGAGTTTACTAGTTATTCAAAGTTAAAATGTATTTCTAGATAATGTTCATATCGTTATAATAGAGAAAGTATATAATTTTGATCTTGCAGTGTCTTCCTGTAAAGGAAAAATTGGTACTGTAGACAAGAAGGGGGACAAAAGAAAAGATCCTCAGTCTGGCCAGAGAAATAATTGAACATGGGAAGAACAAGGAATAAAAGTGAATGGATGTTTTAGGCCTCAAGGAAGGAAGTTATCTTGTTTGGTATTAAAAGGAGAGAAGGAAAAAGTTGAAGCTAGAAATGTTGATTATTTTTTAATATTAATTACTAAGATAGATGGAAGGAAGACCAGGGTTGACTAGTAATAGAAGAATGGTTGTGTCAGCAATTCAAAAGGTGGCAACCTTGAGAATAGAAACGGGTCGGGCACTATGAGGGAGGATGCATAGAACTGGGTATTTCAGCAAAATCATTGCTGATTTGAAAGAGAATGACAATGTGAGTCAGTTAGATCACTTGGAGGAATTTGTTTGGAAGCCATAAATATATAACAGATAGAAATAAAATTTTTGGTCATTGACATAATTTCAGATTTTCAGGTGCTCATTAACTAAAACTGAACTATGCCCTCTGTTATTTCAAGTACATTCAATGAGTGAGTGCTTTTTCTGGTGCAAATATTCTGTAATTATTACAAAGCAAAGCTGCAGTTTTTGAAGATTACAGACCAATATACAGGGTGTGGCAAAATGTTCTGACAGTTTTTGCTGCCATACTGTCGAGTGAGTAGATGGTGCGGGATGGTGGGGATAGGCGCGTTCTAGTGCCCACACAGAGACATTTGTAGTAGTCATGGAGCAGTGATCTGGTGAGCACCATGAGTTTGTTGTCAAGGCATTTTTTTTAAAAGCGGCAATTCCTGCGTTGCTGCTCAGTGACAGTTCCGTAGTCATTTTAATGTGGGTCCAAGAGGAAGAGTCCCAACTCGTAACACAATTATACTATGCGTGAGTACCTATAGAGCTACCGGTTTAGTGTTAAAAAAGACAGGCCATCCAAGGTCAGCCCAGATGCCAGAGAATATCAATTGAGTAAGAGAAGCTGTGGAAGCCAGTTCTCTGCACTTCCACCTGTACAAAATTGCTATTGTCTAGCAGTTAAAACCTAATGACTATGCAAAGTATTTGCAGAAGAAATAATTGCTATGTTGACTAATGGAAATTTTTTAATGATGAGTGATGAGGTACATTTCCATCTGGATGGTTATGTAAACAAACAGAACTTTCATTATTGGTCAGCTACAAATCCAAAATAACTGCAGGAAGGTACTCTGCAGAGTCCTAAGGTTAAATGGATGAAATTGGTTGCTCTGGTGTTATTTTCACTAATTTACACGAACACCCTCATGTAATAAGCTATAAAATATTTTATATCACTTTTATTTTTCATGTTGTTTTTACTTTAAAACCAACAGATCTTTTTGCCGTACCCTGCAATAGCAAAGACATTGTATTGGCGGTGTTTCAGAGGGTAATTTTTGAAATGGAAAAGAGAGGTAACCTGAGTGATTAGTGAAATTTTAATATTTTTATTTCAGTAAATACTTTGATGTATCCTCAATTAAAACAATTCACTCAGACTTGTAATTTCTCATAGTATAGGGTAAACTGTACTTGTGAACTATCATTACTAACAACCTTTCTGCTCCAACTAATCATGTGAGTAACATTAATTTATACAATAATAACCACCCTTATAATGTAAAAAACTAGCACCCAAAAATTGATACTGGGTCAAATTTTATAGCTTCTCTCTTAGTAAACAAAATATTTATAGATTCTATTGAAGTGTTTCCTCTATCATAAATTAAGAGTATTGATCAAAAGTAACTATATTTTAAAGAAACATGTCTCAGTGATCATTTTATTAAATTTAAATTACACAGGGGAAGGAATAATTGCTTGCCACAGACTACAGCAGGAAGGTGCTGATTCACAAAACAGAAAAGTGTTAAGAATAATACAAATCCTTCCTGATAGAACAAATTCATGTAGTTGCTAGCCAGTGAGCTATTGTTAACACAAGAAAATTAAGTTTTATTTTTCTCAATACCACATTTTTTGTGAAACTAAGAAATCCTGTTATTACCTGTATCAGCAGTGTGTAAAAATTGACGTCACTGTTCTTATTTAAATTTGTTAAGCAACTCCTTCCCAGTCATGTTAATATATAATCACATCCTTAATAAAATACTAATGTACTTACTATAAGCTACTTAGATGATGATGCCACAGTGATTATAATTTTTACTTGATAAGAATAAATTAATTTATTGCTCTTAGTTATAACAGTAATTTTTTTTTTTTATGTCAAGTTTTGAAGAAGAAAACATTACTTGCCTCAGTGATTGCTAGAGTGACCTTTAAAAATTCACATACATTAGTCTACTTTACAAACTATATTTACTTAATTTGTGACAGAGAACATGCACCGGTGGCAATTTCCCTACACAACTGCTGTTTCGTTTCACAATTTTCTTATTTTTTTTTTTTTTTTTTTTCTCTACCCAACTACACCTCTTATTTATTAACTTTATTTTTAAATTATTCCAGTATTTCTGGTAAACTGTTCGACATTTTCCTTGGTTATTGGTTCCAATCCCCGATTCCATTACTTCCAAAAGAAAATTTTTCCACTCTTATATCTGAAATCAAGTACTAACTTGAATTTGCGGTCATCCCTTCCGTATGGTAGTCTTAATTCTTCTACCAATTTTCAGCAAAGTTGCAGTATATTTGTGTAAATATATCTTTCTCAGTATTAAATAGAATTTTGCATGGTGAAACAAATGTTCCAGTTCAGCATATCTGGAATTGTTTCTGACAGTTTTTGAGCGAAATTAGTAATTTAATAAGAACTTGGAAGTGGTGCATAATAATTTAAACAGTGTCATTGTAGCATTGTAGCTCTATGGAGGCAAGTAGTTCCCACAGTGCAGTAACATTAAGAAACAGGCATGAACAGTGAAACGAAAGAGAAGGGAGTTGATCGGCAGATTTGAATTATGTAGTTCAGTGTGAAAGAGTAAAATATTGAATTATTTTGTAAATAAACATTGGATAAGAGAATAGTAGGCTTCAGAAAATAAAATGATTTTTTCTACATCATAATTGAAGTTTCCATCACTTGGAGGAGGAGTGCATGAGGGAGTTCTTCGGAGGCCACTGCACCAATTGCATGGCAAGCAAAAACTATTTATTTTACAATGGGAGGTAGACCATGCCTAATTGTCACAAGAACAACTCCATGCTAGCTTAATTTCCAAAAAGGGTAGGTTTATATATATGCAGAAAAGATTCAGAAAGTATTTCCACAATGCAGAGAAGAATATTTGTTAATTACAAGCAATTAAAGTTACATTTCTAGTGTAATTTTGACTGAGTAAGAGAACTTACAAATTTTTATAAGTGGTGTGAATATATCTGGATGTGTGACATATTATATATAAACTGGTTAGACTGAATCTATGTGTTTTTTTTTTTTTTTTTTTTTTTTTTTTTTAAGAACTTGCAATCTTTTAGAGAGGAAGTCACAATATTATTTGGTTTTACAATCAAATTAAATGGTTGTGGCTGGGGAAATATGTGTGGTACTTTAAAGAATTAGTCTTCTGTCCAAAAGTGTGCTTGTTAGGGTATTCAAACCTACACATTTCTGTCACAGCGTCATCACCCTATAAATTCCAAGCACTCTTTTCACCTGTCTCCTGTCTCCCAGTGATGCCAATTAAGTAACCTGTTTCTGAAAACATTCTATGGCAATTTCAAAAAAAAACTTAGCTGTTGTTCTCTGCACCTCCACAAACTACTGTAATTGGTATCCAAAAAATCCAAGGCATTCGCAGTCACAAATATTTGACAGGCAATACAATGAAAACTACCATAACAAAGACATACATCATGAAAGTTGAGCAGAGGTCAACATTCTCTTTTTGTGCTTGAAGTATAAGTTCAGGCCATGTTGGATTTTTCAGCTTTTCTTTGATTGGAGCTAACCGTTTCAGTAATTCTTCACAAGCACGCAAGGTTGCCTGCAAATATATAAGCATTATGTTGATACTGTATAAATGGTACAACACACAAAAAAAATACTTTTTTAAGAACTTGCTTACATATGCACATGATTCACTTCCTATGCTGCCTCCTGTGGTCATATTATTGGGAGCAGTAAGGACATTGCTTGGTTTTATACTTACTAATTCCATAGGAATTCCAAGTGCATGTGCACAAACTTGAGCAACCTGGAAGATAGGCGTCAACACATTAAACATTAATACATATATTTATGCACTATAGTACTTTTTAAGATATCATTTTATTTTTATATCAGAAGTAATCTTACAGAAATGTTAAGATAGGAATCATGCAGTGGCGGATCCAGGATTTTGGTTTGGGGGGGGCTAGGATTTGATTGGGGGGGGGGGTACTTGACTGCTGCCCTTATGAAAACAGAAGCCCCAAAAAAAGGTCACCAAAATCCCATGTTGTTGGGGGTGACCTTGGTGGTCTGGGGGGGGGGACCTTCAACCTCCTAGCCCCCCCCCTGGATCCGCCACTGGAACCATGTAGCAATAATTTTACAAAAGTTGCAGTAATTACCTTCGTATTGATACCTTGCCCCATTTCAATTCCTCCGTGTGATACAGAAACTGTTCCATCAGCTGCATAAATAGACACTATGGCATGATAATTACCGAAGTACAGGAAACCATATCTCATTGGGACAAGTGAGATACCTCTCTTCCTCCACCGATTAGCCTGTCATACATTTATCGTCAAACCATTTTGAAAAATTATTACAATCATACTGTATTTTTATTACTTGCTAACCTTATTGTGACTAACCTTGTTAAATGCCTTTACCACTTGTTCTCTGTGGATGTAATCAGATTCTTTTTTCCAGTACTTCATCATTTTTTCAATTGTATTGTCTTCTTTTGAAAGATTGTTACGTCTAATTTCATTTGGGTCTTTCTTAAGAATTGCAGCAATGTGTTCCATTATGTTTTCAGCAAAAGCAATTCCTTCAGTGCTGGCTGAAATTTTAGAATGATCCAATGTAATATCACTTTCCATCCTCACATACGCCTAAGTACATGTGTATAAGTTAGTTAAGAATTTAGAGTGTAAATTCTTTGCTTACCAAAGGTGAAAACAGAAGGACTGCAACAACAAAGCACAATATTTTGTTTGTTCCCCTAATCGTGTGAAATAGTGAGTAATAGATATGACAAGTTCAACAGTGTTTCAGTTGTCATATGAATGTACATAGTTCAGATTTGATGGTGCTGACCCATCAGATTCTTACTAAACAAAACTCTACATTATTATTCACCTAATACAAATAACTGAAACATTCAAATTCACAGTCAAGTATTTTTGTAAACGTGCACCATTCTATCACAACCTTTGGTAAATTGTTATTTCCCTTTTAACTATTTTTGAGTATTTGCATAAATTATAATTCTTTTTACATTCTTAGTTATTTACTGTTTATAAATGAATTCAATAAGTTAGTGCTAATGTCTCTAAAACAAAATTTTGCAAAATCAATCATACTGAACTGTGACAACAAAAAGAAAAGTAAAAAGTGTTAGGTGATATCAAATAAAAAATGTTAAGTAAACTAAATCCATAACTTACCAAAGAAGGAGACATGAGAGCTTGACAATTACACAGTGTTTTCAGTATTCCCTTAATCATCTGGCATGCATGTGTAACATGAGGCAAAGCCAGTACCAGGTCAAGTGGGCAGGGGCATACCAGGGCACTTTCCCTGGGTGGCAAACTCAGGGGCTTGCAAAATCATGTTTGACGGGCAGCAAATTTATGTCACAGTGTAGCAATCCTTTTTGTTTTTAGCTCCACTACTGCCCCGGGCAGTGAGCAACAATCGTGTGGAAAAATAATGTTTGTAGGGGTCGAAATCTCACAGTTTTTGATCCACTACTGGTTGACTCAATTAATTAGAAACAAGGCTAATGAGTGTATACACATATGTGAAAATTTATTTTATTTTAGAATTTGTATCTGTTGGCTTTGCCATTTGCTTCATGTTGCTCTCTTATGATTAAGAGGATACCTGAAATATTGTATAATTGTGTTTATTTTGTTTTTATTTATATCATTGCAGCCCTCCTGCCTTAAACTTTGGTTAGTGATGGATTTACTTGGTCTACCCTTTTTTATTTGTTTACATACTGAACTGTGAAACCCTACAACATATTCTAAATTTAAAGGCATTAACAAATTGCATTAATGTGGTCTTTATGCTTTGGTAACAAAGTTCCCAGTTGCAACACATTCTGCTTCAGATTGGACTGAAATTTGAAATGGAAACTTTTTGTTTTCAAAGTAGGTGCCATAACAATATGCTACATGACTACTTACTTAAATACAATGTTTAGTTTGTAAGGGACAAAACTGATACCGGGGTTATAATATCAGCTTATTACCTTAGCTCCAACCGTGTAATATGTAGCCACTGGATTATCAATTGCATGAACTTATCTCAGCCGCCACTTTTCTTGATTTAAACCCCAAGCAAGGAAAGGTTAGGTTAACATGCTATTGTTTCAAAGTTAAAGTTCACTATATTCTTGAAAATAATTACAAGTCCAGAACATTCGATGGCTATCAGAAAATTCTTATGATTGCAAGTAATGAAAGGTGATCAGACCAGACCAAGCCCCTTAGTGAAATTCAAAAGTCACATGTTAGTTATGAAAGTTATACAGCACCACCAAATATCTGAGATGTCTGCCTCAGCACATGGGTCTACTCACACCCACTTCCTGCCTGGAGCATGATGCGTTACACTGACAAACCAACCTCTCACAATGAGCGACACTCGGCAACTGACCAAAAGACGAAGACGGAAGCACAGCCACCAACAAAATATATATATATATATATATTCACCTAGTTTTAGTATATCCCTAAGTGGGTTCAAAGTTCAACTACAGCAAATAGTTCTTCAATCTTAGCTCCTACAGCTTCTAATGTTCTGAAACTTTAACAGTAGACAGATTTACAGGTAATAAACAATTTATATCCTTATAAAAATTTCTGTAGCTAATACGGATTTACTGTAAACAGTCATTTTGTGGTATGACACAATTTGTTACTAACTTTGGCCATTTTGCAGTTAGAGGGTTCAAACAAAGTTTCTTTGGCTTCTAATAAGATTAGCTTTCTTTTGATACCAAATATGGCTTGGTTGTTCATCTGTAGCCAAAATGATGAAATCTGCCATCCGACGCGTTATACAAATTCCTTGAGTGCACTAATATTATTATAATGGCTTTAAGACTTATTTTAACGGATTCTATAGGTTCTCAAATACCTAGGAAGCTTTTAATCTCACTTCTAGCTTCTTTCTCTGTTTCATAATTAATTTTTGAAAATAGCTTACTTCCTTTTTCCATAGTAACATCGTGGCCATTTCCAAATATCACTATTTTACTTACAATGCCGCATGTTTTTCAAAAATGTTTACCAGATATGATTTAAAAATTCACTGTTGTATATCCTGAATGTTATTTCTTCCACTGAATTTACATGACTGCTGCAATAATTAAAATCTCCATTAGCACATGGGTGGTTTAACTTATTTTATTTGAAAACAATCTTTAAATCATATAAAACTTTCTCAAATTTAAGTATGTGGTGCTGGAGTCCATAAAGTTAGTCTCACGCTATCAGCTGACTTTTAATATTGCTTCCAACATATGGTTTCATGGATTAAATAGTGCTTATTTACGTGATAAATTACTATACCGGCTTTTGATGCTTTAAATGACTTTAAACTCTTTATTATGGTTTCTTTATAACAAGATTTATTAACTTTAGGATGTTTATTACTATGAAAAACTCTCAGAGTGAAGAAAAGTGTTGTGTTATAGTGAAATTACATTGTAACAAAATATTGCATTTACTGTGATGGATTATACTCTGCTACAGCTGTTTAGGTAGGTTTAGAATATGATTTTTACTATTTAAAACTTGATTTATTCTCTGTTTATTGACTGTTTAGTTAACTTTACTGCATTAGTTAGCCGCATAATTGGCTGTAAGGCTGCGGTATTGAGTGCTTCACTTAGTGCCCATTCTACTGTAAACAAACTTCATTTTTAGAATTTGCAAAATTCTAAGGTAGTTACAATTTCTTTCAATTGTGGGGTAGTAGGTGACTGCATACAATTTCACTGAAATGAAAGGATCTGGGCGAGGCTATCTGCTTGCAAATATTAGCTTATTGTTTTGTCAGTATAATGTGCATTTCTTAAGAAGAAATGTAGTGAGGACATCCCATATTTCAAACAAAAAATACATCAACACCTAAAAATGGTAATTACACCATCTATTCCCACATGAACTAAAGTCATTCTTTCTTCACTGTGTCCATTGTGGTGGCATATTTTCCTAACCACTTGCACTAGATCATATTTACTCACCAATGTTCCTTATAGTATTACACCCAGCTAAAATTTCTTCAACTAACCTTAGGCTGGACTCTTTAGATGTCACATTAACATTTATTTTCACAACTATTGGATAAAGTTATTTTACTACTTTACTGCTTATAGATCTTATCCCAGGTGAATTCATTACAAAAATCCTTAAGAACAGTTAACCTAAAACTTTTACTCACTTCTAGATCTGCACAAGACATAATTAGAAAGAGGATTAACTTAGGAATTTCTTAAAATAAAAATACTAATTTGCTCTTTCAGCTACACTGAGAATATTTTTGTTTACAAAATTACATACCAGGAGCTCTGCACCATGTATTAGTAGGTATATCAGTAAAGACTGTGTGAGAGGTTATATCCCATGTGGTCTTATCATAACAGTTGTCAATATGCAGAAGAGAGAAGGAAGCAGGATTATCATTAGTGCTGCAGCCATTGTTATGATACATATTTGCTTCCATGTATGTGATGGAACCATTGTCATCTACACCAACCTAGAAGAAAGAATAAAATTAAGAAGTTGTTTATTCTATTATTGTTATTATCAAACTTTAACAACCTCAAGACTCAATCTAAATAATATTTCAAGGTGGGAACAATATCGTATTTCACTAAGAATATCTATACCAACCATTTAGGCTTTTTTATCTTTCTAAGTTCCTTCATAATTTACTCAGAATCTATCTCATATTTTCTATCTTGCTCATTTATATGGAGAAGCTCCTCCTGTGATTTACACCCTTCCATCCCAAGATGATAGCTTATAATGGTCTCATTGAAGCAGTTAATTAATATCTATTTCTTTTTAAATCTTTAGTAAGTTCTTTTCCATTCTTAATTATAATTGTTTAAACACCTTCACTACCCCTCAGATTTCTAATATTACTATGAAAATTTCTAAGCGCATCATTTGGGTTGCCATGCAGCCATAATATTCTTTACAAATGCGTATTTAGCTTTCCTCTTTACTGCTAATAATTCCTTGTTTAGTTGTTCAACTTTCCCTACAACCTTGCTGTCTCTTAACTCTGTTGTGTTATCTTTTTCCAACCACTTTAGTCTCATTACCTCCCAATTATAGCATTTATGTTTTATAATTCACTTTATTTTCTGTTTTTGAATTAACATTTATTCCTCTTCCTTATTATCTCCATGAACTATTCCTATTTCAACTTCATTGTACTTGTGTCTTCCTTCCATATACCAACCTTGCCCCTGAAATTTCTCTTCAGTTCTAGAATATGTGCTTTTTTAAACTCTGTCTACGTCCATCTTCAGTTTTGACAAATTTTACCTCACTTTCTAATATCCATCAAAATTTTTCCCGTCAGTTACTTGGGATCTCACAAGGTTAACATCAGGCTTTATTAGGAATAAATCAACTTGTTTGGTCCCCTTGGGTATAGGTTGGCAGTATATGCTACAAACCTATACCATCCAGTGAAAGCCCATGTTAGCACACATGACTTTAACAATCTCAACATCTGTTTAAAGTGAAAGCTGTCAGACTTTTTCCTGACGCTACTACCTTTTCGGTAATAACCTATCAACACATCCTGATCAACAGGCATCTTCCTGGCCTCAACCTCCATTAATACCCCATTGTGTTATCAGAAATATACATTAAGTTTTAATAATTTTTTATTTATTTTCAAACAGATCCAGAAGTTATAGTTTTAAAAAAATATATTTATTAGGGCGAGCAAAGTGAGCCCTTATATTAGGCGACAGATTGAGCACACATAGTGGTACACTTTTTGAAAAAAACTGGCACACCTAAAGACGTGAAATTGAACATACTAATTCAAAGTCAATTCTAGATGTGCCATCAATCATTATTTTTGCAAAAAAATTATAATTATTTTTATTTCTGCATTCTGCCGGGAGATATCTTCCGTTTGGAAATTGCTGTCATAGAACGAATGAGTCTCGTAAATAGTACGTCACCTGTGGTGTCTCACCCTAAAGCAGTTCTGTCTAGTGAGCCTCTGTTTGAGAGAAATTGGGGATTGAAAAGTGTAAAAATTGTGTTTAAATGAGTTATACCACTATGGAAGACCACTTGTTAATAATGTAGGTTTAGCCATGCATGTTGAGGTGGTGGATTGTCTCAGTTCAACCCCACCACCCGCAAAGTTTTTTTTCTGTTTGTATTTTTTTTTATTTCTATTCGATTTTGTAGCATTTCAAATTTGTTTTAAAACAAAGTATTGTAACGATAAAGTGGCGTCTGCTAACAGTGATAATGCACTAGCAGCTTAGTGTGGGGTAATTGTTGTTCATCTAGGTATCAATGGATTGCAGGTTCTTCTACTAATAATTCACAAAGTCGCCATATAGATAATCATTCAATTTATTCACCGAACGTACAATTACTAAGCCACCACCACCAACGATTATAATTTGACCGTATGTAAAGGCTATTCAGGACTTCTTCTCCTACAAACTGCAAGTTCTGAGCTACACTATTATCACTTGGTTTGGATGCTTTAGTTCGACGCCCACAAGTTCACTGCTATTTACAAAACACTGCAGTTTATCTGCATGACAGCGGCGTACTTATAATGTTTCATCAGGTCCACACGATAGTGCCAGAATGCACCGCCAAACAATCACTGCCCCGCGCAACCAACCGGTGACCGACCTCCAAGACAGTGAGTCACAGACTGCCTCAACAATCCAACTCGCATCTCGCGTCACACTTTCAACAATCGGATCGTCCTGATTCCACCGCTCAACACGAACACACAGATGGTTTTTTATACTGTATCGCCACAGTATCCAAATTATTTATTTTCCTTTGAGAAATACACAAATGATGAATGATGTAAATCATAGAAACAGTTGAAACAAAAATTATGTATACACCAAGAACATTTTATGATGGGTATCTTTCCACAATCACTTATTCTCCAGAAAGTGAAATATTAATTTAATTTTTTGTATTAAAGATTATCTATGGTTGTTGAATGTTCTTTGTAAATAAATCTGTGACTTGTGTAAATGTAGATGCATCGGATTTGTAATTATACAAAAAATCCCACTCCTTCCCTTAATCAGTTATTTAAATAACTATATAATTTTAATGACAAACTATATAAAGTTTAATCAAACTAAAGAATAAAAGGAAGGTACACCTAATCGGTAAGCTTCAAATTTTAATCGAAAATAACATTATATAAATAATGTTCTGGTGACTAGCGAGAACATTATTTATATTCTCATCGCTGAGAAAGACTTGTAATGAAAATAACGTTGCCACAAACTGAACTATTGAGAGAAACTGAACTCCAGACAGAGAGATATAATTTATTTTTTTGTATTAATGATGATCTATTGTTGCTGAATGTTCTTTGTAAAAAAAATCTATGTAAATGTAGATGCAGCAGTTTTGTAATTATACAAAGAAATTCCCCTGCCTTCCTTAATAGGTTATTTAAATAACGTGTAATTTTAATGATAAACTATGCAAAGCTAATGACAATCAAAATTAAAGCACACTCTACATGGGGATTTTGAGAAATATATATATACGTAACAGAAACAAACAATAAATGCATGCAGGTCAGTAGTTTAATGAAGCCAAACACAAGAGCCTTAAAATGTTTAGTAAAACAAGAAGTCTTACTATGCAATGGAATCACCACAATCCGCTTCAACAACACTGTCTGCATTTCTAAAGATAATGGCTACTTCTCCAAGATCACCGAGCCTCTGATATCTACCAGTTTCTGTCGGTGAAGTGTTTTCATTACTATATCTTCATAAAAATATTCTGTAATTTTCTGTATTGTTCCCCTCTCACCACGAATTCCCAGTCAGTTAATGCTCTGGCCTTGCATTCTGAGGATGCAGGTTCGAATCCCCATCGGGCATCCAAATGTGGGTTTTCCATGGTTTCACCAAATCACTCCAGGCAAATGCCAGGATGCTTCCTTCAAAAGTGCCTTGGCGAATTCCTTCCCTTACTTGCCCCCAGTCCTTGCTGGAGTCCCACTATTTATAAATGTTCTACAATCAACTACAGCCAGACAACTGCGTGTTTCTATGTGGAAGAAGAGGTATAATTCTGTGTTATGCTATGAATTTAGAATTGTGTGCCATAGCTTTTTGATGTAGTGGAATGATGAGTTGTATCAAGATATTCGAGTTTTACAAATGATTCAGATCAAGGTAAGTGACAACAGCTGATTATTTTTATTTGGCATTTTTTTTTTACAGGAGCAGTTTCATTGTTATATGTGTGCAATATATTGGTAACAATTCAATTTTCAGAAAAGTCTACTGACTTTTCGTAATGCAAACACAGTGGCTACCATCTTTATCTGCCACTGCTCATAACTTTTTGAGGAATTGACGAACAAAATTTGTGCCGTAGGAGCAGCAAGGCACATGTATATTTTCTGTCCTAACCACACTTCAAGCAGTCGCCATCCAGAAAATGTAAAACAAAACTTTAATTTGTCTACTGAATACAGAAAAATAATGGGCATCCACAGTTAGTTCAGTTGACTGTACGGTATCTATTTTCATACAAGAAATCATATAGATCATTTGGTAGAGAATTTCGTTTAGCTATAGTAAATGTGCATTACAATAAGGTTACATGTTCAGTATCTAGTATACAAATTTTGAAGGTGAAAGCAACTGAAAACGTTAGGAAATTTCTGAACAGAATTGAAGTTAAATTTTTGTAAGTAGCTGAATTGGTGTGCTGAAATTTTGGTCATTTGGTGCATTTTCCCTTGTGTTCGTGTTCATATTAAGACATTCTATGATTCTCCATTTACGTAGGACACGGGCTGGATACACACTCCAGAATTTAATTCTTTGATTTTTTTTCAGGTGAACGTTCCATAATGTAATGAACATACATAATCCTTTAGATAAAAGGAGTTTTAAAATGGCTAACAAGAGTTTCACTGAAGTTTGCATCACTTTGAGTAACTAAAGATTTTTTTAGAAAGAAAAATTAATTCTTTTGATCAATCAAGTTTTGCTTTAAAAAGAAGTAAGGCACAAAAAGTTGCTATGAAAATAAATATAGACTGTACATAATTACCTTAAATATTTCAAACTTTCCTTTTTGGATGGTAAAAATGAAGAAATATTTCTCTGAATGAATTCAACCTAATGGAAAGCATGTAAATGCTGACATTTTTGTTCTTTTATTACTATTCCTGTGCTGGAAAACCGATATAATATCGTTCATCAATTATGTCCCATTAATTTTTTCAATCTGGACTTATGTCCACAAACATTGTAAGTCAGAATCTTTCACTGATTCTTATTAGGGCGTGTAACACTAGCTGACAGTTTTTAGATTTTTTACTGTAAACGCATTGAAAAATGTACTGTGCGTCTAGAATTGAAACTGAACATAAATTAGCTTGCCCTAAAAATTCAGAGTTATCTCTAGATGTGTCACAAATCATTATTTTTTTGCAAAAAATTGTAATATTTTTTATTAGCATATATATAAGTGATAATGGTTCGTTTTTGAAAATTATTTCCAATTCCACCGACAACTGAATTTTGTAAAATACAGAATATCACTTGCACAAGAAAAACATTTCCATTACAACTAGCTTCCACAATCACAATTCATAAAGCTCAAGATTTAACAGTAAATAGAGTTGCTGTAGATACTGGAGGACAAAGAATCTTTTGTTTGTTTAACATATTTTGGGTTAAAGAGATTAAAAACTAGAGAGAAAGACTAGCATTAAATAGAAGATTTTCTTATGACAGAATTAGTAGGTAATGTTAAAAATTCGAATATGTAAAAATGTAGAAAACAGGAAGAAACTTGAATAAGAAATTTTGTATCTGATTAAAAACAAATTAAATAAATTGATATTTTAAATATTTAAAGATTGTGTCTTATTATAAATGCGACTAATTTTTTTTTTCAACAAACTAAAATCACAGATTGATGATAGTAATTTCTTTAATTGTATATAACATTTTTTTAACAAAACTTCACGAGCCACTACAAAGCCATGCTTTTAGCTAGTTTTACCAAGATTATACATTCCCACAATTATTGTTGATCTACAACTCTCCCCCTCCCTCCCCCCCACCACACACACACATACACAACCACCATCGCAGTGCCCACCCATCCCAAATGGTTCATTTCTGGCTGAGTAATGAGGCAGATCAGGATATACACATGATTATTCTCTTGCCATATTTCTCACCTTCTACATGACTAAGCTTTTTACTGAAATATTATAATGAACATTCAAGTTTGTCCTGGCCCTTCTGTCTCTACTTGTGATAAGTGATAGGTTATTTTCCTTATCCATCCTGGCTTTTAAATGATAGTAATTCAAATATTAGGGTTTTTGATGTGAAAAAACTAACCCTAACTATCACTGAATTTGAAAGCTACACTCCTAAGAACCACAATAACTTTTTAATTCAGTGCAAATAAGATCAAATATCTCAAAATACATCTGTTTCTGATTTTTATATTGTTAAGAACATTACCTAATTATGAATTAAAATCTGTAATTAAACAAGGATAGATTAATAATCACTAAATTAAGTAAATTTACTACAAATTACTCCATGTTTTAGTAATAACTATTTAATGATACTAGGGAAAATGAAATGGCTTTAGGCAATATAATTTACAAAGGAAAGGGAAACTGACTCATCACTCACCAAAGTTGAAGCCTGTGACGAATGAAACAAGTACATAATATTTTGGTTTTATTCATGTACTAGAGAACAAGCCATGCACACCTCCAAAGCGACATGACTTATTCCCTAGTACATCAATAAGGTGTAAAACTGAAATATTGTATATGTTTTTGTTTGTCATATATATTTTTCAAGTTTGGTGAGTAATAACTATTTAAATTTTTTTTAGCTGTTACCTAAATTATAAGTAGAAAGTCATTTTTATAACCTCAATCAATTTTTCCTTAAGATAATTTTTGATAAAACACTATTCTATAAATAAATAGAACAGCAGAGCTGTTAATAGTATGAAAGCTACACTATTTTATTCTTCTTCTTTCCGATAAGGCCTTCTGGCACCACATTCAAATCTCAATTCTTCATCCTTTGTTGTTGTTTTTTCTTCCTTTCAATCCAATATTCCTTCATCATTTCACTATGTTTCTTCTTTCTCTCCCCAGACCACTTCGGAGCAGATTTCTTTCCTCTTCTGCCTTGGAATCCTTCCAGACTTAATACCTTCTTTCTAAAGATCTCTCTTTCCATAATTTCTTCTCTTATATTATCTTTTTTTTTCCAAATCTTTCTTAACCTCTTGAATCCAGCTGGTTGTTGATTTTTTCCTCCAGAGGTAATTGAATATCTTTTTTGTTAGTCTGCTATTATCATTCATTTTGTAGATAAGTCCAAAAACAACAATATCCTTTTCCTTATCGATTCTATTATATTTTCTATGTTCTGGTATATTTCCTTATTACTTCCTAATTTCCATAATTCTGTTGTTTTAATTGGACCCAAGATTTTTCTCACTATTTTATTATTATTATTATTGTCACTATTATCTTATTTTATAATTAACTATTTTAAATGTCAATCAAAAATGATGGATACAAGCATGACCATCAGTAATAATGGTAGGAGTTATTTGTTGCAATGGAGCATCCTAAACTCCTAAAGTCAGTAGTGGTGTTGTTAAAGGAGTGGGTAGGGATTGGGAGTTAGGGGCGGAGAGAGGAGTATGAAAATGAAAGTGTTAAGTCGAACACAGAGATTTTTTTACTGTTCTTTAAAAGTTCCTAGTGAAAATATGATTTCAAAAACAAATATTAATTAATTATTATGTGTTTAAGGACTATTATCATCAACAACAATAATATTTTTATTGCATATTTTTTTATGTATGAGTTGATTAGATTCTTGGAGTATTTAGCTGGCTAGTTTCTCACAGTAGGAACTAAGTAGCAAGCATGACGGATATTATGACCAAACTCATAGAAAGTAATATTGATATAACATCATAAATACTCACTTCATAATCCATAGCACAGTCAAATCTTTTCCCCACAGATTCCATATTTGTCTCAAGTGGCAAAATGAACCGAGCTGGTTTATTCTGAAGATGTGCTACTAGTGCACAAGCTGTGCTTACTAAAGAATTGCGAGAGATTTTGGCACCATATGCTCCTCCAAGTCGCCTCACTTGAATGTTTATACTGAAATAAATTAAGTATCTGGTAAGAATGCAACTTTTTGCTTTCATAGTCAGAGAATAATTACTGAAAATGCTTCTGATTAGTAAACATGCCATGATCTAATATAAAAATAGACTAAGTTTTAAGGTAGCACTAATTTTTTAAAAATTTCCAGTTTTCATAGCAAATAATCTATTTGAAACTTGAATAATATCACCGTGAGACAACACTTGAACAAAACATAAAGTGGTTTCAAGTAATTATAATATTCAGATTCAAAACAGTTTATTACAGAATTAAAAGGCACAACATATTAACAAATTAAATCAGCTACATGGGTTTAGGAGTGTTCATTTAATTTAGTCTCTGTGCTATGTGCAAAATGTTTCAGATGGGACAGAAAATGGTGATCAAATTGATAGTTTACCACAGGATCTCTCCAAGGCATTTGACTCAGAGAGCAATAGAATGGTGGAAAATAGTTGAAACCATTGGAGTGAATCAGAAGGCGATTTTCTGTACAGAGGAATTATTAAGAGGTAGCACCAAGGATTTAGAGTTGAAAATAATGTACGCGTATCAAAAAAAATGGAACTGACAGCAAGAGTGCCACAGGGTAGTGTATTAAGGATTCTGCTGTTCATTAGTTCGTTGAAGGAACTGGGTTTGAAGTTTACAGTCAGAAATCAGACTGTTTGCAGATGAAATAATGTTGTATAATATTATTAGTAGGAGAGGAGATAGTGAACAGTTACAGAGGTACGAATATCCAGTTTAGTACATCTATATGGAATGAAAGTATGTACCATAAAGGATGAACATTTTAGCACCCAGATAAGAAAATAAAGGTTTTGTATGATTATAACAGGATATGGAGTTGTTTCTTGAAGAAATCAAATGTAAATAAGTTAAACTATCATACTATGATATATGGTAGAGAGGGATTTAAAAATTCTTCATTTAATGAAGTGGGTGATGAGTGGACATACCTAACTATTTGATTACTGCCTTTTAGACATTCCTCCACCCAGCAAGTCACTTTTCATCATCTACAGTGGTTTTTACCTTATTATATGATTCAATCTGACAAATAGTTTTGAGAGATCCATTACTACTCTATTAACTAGATCATCCTTTCCATTTCATTAACTGAAAATCACAAGACACATTGCTGATATACAAACTTCCTTCTTTCCTTACAAAAATTTCTCATGTCATTGCAAATGGAGGTCTTAATAAATTTACCTACCACTAAGATTAAACCAATCAGCCTTTTATTTCCAACCCTATGTGTTTGGTGTTATTGTGTCAGTTTTCCAGTCTCTGGATTCAATCTAAATGATATTTAAAGATTTTTAATACATCTGTAGTAATATTATCCAAACTCGCCATTTCCAATTTTTAAATGGTAAAAAAAAACCTTCACTATCTAATTTCCTCTTTTCTATTTATGTGGATATGCTCCTGTTATAGTTTTTCCCTTTAAATTCTTACAGGATATTCCCAAATGTCTCATTAAATCAGTTACTTTTTCATATCCTCTATACACCATTATTCATAATCATCTGAATACCAGTTCTTCTCATCTGTTTTCTAGAATGGGCATAGAAATTTATAGTTGCATCATTTAGTGGACCTCCTCCAGCTATAAAATTCTATGTGTGAGCAGTCTTAGCATAGTTCTTTGCTGCTATTAATTCCATGCTTATTTCTTTCAAGTGCTTCCTACTGTATTGTTGTTTTCTAACCCTCTTTTGATCTTTTTTTACTAACTTTTTTAGTCTTCTCACCTACCACTTATACGATAATAGGTACCGTGTTTCTTTCCACTGTTCCCATTTCCTCTGTACTTCATTGGTGCTCTAATTTCACATGGTGTACATTTCTCTGAAATATCTCTCCAATTCCAGATCCCATGAATTTTTTAACTGTACCTACAACCAACATTTTGGCGATTGGTTCTTAAACATCAATCAGAACTGTTTCATAATCGCTTTTTCTTTCAGAGCCTGGGACCACACAATGTTATCGTTAGAGTTTGTTTGGAAGATATCCATCACCTTTGGCCCTAGAGCAGTGTTTCCCAACGTGGGGCCCACGCCCCACAGGGTGTAAGACAACTTGCTTGTGGTGGGGTTCTGCACAAGCTTGCATCTTAACTTTGATCGTGCAAACCTAATGAATTGCAGTACTAAGTTCTTCACACAGTCGCCACCATAGTTTTAACCAGAAACTAAGGAAAAGGTTCAAGTTCAATGATAAAAGTTCACTTCTGATATGATGAGTATATTCTTCAAAACATTACAAAGTTAAAGTACTGCATAGGCATTCAGACAACTTTTCCAAATTTAATTTTACAGATTCGACTGACCACTCGAGCACGACCGAAACCCCACGTTACTATTACTTCTCAATAACATGAATCTTCAGAATAAGACTTCCCTAAGCTGACAAAATTTCTACTTGATGTTGAACAAACTAAAAGTTTGCCGCGCCACGAGCCCAGAGCTAGCCACCCTACATAACGCGTCTACACCGTCTCACTGCTGCTTCTAGAAGAGTGCGCGCTTAGGCTATGGAGGGGGTATATATAAGATCGCCTCTTCTCGGACCGTGAGAATTTCCTTGTTTTGACTTTCCCAGGGGTTTGATACGATAGCTGATCAGTTTCTGACAACTGTTGCGAAATCCAATTTGATCATGACAGTAAAATTAATCCTAGCTCTCTGAAATTTTGATAGTAGCAAGATATTATTACAAACGTCAAATTAAGTTCTTATAAAAAATTTTGTTACTTTAATAGTTTAGCCAGAAAAGAGTCGTAAAGATGTGATTGCCATAACTTCCGAAATATTGCTTCTATCGAGCTGAAACAAATTTAATTCTATTCTCCTATTGCTCATCTATTACCTGATTTCAAATAAAGAATTTTACCTATTTTTTAAAATGGTCTAAACCTCGAAAATAAAACTTAATGTCTTGAAATATTTCGAATATCGACTTGAAAATACCTCTAAACAAATTTCCCTAATGAAAAACTATTACTGTAAAAATTTGGAATCTCTAAGTCTATTCCCCGATTTATTACGAATTTTTGTAGATATCACCCTCGGCGAATGTCGAGCGATTGCATCATTGCTTACTCGCGCCAAAACCCATTTTATTTTATTACTATAAAATGCTTTAATATTTTGAAATGAATCTTTTCAGAAGTCTTTAATTTTAAATAAACTTTACTCTGAATATAATTTCTTTTCATGAAACCCCAAAAAAGACTGAAATATCGAACTTTTACCTAAATCACATGTCTGGCTATATCAAATTATATTCAAAAACGATCTTTAGGTTACATGAATCTTTCTAAAACTTTAATATGTTATCTAAACCGAAATTACGATACTTTATCTCTATCACTTGACTTCTTAACTGTTTTCCTGATAGCTAAATGCTTCGTGTTTAGAGTGGAAAAATTACGTGATAAATTCAAAACCGGCAAATCACTTTCAATCATATTCAGACTCTAAGTAAGATCTTTTAATAACAAAACTAATTATCTACTGGCTATATATCTACCTAAACATCTTTTAAACTAACGAAATATCTTGGTTTATTGAAACTAAATGAAAGTCAAACACTACCTATACAAATCTGAGGTTAAGTTTCTGATCAGCTGTTTAAATGAATTTAACTATTGAATTTACTGCTTATACTTGACCAAATACTTATTTAGGACATATTACTGGGAAATATTATCAAAAATTAACTATAAAAATGTCTTTAAAAGGGTGGTCCCATATACTTCAACTGAACCTGCTATCTCAGCAACTAATTTCGTTATGCGAAATTCTAAGATGTGTTACAAGGGGGCAATTTGGTTTTTTTAGGGGGGCAATTTAGAAATTGACTTGATACGACTTTACCACTTTCTCATCGGGTTATTTAAATGCAATGCTAGATATAGGTACAAAATATAGCAAAAAAGCAAATTCTTAAAACTGCTGTAAATAATTATTAGGTATAGATTCGTTTGATGTTAGCAAAATATATCATCTGGATGATTTGAGTCGTCAACTTGACCTTTTTGGGATTCACCACGTAATGTTCCGCTTGTATTGGCCTGTTATCAGTAAGTGATTTACTGATAAAAAAAAAAAAAGAAATCGACTGGATATATCACAACGTGGAGACTTGAGATTAAAGCTTACTAAATTGGAGCCTAATATAAAAGCTCTATGTCAAGCATCAAGCGCAAGGATCACACTAAATTACCATGATAAATCTTTATTAAAAATCTTTTGAATTTGAATTTTAGTATTTCATTATATGTTTTTTAATTTTAATTACTGTGTTTTATGACAATATTAAAGTGTTTTCTTTCAAAAATCATCCTATATGAGTTTCGTTAATCACAAATAATTTTTTTATTTAAAATTATGTATAGGGGGGGGGCAAAAAAATGTTAAAAGTGGGACATGACCCAAAAAAGGTTTGGAAACACTGCCCTAGAGCCATTTGCAGAACACTTTCTCTCATTAAGTTATTTGTAGATTTATGTTCACTTGTGTTATTAATCTTATTTCCTTCCCAGTCCACAACTGGTAAATTTAGGTCTCCATGAATAATAAAAAAAAAATCTACAGTCAGCTCTCAACACTGAATATGAATTCATTTTTTCCCAATGACTTCATCCTGATGATGCAGTTTTCCACTCTGGTGAATCCTTCTATTTTCTTTCATATCTCACCTAGATCTACACCAATGATTCAATGGAATATTGCAGCTAACTAGTATGAATATCTGTCCATCAAATCCTCCTTGATGATAAACCTCAGAAAAAAATCTTAATGCCTTCACTCCTTCCTTTAACCAAGACTCGGTTCCTGTAACTATTTGTGATTTGTGCAACGATACTCAAATTTTAAAATTCTATTACATTGTTCATTATACTCCTACTGTTCAACAATAGCAGTTATGGTATATTTTGATCATTACTGTTCATCATCTTTATTGAGGTTCTCCCCCAACCATCCTTTTATTTTTTCACTAGCTTCAACTGTTTCTTTGTTATTTATACTTGTTATACACAGTATTTCTTCAGTGACTTTTCATTGTTTAAAATGTATGCCCATCTTTCATAACATGGCCCTATCTTCATCTTGAGCACGAGATGTTTCCTTCTTCTATATTATTTTCCTTTTAATGTGCATCGTAATTTGTATACAGGGTGAGTCAAAAAGGACTTAACAACTTTGAAATAATATAGAAATTTATTTGGACAACTTACAGAATCAGTAGATGTGTTATTTTGTACCTTTATGTAATCATACGTTTTTCCCGCAAATCCGATGCCTGAAGAACTCTTGGGCATGCTGCCGGATCAATTGATTTGTTGAACTACAATCAATTGATCTAGCTGTATGACCAAAAGATCTTCAAACAAACAACCAATAGTTTCACACAAAACTGTCATTTTGGTTCGATGTAACTACAATATTTATGTGGCAAACATCCCATCGGTGATCAATTTCTTCCCACACTCATTGCAGCAAATTGGGCATAACTTGTGATACGGCAGCGTAGATTCGAATTTTCAGGTCAGCCAAATTGTTTGGCAGGGGAAGAACATACACAAAATCTTTAATGAAAACCCAGAGAAAGAAATCCAGTGAAGTCTGGGAAGCCCTTCATGGCAAATCCACTGACCTCAGAAGTGATTACCGAGGAAACCTCAAACTTCCGTGAGGAAATGAGGTGGTGCACCATCTTGCTGGTAGTAAACCATCCCATCTCAGTCATCTTCATCAATCTGAGGAATTAAAAAGGTTGCAAGCATATCCAGATACACAATACCAGTAACAGTTTTCTCCAGGAGGGCCATACACTTTCAATTTGCTAAGGGCACAAAATACATTAACTCAACAAAGTTATTGTGCCAAGAGTAAATTGTAGGCCTGCTTGGAGGTTCTCTAGCATATTAGGTGTGAAATTTATGCCAAACTGTTATTGCAAAGTTTGTTTCATGAAACCAAAACACACAGTGAGCAAGCTCCACACCATTGGAAGTAGCCATTTTAACTGTGCACTACTCTAGCGCTCCGGGTGTTACAATGGTGTACTGATGCACTATGTGCATCAAAATTGAGGTTGATTGCTACAAAATGACACATCTACCAATTCTGTAAGTTAGCTCAACAAATTTTGTATTTCATTCCAAAGTTGTAAAGTCCTTTTTGACCCTCCCTCTACAGGTATATGAGTTTTACAGCTTTTGAATAGAACAAGCAGTGGTGGATTTGGGGGGGGGTCTAGGGGGTCTAGGAGGCTCAAGCCCCTCCCAAAAGTATCTAGGTCCATAGGACCACCTCCAACATTATAATTTTGGAGAACACACTTCAAACGAAATCCACTCAAGCCCCCCTAAACCAAAATCTGATCAAGCCCCTCCCAAACCAAAATCTGCCACTGAGAACCAGGCTAGGATTTTTACTAGCATTGAGAAGGAAATCAGTCATGGAATTTATAACAGAACCATACCACAATTCACCTGGGGTGATTTGGGAAATAATGTGAAACCGAAATCAGGATGACTGAATGGGTAATTGGATCCCCATTCTCTCAAACACAGTGCACAAGCATTATGGTAACTAGAACCTACATTATACTTTGTAACGTAGTTGGCCTTATTGGCAACTGAGAAAACGAGAAGGAAGAGTGTTTGGTATCGGTTTTAGTAGGTTACCTAAAGTAATATTTCCCCCAAAAGATAACACTAATCAGGTGTAGAAGAGAATGTTAGACTCACATTGGAAGTAGTACGAATTTTCGGAAGGAAGTTATGAGCAATCTTTAAGTCCGAACAGAGACGCTTTGTGGCAGTGATGACGCAACAGCCGGCAGGTTCATAGAAGTATGAAAGAATGGTAATAAATGAATTAAGATACCAGGATGAAAGTATCGAATCTTTGTTTAGAAGTACAAAACATGGTTTCCAACGGAATTTAGAGTAAATATGACTAATTTTAAGATACTTTTTCAATAAAGGAAGAAATAGTAAGTCGAGAATAAAATAAGTAGTCAAAATAAAATTATGTCTGATTAAAGGCCTTCCTGTGAAAAGATGATGACAGCAGTTTGAGATCGTTTGAGTTGAGTAGAAATATTTTAAAAGTAATTTCAAAGTGAAAGCGGTTAAAGCATCATAGCTAACCAGGTTGTCGAGAATGGGTAGAAATGAAAGTTGACAAAGGGGAAAGAAAAAACTAGAAAAAACATCTGGGAGGCACCCTATTTTTATGAAAGTCAAATTTTTTAAGTAAGTTTGGTGGAAAGTTTTATCAAAACAATGCACTCTCAATATAAGATATTTAATTTCAAAGTATTTAATTGGGATTCCATGATGGCTGACAAGAAGGGATGAAAACTTTGAGAGGTGATATCTTTTTAATGAAAGGGTTTTAGAAGGTAGTGAGATACACCAAATTAATTGTCAAAAGCTGTAGAATTTCTGAAGATTAGAACACTCGTGCTAAAACAAATAGTTGGGACACTAGATCTAGAAAATAGGTTTATTTAACTTTGAAAATTAATAAAAACAATAGGAGAGCAGATAGGAAAATTTTTACAAGGATAGAAAATGCTTAGGATGAGGAACTCTACGTTATCACAAAGTTTCAGGAAAATCAGAAAAACTTGGGGGGGAAAGCCTTTGTGAGCGGAGCTGCGAGAGAGTGAGAGCACATAGAGAGGATGCTAGATGAGTGGAAATTCCCATCAAGCTTGGGGCAACCTATATAAGAGACCTGAGGCGGGACCTCGACCGCATTAGTTTCGAACTGGTTAGAGGGTGAAGGTGTGAAGGATGTGGGCGGACGTTATGGCAGTGTCGCATGGTGTGGGTGTAGCGTTAGAACGATCAAGAATAAACGGACCTGGAATATTCGTAGACGGCAACTATAATTTTTGAAACAGATCATTAATTTAACAAACTTCTTTTCCATAATTTAAATTTGGCAATGTATGATTTCGTTTGAGGTTTCAAGTGGAGTGAACTTTTTATTGTGTCTGAATGGAGTGTATGTAATTATCGTGGCATTAATCTGCAATTTTCGGAAACGAAGTCTTTCTGGTAACAATTTCTGTTGTCAGGGTGAAGATGTCTTTAAACGTTGAACAATAAAATACTGGACTTTTAAATCTGTGTTGAGAACAATCTTTAGATGTTTGAAGATCTCTCGGGCGTGCAGTCGGGTCATTTGGTCGTAGAGGTACATCTACGACCAAATGACCCGGCTGCACGCCCGAGAGATCTTCAAACATCAGATCCGCCGGGAAAACTTACGATTACACAACAATCTTTAGATATTAACCTTCATTGGAAAATCCCATTATTAAAACCATATGGGTTGGTGGCCGGTCTAATTAAATTAAATATTGCAGAGAACAAAGTATAGGAAGAGAATTGAGATTGCGAACATTGGGACTCCACTCCACCCCCATAAGATTTTTTTTTCCTACAACTTACGCTCATTTTGGCACTGTCTGGTATGATAATTTAACCTTGTTTGGCTGAAGAATAAACTTGTACGTATGATTAACATAAATAATTAATTCTTATATTACAAAAAAAAATGGTACCTGCTAATTTTCAGAACATTTTTGAATTCATGAGCATTCAATAAAATGAGTATTAGAAGGTACCATCTGCCACTGGCATTTTATATCACTTGCTCTGTGATCACTGAAATCAATTTACCTATTTTCTGGTATTTTCAGCGCATTAGAGATTGCAATTTGTGTGAGATCCATCCATTGTGTTGCAGCAAACACATCAATACCATCTTCTGTTGGTATGCAGATTGCACATTGTGTTTCCATTGTATAGTGGTACTGTGATCCAATGTCAAAACTCCCCTTGATTATATGTTTTGTCTTTTTTTTCCCTAAAAGAAAACAAGTGACTGTTGATGACAAAAGAAGATTACCAAAAATATTAAATAACTTTTATCTTCAAGAAATAAAAGCCCATTGTCTAGATGTGAAACAATGGAATTAAGAGTTGGGTATATTTTACCAATAAACACATTTTAACTTCATACATAATGTAACTGTAGGATGAAGGTATTTATAGATCCTGCAAGTTTTTTATTAGTTTAAAGAACTTTCTTACTATGATGTTCTCATAACTAGTTAAAGTTTGACAATATTATGATCTTCTATTTTCTGAGTATGTTTTTCACAATGCCTTATTGATCTATGAGCAAAACTTTATTAAATGAAGCATGAATCATGTCATTCTGCTCAACATGAATGTATCTGATCCCATTCCCCCGTGTCTTGCATCTAGGATGACTAAGATTATTTTACTAAAATACTGTAAAGAAGTGTTTTGTGTTTTTCTACATCTACATCTACATCCATACTCTGCAAATCACAAACATTGTGGGTGGCAGAGGGTGCTAAGCACCAATCCTAAACCCGCGCATTCCAATCCCGAATAGTGCGAGGAAAGAAGGAATACATAAATGCATCAGTACGGCATCTTATTTCTCTAATCTTATCCCTCCGGTCAATGGGACCTAAATAGGTTGGCGGAAGAAGTATTTCATAGCACTCAAAATTTAAATTTTTTCGCATATTCTCCAATAAATTCGAACGCAAGCTACGTCGTCTGTCTTCCAAACTATCCCAGCCAAATCTATTTATCAATTCTGTGACGCTTTCATTAGGGCTGTAACAACAAGTCATGAATCGAGCGGCTCTTCTCTGAACTCTCACCACTGAGTCAATCAGAACCTTGTGATACGGATCCCAAACCCCATAACAGTAATCCTGATGCAGACGCACTAGTGTTTTATACGCTATCTCCTTTGTATGAGCATTGCAATTCCTCAAAATAACCTATGAATCATAATTTAGAATTAGCCTAGCCCATGATGGAAGTTATGTGTATGTCCCATTTCATGTTGCTTTGTACTATCACCCCCAGATACTTCACGGAATCAACCGTGTCAACAGCTGAACTGTTTATTTTGTACTCATGAACAAACTGATTCTTTTTGTTACTTATCCGCATTGCCTTGCACTTTTTGCAATTAAGTGTAAGCTGCCATTTACAGCATCAATCGAAAATAGCATCCAAATCACGTTGAATTTCTAAGCAATTGTCAGAGCACCTTATTTCCCTATAGATAACTGCATCGTCGGCAAACAATCGCAACCAGCATTTGACGTTGTCACCTAGATCATTTATAAATATTAAGAAAAGAAGTGGTCCAATTACATTTCCTTGAGGAACACCCGAAGTAACATTTATCTTAGAAGAGGCTTCCCCATCAAAAACGACATACTGTGATTGACCAGTTAGAAAATCACGTATCCACTCGCAAATCTGTTTTGTGTGCTTAGTGGCCCTTCTGCCTTTATTTGTGCTGATTGGTTTAATTTCCCTATCATTCCTAATTTTCAGTGTCTAATAGCAGTTTCATTGTCACTATTATCAAATAACAAGGTAGTAAATATTTGTAGTACACTATTTTATTAAAACACCTATTACCTACTTTATGAAAATTCAATTATTGTATTTTAGACTATGCTATTTTAGTATACTTATAGATATATATCTGACATATATAATCCTTGGCTTTAAATTTTTTAATCTACCTCTTGAGAGTAATTTTGTCTCTGTAATAGCTTGACTGAAAAGTTTGAAACTCTCCTCAGAGTTACACCACATATGACAAGTTACTGTTTCTCTGAATGCTACTGTTTCTAGGCACCTGATTGCACTTTCATATGTGAATAACTATATTTCAGTGGAAAAGAAGAATACTTTGTAGTTAAGTCATGATAAGTACTAAGAAAGAAGCAGTTAACAATCATAGCAGGTGTGATGATGCTGAAGCTGGCCTAATCTAAAACAACAACATAAAAAATACTTGAAACAGATATTTCAAATTTCCTCTGTATGAAATTTAATTTGAACAGCTTAACATTATAAAAGGTTTGGAAAGTATGGTATATCTCCATCTGTTCTGCTATCCTAATAACTTACCTATATCATTCTCCACATTCTGAAATGTGATATGTTTTTTCCCTATCAAAATTTGGAGACATTATAAATAACAAAAGTTATATACTTGTAGTGATTCTCTTAGCTTTTGTCAAAGTCTACGAAGACTAGCTTTTATTCGAGTCAAGAATATTGTTTTCAAAATGATGAAATGCTGCTAGGATCAAGTCTATGGAATACTTTTGGTTTTTGTTCATTTGTTTTTAAGTATTAATTGTTCCAGTGCTTTGGTATTAGCCAATGACTTATCAACTGGTGGAAGCATAACAATTTTTCAGACAGTATAGAGTGTTCACTGTAGCAATGATAAGTGTGAACTGAGCTGGTGCTCAGAAGTTGAATAATTAGTTACAGATATGTCACATAGTGCAGCTGCATTAAAATAGTTAAGCAAATTAAGTTTATAGTTACTTGTATTCCATAGCATGCTCCTAGATGCTACCAAGAATAATTAATTGATAGTTCATATGTGCAATGTTGCTATTAAATATTATTTAAGCAAAAGTAAACTGAGCCATTTCACCTAAATTTACCAATTGCCAAAATATTTTTTAAATTCCGTCAAACTAAACTTACTCAGTTTACATAGGGGAAAACAGTGAAGTTAATTCAACACAGCTGAAAAAGACAATTAAAGACAAAATTTTAATTTTCTGTGAGTAGTTAACCTGGTGATATTTACAGCCTGTTTCTTTCACTTACAATCTTCTGGCAACAATTTCATTTGTGAATGTACACCATATATCTTGTAATATTATTTCGAGTGATTTGGTGACTTGCTACTTGGAAGAGGACTGAAAAATTGCCGTAGTAGGAAGGGAGACAAACAGGATTGAAAATCAGTGGTGCGAATCTCAGTTATATGCAGAATATTTTGGGTGAATTGGACAAAAAAGGCCATATTGCTAATATAGCACTAGATCTCTACAAGGTATTTTACAGAATTAGCAATAAAATGGTGGTAAATAAGGTAAACCCATTGGAATTGATGAAAAAATGACTTGCTAAGTATAGGAATCCCTACAAGATAAAATTAAGGTAGCGTGCAAACAAGAATGCAACAGGGTATTGGGACCATTGCCATTTATTATTCTGATGAATGATTATGTTGGTGGTTTACAGTCAGAAGTAAAGTAATACACTCGGGACTTAACATTATGTAATAGGATTAAAACTAGAGAGGTCTATGAATAGCTACATGGTGATGTGGAAAGGACATCTAGTTGGATAGATCAATATGGAATGGAAATAAATGCCAAGTGGTGTCAGCTTACTGGCTACACACATAAAAAGGTAACAAATTTGTATTATTATGGGGTGGGCAAGGGAGTGCTCGTTGAAGGACTTATGTGCAAATATCTCGTCATAACATTTGTCAAACTCAATTGGGCAGGTGGTATAGGGAGGTTTAAAAATTCTTCATTTATTGGACAGGGCAATTATGGGATATAACAGGGTAGTAATGGAACTGGGATACAAAACCTCAGTCAGAACACTGCTGCAATATGTTGGTGTAGTATGGGACCCACACTTTATACATCAGATTCAGAAGTTGTTTAGGGTGAAAATGAAAGCAGAGAGATTTGTGTATTGAAATTATTGGAGAACACATTCAATAACTGATATGATAAAAGAGCTGTGTTAGAATCGTTGACAGACAAGTAGTGAATAAAGAATGTGTTTAGACTATATAAGATAAATACACTGGCATAAATTAAAAGTGCAACAGGAATGGTGGAGTTTCAGGAAACTTTGTAGATATATCAAGGGTCCTACCCAGAAGATATATATCAAATTGAAATGGATCAGACTAAGTTTTTTTACCTTTGAATACAGTGTTCAGTAACAAGTGCACCCATCTTAAATACTTATACATTTATGAATCCTTGATGGTATTGAATCAATAATTGATTGGATGTCTTCTTGGGATATGCCTGCATGTCTTGTACAGTCAGTCATTGTACAGTTTGTGCTGGGTGACCATGTGATCTAATGTGTCTACTCCTGGTACACAGACATGCTATGCTCTATTAGGGACAAATCTGGGGACCTAGCAGAGCAAATTCTGATCGTAACCGCATGCAAATCTTATGTTGTGATGGACACAGTATGAGGATGGGCTTTATCCTGTTGGAAGATGTGGTTTGAATGGTGGACATCCAATAGGATGTAGCACCCCATCCATATAGTGGAGGGCTGTTATTGTTCCTTAAACAACAACCAACTCAGACCTGCTATCAAAACTGATTGCTTCCAAACCATGACACCAGTGGCTGTATCTGTGTGATGTTCTGAAATCACAGCAGAATAAGCCGTTTCTCTACTAAGCCTGCTTACATGTCATCAAATATCACTTTGCCACTAACAGAATCAAGATTCATGTCTAAATACAAATGTACACCATTCACTTGTGCATTTATGTTATGCATTACACAAGGTTAAACAATGCTGGCAATGAAATGCAGTTAATGCAACACATTGCATAGGGGTCAGAGAGTCTAATCCAGCTTGAAACAATTGGTTTGTAAGTATCCAGGGGTGACTATCTTTGTAACCATTGATTGGATCTGGCCTGCAGTCACCCTTCTGCCAGCAACAGCCATCCACACAATTTGGCGGTCTTCATATGCTGTTGTCCTTCTGTAAGGACCTGTGCCTGCTCTAGGAGTACTAGAGCCTTCTTTCATCCACTTTGTAACAAGTCTGTATACTGACATTGCTACAGTCAATCCTTCAGGAGATTTCACAATATGATGCACCCATTTCAAACATGCCAACTCTGCGACCTCTCTCACATCAAGACATTTGGGTGTAGAAGGTCATCACTCTTTGCCTTTATATACTTGATCAACAAGAACTTGTCAGCAATGTTACATCATACTGTACACCACTTAAATACTAAAAAATATAGCAATTTTACATAATAAATATCCCCACAATTCACATACTATTACATGTAAAACTATCAATTTTTATTCATTTAACACTATTCACATGGGAAAACTTGGTACTAAATTTCGTTCATTTATTATAACTCCATCAGGGTGTTGCAATTTTAATTTCTGCCAGTGTATTCCTGACAATGTTTGGATGGTTGTAGAATGAAGAAATAGGCATACTATATGGAAGAGATAACCAGAACCACAAGCCTGCATTGTAAGAAAGTGATAAAATTTCCTATTTTAAGCAAGGTAGTTGGGGATTGAAATGAATTTACAATGGAAAAGCAGAATCAATTTCTCAAAATCATTATTTAAAAAAAAAGTAAAAAATAGCTGGGTCCTGACATTGTGCCAAAATAACTAAAGATGGAAAAAAGAACATGAAATACAGAGAATATGCTGCATGACAATTACATTAAGAAATCAGAATATGTGTAAACTCATTATGATATGCATTGCATGTTTCATTATTTTTTCACCATCTATAAACCAACAAATTAATAGCATGATCTCATAAGTTATGGTTATAATCACATCATTAAGTTCTAGTGTAATTTCTTTCTGGTAATAGTCTGAAGAATTTTGATGGAAATAAATATTTACTTTCTGTGTCTGTAGGCTTGATTTCACCAGTTAATTTCACTCTTTTCTCATCACCAGATTCCAAGGCTTCTCTTAAAAGAAGTATGGGCTGATTTACAAGGTCATACTCAATTTTTACCAGTTTTGCAGCTTTTACTGCAGTATTATGAGAATCAGCTACGATAATACCAACTGGTTGTCCATTAAATTTAACATCACCAGAACAAAGTATCTAGAAGTAAAAAAATTGATTTCAGTTCATTTAAAGACACAGAGATGTTTAATCATTAATAGTGATCTGTCTTACCTCTTCATCATCAGTTAGCCCCAATAACCCCACCTGAATAAAACTGTTTTTTCCTGGAATATCTTTTGCTTCATAGTATGCCACAACACCTGGAACTGCCTGAAATATGAAGTACTCTTTCTTAAACCCACGAAACTATAATGGACAATGATACAGATGGCCAAACTAAAAATGGTCACTATTTCTTACCACAATGTTCTGTTAATATTATGCATCATCACAGCATTTTTCATGTTTTACTGCTTACTTTTCATATTAAAAATATTAAAAGACATAATGTGTAACTAAACTTTAATTACTTCAGTGAATGAACAGATGTAATTTTGAATCAAATTAAGATCTGGAATGTTGATGAATCATGTTTCTAATCTCACATGATTTTTTAATTAAAATTTTATAAAGATAATCAAATTGTAGCTTACCAGGGCTTCCTGAGGATCAGTGCTTTTAATGTGCCCATTTGCAATTGTAGTTACTGCAAATGCACAGTACAGCTCACCAGGTATAGTAAGCACATCATTCACATATTGTGCTTCACCTGCAGTTTCAAGATTTATATTGAGTTACTGCATAAAATGTGTCAACATTATAAATGATGTTTTCAATAACTACCTGAACACTGCACTAGGGCCTCCAGTTTAGGAACTGGTTTCCCCAGAGGCCACAATTCCTTCTGCGTGTCAAACTCCTGCTTTCCTGACGACAGAGATCTTTTAATCAGAAAGCCTCCACTCCGGAAAGCAGGAGTTACATTCTCTGGTGAAATGCTGAGAACAAACTAAAAAAGAAAGTTGTCTGCCTTAATTATTCAAACTAAAGATTAAAAAAATATCAATGTGCCAAGCAGTATCTCTTATATGAAATTTTCATCAAGGTAATACAGTGAAACTTAAATTTTATGAAAAGTAAAACTAATTTATTTTTGCTCAGAAGAAAAATAACCAAATTCTTAACAAATTGTAATGTTCTAAACTAGGCTTTGTAAGCTAACCTAAAATTTCACAAACTGTGTGACAAAATTTATTCACAGAACAGTGGGCTCAATTGAATAACATGGCACATCAGTTTTAAATCAGGTTGAACAGTTTATAACAAGAAAGAAACATACAGTAATTTTGGCTTACACAACATATTAAAGTTTGGAAAAGGTCACTAAAGTCTAAAAGTTGATTTTGAGCAGTTTTTAAAAACTTTGAAAGATCGAAATAACCAGTTTAGAAGATAAGTAAATTCAGTGGGAGAAACCATATTCAAAATAAAGCGTAATCAAATACAAACAGTTTTCAGTGAGTTTCGTGTTTATGCTTATACTATACTTTGCCAAGTGAGTGATGCCAACATCAAGCCACACAGCTTGCTGGCTGACTGTGGAAGAACAAGGAAAATTCTGGGCTAATATTTATAGAAATGTCCATAGGAACACAAGACTTCCGTATATCCCACGAGAAAGGTCTGGTGATCTGTTCAGATATCAGGTCTCACACTTGTAAACTTGCATCAGATTATTGATCTTGACGAATAAAAATATTCCTATCCCTCTGAAATTTTGAAGGTAACTAGATCTTCTAAGAAGCGTTAATTTTTATCATTATGGAAAATTTTGTAGCTTTAATAGTTTAGCTGTAAAAGAAACATTTTAATGCGATTCCCAAGAAATGTTAATAACTCTCACAATTTCGTAGTTATGAAGTTATGTAGTAAATTTTATTTTACTCCTAAAGGGCTACTCTTTCGTTTAATATCATTCAAGGCATGTTTACTATTATCAAAAAGTGAAATAAAATTTGTAATGCAAAAACAGAATTTAACTAATTAATATTTCAGAAGTTATTGAAGCTATCAATCTAAAAATAGCTTTAAAAAATTCTACATATTCAAAAATGATTACTAATCAAATTTAAAGTCTCTAAATGCCTTCTCGATTTATTACAAATTTTTGTAAATATCACTCCGGGTGAATGCTTGGGAATGTTGCAATAGAATATACTATCTCAAAATCTGATTTCTAGCTTAAACTAACTTGGTAGCTGACTTTAGAAATGATATGCAATATTATTGAATTTAACTCGTGGTTCTGAGAACAAATTTTGTTGCTCAGTTACAAAATGTTTAGGTTACCTTATATGCTTTCATCGGAAACCAGAAAATAAAGTATTGCCAAGGGCTTTTCTATATACAGCAGTCCTAGGCTGTTCTCTGGACCAATCTTTGAAAATCATATAGACTCTATATGATTCTAGAGCATGAGCATGCTACTGTTCAGCGTAATTCGGGTGTGAAGTAAGGCATATGTAGACGCTGGGCAGGCAGGTTGAACTTAGAGGCTATCGTGTTGTGAAATTAACATACCTCATGTGACTGTAAATTCACTTAGGGGTCATGAATGTGTTAATCGATCCTGTAATTAAAATTCTTTGGTGATGATTTCCAAGACCATTAAGTTTGTGACTTAATAAATATTGAAAGAATATATGGTTTAACAGTTTCAATTGCAACAGTGACATTTAATGACTACATACCTTTCCTAATTTGGGGTTAGATCTAGATAGGTGGCATCCGAGTTTCAGTAAAGCACAAATTGTATATCCAGAGGCAACAGCACACGGTTGGAGTTAAGGCAGAATGGTTTAGCAATAACCCCAGTGTAACTTACCGTCTTACAGCTTCAGTATTTAACTGTTAAAAACAGTTTTCAGAAAAATATTTATTCTTAATTACATAGCCTTTATTTGCTGTGTATCCTAAGTTACAGAAGAGAGTACATGTGATGTTGAAATTCTAAAATCTGCCATTAGCCCAGGGCCAGTGCTAGGATTTTCAGGCCCCAGGTAAACATTCTAGGCCCCCTAAGCCGGAGAAAATGTTTTATTGTATACTTTGGTTTTTTTGATAGAGTCAGTAAATTTTAATGGAAAAAATCAAATAACACCTTTTTAAGAAGTTTATTAATGATTTTTTTTTCTTTTTATCTAGGCAACCTGGCCAGCAGTTCCCCTTCAGGAGCCCGGCAAAAGGTACTTTTGATTAGCAGCTTAACCCTCCCTGTCTGCTAACACCGGCCCTGCATGAGCCTCTATGAAAGTTCTGATCATTCCAGCAACACACAATTTTGCCCGATTGCAGTTTTACAACATGAATTATTAATTGCCACTGAAAGCTAGCAGATCATTTTTGATGGTAACATATTTAACAAGTGACTACCATTACCAATGAATTGCTGATTTTAAGACAAAAAGCTTTGCCTTAACTCTGACCGTGTGTAGCCTTGGAGTCCAGTTATGCTACAATATACAGGCCACCACTCAGCTTCTTTTTTACCTCAAGCTAAGTAGGTAAAAATTCGTCACATGCTTCTATTAGTGCTTTTAGTTAGCAAGCGCCCGACACTTAAATAATCCTGAGGGCCCACATGGCGTAATACTTGAAGTAGTAACTGCATAGTTGTTATCCAGATTGAAATTTTAAAACTTCACAATGCCTACATCTCACCAACAAGTTTGCACAGTAGTGCTCTAAGAGAAAACTGACCGGCCGAATGTGTACATGTTATCAAGGCTCGCAGTTCCTGAAAGACTGAGCTCACATCTTGATGCATTCACAGTTTCTGCACGAATGACTGCGATGCTGCTGTGAACAAGGAAAATTCTAGGCATCTACCTGCTCTCTCATGAACCGTGGGAAACAGCAAAGCGATTGCTTCACGTGGGTTGTTTCTGGAAGGCTGATATACACCATCGCATGTCAGAAAGGTTTCGTCATAAAGTTTTGACCTTGACAATAAAAATAATTCTATCTCTCTGAAATTTTAGAAATCGCTAGATCTTACAACAAACTTCAACTTTAGTTATTATGAAAATTTTCATAACTTTAATAGTTTAGCAAAAAATAATTAATTTAAATATGAACTTTCGCAATACCGCTCCAGGAAAATGCTGAAGACTGATGCAATGCAAAATACTATCTCAACAACTGCAAATATCTGCTTTCTACCTTAAATTATCATAAAAACTAACTGTAGAAATGAAATACAATGCAATCCAACTCACGGTTCTGAGAATAAAAATTTGTTACACAGTTTAAAAATTTAACAGATATCTGATATGATGGAAGTGATGAATAATTACCAAAATCATTGAAAGAATTTAAAATTAATATTTGTAATGGATAGAGATGGGAACGTACAAAAAGGGGGGAGATTGGTGTGAACAGAAGTTGGCAATGGACCATGTGCACCACTGAAATTAAATTAATTAAAAACTTAATACCTTAACTGAAGAAGACAGTGCTAGACATTTTAGACATATGGAAGTAAGCTACCCAAAACCCATGAATCACAGGAAATTTTGGAGCTAATGGGTTAAAGCAGAAGGCACAATATTATGGACACAATAGTGGAGGTGTTTTAGAAATTAATTAACAGTAAATAGAAGGAAGCTAAGAGAAAAAGGATGTAAAAAAAGTGAAGGTCATGTAGATGTGGCACAGAGAAATGAAAAATAATATGTATAAACATCATAAGTGCTGATGGGAAACCTATTCAGAGCTCAGAAATATCTGATGTAAGCAATACAGTGGAATTGTAACATACTGTAAGATACTGGTAGTGTCAGTGCAGGAGACCATGATTTCAGAACAAAATCTGATGGAGGTTTGCATGATATGAACACAAATAATGGCAGTATGAACTGATTAACTTTCTGCAGCACTGTTACAATCTCTAGGAGAAAAACAAATTAAAAGAATATTCTAAATTACATCAAAAACTAAAAAAAAAAAAAAAGATCCTAACAGAATTTAATAAAATTATCGTTTTCACTCTGCCACTGAAAAGCTGAGTAATTTATTGAAATTTAATAAATTTAAAAAAAATAAAAAACATGGATGTTACATAAAGATTCAGAAAGTAGACTCGATAAACTGGAATTTAGAAAAAAAAAAAAAACAGTGGTGAAACTGGTAAACTGCTGAATTCCATAACAAATGTTGAAAGAGGAAATTGGATTAAATATTTTGAAAAAAATCATGAAGTATAGCAGAAATAATAGCTATAAAAGTAAACTTATTATAAAGGAAAGAAATGCCGCGAGGCAATATTTATATGGAAAGGACAGATGAAATACACCCAACACTCACCAAAGCTGAAGGGAGGAAGGCAGCAGCAACACAAAACAACACACAAACAAAGAAAATACAATATTTTGAATTAAAACCCTTTTTCAAGTTAACAGATGTAAGTGGCTGGGCTTGTGCAAGGCTTGTATTTGACACAGCCACTCATAGAATGCAATAGACCGTCAGAGGTGGTGGGGAGAGCAACGATAATATAACCGCGAGTATAAACCATAAGAAATATTAAAATGGTTGAAAAATAATAGTAATAAAAAATATAAATACATAAATAAATAAAAATATAATTGAAAATTTTGAAAAATAAATGAATCTATTGTGCTGGTCAGTGATGGGTGTATAGGGTGAGGATGGAAGATATTAACGGAAATTAAGACCTGGGGGATGTCTAGTCTGCAGGATGTGTTGATATGCCAGTTCCCACCTGTGGAGTTCAGATTTGGAGGTAGTGTCTGGAAGTACTCTAATGGCTCTAATTGTGAAGCAGTTATTAAGGTCGCAGGTGTTGTGAGTACTGGCATGGTGAGCAACAAGGAGGTCCAGGTTTTGGGAGTAAACTGTTTGTCTGTGACCATTCATTCTGATGGATAATGAGTTTGAGGTCAGGCCAATGTAGGAAACTTGGACAGTGGAGGCAGGTGAGCTGGTATATGAGATGGGTGGCTGTACAAATGGCAACACAATATTCTCAAAGAAATGGAACCAACTGGGCATCCACAGAAAACACATTCACATGATGATGGTTGTGACTATTCGTTTTAATTTATTAGCATCTTTATTTTACCTCCTCTTTACACATAAATATCACCTCAGAGCATTTCCTCCACTACACTGTTACTTAGTTTTAGTACTATGAGATAATAATTTAAATAGTTAAATGTCCAGAGCAAATGTTAATTAAGATAGTATCAGTCAAGGCCTCAACCACTTCTGATACCTTTACATCTTTATATAAAAAAAATCTTATATAAAACTCTATCTTATTAAGATTTTACAAAGCTCTAGTCAATTTTCGTCCATTATTTATAAAAGCATGAAGTGAATTATTTTCTGAAACTAGATTTTTCTGTAATGTATTACCTTATAAAACAACCCCTCAGCCAATCCTTTGCGATACTCTGGAATGGCATCAGGAGGCATATAATCAGGTAGCAATTCAGAATCTAGAATACTTAAAGCTGTTAGCAGGACTTCTTGATCATATATGTTTTTTCCATCTAAGTATTGTTCCAATGCATTTGCATGTATCTGTAAACATTAACAACACATACATACACATGCATAACATGTGAAAACTAAATTGAGGTCAATATTAAAAGCACATTTCATATTCATATTACCAGATCTGGATGTATTCCACCAAAAACTATTCGTGGTCTTAATAATATTTCTCCTATAAAATTTCTATCAAGTTTAAATAGAAATCCAGCATTTACATAAGCATGGGCATTTTGTGATCTTGGCATTATCTGGAAACAAAAATGTAAAATGATTAAAAAAAGAAGGAGCTGTTTTTGCATAATCAAATACACTGTCTCTTTTGCAATATACCAGTTTGAAATATCTGTCTGAACAAAATAACATTTTATTATTAACCTCTATTAATTTTAACATAACTCTTCAGTTTTCAAAAAAATATATATTATGTGACACTGACTGCACTCAAAAGCAAGTACAACATACCCTATCTAAACAAATTAATGATATGATGAAAAATATGAAGAACACTGCCTCAGCCTGAAGGAAAAATGACAAGCAGTATGTAATGATTTTCAATACAGTGTGATTAAATCGCGACAGTGCAGATAGAAAAGTACATTAATAATAATAAAAATACTGAAGATACCCGTTCATAGGTTCTCATAACTTTGGAAGTGATATACTAGCATATACTGTGCACCAGTTTACCTTCAGTGCCAATTATAGGGTAGCCTCAATGATTTAATTACAATGGTGAATAAGCACCAATTTTGTATTAAATGATCTGTATTTTTTTTAAATTTTTAATTTTAAATCCTTCAAGGGCAATTTAACTACCCAGGTATTATTGTTCTTTATGAATTTTAATTTTAAATTCTTTCAATGTTTCAGGTGAATTCATAGTCATTTCATCCAAACCTACTACTTACAATAATTATTCTGTTCATTTCTGCTTTTGTGGAAAAAGCTTCTCATTTCCTTCCTCATATCTCTAAAGGGTGGTCTCATTATAACAGTTATTTAATATCTCTTCTTATTTGAAATCTTTGGTATCTTCTTGTGTAATCTTGTTCATAACTGTCTGAATACCTTCTATTTCCCCTCCCCATTCAACAATAGTAATAGAAATTTCTATATACATCATTCAACGGTATTCCTAAACTTATAACATACTTCATAAATGCATTGTTATCTTCTCTTTTTACAGCAATTAATTATATTTGCTTTGCGATGCTTTCTATTTCCCAACCTTTGAGCTTTCCCAAATTCCTTTATTTTCTCTTCTTACTATTTCTTCAACATGTTCCCACTTCCTCTCCACTTTACTGGTGCTCTCTTTCAACATACTAAATCTCTCCTTAAAATACCACTTCAGTTCTGAAATGTATGGTTTTTTACAATAGTGCTTACAATCAAATTCAGTTCTAGTTCCTGCTTTACTTAACACTCTTACATTTATCAGAATTGTTTTATGATCACTTATTTCTTCTTTAACCTCAGATTCTACAAAAGGTATGATCAAGGTTTATTAATAAGATGTCCCACATGTTTGCTCCCCTGCTCTACCACTTGCATATGGTCTCTATCATTCATTAAAGTTATTTGTAAACCTGTATCATTTAATTACCAGTTGAAAGATAATGCAAAAGTAGCTGTTTAATTAAGCAACTGAGAAAACATGGCCTGCAACAACATTGCACTGTTCTATTTGCTTCCCAGTCCACACTTGGTAATTTCAGGTCCCCACCAATAATTACCATGCAACATTCAACTCAGAACTCTGACTATGAATTTAGTTTCCACTCAAAATCTTTGGTTCAGTGTTATTACGGCTTACTACAAGATATTTGCTTCAAATGGCTGCCATTTTATTACTGAAGGAAATACTAAATAAAATGGTTCACTTGAATCACTAAACTACAAAATGATAAGAGTAAGATTTGTTGCTCATTGTTAAGTTTAAATATTGCACTACATATTTTTTCACCAGACACCACCAATTATTTAAAGCACCTTTTACTAACAAAAAAAAAAAAATAATCAATACTTCTTCTTCAAAGATTACAAACTCTAAGAATCATACACTGACCCACACCGTCAGGCAACCATGAAAAGTCAACAGCTATTGCACAATTCAGTATAATTTACAAATTCTATAAAATGTTCAAAAACTCTCTGAAAATATGTCAACCAGAAAGTCATTAAAAAAAGTCCCCTAAACTTAAAAAAAAAAAATCACATAATTTCAACATATTTTAACTAATTTATTAAATAAACTGACATAACCCTTCTCCAACAAAATAACCACAGACTCGTACTGTACCAATATGGTACCAATATTCATCCCTTCGTCTCCCTTGTACATCATCATTCTCCTACACATGTTACAGAATTTCCATTCGACTAAACCATGGAAATACATAAAATATTTCTCCAACATTCTGAAATTATGTAAATGATTCCCATTAATCTCCCAAGTTAGTCCAACATTTATTTAATAATTAATATTTTTAATCCTTCATGTGGGGCTACACTATTCGAATACCCCTTTCATTCTCGATGTTTGTGCATATTCTTATCTTAGCAGTAAACATACACAAGAAACAACCATTTAATATTTTACTTTTAATTCATGAAAATCCTAATATTCTTAAAATTGTCAGAAATCACCCTCAAATATCTGTAACTTAAAGATTTCAATTATGCTAACCTTTTAACATTATCTTTTCATTGAAAACACACAGATATTTAAAAATCACTGCCTCATTACAGCACAAGATATAAATTTGGTAGACTGTTTGTGTACTCTTTGGCTGGTACTGGTTTTAAGAATTCCTGTAGTAAAAAGATTGTAAGTCATTGTTTAATAGTGTTACCTTTATATTAATGATATATTTCTTATATTTCTAGTAATTAAGTGGAGGTATGATTTTAAGCAAATCAATTACCTTTATATTATGAGACAAATAATACAATGTATGGTATAGCTCTTAAAATATAAACTCCATATGAAATTATACTATACCATTAATCTAGATATTTAATTATAATACTGTTAAAATATTATTTATTATATTAAAGACCTTTCCTAAGGTTCACCACAAAAATTTAGATGAAGCTGATATTTAAGAATAGATTTAAGTAGACTGAGCTACTTCACCTTATATGTTTTTAAATAGTAGCTATCATCATACTGAGGTAATGTTATGCTTGTTATAATTTTCTGCCTCATATCCATATTCAGAAATTCTGCTGGGCAAACACTTTGTATGTACCCATTCCGGTCAGCTGTGAATAAAGGATATCAATGAAAAGTACATTTAATTCCATAAGAAAATTCTTTTTTTTTAATAATCTTTAAAATAAACATTTTTTACAGTTATTTTATCTTTCTCCTAAAGCAGTATTTACATCTGTTAAATGTTTACAATTTTAATCCTTGTATGAATAATATTAGTTCTACGTACCAATATTTATTTTGGCGTCTACTGCTTCCAGAATGAGAAAAATGTCAGATGGAAATTCAAGATGCCTGTGCTTTATTGACAAGTTTCCTGCAATTGTCCCTGTCTGCAAACAGTATGAAAATGGTCATCAGCTTGTAGAAACTCTTTACTTGTCTGATAAAACTGCAATGAAAACTTACATTTCTGACAGGAACATTTGCAACTAAATCAATATGATCTGCAAGAACTTTGGTATACTTAAAGCCATTTCTTGATTTTGGCAACTCATAAAACAGTTCCATTACTTCTGTAAGTGTCATGTTGCCACCAATAACAAGTTCTGAACTAACAGAGTATGTTTTCAATTCTTCTACATTGTTTATGTCTATAAATGTTTCAATGGTAGGATCCCTTCTGTAGACACCTAGAAATTTAAATATGAGAAGGTTCTTTAAAATGCTTATCTACAGATATTTGCTGAAATTAATCTCTATATTCTGAGATTAAATCAAATATTGTTGAAATTATGCAGTGATAAAGAGGCTAAATATGTTGTATAACACCAGATTTAAGAAAGGCTACATTCATTCATTCATTCATAGACAGCAATGTTGCAAACAATATTACATAACTTTTATTAAAAAATAATAATTTTAAAGGAAATGTTATTGAATTGATAAAAACACGAAGTTGCAAAAATATAATGATATAGTCTACAAATAAATGTTAAAAATACTCTGGGGTGATATTAATATGGAAAGAAAAGATAAATACTGTGGTGGTATTTAACACCCATCCATGCTTTAGAAACAATTGCTTAAGTATTTGTAAAACTTACCATGAGCAGTATTTCCAGCTATAAACATGTAGTTTTTATCTGGTCTTGTGTCCAAAATTTTGAAAATGTCAGCTACTTTGTCGACTTTAAACCATTCAGCTGTGTCCATCTTTAAGTGTAGCAGTTGTACCTCAGGTAATTTTTGCTGTGTGTTTGAACCACTTACAGCTAAACATGACTGATCTGAAGTTTTACAGGAACTATTGCATGGATTTCCATTCTTTGGACATACCTTCCCATCAATCACATCCTAAACAACAAATAGAACACTATTCCAAAAGTTTTGCTTATACATTCCATTTATATGGAAATACCTATTGTAGTATTCTAGGTGTGGTGCATGAGGTGAGATTAAATTACTTGATTTAGAAATGTGTAAAATGATATTAAATTAGTTGGTGAGTAAGATTTTTGATGAAACCAGTTTGTATTGGATCAAAATAAAACAGCTGTTTATAAGCTTAAGTAGCTCACTTGCTTATGGCAGCAGATTTGTATCCTAAAATTGTGAAGGCTGATTTGTTTGTTGCATGGTGTTTGTTAGTTTACTCAATTAATAAAAAGATAAACTCATGCAAATTATACTGCTTCCAGGGACTATTGAGTCACATTGGACAGCAAGAGACAAGTTTTGATAAGAAAAATCTGTCTAATTCAAAAGTCGGTGTGTAGGGAAATAGCCATCTGGCCAAAGTACCACCAGATTTAATAATTAATTCTTTTTAAAACTGTGACTACTGATGATAATTCATCATTTGATTCCTATTATCCATCCAACTCTACTATCTGATCTCACCAACCATTCCCATACCAGTGACACTGGTTTGGGACTGTGTCACACCTTTACAGATGACATAGTACAAAACCATCACATTAATAGTAGTGACAATGGTTTTTGAAAAAACTGTGTATTTTTTTAACACACTGCTCCAGAAGATTGAAATTTCCTTCATTGTATCATTTCACTTAACACTGATTGGAAGTTCGAAAGTGTTATGCAGTTCTTTGCTCATGTTTAGCCAGGTATTTGCATTAAAGTTGTTGACAATCTCTTGTATTAATCATTTGATTAATTAAATTATTTGCTTCACATTGCTTTGATTCAGTATTTGCTATATCTATTTTAATTATTTTGTTCTGACTTCTTCTTCTTCTTAAGTCGCCTTCTCCTATTGGAGGTTGGCGGTCCACATAGCTAGGCTCTGAGCGTGAAACTGCAGCATGGAAAGCCTCTTCAGACATTCAATTGAACCATCTCCATTCTGACTGTTGCAATTAAATTTTAATATTTTAAACATTATAAACACAGCTTCAGAGAAATTTATTATTATTACTTATTAACTGTGGTGGGACATATACTCTACTGGCGATTTTCCAACAAACCTATTTCTGCATTACACAAATGTTTTCTATAAATGCTTCTAGTATTTGAGATAACTTGTTCAGTATACTCTTAATAATTTATTTCATTCTTTGACTTACCTGCCCACAGGTGAAAATTTTTAAAATACCTTATGCCTGACATTAATTGATAATTTATGGTCATTTCTTCCATTCCATTTACTACTCTTAATTCTGCCAATATCCATCCAAGCCGCATCACAAATACGTATCTTATACTCTCCCATTGGTCTCCTCTCCCTCCCATTCCTATTTCCCAATTGCTTGAAACCCAGCTCCTCTATCATAAGATGCATACTGTGTTCTACAGAAATTTTTACAAACAACTCTATTTGCATCCCCTGAAACTATTACATTTATTACCCATAATGTGGGTCCCATACCACACCACAATCAAGCAAGGGTCTAACCAAGGTTTTTTCTATCCCTGTTGCCTCACATCCTTGATAAATTCCCCACCTTCCTTCATCAACCTCTGCTGTAGACTTTGAAACATTTACCTACCACGTATCCATTTTGTAATGCTGAAATGAGTTTATTAACATAAGATATTTCTAGATATTTCAGCTTATTGCAAGTGTTCTGTACCTTATAATCATAAAATACCTGTATTTTTCTATATGTGTACCTGATGAGCTGATCTTTTTCTTTTAGTATTTATGGCAGTAGAAAGGTTAAAATAGCCAATCATTTAAGACAAGTAGAAGCGTAGGGAAAGTCCACAGAAATAATTTAAAATAAAAATATATGAAAAAAAAGGAAGGTGCATAGGAGATTTTCCAGAGGTCACAGAATTAAATTTATTAGGGGAAGGGAAAGGAACAATTTATCACCATGAAATTTGCAGAAGAACCATCTGTTATTTTAATTTAAATACATGCAGATTTATACATATTCTAGCAGGGAAAATTCTTTTTTAATTTTGACTTCATCTCATTTACTTTCTTGCAAACTGTTACTAGTATCAGTTTCTCCTATCACTCTTCCCAATCACTCTCCCATTCCTTTTGCACAAATGTTTGCCATATACAGTGAATTATTAGTTGCGTACTGTCTCCCACATTCTTTAATCCATATTTTGTTGTTTACTAAAGGATTGCTTCATATATTGTTCAATATAAAAGTTTTGTTCTGTCATTCCACAATCATCTGTCATAATCTGTGTCCTTATTTATATTCAAAACTATAATGAAATATTTAGTCTATATCCCATGGTAACTGTTCACAATTCTCTTTCCTTTTAATCTTACTATCCATTAGCAACCTGGCTTCCGAATGTAAATTTGCCAAAACATTTATGAGCATAATGAACTACAATGCTGCCAGTACACTGCTCTCTATCACTTTTGATCTTAGGAAATGCTTTACAAATTAAAACCCATGTTAGTACTTTTAACTACACAATTTACATGAAAGATTCATTTAAAATTATTTTACCTCTATGTCTGGATATTTATATTTAAGTTCTGCTGGAGCATCAGATGAAAGAGATTTGAAAGCATCAAGAATTGGACGATATCCAGTACATCGACAAATATTTCCACCAAATGAATTTTCAACTTCTTTCATTGTAATATTCTTATCATTCTGTAACAAACTTCAGAAAAGCAACTGTTAGTGCAAAAAAAAATTATAGTCCCAAATCAGTTTTCTATACTTACTATATCTATAAAATTTTAGAAAAGTTGTGTCTGTACATTAAATTTATTTCAAAAAGAGTTATTGCAATGTCAACTAATTATGACAGAGATGCCAAAAGTGTGAATTTTTGTCTGTCTGTTTGTTAACACATGAGGCAGAAACTAATGAACGTATTTTAACTATCTGCACATACTGATAATTTATGTCATCAGTCAGGAAATTAGATACTTCCTATCCCAACACATTACAAATTCTTGATGATACAGAATCTGAAACCATAATTTTTTATTTTTTTTTTCCTGACTGTCTGCATAATACACAGAAACTAAGAATGGATTGCAACAAAACTTCACATAACAATGACTTATGTCACCACTTAGCGTGTAGGATAATTTTTATCATAACATACTTCCGCATTATGTAAAGTCAAATACCATAAATTATCAATTTTTGTCTATCTTTGTGCACTTCTCACAGTAACTAATAAATGAATTTCAATGAAATTTAGGACAGTGATAGATTATGTCATCAGTTAACATATATGATACTTTTTTTTCCTGATTAGTTGCATATTTCTTTCATGATATAAAGGGTAAAGCCATACTTGGAATTTTTGTATATCCATTTAATATTGCCTGTGGAGCTTTCTAGCTGTCGAAATGCCTCAATGATAAGTGCTATGTATATGGTTACAGTGTGTTCAATTTTGTGATTCTATTACAGAGTTATTATCAGTTTATATAAATACAAATAATGCAATCTGTTTATACATGCACCAGGCACCAGAAGTCTTGTGAATAACACTAAAGTGTGCCTGTGAATCATCAGCAATCATAAACATTCCCAATTAGTAGTAGTTTCAAGAAGAGGTAGAAATAAATTGGGTGCTTGAATGTCATTAAAGTATTCAGAAGGAGAGGAGTATATTCAAGAAAATGGGTGGGGGGGGGGGGGAATAGAACTGTTCCTCTGCTTCTACATACCCAACCCAACAGTTTGTTTGTGAATTAACACCACAAATCTCAAATTCTGTCTGCAGGCACAGCTAGTCTACAAATACTTTCAAACTTTAAATGGGAAAAATTACAAAAAAAAAAAAAAAAAAAACCTGGGTCTTTGATAGAAGTTAACCATTTCAGAAATTTTGTTTGTCTTCATATATGAATGTAATTACCACATAAGTTACTAGTCTGATTTCTATAGGGTTTTGAACAATTGACAGCCAGCTTATGGTTACAGGAGTAAAATAAGGTATGTTTCTTTTTGATGTGATGACAACAACCTCATAGGTTAAAATGAAAGATCCTCATTTTTTTTACTGAACAGATTCAGACAAAAACTAATGGCCAGATTTTGGTTAGGAACTGAAATAAAATTATTCAGAACTGAAACTGACATCAATCTCTGGTGCACTCTGTGATATGGATTCCTTGTTACTGTAGGGTCCTGTTATTTCATAAGTTTACCTGGTAAATTTGGATGGCTTGACAGTTGAGGATTGAGCAGCCAGCAAATAACTGAGTCATTAGAAACAAATGAAATTATTATTATTTAGTTACGGTTATACTGAAAAACTATCAGCCAATGTCAGTGAAGGCAAAGATTAAGGCTGTTATTAGAAAAAGATTTATTTACCAGTAATTTCTACCAACATTTATTTAATTGCGATGTTGTGCATGCTCCAGTGGAAATTTCCCTATACATACATTTTCCCTACACATACATTTTCCCCTCTCCTTTTACCACCTACTTTTATCCCCTACCATACTAATTTAAACTTTAAACTCTTTCAGTGGTTTTGGTAGATTTTTCATCATTTCTCTTGGCAACATTAATAGAAGGTACTAGATGATGCTTTATATTGTGAAAAAAAATACTATCATCAGTTGTTTAGCGCATTTCTGAGATTCGTGACACCACTATAGTTCTCATTGCATGTGTTACGTTCTTGATGAGACAATGACAGCAAATAAAGACGTCATGTCATGTGTGTGATTAATTTCAGTAGAAGACCTGACTTTGTCTCATAAACCTTTGCAAAATAAGAAACCAAGTGAGCAAAGTTATGGGAAACAGCTAGTATTTTTGTAATATGTTTAGTACATGTCACGATACAAAATTGTTTATTAGTAATTTTGAAGTCTCTCAGTTTCCTGGTGCACCCAAAGTTCTGATTTTAAAACTTGTAATAAATGTACAATCATTCATACCTTGTTCCTTGTTAATGATGATTCAGTTTCACTTATATAACAAAATTACACAATTTTATTAATTCAAAAAATGGCCTGATTTGTTAAAAATGCTACAAACTGATTTATTGTCATCATTAATTTTATTTGTGATGGAGCTAAATATCTGGTGGAAATTTCCCTAGTCATCTAATTAACCCTTTTTATATTATTTTTTAAAATTTTCTTTTATAACTGGAGTGTTAAATTTCCTCCCATTAACTTTTCCAAATTACAGATTTTAATTTTAAATTCCTTAATCGTTTTTGGTAAATTATTCATCAATTCACTTGGTAATTTGTTCCAATCCCTGACACCCTTATCACAAATGAAAATTTTCTGACTCCCTTACGCAAGAAATCAAGTGCCAGCTTGTAATCATGGTCACCTTTCCCCTTCCATGCACTATTCCTAATTCTTTGATCAATATCCCTCCAAACCCCATTGCCAACCCATGGCCTGTACATCCTCCTCCTTTCCTCTAATGAACTTCTTGTTTGTTAGAACTCTCACCACTTGAACCATGTAGTGAATCATGGTGTATACAAATCTGATTGCATTGCCATATGTCCTCCTCTATTGCTGATTAAGGTTTAGACTGTAATTTTGTAAAGTGAGCTCATCTTGGCCATCCTGCCTTAATCTGCAGTAAAGGGTAAAGGCATAATTACCTGATGATAGGGCTGATATTAGCTGTGCAATCTGCCCTTGTTATAGCCGCCTTAACCTAACCCAGTTATCTAACCGGATGTAGGGGACCTTTAGTTTAACATGCCATCCCAGCCCTTTCTATGGTTTTTCTTTGGTTTAATCATGTGGCGAGTGTGTGTATACATCTGATCCCTTTGTCGTATGTCCTCTTCTAATAATGATTAAGGTTTATACCGAAATATTGTGGAGCATGTTTGTATTTATGTGTTAATCATGGTCCACCTACCTTCATCTGTGGTCAATGACATTAATTTTTCCTGTTCTTCTTTATTTCCATTGGTTAGTTAGAAAACTTATAACTAGGTTGATTTTTTCCATGTTGTAAATTCTTACACACGTAACTTTTGACCCTGCCAACTTATAATGTAGTAATTTGTTACTGCTACATTTAATTCATTTACCTGTACATGTTCATTACCATTCCAGGAGAGCAGTACCCACACTGTGTGCCATTGAAATTGGCTAGTCTTTTTTGTATTATATTGTGACCTGTCTTCTTGTTACCAATTCCTTCAATTGTTGTTATCTCCCAACCATGGCATGAGAGTACTGGCATGAGACACTTCAACAGTATAAAATATTATTGGTTATGGATCTACATAGCAAACAAGAAGATAGTGCATTATATTTAAATAACATAAATTTTGGTATTTTAATGAATTTAGAAGCAGAATATACAGTGACAAATTCAAGAGAACATATATCTTAATTTTTAAGGAGGCTCATTATTCTTTTTCCATATTTAGTTCAGTCTTAGCAATTACAGTAAGTTGCTTGTGTATTTTATTGGAAATAGGAATACAAATATATGCAAACCGAATATGTATGTGAATGAGGGAGTGAACTTGTATGCACACTTTCAGCCAGCTGATTAACTTCATCTTTTATCCTTTACTAATAACATTTACTGCCATGTCTGAATGTCTGCAGTTTTTATATGATTATATGGCAAGCGAAACTTTTCACTATATCCTGATTCAAGAGTGCTCTACAATATAATTTATTTAATTCAAATAATAATAATAAAAAAAGATACTTACAGAATTTACTGCAAGTGAAGTTTCCTTCTTAGTGACAGGATGTACCATTGTAACCATAACAATACAAGCTCCACATCCACCCTCATGGCACATTGCCTTTGTGCCCTTTAGGTTTGCATGGTTTCTGATGAAAGTATTTAATGATGTATCAACTGGCACAGAGTTATTAACTGTAAACAGTAGAAAAGAATAGCATATAAATGTTACTTTAACAGTGTATGAAAACTTAGAAATTCATGTGAATGTAATCTTTTCTCCCTATTAAAAAATGTTGTTAAGGTAAGAATTGTAATGAGACAATGGCATTGCACTACATAAACATTTCTGCACCAAAGACTTTGAAATAAAATTAATGTCATTAGTGTGCAGTGCTTAGATTATACATTTCTGACACAAATTAAGTCAGAGGAAAAAATTAAATTATTACAATTGTTTGCAAAATGAGAGAAGTATCTTAGGAAACAGTTAGATATTTTGGCAAACAGAGTGAAGTTGTATATATGGATCACAATGGCGAGAGAGACAGTTGATGGGTAACTTTCATCTAATGATGGGTAAATCTGTCACCATTATGTGTTAAAATTATTTATGTCAGGTTTTTAGTGAACATATTATTTTGGAAAAGGTGTAGGATATACTTCTGGATTGAAATTGTGGTGTTAACTAGTAATTGAGCACAATATTTGTATGATGGCATGTTTCTTCCAATCTAGAATCTGTTTTTGGATATCTTTGCAATGTTCCAATAAGATGAAGTAAATTCAGTTATTTAAAACATATTACTCTTTCATTTCAGAGGTTGGTATTGACCCCATCAGTTTACTGAACCAAAAACTATTTACTACAACTAATTTTCAGTAAAATACTGTGCCATGACTGTTCAGACTTGAGAATCTGCAAGCTTTGAGAAGTTTATTAACCACCAGATGTGGTCATAGAACAGAGAAATAATTCAAAAACAATAGCAGGCAGTCCTTTGTCATAGTCTGAGAGAGCAACCATATCATGACAGGATATAGGATCACTATATAGGGAATTCTTTAGTGTAGTGTTAGTAGGATGTGCGGTAATTAGAATTGATGTAAATATGGATTATAGAAAGCTGAAAGCGGTGCTGAGTGAGGCTCAGCTTTTCAGTGTGAAAGTAATGGAAGCCATGATTCATCAGAATTTGTCACAGTCGAACGTAGCAGTGAAGTGATAGGTGGAGGTGCTAATGGAATCAGCCTGATAAGTATGTGGACACCATTGCAGGGCTCCACAAGTTATTCCCTATACCTAAATATATGGACAAAGGAAATGGTATCTGAATTGTTAGCCAAAGCTGTGAGAGAGACTACTTCCAGAAGTGATGTCTTAATTTTACTTAATGTAAATTATTATAATAGGTATATTGAGCAAAGAATCATAAATTTCAAAGAAATAGGTGACATTAAAGAAACAATGAAAGATGAGATGCAAAAAGAAGACTGAAAGGTAGTCAGACTATGACAAAGCTAATAATAAGACTTAAACAGAATTTGGTAGCTTAGCAAAGGAGCGCAAACCACAGATAGTTACACGAGTCAAGTCTGGGTTACAAGAAGAAGTTTAAGACAATGAGGTTTTCTCTAAGGATTATAGTGTGTACTGCAAAGACAGAAAAGGAACTGATAATGGGGTATTCATACTGACCAGCAAACACTACTATGGTACACTGGTGTTAATACATTATATTCATGAATTTGTACATTGGTTTCTGTAGGGATACAAAATAAAGATGTTCAAGAAATGTTCTTGACTGTATCATGGAATAATGAGTGACCAAACTGAGGCCCTCATGTAGAAGTTAAATTCATGTAATTAAAGGTTTCTCCAAACAGAACAAAATTTCCGTGGTTTCCGGCTGGCATCTAATGCAAAACCTGTCACCATCTATATTCAGCACAGCAAATAAAACTCACCTCAGTGTAGTTCTGCACTAGTACATGGCCAAGCAGATTGGCCAAAATATCAGCTTTAAATATTAGGACATAGAAAGTATCTAAAATCATATTTGGAATTCAAAGATTGGTCATTACTGGTGGGGCACTTATAAGAAGATAACATACTGTAAATAACACAAGAGAGCAGAAATATGCAAAAAATGGTACCTTAGTGATGGAATGAATAATTACACAGGTGTTAGATAACAGTACAAGGGGACAAAGCATTTCTTATTAAAATAAGAGGGCTCAGTAAACTAGTGGTCATTTCAAATAGGTAATATGACTGGGGGAAGAAACATTGAATCCAAACTAAAAAAGAAAGAAAAGCATTGAATTTTAAATGCTTTATCATTTACTCAATTTATTTTCTTGTGTGAAAGTTATTTGCATGTAGTATATTTTGTTTTCCAAACAAACATGGAAACACGTAGGTTAAGTAGTACACTTGTATAGAGATGCGTACTATGTTTTTATAGTGAGAGCCAGTATTTGAAGCAATGTGCATCTGCTTTACTATGTTTATTTCACCATGCAGGATGACATGCATCATACAACAGACACCCCTGAAATTCAAAGAGCTTCAAGGGATCTCTATAAACGAGTGCTGGACAAGGGGAGAGTTTGCCTAAGTGAATCTGATACAGCTATCACTTGACATGAGAAGTAGTTTTTTTATTGCGATTTGGATACTCTGTTCAAATGGAACCATTATGCACTTTGAGTAAATGTAAATGCAAATAAGAAAGGAGTTTTTAAAAATGATTAGTTTGTATAATCTTAGTTGTATGCACATCCAACTGCTGTTTATGCTGCGGAGTAGCTGCAGAGTAGAGGAAATGTTTTAGAGCGGGTTGGTGACATTGGACAAATATCTGAGACTGGCCTGAGACTCGTGGAGGAGACGCGCTGAGAAAAGTGGAGCAAATGTTGAGAGGAGAAATCTGTGACACAGTGTGTGTCATAAAGAAGCAATGTTCCAGAGTTGACGAGTGAAGCTGTATATATATATTACAATGCAACACAGAACTTCCCTCCCAAAACTGTAATAGTTAGATCGAAATTAGTAAAAACTGTATACCGGCTCTACCCATAATTTTCTCTTTATCTAATGCAAACGAATTAAGAACTCTCACTTCAAATGATAAAATGGGGATTAGTCAGGGCAATGATGTAACATACATTTTTTTATGGACTTATTTGGGTAATCATGTTTTCAAGTTGTGTTTTGTAATTGTCTGTGAAATAGCTCTCAATGATTTAACTATAGATTTTCTGATTAATGTTTGTAATACCAGTAGTGATATTTTTTAATTGAAAATTGCATATTAATGAAATAAAATTTTCTCACTTTTATTGTATCAAGTAATAAGTGAGATTTTATTATTATTAATTTCGATTTAATTGCAATGCAGCTAATGCTCAGGTGGCAATTCCCCTAGTCATCTAGTTACCCCTTCTCATACATATACTTTTCAATTTTATTTTATAATTGGAATGTTAAATTCCTCCCCCATTTACTTTTCTGATTTACAAATTTTAATTTTAAATTCCTTAAGCATTTCTGGTAAATAATTCATCACTTCACTTGGTAATCTGTTCCAATCCCTGAAACCCTTACCAACAAAAGAAAATTTTCCCCATGCAATCGAGCACAATCATGTGGTCATAGTCGCCCTTCCCCTTCCTTGCACTATTTCTTAACCTTTGACCAATATCCCTCCAAGCCCCATCACCAACATATGTCCTGTACATTCCCAGCACTCTCTTCCCCCTCCTCCTCTCCTCCAATGAATCCCAATCCAGCTCCCCAATCCAGTAAATATGGGATACTACAGGGTAGTGTATTGGGACCGTTGCTGTTCATTATTCTAATGAATGACTGTGTTGATGGGTTACGGTCACAATCTAGGTATTTTGCAGATGATATAACGGTATACAATAGGATAAAAACAGGTGAAGACTGTGAACAGCTGCAGGGTGACCTGGATAGAATATATAAATGGGTAGGTCAAAATGGAATGAAGATAAATACCAAGTAGAGTCAACTTATAAGGTATACAGATAAAAAACTAAAGGTTAGTTATGATTATAGGGTGGGGTCAGAATTGCTTGTTGAAAGCTTGAATTGTAAATATCTTGGCATAATGTTTGATAACAAACTCAATTGGACAGAGCACATTGGGCAGGTTGTAGGAAAAGGTTACAAAACCCTTCATTTACTGGAGGGGTTGATGAGAGGATGTACCAGAGAAGTTAGGGAGTTGGGTTACAAAACTTTGGTCCGAACATTGGTTGAATATGGTGGTGTAGTTTGGGACCCACATTTTGGTTATCAAATACAGGTGTTGGAAGGTGTGCAAAGAAGAGCAGCTAGTTTTGTTTGTGGAAATTATCGCAGCACCCAGTCTGTAACTGAAATAATAAGGGAGCTGGATTGGGATTCATTGGAGGAGAGGAGAAGGGGGAACAGAGTGCTAGGAATGTATAGGGCATATGTTGGAATGGGGCTTGGATGGATATTGGTCAAATATTTAGAAATAGTGCATGGAAGGGGAAGGACGACCAAGACCACAACCTGGGCTCAATTGCATGGGGAAAATTTTCTTTTGTTGGTAAGGGTGTCAGGGATTGGAACAGATTACTAAGTGATGAATAATTTACCAGAAATGCTTAAGGAATTTAAAATGAATATTTGCAAATCAGAACAGTAAATGGGAGGGAGGGGGGGGGGAAATTTAACATTATAATTATAAAAGAAAATTTAAATATATATTTATATAAATGGGGTAATTAGATGACACAGGAAATTGCCACCGGAGTGTTGGATTCATTGCAATTAATAATAATAAAAATAATAATAATAAAGTGGAGGCTAACTGACTTTCTAGAAGGATGGTTCTTTTGGAAGGCTTGCTATATATGATAACAGAGGGAGGAACGGCCAGCGAATTATTTTTGTGCCAGAAATTCCGTGGCAATCCATATAAACCAGTGCTTCTCTAAGTGGGGTATGTGAACCCCTAGGGGTTCACCAGTTGATCATAGGGGGTTTGTGACAAGATTTACGTAATGGCGGATTGGCTATCTCATGCGTGTAACACACACAATGGTGAATATTGCTAATTGTTGGCCACTGTCACTAGCAGTGGAGCTAAAAAAAAGGGGTTGCAGTTTTTTCTCATGGGGGTTCGCCATTGCCTGGAAAATTTCATAGGGGTACATACAGATAAAAAGTTTGAGAAACACTGATATAGACGAGAAAAAGTGTGTGTTAATTGTCTAACGATGAGCCACACCACAAGCCAATAACAATAGTTACAGATTTGAATGTGGGGAACATATGCGACACTTAATAGTTTACTCGCAGCGGATAAGACTTGCTGAGTGTCTGCCAAGTTAAGTAAGATGAGAAGAGAATTTGTAACTGATTTCATTGCGACATATCAACAACAAACTGCATTGTGAAGGTGAAACCAAAAGAGTACGCAAACAGAAATTTTAAAAATTTGGGATATAGTGCATTGACAGAGGTTTGTGAGAAATATAAAAGTTGATAGTGCATTAGTAAAAAAAAAAAATCCACTATTTGCGGAGTGTTTTTCACTATATATATATAAACTGAAAACTCAGCAAGAAGTGTAATAGGCGAAGATGAAATCTACAAAACTAATTTACCGTATTACGACTTACTACTGTTTACGAGATATCGACGGGAACCAATGGGCAGTATCAGCAATACAGGAAGCCCAAATTATGAAGGGGAAGATGAGGAATATGAAGGGAAAGCTTAGGAAGATGTATCTGTGCATTTATGTAATAGGGCCTACTGAAGAAATTGAAGAAATACTTCTCAAAAAGTATATAGGCCTACAATGATCGTGTTTATAATCTTCCTGGAACCACTTTTTTTGGTCATAATGTCCGTTTCTTTTTCTTTTTTACAGCACTGATATAAGCTGCTACAAAAATAAATACTTTTGTTTGTGTAGGACTTAAAAACATATTTCAGTTCAATATTGTTTGCCTCACTGCACTTGGCTCGCGATGTTTTGGAATTACCAGTGAGCCGCGAGCCAGAAAATTTTGACGGGTAAATCCGTAGACCACTACCATAAACACGACAACTTGAGTTCTGTGAGCCAGCTGAACGACAAATGTGTAGAACCAGTACCGGATTAACCACGTAGCAGGAGGTAGCAAATGCTACGGATTTTTTTTTAGCTCTATAATTTTTCCCCCGGATGGCAAAAATCAAGGGCCTCTTCTTCACATTTGCTACGGGCCTCGCACTGTCTTGATCCGGCCCTGTGTAGAACTGATGTTCCTGTGTATGGGCTCCGACAAGTACAGCTCGTCGCGAGAATATCCGCGCGTAAATGTTTGGCGAGCTTACTCGCGCACAAATGTGTGTGTGTATGGGCAGCTATTGAACCACATCTGCTACTCACAAGTGGTTTATTTATATGTTCTATGTGTTCATCATGTCTATGTGGAGCGGTTTTCCTGAGATGTCATGGTTGGTGTGGAGGATCAGTGGATGAAACAAAGATTTCCTGAGAGCTGCGTGGAAGGAAGCGAGGAGATTGTTTTTGGGTGCAAAAATGGACAGTACATGCTATTTTTATTTTCTGTTAGTTTGGTTTATTAATTACATGTAGGCCTACTAAACAGCACATTAATGAAGAAAATAACGATGTTTCGTAAACATTTTTTTATATAGGCGTGAAAAGAGTGCATTTTCTTGTGTAGCAAACATCACACTTGTATTTTGAAATGTTCCAGCCACTACAATATTCATGGCTCCACCTAATAGCCGAAACACATCGGTACCCTAGTGTTCCATCTTCCCCTGCGTATTTTTCGCTATCATTCTTGTACGAAAGTAGCTTCGTGAATCCCGTACTTCTATTATTGTTCTTCCTGATTTTGTGGCATCAAGACCCGTATGAAGTTCCTCTTGGGTCCATTTTGCTTTCTGGGTTTTTCTTTTACCATCATCATCATCATCAGTTTTCTGCCCTAGGGCAGTTTTTCACTTGACTGCTCTCCATGCTCTTCTATCTTCTGCCTTTCTCCTAAGGTCCATGTAGTTGCCGTCTTCCTAGAAGTTGTCTATAATTTTGTACCTCCTTCTTCCTCTTATTCTCCTCCCACAAACTAGACCTTAAAAGGCGTCTTTTATCAGGCACTTCTTTTATAACATCTAGTTATCTGAAGTATAAAAAACTCGTTGGAATTGAAAACATAACCAACTAGTTTTATTATAAAGGGGGAATACCACGCACTTGAAGAGCCGCGTGCCAATAGCCCAAAGTGAGTTCGAGGACTAACCTAAGAAGAACTGGGGTCTTAGTTCAAATACCTAGACAGATCTGCAACTAAACGAATGGTTACATCTAGGGCTAATAGTTAATATGCAAAAAATTGCATTAAAGCAACTTATGGTAGCACATACCTTGCAAAATATAGCTGACAAACGTTATATCAAACACATTGAAAATAACCCTCACTTTACTACCACCAAAACGCAATCAGAAAATAACTGAAATGAGTGGCACAGTAGTTGGTATGCCTGCCAGAAGGGTTTAGCACCAAATGGGCAAAGCCCGCGCCATTCAAACTGCGAATTTTAGCCTGCGTGTGATTACCCGCATGAGTGTATTTCCCCCGCTCTCCCCTATACCATCAGCTGATAGATAGAAATTTGCAGGATCTCAATATCTCGAAAAGCAACCCTGAAACTCATGTTCGATCCATAGAACAAGTCAGACATAAACTTGGGTGTTAATATATATATATTACGTATTTATGAACTTTCAATGACAATCAGTTTGCCTTTTGTGAATAAATTCAAATTTCATTTCTTCTGAACCCATAGATGTTTTATGAGCTAGCATAATACAGGGTGTTTGTTAAGTTTAAGAAACCACCACCCCAACTAAAGTTGCTGATTAGACCACATTCAGAAATACTACATTTACAGCACTTTATTTTTCAGATTTTGTGCAGAATGTATACATTTAGAATGTTTAATCGTTAGTTTTCAGTGGATATAACGGTGAGAATCAGAATATGAAGTTATTTCTGTCTGTGTGTGTGTATGTGTGTGTGAGAGAGAGAAGGGTTTTTATTGCGACTGCAATATTTTGTGGTGAGAGTAATTCTGGTTGGTTTGATATTTTTGGATTTCTTGTCGTTGAGGTGGTGTTTTTCAATCTCCACAATCAGCTTTGGCACTATTTTGATTCACTCACAGAATTTTTTTAAAAAATTAGACGGTAGTCTAAAGTTCATTTCCTCCAGTATAAGATTAAATCCCGGAAAATTCATGTAGACAATTTTCGAGGTGGTAAATGGGAAAAATCATGTCAGTATTTGTAGGAGAAAGGGTATTCTGGAATATAGGAACAGGAAAGAAAAGTAATGCATGGAAGGGAAAAGATGACAATGACCACTCGATTTCAGTCACAAAGGTGTGGGAAGATACTCTTTTTTAGGTAAGGGTGTCAGGGATTGGAATGAGTTACCAAGAGAAATGATGAATAATTTACCGAAAACTTTGAAAGAATTTAAAGATAAAATTTGTAGAGGGCAAATGTAGGTGGGTGCAGGATAGGGGAAATATGGGTGTGTAGGGAAATTGCCACCGGAGCCTGTGCTCCATTGCAATTAAATAATAATAATAATAATAGGAACACCGTAAATATGGTGGATGGCATTGTTAAGTCTGGAAGAGTGGACAGGTAGTGCCTAACTAATAGGGCAGAATCTACTGATGAGCAAGGAGATCTCTTTGAGCAAGCTGATGCCATATCAGTTGCTTATGATGGGGAAGATTTCAGTTCTGTTGTTTCAAGTATACGGAATAGCTCGCATACCGAAGCCCCACTAGTAGCGCAAAACTCAAGTTTGCCACATGATCCAGTTATACTAATGTATCAGTCATTTAAGGAACTGCGAGAACAGTTCAGTTCAATGAGAGACTCAATTTAAAAATTTTAATCAAGAATCAACAGAAGCTGGTAAAGGAAATAGCGACTGCTCGACTCACCTTTAGTCGGGAATTGGGTGAATTTAAAGCTCAAATACGGAGCGAATTATCTGTTTCGCAAGTCACCGCTGACAAACTATCAACCAGATGCGACCATGAGGAAGAAGCAAATGAAAGGACAAACCGAGCAATTGTGGTTAACAGGAGAGAAATCGCAGTCGTGCAACAGGAAATGTGGGAAATGCTCGTGCAAACCCTGGCTACTATCGCAGAAATCAAAGAGGAAATTATAGAAAAATTAGCTGAAGTAACGGAAAAATTGGCGGGCATGTATGAGATCGTATCTGAGCTTGACAATCAGGAAATATTTTACACACGAAGTTCCAAAAGGAAATGCCTCAGCCTAGAGCAAACCATGGACTTGCTCAAAAACATGAGCTGAGAAAAAAATTCACCACTGGGGCGGCTATCAATTGTGCTCATAGTCAAATTGAAATATAGCCACCTCGCTTTAAAGAATAACCCACGGATACTTTTGGAGGAAATGGAAACTTATTTGCGTATAAAAGGCGTGTCAGAGACACCGAAATTGCTAATCACACAGTTAAGCGTAGAATGAAGCGGAGAATTTGTCGTTCGCGGTGTCCGACAAAAAAACTCGTATGAGGACTTCAAGGAGATATTCTTGAGGACATTCTGGTCGGCTACACACTAAAACAAAACCAGAATAAAAATGTATCAAGGGAAATATGCGCCGAAACCGAATGATTCGATCGCTGAATATGCCAGGATACTGGTGATGATATCGAAATATCTCGATCAAAACATTAAGCGAGAGTGAATTTATTTCACCGGTTAGCACACATTTTTTGTTGAGAGTGTTTGTTAGTTGAAATACTTGGATGCTGGTTGAAGTGAATTAAATTCGATAATAAACTCGATACTGTACTTCATTTGAGAACAATTTTTTATTCGAAAAACAGACGGCGCTATATAGTCAAAAGTCAAAGACAATCTACCAAATAAAGACTACATAGGACAAAGATTACCATCTCGTATTACAATCATTTCCACAACAAGATAGGTCTTCCTCCATGGGTACAATGATCAAAGATACAAAATCCTGTTTACCTTATGAGAATACTCTATTGTCAATATTTTTCACTACAAGTCCGTGCAAATATTAATCCGGTGATAATAACAACACTTTAGCAATGCTCGAGACGTTGGAAATTTTTGGCAGATTCGGTAAAAGTGTGATTAAAGAACAACACGCCAGAAGTGGGAACGAACGACAGCCAACTAATCAAGGCCATGGATGGGACAAAAATCGTCGGTGGCAGAACAACACCAATTATAAACTTCACTTCCATCAAAATGACTGAAATCAGGGAAGACCAAAGGACGGGAGCAAACAATAATTTTGGGTGAATGTTCTTTTGTTTGTGTTGTGAACTATTTCCACTGATCTGTATTTTAAAAATATATTTCTTCCCGCTGTTACGTTGTGTAACGGTGCCCATTGCTTATAGGTGAAATGTATTCCATATGACTGTGATTTTTAGAGTGGCTCACAGTTTACATTTGATTTCCTGAGATAGTGTTCGCTAAGCATTCTTTACGTGAGATTGTGCGACATTGTCTCTGTTGTGCGATGAGGTTAATGTAATGGTAACTGGAACAAAATTGCGTTATGTTTTCTGTTTTATCTTCGACGTTTTCAGTTAACAATACCCTAACCGTTCAGTTCTTAGATGAAAAATCGTTTACCGGCACTTTATTTGAATAAAGGCTGGTGTTAGGTGGCTGTGCGACAGTTATTGTTAAAATTTATTACGACATAGCTGGTTACGGTTTGTTTTTTTTAATCAGTCTTGGAAGAGTGTTCGCTGAGTTGCTAAAATGAAGGGAAAGTATTGTTTTATGACTGTATTACACAATGATACTGGACAAATTTAAAGAGGTTATGGATGTTGCAATAAAACGTCGTCCTACTGGAAGGATATAGATGCTGGATATGGAAGAATCTCAACCTTTACGGAAACCATGGCAAGTGAAGTATGAACAGATCTGTGCTGAACACAACAGCAAGCTTGAAGAATTAGCAAAACCTAAGCAAAATATTCCAGAAAAATCACCAAGTAAAGAAGATACAATAACAAACAATCCTCTCATTAGCCTACTTGGTCATTATTCGTCAGATTCAGAGTCTGATGAAGGTGACAGTCCTGTTGAGGATATTGAAACTATAATACCTAGCAAGGAACCAAAGAAAGAACTGACAGAAGAAGTTTCAATTTTCCTGCAGGAGATTCAAACAATAGCACCAGAAAACACAGTTAAACGGACTGTATCTTCAGCCACTGACAACCTGAGCAACTGTCCAACTGTTAACTATGACAGTGAAGTCCAGCTGCCAGCTGCAGATAATCCTCACTACTATGAAGAACAAGAACATTATATGGATATACCAGTTTGTGCATGGCAAGAGTGTTACGATGACTCTTCAGGTTGTCAATACTACTGGAATATGGAAACAAATGAAGTTACATGGGACATGCCTCCTGAATATCATGCTTACTTAATTCAACATCAGCAGTGGCTCGAGCAGACTCAGGCAGCAATGTTGTATACAGAATATGTCATGACCCATATGCCAAATCCAGCTATCATAGAAGCACCAGCTGTGATAACTGAACCAAAAATTGCTGCAAATAAGGTCAGTGTGATGCGGCGAAAGAGGTCATCAGTTAAAAGGACTACAAAATCAAAAATTGAAGATTCCGATGAAGAGGAAATTGAACTGATAACATCATACGGGCCAGCCAGTGATGAAGATTCTGATGAAAGTTTACATTCAAAGAGAAGAAAAGTACGACCTGAGAATATTGCTGTTGTTTCAACAACTGTATCTAATTTAACAGAAGATTCTGCACCACCACAAACAAGCTTGAAGAAGACGCTTGCCTCTGTAAAGAAGTTGAAGAAAAGCGGTGTTTCAGCCAAGCAACATCCACAATCAATTGCAGCCTGTATTGCTAGTCTACAGAATGAAAATGGCATCTTTGGAAGTTCATCCTTAATATCAAGTGACTTTCCATACACTGGACCACCTGGTGAAGAAGGAAATAATTTATCGAATACATCAGAACATACAGAAGCTGATATGATTCAGAGTAAACATGAATTGCAAATTATGACAGAAATTAATGAACAGGAGCTGTTAATTGAAGCTACAGATGAGCCCTCTATTGGTGAATCCTCTCCTTTGGTTATTAGAACAGAAGAATCAAATGAAATAGATAAAGATGAAATGCTAATTTTGTCACAGCTATGTGACAGAGCTAAATTGTTGAAGGACTTGGGAGGAGATGTACCTGATGAAGTCTGTAATTTGCTTTATAATGAAGGATTTGCCAAAAAACAAATTAGTGAAAAGAGAGAGGCTGACTGTATGGAACATGATGAAGAACCAAAGAAAGAAGAAGATATTTCTCCCAAATTTGTTGAGTTCCCTGAAAGTGATGAAACTAATTCTTTTGCTGTGATGAGTGGCTGCAGTGGAGATTCAGATGAAGAGGAAAAGAAAGACCTCAGTCCTAAGCACAAGTTGACTGAAAAGCCAACGATGTTGTTTCCAAGTATGACAACCGATCTAGCAGTGGTGAAGACTAATAAAACAATTCCAACTGATACTGCTGCCAAACCAATGACAGTGTCTTATAGCAAATCTGAACAGTGTCCTGTTAGTGACTGTGAAATCTCGGATTCAAGACACAGAATCAGAAGAAAAAAGTGTATTGACATCCCATTAATGAAAAAGGGTGCTGAAGATTCTGGTACAATCAGCCATAGTGTGCCTTCATTCACTGCACAAGTTTCCTCTCCCACAGAAGTTGTTACCTGTGATAGGCCCGATAATCCTTGTAAGAATGTTCCATATTACAAAGAACATAGAGGTCTGGGATTCCAGCCAACTAATGAGATTGACTCAAAAAAACTTTGTTTTGAATCATTGACACAATCTGCAACAGATATTTCCAACAATCATGGGAAGATGATTACTTTTGTTAAAGCTGAGACACTGAATCAGTCTATAACTATCAAAGACACAGAAAATAATGATGTGCCAACAGAACAAAGCCTTGATGAGCAAGTCTGTCAAAACCTTGACAATTTTACTGAACAAAAATCTAATGACATATCTGAAAGAAAATCTGATGATCAAGTTGACCAAAAATTAGATGATCAACATGAGAAAAGCGATACAAGAGATGTAAGTAAAATAATTGAGATCGCTGAAGTTATTATGGAAAAGGTGTCATTCCTGGCAGATGGGAAAGAAACAATTTCAGCTGTTCAGACGATTGGAATTCAGCTTGAAACCTTAGCAACAGCATGGCATCATGGCAGCCTGTGTGAAAACTATTTTTCTTGGTGGTTGTCTGAAACTCTGGCAGAACTTGGTAGGCTAGAACAGGAAGCAGCTCCAGCTGGTTGGCAATGTCTATGGTCTGGACATTGGAGGAGGTACTACTATTATAATAACGAAACTGGAGACGTTCAGTGGGAATATCCAACAGGAGATAATGTTGAGCTGCTGAAAGAAGCAGCACCAGTAGCTAAACATGCTGCTGAAGACTGCACAGAACGCACACACTGCCAGGCCTTTCAGAATATGTTTCAGATAATGAAGTAAAGTATTCTGAAGAAAGAAAGACTAAAGAGAACTTTCAGGATAAAATCCAGCTAAGCAGTGTTAATGAAAAAACTGAAGTGTCAACCAATCACGAGTTGATGTGTAAACTTGAAGAACTACCTCTAGAAGCTATTCTCACCTCAGCTGAAGTACCCTCTACAGTCAACGTTGCTCAACGGTTACCCTCAGAAAGCCCTCCTCTCACTTCCTTGCCGCCTCCACTGTCATCAAAACTAGAATCACCACCACAACGGCAAAAAATAATAGCTGGGACGCAGCCATTACCACCAGGGGTGGATACTCCTGAGCTTCCCTATATTGTTGCTAGGCCAACAGTGCTAGTGACAGCATGTCCTGATTTATCAGACATTGACGGTGTAGAAATGCAAAATGACAGTGATCTTCCAACTGGAATAACACCACTCTCACTTACAGAACAATATGCAAACAGTGGTGTTTTTATGAATCCCTCAGTAATGGGCACTGAGGACCATTTTCTCAGCACTGTGGAATATGAGCCCACAGCCTACGTTGAACCTGCAGTCACAACAGACCATGTGATTGTGAAACCTCCAGCCAAAGCATCACTGCACTTAGAGCTTAGCTCCTTCTATTCTGATTTGGCCTCTCTGGAGAAAGAGGGTGCCATTCCTCCGGCAGATAAAGAAACAAGTGCCGAGTCACTTCCAAAAGACACAAATAGTAAAACTGAGAAGGAAGCAATAGCAACCTCCTCACATGTTGATAAGATTGTTGTAACAGAAAATTTAGCTGATCAGAAAAGTTCTTTTTCAGAACAAGGATGCAGAAATTTAGAGACATTAGCAGAAGTGAAGAAAAAGAAAAAGACCAAACTTGGGCCAGGTTTGGCAATGAAGAAGAAAGGTGTCTCAAATCTTGTAGCTAAGTGGAAAAGAGTTCAAAAGGAAGTTAGAAGAGATTACAAAAGTTCAGAAACTAATGAACATTTAATTGACAAGTAATATCTGAATTAATATTTTATCTTTCTTTACTTTAGTGAGTATAGCCAAAAATACTAATGAAAACTTTATTATTTAAAATTGTGCCCTAGTTCAAACATATGTACAACCATTAGTCTTTTGTGAAATATAGATTTAATCATGTCTGTATTAATTTTCCACTTTAGAGAACATGTTTTACCCTTTAACTGTGACTTTTAAAAAAGAGAGACCTTTTATGGTTATTTAAATTATTGTATACACTTGATTTTTAATGGAAAAGTGAAATGGGTAGCAATTTGGGAGTCAAAAGAAACAATTTCTTATGATGAAAATTCAATAGATAAGCGAAATTTTGTATGCAGTTATGGTAAAAGAGATCATTACCAGTTAAATGCCAAATATCTCTTGTTATAGCTGTGGATTTATATAGTTCTCATTTTAAAATTAAACCCAAATGTGTCACACAAGCAGACAAAAAAGTGATATATACGTATAAAAAAATCTATGGAATACCAAAACATATTACACAATAATAATGAAAACCAAAACTGACACCTTACATCTTAGACATTGTTTGTATATCTCCCTCATATTGAACCTGTACTGCAGTTCCTTCCAATCAGAAATTGTTTTCTTTACCTCTTCTACAAATTTCCCAATTCCTAACTTTCCACTTTCCAGTATGTTATTATAGTGATTATCATTTCTATTAAAGTGCCTGCCTGAATTCAGATTTTCTAGATTTACCCTTTAATATGAGAAATGACAATGCCTCAGTCAGGTATGTTGTTCTGTTTGTGTGAAGAAGGGTTTTATTAATAGAACCATCCTATATTTCATGTGAATTCATTAAGTTGGAACTGTTTTACTTACAAGCAAAGTTCCCCAAGAGCCCTCCTCTGAAATTAGTAGTTTGTTGATATTTTATTGCAGACTAAAATCTAACGGCAGAATATTTTTTTTATCTCTTAGAAAAACATTTTAAGGGATGAAATTCTCTCGAAAATTTACAAAAGGGGGGGGGGAGAAAACCAGTTGATTTAGACAGAACAAGATACATAATGTTCCTTGAAGGATAAAAATCCAGTTACTCAATTTTCAGATGATGAACGACCTCTATCATTTCAAAAATTCCGCCTAAAAATTTTAAATAGCAACCGTGGCTTTGTTTCAGTCTTATGAGAACTGAAAACTATTTTCAATAGTTTTGATGCTTGCTGTCTTTGACTGTAAATTATATCATATTTGCATTCAGTATTGAACTTTTAGTATTCATTACACTTTTAGTCAACTATCAGGTGTTGCTAATTAATTGTTCTTCATCCTTGATTTGATTTTATGCTTGTTTCTTGAGAACAAAAAGGATTATAAATTATGAATAACACTTAAACTGAAAAATCTAATTTATTTCTTCACACAATAAATGTAAGGAAATTTCACAATTTCATTTAAAAATTACTCTATTACAAACATTAATAATAAAAATGTACACTTAATTTATTGTGAGCTATTCCACAGACAATTACAAAATAAAAATTGAAAACATGACCCCCAAAATAAATCCATAAAAAATGTATGTTACACCATTGCAATGATTAGTTCTCAGTTTATTGTTCAAGTTAAAGAGTTCTTAATTTGTTAGCACCTAAAGGGGAAATTATGGGTAAAACCACCTTGCAGTGTTCAACAATTTCTTTCTGACCATTACCATTGAACAGAGACACACATTGCTACAAATACTGGTTCTCGTTATAAAAATGTAGTAGGTACATGTCTCTGTATACATGTACTACTGCTATCGTGGTTCTATCAGTTGTCTTAAAAGACAGGAAAGAAAAAAAAAATAATAATTTTAGAAATTTGAAGGAAACAAATTCTAGATATATGAATTTTAGAAACACAAATACATTAAAAAAGATGAAAGATTTTAGAAAAGCTTATAAAGTGTGTATAAAATAAATAATAAAAAAAAAAATGCAGTTAAGGAAAACAAAAAGAAATCTTAAATAAAATATTGGTCAGCAGTGAAGTAAGGAAATATATCGACCAGCATGGTACTTCTTTCATAGGCTAAAAGCAGAGGATTTTAACAAATAGATGTTAATGAATTACTAAACACTCAATGATGCAAATACAGTCAATTGACTTTTGTATAATTTCTGTTTATGGCATGACAAATTTAAGTGAACTCTTTCAAATTCACTAATTAAATCTCTATTGGAAGACTATCAATTTAATGTTAAGCTACATCTGCTTGCTCAGCACAGATATTTTAAAAATCAGCCAAAGAAGGTGTTACTGAAACAAAATGTTTTACTTTTCATTTTTTTTCCATAAGAAACTGTGTTTATATCTGATACTATACTAAGAGAAATATTTAATTTTCTAAAAAATATTCTGTGAAGTAGAGTATCAGTATTTTAAGACTTACTATTAGAACAGAACTTTAAACAATCAATTGTACACTTTAAAAATGTTGAGATAAATAATATAGTGACACAAAAAAAATTTTTGCATATGAGAATAATTTGATTTCTGGTAGAAATTATTAAATACTTTGTTTACTTTGGTGTAAATGACAATAAATGCATCCAGGAATTTCTGGGCTCTCCAAATACGCTTACAATTTGTTGTAGTGAGTGTGTATTCAAACTTTTATGTTAAGAGGTGAGAGAAGATTCTGCACGCATACATACCTTTGGTTTTGGAAGCTGAATGGATGCAAACAGTCTACTTTCTTAATAGAGAAGTGTGACTTAAAGAAATCTTTCTGGAGGCAATGTAATTAGGCTTCAGTGAAAATATCATGAATCCCATTTTAGCGAGAAATTTGAAGGAATATTTAAAAAGCACAAGAAATTAAATTAATCGAGACCTTTTCTTCTGCTACATAACAGTTATCACTGAGAATTGTGTCATCAAACAACCTGATTCTTATGTTAGATGAATAACGTAGGTTCAAGTCAATTTAATTAAAAGAGGAATCACAATTTCCTTGATCTATAGTGTATTTATCCTTAACAATTAAATTGTTGGAAACATAGTCAAATAGCCTTGCAACTAACTTACCATTATACTGCTTCCCATTGATTGATAGAAATGCTTCATCTTTGAATCTGAAATTAAGATACGAAACAATTTATTTTCTGAGAAATAATTATATTACAATCATCATGAAGCATAATAAAGTATAATTAAAATAAATTCCTAGATCCATTGGAAGTTGAGGAAGAATCTCTAAGACTTCCCACTAGTTTTTTGCACCAAGTAGTATCAAACACTTTCATTGGGATAAAAAATACTCTACAGTAGTGGTTTACAAAGTTTTTCTAACCATCAAAAGAAGGTTACCACGCCTTACCCCTTCTGTTAAAGGAAAAATTTCTTCCCCTTCCATGATTTTAAAATTTAAAAGGTAAGCAATGACATCTCAGAGGAAATTCACTAAGTATCTGACGTTAGAATAACAATAAGAGGCAGTGATGGAAACATAGCGCTTTCTGATGGTGTACAACTATTGACAGTCTGATCAGTTTATGTCTCCATTAGCCCCTAAACTGAAGGACTCATAGACATCTATATTGTCACATTGAATGGATCAGTGCATCTGCATGTACTGCTTACCAGAGCACACCATGTTCTCCTGATGACGGAGGATTAATACAAAGTTTGACCTGAAATAATTTACTGTGTGAGGGAACATCTTTTTTTTATTTTCTTTCTGTGACATGGCAGTTGTGAGTGGCTAACTATTATTTCTGAAGCTTATGGTTATTAGTGAAAAGGAATTGGAATGCCTATGATATTCATAATCAATATTTTTGAGATACTATAAGAAACTGAAATCTGGATGTCTGCCTGCTTCCTTCTTGGAAATGTGTAGGCAATGATATAATTTTACTAAATTGTGTTATATAATTTTTTGTACACTGTAACAGTACTAAAATTTGTCTTATGGCTAGAGCAAAAATTTCTTGAATTCCAGCTTCACAGTATCCTTTAAGTTCAGCAACTACTCTAATATAAAGTGGTCTGGTGTATGTATCCTCTGCATGGGTGGCGAAACTACCTCATACCCTGTGCCCCCCACTGACATGTCTTCATACCCCCTAGTTTGGGAAGCTACATACTACAGCAAGACAGTCTGATCAGTTTATGTCTCCATTAGCCCCTAAACTGAAGGACTCATAGACATCTATATTGTCACATTGAATGGATCAGTGCATCTGCATGTACTGCTTACCAGAGCACACCATATTCTCCTGATGACAGAGGATTAATACAAAGTTTGACCTGAAGCAATTTACTGTGTGAGGGAACATCTTTTTTTATTTTCTTTCTGTGACATGGCAGTTGTGAGTGGCTAACTATTATTTCTGAAGCTTATGGTTATTAGTGAAAAGGAATTGGAATGCCTATGATATTCATGATCAATATTTTTGAGATACTATAAGAAACTGAAATCTGGATGTTTGCCTGCTTCCTTCTTGGAAATGAAAAAGAAATCCACCTTCATCTGTGTATGTGCAATGATATAATTTTAGTAAATTGTATTATATAATTTTTTCTTACACTGTAACAGTACTAAAATTTGTCTTCATAAATGACTAGAGCAGAAATTTCTTGAATTCCAGCTTCACAGTATCCTTTTAAGTTCAGCAACAACTCTAATATAAAGTGGTCTGATAGCTCAGTGGTTAAGGTACTTGCTTTTGAAGAGTTCGCTGTTCTGGTCCTGGGTTCAAATAGTGGTGGGCACAGGAATTTTTAAGAGTTGTGTTTGATCATACAAGCTATGCCAGGTCATTCTGTAGTTTGAATTCCGTGTTAAGCTGTAGGTCTCCAGAAGAAAGGAACTAGATGTCCTACCTCTGTATGCCTCCTTCGGAAGGATCCAACCAACCTGTGTGTTTTGGAATAAGTTTAGGTTTTTATAATAAATATGTTCTATATATCCAATCTATTCAAGCTAATACTATTATATGAGCAACTCTTGTTGCTACATTTTTTTAGTCTAATGTCTTTAACAAATATCCTGTTGAAGACAGGTAAGAAGATAGTCACTACAGTCCCATTGTCTCTCATACCCCTAATGCAATAAAATTTATTCTAGGTATATTATTAATATATATATGAATTGTCAGTTAAGAACATTTTTCAGTAATATGGCATTAATACATACCCAAACGGCCTCAAAATAATAACTTTTCCTTGTTTCGCTGGAAAAATAGAAACTAGATATATTAGATGGGAATGTTTTCAGAATTTTTTGTTTAAATACATGATATGTTCGATATTGGTAACAAATTTCAGTTTCCAAGTAAATAGGTACGGTTTTTGAGAAAGACCCAGTACTAACAATGATATAAATTCAACAAATTCAAAGGCTGCTGACAACTTTGTTTTTAAATGGAAAAAATGGACAAAATTTCTCTAATTAACGAGCCCTGAACATCTAGACTCCACATATTGTGATCGAAAAAGAACTGTTTTTGTTGACCCTCTTTTAGTGCCCTGTAACAAACAGAAAGAAAGTGCATTTCAGCAATAGGGTTGGTTGAGTGTGGACTCCTAATACTTTCCTTTTGTTAGTGAAACAAATACTATAATAATGATGCATAAATCACTGTAAGGCTCGTTTTTCATTCACTAAGTGCTTGCATATGTTTTTTATAACAAATATTTGCTTAATGTTCTGCTGTAAAAAGTTGATGGTGGAAAGCAGTGATTTATTCATCCTCTCTCCTCTGTATTCAGTGTCAGTGCCATATCAACCTGATATTACGTGGTTTACACTGTCCGCTATTATAAAAGTGCTCAGTCATCTGCGAGAGAGCTACATGCAATGAGGCCACACCTAAGACTAGACAATAAAAAGATGAGTCTACAAGTTATCTCTGCTCCACAAACTGCCACAAAAATTGGATGAAATCCTCAAAGAGATCCCAGCTGAACTACTGACCTGCTACTGTCTTGGAAACAATCTGAATTGATTTAATTGCGATAGAGCGTACGCTCCGGTGGAAATTTCCCATAACACGCATTTCGACCTCCCCTCCCCCTCCTTTTAATAAAAGTTAATAACACATTCTTCGTTTAGTCATAGTTCTAGAGTATGGAGTACACATCTCATGTCTTGTACACAGAATTAAAAGCCAATACTTACTGACGAATAATGCTCAAAAGGTTCAGTAAACAGCAGAAGACTCCGAACTCATCTATAAATAACTTAAATACTGAATGGAAATTATTCTAATTAATAGCCTGGGAAATGGTGTTACATAATTGAGATCCCTGAGGTATGCCTTTGTATTAAACTAAAATAACTAAGTAGAATTTTTGTTACCAGCTTGGTGCCTATGAAGACTTTTTGTTGAAATCTATACAAAACAAAGATAAACGTTCCCTCAAAATTCGGTACTCAAGTCGAGAAAGTTTAAAAAGGTACTACTCAGCATTGTATCATGACATGAGTTTCTATTCAGCAATTTCTCTAAATGTTATTGGTTTCCCTTAAATTTTACCCAATGCAAAGCCTTTTTATAACAAAGCAGTACTGAATAAGTAGGTTATATATTATGGTTGGTGGTCAATGTAATGATGGTAATATAACAAAAATGAAATAAATTTATTGTGTCGCTATCTAGTCGCGTATTGTGGAACTAAATGTAGCTCTATTAATTTCGTTCTATTCCTAAATATATCTGCTGTTTGATCGTAAAACTGTTCCGGCAATATTGTAACATGTTATGGGCACAGCTCAGGGAGGGAAAAAAATTCCCTGACGGAAAATAACATTTTCTGGCATGTGTATAATTATTTTATGGAAGCGATAATAATAATATATTATATGGAAGCGATTGTAAAGGATATGCTGCAAATATTGAAGACTGAACACAACGGAAATGACCACTGTAGTACTGCATTGAAACACGACTTTCGTTAAATGCATGCGTGAATGTGGTGTGTTGAGTGAAGTAACAATCAAAAGGCGGCATACATAGAGCGCCAGAAACACAATGCAAAAACGGCAAATTTGGTTGAAAATTACACTATAAAACAACTGCCGAGATTGTGTTGAAGTGCAATCAGTATTGCGCGTCGTGATCGAACGTAGTGGGTTAGTGGTAATGCTTCACATTCGGGAGAACGCAGGTTCGAATCCTCGTCCGGCATCCAGATTTGATTTTTTCGTGGTTTCCTCAAATTATTTCAGGCAAATGCCAAGATGGTTCCTTCAAAATACCATGGCCGAAATGCTTCCAGTTTCTTTCCTCAAATCCTTTCCTGCCTCTAATGACATGCCATAGCCAAAAGAAAAAGAATTGCGCAACGTTTTAATATGTTAGACAAAAGACAAAACTGTTTTTTTTTTTCGGTTTGAGCGTGAACAAGAAGACATTAGCGAACACATCGACGAATCACTAAGAACATTCTTGGATTTAAACGAGGAACAAACGGAAAAACAGAGGAAATATCTTCTCTGAAAAACTATTAAATGGTGTCTGACCTGAATTGGGTGAAGAGTAAGACAATTTTAAAAATCTTAGGAAAAGACTGGATTAAATAATAAAGTATAATTTGTTCACAATATGCATATGCCGCTTCTGATGATTTTAAAAATTAACTGTAGGAAGACAAATCCTGAACATCAAAGACGAGATACAAAATTTTTTGCGTATCAATGGCAAACAACAAGGTCAGTGTGTTCTCAGAATAAAACGTAATAGCATGAACAAGCACTTTAATAAACACGAGAGTGATAACATGTTCGTTTCTCATATCGATAGGAAATTATAACAATTCGAATCAACTGCATTTTATCTCAGTTTGCTGTCACAATTTCACTTGAAAACAAAGGCGTTAATATCCATCCCTATGGCTAATGAACCGTGAAGTCTGACGAAACAATTTATGATATGGATACATCTCCTCCACGGCTTATCCAACCTGTCATAATTATAATTTGTACGATCAATGCCAGAAGCCACACAAATCACCACCACACAATATTTCGAACCACTTCACTCCGACCTTATGTTCCTCCCCACCTTTTTTTGCCCGAGTCTCACGTTGATTCAATTCTAAACTACGTAATTTGCTACCTGTGTTTGCGAAGTGAATCTTAATCATTGGTTTATGTTCAAAACAGTACAGGATTAACCACGTAGTAGGAGGTAGCAAATGCTACGGGTCTCGCTCCTTCTAGGGGACCTCGCGCCTCCTAGGGGGCCCCGCACCTAGGCTAGAAGGGCGACCTTTTTTTTTTTTAGCTCTACAATTTTCCTCCGGATGGCAAAAATCAAGGGCCCCTTCTTCACATTTGCTACGGGCCCCGCGCTTTCTTAATCCGGCCCAGGATCAAACTATTTAATATGAAGTGTACAGGGAACGACAAATAGACTAGTAACACTCGATCGCTCCAAACCAGATGAGACAGTGGCTCATAAAAAGGTGGTGAATATTCTTAAAACATTAATGAAACGCGATGTTTTTTTGTTGGGTGGAGAAATTCTGAAGCGGTACGAACAAGACGGTCAGGGAACAAAATAGTTTATCAGGGGGAATGGATGTGAAAACTGTGGTGCCACAAGGCAGTGTTTTGGGGCCAACGTTGATCATTACTACAATTAATGATTCTGATTGTTGAAAAAATGTAAAATAGGATTACATCTAGGAAGGACGGACAGCTTATTAGATTCACAGATATAAAATTAAAGTTGTTTACAATAGGTTCGAAAGTGGTTTTTAAAAGCTTCTGGCTTGGATCATAGGTTATTTTCATACCATTATTCAATATTGTAATAATGATAAACAAGTTATAGAACATCATAAGAAAATTATGTTTGTTTGTGGAGAGTGAACATCAGCAAACTTTCGTAAAAGCTGAAGTTTCGTAATTTGGTAGCAATGCCATAATTTTGGAGGCCGATAATAAGTGCCGATGTTTTTTTAAAGGTGTTCAGAACTTTGCCTCCGAAAATTTCTGTGATCCCCAACGCCTTGGAGAATCGCAAATAATAGCCGCTATTTGATTTCGCAAATCATAGAGATCCCGTGTGTCAAGATGGTGGATAACCTTGAAAGAAGAAACCACGTGTGGTCTAGTATGGTGTCCTTGATCCCTAGTCTGCGACACAACGACGGAGACATTTCCTGGCTGGGAGCCATATACGTGTTGCTGAATATGCAGAGGAGTTCCGTCTCGTTGTTATAACACATTTATTCAACGTCTAGGTAAGACACTATCCGTGACGAAAATGGCGATATAACGCTGAAAAGTTGTATTTGAGTTGTATACTAACACATGATACTCAAGCAAGGATTTAATAAATGTTTTGTATCGAAATTCCCTCACTTCCCTGTATCAACTTCTCACTAGATGGAGCACTTTGAAATCTCTCCCTACCACTCACCCAGGGCCGGCCTAAAGAATTTTGGGGCCCCATGCGACGTTTGTTTTCGGGGCCCCCTACTTCTTTTCTAGATGTACTTTTGCCAACACTTTTCATAATTTTCGTGACTTTATACACACAGACGTATGTATATATATAATCTGTGTGTAGAGCTCAACAACGATTAAAGAGACGTACTGGGGTTTCTCTAAATCTGTGGACGAACGGGACCAGCAGTTTTTTTGAGCATTAGCTGAACGGGACCAACTTCGCCGAGTCTTTGGTGTTTTATCAATTCATCTCATATGAATATCCCAACTACTGTCACTTTCATTTCTGGCTAGGCCCTGCTGCCCATTGTGTCAAATGAAATTTTTGTGTATTCAATTTTATGGCTATTATATTTATAATACACTTTTTGTATACGACATTTCTTTTCTTGCCTGTCTTTGATAGTACATATAGGTTTTTGGAGCTGAAGACACGTGAGCAGGCATACTCATTTTAATTCAATAACTTTTTATATGAAACCTCAGAAGATGAACGAGTTTATTCGAACGAAATTACATAAATTGCTGAAACAGATTCAGAGCAATAACCACCTTTAAATGTATAGGCCTATTGTAATAATACGTCAAATACGACTTTCTCAAAACTGAAGGACTACTCGTGCAACTCGACGCCTCGGAAACGTCTATTGTGAACGCAGCTTCTTAACACTCTAAATTTGATTATTTATTTTAGCTGGAAAATTGTTCGTTATGCAAGGACAAATTTTGTAGGGGATCATGGCGGGGCCCCCTCGAGCTTGGGGCCCCCCGCGACTGCGGTTCTTGCGGGACCCTTAAACCGGCCCTGCACTCACCAATGCGTCCTGCCCAGCTACTTTGTTTTTTATATTGTATATCCTTACTTTACACAGACTTGTGTTAGTTGTGCACAGAGATTTTCTCCTTCCTACCACAGGTGAAATAGAGTTACTGGTCCATAGTTTAACTAACTCTGCCGCCTCTACCTCAGCATTCTCGTTTACTTTTCTTTGCTCGGGCGAGCAGTTTTTCGTTCGCTCCGAATCCGGTGACGCCGTGAAGGAATGTTGGCCGGCGGAATTGAACAGCATTCTATTAGAATAGGGTTACCAGAATTTTCTCACCGAATCCGGGGACGCTTCGGAACTTTTACACCAAAATCCGGGGACGCTTTCGGCATTTGTCCTAATGAAGCGTTGCAATTTTATAAGTTATATGATTAAAGGTTGGAGTAACCTAAAAGAAACATATTAATCATTTAAGATTGAAGTTTTTCACAGCGTTGTATATAAATAAATAGTTCTCGGGCTTCCAGCCACGTTAAGATGTCACACTTGAGAGACGTTTCGAAGGCGTCTATCTCAGCCCTCATTTTCAACAAAACGTCAATGGTAAACTAAGGAATAAATTTTTCTTCCTTCCTTGAAGTAAGCTACTTCACTAAATTACTCAGTATCATGGAAGACTCAATTACTGTGACATCAGTGCCTTCTGCCTGTATTGTTGTATCCTGAAAAAGGGGAAAAGTTGAGTTTGAAAAAATATTCCACAAGAAGGTGCAGGGATCATCAAACCACTTCTTGAGCATTACTGGGCATTTATCTTCAGACCGGAAGAATGATGTGAGAGCAGGATAGATTTCACATATTCTTCTGATAACTGGTACCAGAGAAAGCCACCTAATTTTATTGTAACCTAGTATTTCTTTATATTCATGCCCAAAAAAATTTCTAGGGAAAACAGTAAAAATCCGGGGACATTGCGGGGACGAAATTTGTCCGGGGACAGAGAGCTAAATACGGGGACTGTCCCCGGCAAACGGGGACGTCTGGTAACCCTATATTAGAAGCATTACAGGAATGTTTCTTTTCATAACAAAAACGCATCACTCACTGCAGGGAGTTCGCGAACTTTCCGAATAAACATTGCGTTTTCAAGACATTATGCACCATCGCGTAAACGACATAATTTTGTGAAAAAAGTGATAAATTTTATTATACCCACCCAAAATTTAATCATACATTGTTGCTGTTGGTAAATGGTTGGTAATAATAGTCTTATTCTATTATGAAAAAATGCAAAGGAGCTTATACCGGTGCCATAATATTTCTTTATATATCTATTTACGCTTAATGCGAAGTTTTAGCTTAAATTATTATTATTATTATTATTATTTGTTAAGCACTCCCCTTGATAATTTGTTCCGTTTCCTGACAAATTTATTTACAAATGATATTTTTCAACATCATTATGCCTAAAACCATGAGCTAGTATCTTGTAGTTCTTACTTCCATTACGATTTGCTGATGATATGGTCTTTTTGGCAGAAAGCGAACAAAATCTCAACAGAATGCTGAAAGATCTAGATGAATCTTGTGAAGAGTTTGGAATGAAAATCAATAAAGCAAAAATTATATGGTAATTGGAAAAGGAAGGAAACTAATAAATATTAAAATACGAAGGGCTGATATCAGTCAAATAAGATCATTCAAATGTCTTGGAAGTACGATCACTGAAGACTTGAGATGCCACCAAGAGGTAAAAACACGCATTGCCCTAGCGAAGAAAGCGTTTAATAGGAAGAAGCAACTACTAACTGGAAAATTAGACAAAGCACTCGGGAAAAGACTTGGCAAATGTTTTGTATGAAGTGTGACTCTTTATGGGACAGAGACGTGGACACTGAGGCGAGAAGATGAAAAACGTTTAGAAGCATTTGAGATGTGGAGGAGAATGGAGAGATTAAGTTGGATGGATAAAGTAAGTAAGGGCAGCGTTGGTGAAAGGAGAAAACTACTCCAAGCAGGGCCCGCTCCAGGGGGGGGCAAACCGGGCATTTGCCCGGGGCGCTAAAATTTAGGGGCGCCATTTCGGCTGTAAGTGTGAGAAAAATATTAATAATATTAATGGGTTAAATACCAAATTAATAAAAAAAATCCACATACCGATTTTTTCGTTCGTTAAAAACTCACAATTCTTAGCTAGACTTCGAAGAGACGGGGCGCGGACCTCAAAGGGGCGCGCCGTTGTCCTGCCGCCTCGGTGTGAATTGCGCCGTAGGAGCAACTTCAAAATGCGCCGCGTCCGCGCCACGTCTCTTCTGTATGAATTGGGACTTAGCACGCGAGTAGAACGCGTTGTTGTCTCAATGTGCTTATTATTGCTAATTACAAAAGTGGTTTCATTACACAACAGCATTAGTCTTACTATTACGTTATTAGTAATAAGTGGAAGTTCATAAAATTTACTTCAGGATTTCATAATTTCTAAAGGTAAGTACATCTATGATTAAACTGTTATTGAGTTGGATATACGACATAGGCGCACATCGACAAAAGCACACAACAGAAGCGCGGTAGGTGGGGGCTGTTACACCTGCCCTCGGCTACCTGTACTGATTACGACATTATATTGCCCACAAGTTACTGGACGCGGTGAAAATGAGTGTTTTTTCGCAATTTCAGCTAGGCTCTAATACATGGAATCGATAGTGCTTGGCGGGAGATGCTGAGTATTTATTTTATTGAATTGATGAACCAAATCAATATGGATCTGTTATTGGAAATCGAAGTGGAATAATTTGCATAATAATTTCTTCTCGTAATCCGAGCCTCACAGATTTGTTGTACAAATTAGATACAGGCATTGTAAGTGTTATGGTTGGGAAAAATTACATACGCTAGCTTTGATCGCTTGTGAAAATACTGTAGTTTAGTGGGTGTGGGACAGTACTTACAATCATTAATAAATAAATAATATTACCAGCTGCTGATTACCAATTAGTTACTTCACATACCGTTAGTATATTCAATTTCTAATGTTAACTGCTAATATATAATAACCCATGATGCTTATTATATATACGAATGCGGTTTACAGATACTCTAATTGCTGCATTTGTAAATCGTCTCAACAAAAAGAAATTCATTAACTATTTTAGTGAATGTGAATAACTTTGTCAGTTGGTTTAATAAGTGCATTGCGCAACAATCACTCCACATAATTTTTTTTTTTTTTTTTTTTTTTTTTTTTTTGTTTGTGAATTTGGAACGTATTCCGTTTAAGCCTACAGAAATTGCCATTCTGTATACACGATTTCTGCATTTGCAGCAAACTTACGGATCGTATCCTCCGCGAATGAGCTTTGACTGTGTAGTAACACTACACTTTCTTTATGTTCACAGGGTATGGAAAATATTTTGTGTTGTGCATAAGTATTTTTTTATATCGACTGAGAATAATTTATCTTAGTTATGGTTATTAAGAGCAATGATAAATATTTACTTTTTATATTATTTTATAGTTAGGCTTGCCAGACGTCCCGGTGTCCCGGCCGGTTTACCTTCCGTCCCGGTAAAAATTAAATTTTGGTTATAAACTATAATTTATAGATATAGATGACCAAAAATGTCTTAAAACAATTAGCTGTGAAGTATAACTTAGGATAATTACTTTGTCATTTATTTAACTATACTGTATGAAAAGTGAAAACTATAAAAGAATGAGGGTCTGCTAATAAATAAATATAAAAATATTGTCATCACATCGCCTTGTCTCTCCAATCATGACCATGCGCATGCGCTCTCCGGGCGAGTCCAGTATTGTATTAGTATTACACTCCTCGTGTGCAGTAACAATGTTACTGTAACATTGGACTCGCCCACCTTCACTCCGGCGAAAGTCACCTGCGATAGAAATGTCAGTCTGTTCCTGCCTAGCCTACGGTGCCTGTTGTGTTAGTGAGCTAACGCTGTTTTACAGTATTTATGTTTCAAGTTTAAGTTCATGCTTTCTCTGTGAAAATGATAAAACGTTCGTGTAAATTCACTGAAGATTTACAGAATGAATTTACTTTTTTGAAAAAGGTATGTACCGGTGGTCAAGGCGATAGAGTTAAATGCTAACATTGCAATTCTGAGTTTTCGGTTGCTCACGGTGGGCGATCCGATATAAAAGATCATTTGCAGTCTGTTAAACACAAAAAGAGTTTAGCATGTGCTGCTGGCTCGTCAAAAATGAGTAGTTTTTTTAAGACTGCGAGTTGTAATGACGAAAAATTAGACTTAGATTTAGTAGCAAACCATAGCCTAAGTTTCAATTCTAACTTTTGTTCATCAAAACTGATTTCCAAGTTTTTTGAGCCTAAATTCTCACTCGGAAAAACTAAGTGTGAGGCAATAGTTTTAAATGTCATAGCTCCTTTAGCTCAGGAAGGGCTTAAAGAAGACTTAACCAAGTCAAACTATGTATCTGTAAGCATGGATGCATCAAACAGAAAGGAGATAAAACTTGTGCCAATTGTTGTGCGCTATTTTAATCCTAATTCAGGTGTGCAAGTAAAGCGTTTAGATTTCAAATCTGTGGCGGGTGAAACATCGGAAACGCTGACAAATCACTTATGCTCTGTCCTGTTGCAAAATGATTTGAACAACAAAGTAGTTGGCTTTTGTGGAGATAACTGCAACACTAACTTCGGAGGTGTGAAAAGAGCAGGGAAAAACGTTTTTCATCGACTCAAGAATAGCCTAGGGCGGGAAATCAATGGAATCGGATGTGGAGCACACATTGTGCACAACTGTGTGCAAACTGCAGTAGATAGTCTCCCAATCGATATTGAAGCCTTGCTTGTGAAGATTTATAAATACTTCCACATATACACAGTCCGTGTAACAAAACTAAAAGAATTTTGTGAATATGCCGAGGTAGAGTACCACAAACTCCTTCAACATGGGAACACCCGGTTTCTATCAACGATGCCTGCGCTGGAAAGACTTTTACAAATTTTTGAAGGTCTGAAAGCATTTTTTTAGACCAAGAAATGTGTCCATCAGCAATAAAAAAATTTTTTACTGATTCAAAGGGCGAGCTCTACTTGTGGTTTTTCCATGGACAGCTTGCACTGTTTAACAAAGCCATTCTGGGAATGGAAAAAAATAACACTACAGCTTTTGAGGTTGCTGAAGCTCATAAAGCTCTTAAAGAAAGGCTTCAAACTTTATCCCTATGACCGCAAAGAACATCTACAAGAATCTAGATGAGCAAGTCCAAAACAGTGTGAAAGAAGAATTTGATGGCTTTTATGAAAGATGCATTGCATACTTGGACCTCTGGGAGAATAGTTTTGGAAACGCTGAACAGTTTTCATGGATCAATCTGACCAAAACAAATGCTGTTGATTGGAAAAACGGCGAAACTTCTGCTGACACTATTAATAGAAGCCTTCTTGATGTACCCGGTATGAAAATAAACAATGATCAGTTGTTTGACGAAGTTGTGCTTGCTAAGCAGTACTTGCAGTCAAACTGGGAACAGTGGAAGCAAGAGGCGGCCACCAGAAAAGTGATTAATTCAAGTGAAGAAAAATGGCTGAGGCTGTTTCGTCACTTCAAGGAGAATCAGATAGAAGCCCCCAATCTGATCAACATTGTTGAGTATGCCTTCTGCTTACCTGGGACATCAGCACCAGTTGAGAGGGTATTTTCTTTGATGAACAATGCATGGACTGATGACAGGGGTTTGATGAAGGAATCTACAGTTAAAGGCTTGATGACAAGTAAAATTAATATCGGATTAACTTGTGAAGATTTTTACAACAAGATTAAAACCAAAAAAGACTTTCTAAAAAAAGTGCTCACCAATGAAAAGTACATGTAAAAACTGTTAAAATTGTTATTCCTCATCCAAAGGGTTTCTTCTCACAATCTTACTTAGTCAACTTATTACTTTTATATGTAAACACTCACATATAAGAAATAAAATATTTAAATTTGTATTTTAGTATAATTTATTATTACCCCTGGTTTAGTAGGTTCCTAATCAGTAATTACTGATCATTAACCATTTATTAGGTATTCATAGCATTGAGAATAAACTACCCTCTAAAACACTCTGAAACCCACCAAGGGTGTGGACCCTTGAATACCCATGGCGGCGGGGGGGGGGGGGGGGGCATTCTAGTGTCCCGGTTGAACATTTCAGAAATCTGGCAAGCCTATTTATAGTGTACATTGTTTGAGTTACGTGCATGCCTCTTCCAAAATGTCTGACGGTCAAAGAAAACTATCTGGTTACCAGTACAAAAAAAGAAGGTTGGGAAAAGAAGCGTAAAGGCAGAATCAATCTGGCGCGTTAAAAAATATACTGTATTCAGGGTTTACCAAAACAAATCTTAGAATCCAATATCAGGTCGGAATACAAAAGAAGTAGAATCGTCAGAGAATAATAGCGAACAAATGAACGAAGTTTGTAAACCAACTGGAACTGACACCAACGTGAGACTCACAGAAGGCGTTCTAATACTTTGTGACCAAGAATTTTATGAGACGCCGTAAGAAGCTTTTTAGTAAGGCAAGGTCCACCTAAACTATTGCATAATTACAAATTTCCTCCCAATGACACAGATTGACGCTAAAGCGCAAAATATTATACACGAATTTTCAGCAACGCAGAGCAAATATTGCGAGATTAGCTACTGCGTTTACTGCTTCTGTTGCAAAATTTTCAGTTGTTTAGTTAGTTCTCTCTCACAGGAGGGTTTTAAAAATTGGAAGCACCTCGACGAAACTTTAAAAAATCATGAAATTTCGGAAATCATATTCAGGCAAAAAAAATTAAATTGTTGTAAAACTGTAGATGCTGCCACTCAAAGAGTTATTAATGCCAAAATAAATCATTGGAATAAGGTGCTTCTAAGAATCGTTGCAATTACCAAAATGCTTGGTAAGTTGACTGGTTTTTCAAGGTACAAGCGACAAGTTGTTTGAGCATAATAACGGTAATTTCTTAAAAATAGTTGAGTTACTGTCTGAATACGATCCCATTATGGAAGAGCACGTCCGCTGAGTGCTCTAAAAAGTAGAGACTAAAGCTCAATATCTTGGGAAAAATATACAAACCGGGATAGTAGATCTGCTGCATCAAAGTGTAAAGTCTCATGCTATTAATGAAATTTAAAAAAATCAAATATTTTTCCATAATTTTAAACTGTACTCCTGATTTTAGTAAGATACAGCAAATTACTCTTGTAATCAGACATGTTTCAACCAATAAATTTAATCCTGATGTTGAAATTAAAATTAATGAAAGCTTTTAAGGCTTCTTACCAGTCGAAAGATCCACAGGAAAACAAATGTCTGACATTATAGTTGGAGAACTTAATGACTTGTGTTTAAATTTGCAGGATATCAGAAGACAGGGACTGACAACGGATCAAATATAAGGGGCAATAAAGCAGGAGTGCAGTTTAGAATTAAACAATATAATTCGCGAGCATTCAATGTTCCGTGTAGTAGCCATTCTCTCAATCTTGTTATTAATGGCAAAAGCATCCTTGGAAGAAACTAATTTCTTCAACATAGTCCAAAAAATATATTTATTCTTTTTGGCATCTACTTTTCGATGGGCAATACTTTTAAAGCATATTCAGGGTTCAACTTTGAAAACATGGAGTGACACTAGACGGGAGAGTAGGATAGAGAGGATAGAGGCATAAAACCCTTGAAATTTCATTTGGGAGATGTATACGACGCCTTGCTAAGCATTTACGAAAACCAAGAAATTGATAATTTAATGATTTGCCTATGAAGTAAATTGTAGGATGTAATAAACAATTCGCAACCTGAAAGTAAGAATTTTTTTTTTGTGATTTTAGAGTATTTGATGTAATCTCGTTTTATTTTCAAAATAATGGCATTTAGATTGTTTGTGTGATAATATCCATCTGTAATGGCATTTAAAAACGTAAAAATATGGTTAATTTGTGTCTATGTACAGATATTTCATAATTAATTTCTCTATTTTGTGCCGCTAGATCAAAATTCAATAAGTTTATTTATGAATATATGATTTTATTAAAATTTAAAATTAAATATTTCATTCGATTAAAAAATTATTTTTTTAATATATAATTCTACATAATCTTAAGGGGCGGCAATTTGTCTATTTGTCCGGGGCGGCAAAATCGCTAGAGCGGGCCCTGCTCCAAGTCATCAAAGAGAGAAAGAAGAACTGGATGGGACACTTCCTGAGAGGGAAGTGTTTGCTAAAAGACGCCTTGGAAGGACTAGTTTGTGGGAGGAGAATGAGAGGAAGAAGGAGATGCAAAATTACAAACATCAGAGAAAACGGCAATTACATGGACCTGAAGAGAAAGGCAGAAGAGCATGGAGAGCAGCCAAGTGAAAATCTGTCCCAGGGCAGAATTATGATGATTACTTCCATTCTGCATGTTATTTCCAATTTTAACCCAAAATTCCATCCAGGCTTCAGCGCCAAAGTACACTGATATACCAAAATACATGGGATATCCATCTAATAGAGCGTGAAGCCTCCTTCAGCTGGACGTGGCATGGACTCAACTAGTAGACGGAAGTTCCAAATAAGGATCTACAACTATAATGTCTCAATATCCTGCGTGGTTGTGGTATGTTCCTGACTTCATGTAAGAAGAGATCTGCAGTTCATATCGCAAATATACTCCAATGGGTTCATGTCTGGAGACCCAAGTTGCCAAATTATGTTTATGCATTGTCTATAATGCTCCTCAAAGCGTTCGCACGCTATCTGGACACAGTAACATGCACACTATCATTCTGAAACTTCTCACTTTTTCCGTAAAGGGGTGCAAATGGTCATGAAGCAACTGATCATAGTGCTGCTTTGTCGTGAACCAGTTCAGTTCCATCAGAAGGACCCAATCCATGGAAGGAAAACACGCCTCACACCATTAGGAGGTTACCATTAGCGTGCAAGCTAGCCCGATGACGAATGCGGCTCATGGCTTATTTATTGTGTGTTGCTCGTTAACTCAAAACCGATGATCGGAAACTTGTTTTCCAGACCAAGTTACCTACTACCAGCCATCTAGGCTCGAATGCACGTGTTCATGATGACAGAAGAGCTTCCGAAGCCCATGGTGTGCTATGGGAGTACTGTCGGCACCCAAGTCGGTCTTCTGGTGGCATATCCCATCATCGCCAAATGTTATTGGACGGACTACACAGTCGAGTTTCTAGTGCGTTCCGTATTGAATATAGCAGTCAGTTTAATCAGAGTCATTCATCTTTTGTGGACGCATCTGCTCATCCGTCACAGCCCACAGGTCTCGAAAATTCAGCAGACATGGTCGGACACGGAAGCAATAACGTTTATGAGGGACTCTACGTTTTCTTGGCATTGTGACCTCTATCAATGAGCGTTATTCTCGTGGGTTAAAAGTTGCTCAGGACATTCACCAATCCAACTAACAGCACTGGCAACCATTCGCCTATTTATTTTCACTTTGACGCGATGGGCGCGCAACCTGTACATTAGCGTCCAACATTCCCATGTCAGTAGGGCCTATATCGTTTATATTCACCCGCCACTCTTTTTACCGTCGTCTTTATTTCCAGTGTCTCGCGACCCTGATACTTTATTATTTCATTTATTGAGTGTATTCTAATGTAATTTTCTAAGACAAATCCCCATCTAATTTTTTTTTTTTCACCTTTACCAAATACTTTACCTGATACCAGTTATAATGGTCTAGCATTCACCACACTCAACCAAAGGCCTGACTAGGATTTTATGTCCCAGTTCTTTTACTTCACTGGTACGTTCTTCAGTTGCATTTTGTAATAGATGAATTTGCAAATGTTTGTAACTTTCTTCTTCCGCCTATTCAGTTTACCTTGACCAACTGAACTTATTTGAAGATAGTTATATCTTCTAGAACTTCCCCTTCTACTATATATCTATACAAAACACATTTGTTTTCCTATTTGTGTACCCAATAAGTTGGCTGTTTACGGAATTTGTCTTCATTCCCCGCTCACCAGCTCGTATAGATCTTTATTAATCTCACAGACATGATCTGAATTTTATCAAATTTCATACTTAACAGTTCTATCTCAAAACTGCGATATGATTTAGAATTTCGAATTTATTTGATTCACACTTCCGAAACGTATCCCCAAATGTCAGAAGGTACGCCTTACAAGTTTAGTTATAGTGAAACAATGCGAACGCATATTATTGATATCACACCGTCTCGAATGCCGTAGTTGGCATAGTGATGATTTACAAAGAATCCGGAATTTGTTTCCAATACAAACATAAAAAGTAAATATAGTTATTAGCTTTGAAATATAGCACTTACTATTCTTTAAACGAGTCTTTATTTTGCGTAGAAGTGTTTTTATTGACAATTATCTTCAAATTTTATTTTCTTCAGTATTCATTTTAATATTTAAGACACAAATAAATACTTATAACAAAGTGGATATGTTTGTGGTACTCACAGCACAAAGATCACATAATGATTTTAAAAACAGCTTCTTAATCCTAATAATAAGTAAACAGTAATCGCAGGGTGCTAAGCCAATGATTAGGGATTGTGCATAAACCACGTGGCTCGGTCTGGGGGGGGGGGGTGGGTTGGCTGGAAAGCTACGCTGGGCTACGTGGGGGGAGGGGGGGTTTCCGAACAAGGCCACTTAGCTTTTCTTTCAATTTATTTGTCACAGTTAAAATGTGACACAGAACACACAGAAGCATGTAAATATTTATTTCCGTCATTTAATTATCCCTGTATGTAATTTACGATAGTCTGACAAGAAAAAAACATTACAAAATGTCTTCTGGAAACAATGGTGAAGAAAGCTACGTACTACGTGGGGGGGAGGGGGGGTTCAAAGGAGGCCAAAATGGAGCTACGTGGTTTATGCACGCTCTCTTAAGATTGTTAAGCGCTCTGTCATCTCCTTAGAAATGTGACTTGCACCTTTCGAATATAATCAGAATGATGTCAAAGTGAAAATACATATTTCATGGACTAATCTTTGCGATGACTAGTATAACATATTGCTAAGCGCACGTGCTGACATTTTCGTTGCGCAACAATTCTTTGTCCTCGGATGTTGTGGCACATAAATGAATTGCCAGTAGTTAAGCGCAGCTGAACATTATTCAGCGTCCACGAAGTTCTTATTTTGTGGCGTATTCTGCAGATTTATTTCCGAACAGGCTTTTTTCTTTTTCTGCTCTTGCATCTATGTCATGGGTAAACTTTATGAACAATAATTAGTACGTAAGACGTTGACATATGTTCCCACTGTTAAGTACTCAGAACTCAAGGCCTCCTCAGAGTACTTTTTATTGTTATTATTGATTGCGAAGTAGCTTATACTTGGCTGCAATTTCCTATATCTCTACTTATGCTTTATGTGCATTTTTACTATACATTTTTCGCAGTTTGAGGGATTAGTTTATTGTGCTTCCTCAATAACATATTCAAGTACCTAATCCTATGTAAACCAAAGAAAGCTTTCAACTCTCTTATACATGAAATCAAATCCTATATTTCCTTATACGACAGTAAACCCAAAACAGTATAAACATTCCGAAATAACTTTCGTTTATCGGAGAGACAGTATTCAAATGTCGTCAATGAAATTAGCCAATTAATATTGAGAGAGCAATATTCACGAATAATCTATCTTCACTTGGAAACGTTTCTTCAAACGTGCCTGAAGATGTTCTGGAGACATAGAGAAAGCCTGTGGTTTTCAACAGAGCCACTATTCTCTCTGAGTTAGGGTGCTGGGCGAATTACAAACTGAAAAATGTTTTAACTTGGAATCCGAACCACAGAACGTCCTAGCGTACTTACTCATATCAACGAAATGAAGTCCGTAAAAATTCCTGGCCATACCCAGAATCTTGAATTTTAAATGCAAGTGAATGTAGTTATTATTTATTCCCCAAACGGCACTTTTGTTAGTGATAATCATTTCAGACAATTATTTATGGAAATAGAGAATGTATTTGTATAATGGTTTACTGAATGGGTAACATTTATATCACGAACATATGGCGAAGGTAACGACAAAGTTATGATAAACGACACTATCACGTATTTTGTTGTTATTTTCACACTTTTATGTTTAAATCCATTTATTTATTATCAAACTTGGCGAGTGTACATATAAAATATATAAACCATTAATTTTACCGCAGGTATCTCACAAGCTTCATTGAGTCAGCGGCTGCTATGATGTTTAAGGCCACGTGTGGGGTTTAAACATACTATGCCCACTAACTAGAGAAGAGAACCCATATACGACGTTTCATTACCGTCGAAAATAGCTGAAACACATTGAAATTACTACTCAGCTAACGGTTCAATATGTTAACATCGAAAGGTTCGCCTCTCAAATCCCTAACAAAATAAAGCTGTTGTAATTAATGGTACTTCAAAAGGCGTAGAAAAAAACAGTAGCGCCTAAGAAGCAAATAAGAATTAGTAGGCGGCGTGACTTTGAAAAATGTAAATGAATAGTTCGACTATCTGTAAAAGACACAATAAAATTAAGAACCAGACGCAAATGTTAGTTAATTTAAACTCAACTAGTACAGGCCAGTCAGCCATATCAAGACGCACGATATTAATTTTTTGGTTGGAAAACAAACAAGCCGAAAGGAGAAAATAAAGCAATGGTATTAGCCTCAGTGAGAAAAAGTGCAGTCGCATGCAGAAAGTGTGTTAGTCAAAGGGAGAGTTCCCACTTCAACAGAACAATGACGATGTCGAAATACACAGCTGTTGTTATTGCAATTACAGGATATGGTTCTCACCGAATACGGTTCACAGCTTCCTATTTTGTTTTAAACCTGCCAATATTGATCCTTCTTGTTCAAAAAACATGTATCTCCTTTAGTCGAGCTACTATTGTAGATGGTGCGAATTCTCCAGAGAATTCATAGCGAACATACTCGTATATTCTGCTTCTGACAGCATTGTACACAGCATTTTATACAGCATACTGAAGGTCGGTGCTGTGAATACGGGTTCCATAATAGTACAATGCCTGAATTGTTCCGCACTGAAATGGCTGACTAAAATAATAGTTCATAAATCAATATAATCTGTCTTTTAAGCGTTTTTCCCGCAGTCTGTTCGTCGCAGACAAGTTTAACTTCGGTTATTGGCAAGTGTTGGAATCTGTCTGTTACGCGCGTAATCTTTGTACTGTAAGTTACGTATTTATGTGCTTGTGAGGCGATAAATGGAGAAGGTCTGAAGAACAGTAATGATGACAGCAATGAGGTTTGAACTAACACATCAAATAACAAAGAATTTTTACCGAGCGTGGTGGGTGAACGTTTAACGCTCTGGCCTCGCATTCGTCCCGGCATCCAGGCATCCAGATTTGGATTTTTCCATGGTTTCCCCAAATCACTCCAGACAAATGCCGGGATGCTTCCTTTAAAAGGCCATGGCCGAATTCCGTTCCTTGACCCCAGTACTTTCCCGCCTCTTATGACCCCGACGTCGAAGAGGCGTAAAGCCATAAGCAAAAAACAAAGAATTTAGTTATGGTAATGTATTGGGACCATTGCCACTCATTGTTCACATGAATGATTATGTTAAGGATTTATGGTCAGAAGTTAGGTTGTTTGCAGATGTCATAATGATATATAATAGGATCAAAAATGGAGAATATTGTAAACCGCAACCCTGTACAGTGAATGTATTATTGCGCTAGTTATTTATTTATTTATTTATTTAATTGCAATGGAGCACAGGCTCCGGTGGCAATTTCCCTACACACCCATCTTCCCCCTATCCTGCACCCACCTACATTTGCCCTCTACAAATTTTATCTTTAAATTCTTTCAAAGTTTTCGGTAAATTATTCATCATTTCTCTTGGTAACTCATTCCAATCCCTGACACCCTTACCTAAAAAAGAAAATCTTCCTACACCCTGTTCAGTTGCAGTTCATTCTGCAGGGTAAATACGGTGATTAATAATTCCCAAAAACGCTGAAAAAAATTAAAATTCTTAAAGGGAAAAATGGGCTTGTAGGTAAATTTAAATTAAATCATCTGGACTCTGAGAAATATAACGGGTCAAGATTCAAATCATGGGCCTGGAATTTTAGGCAGTTCTTCATAATGTGCTAGGCGAATACAGGTACAGGGCACCAGTGGCGTAGCTAGGTCAACAAGAGCCCCGGTACAAAAAATTTATTTTGGGCCCCTAGGCCAGACGGGCGACCTTTTTTTTTTTGCTTTGTGTGCTGGTAGGGGCCCCCTGAACTGAGGATGGGGGCCCTTGAATTGTTCTTTAGAGGCCCCTGAGCAGTGGTTGGGCCCCCCCCCCTAAGCATAGCCCTTAGTGAGGGGCTCCTGTGTTCTCAGCCAGGGGCCCCTTAGACGACGGTAGAGCTAAAAAAAAAAAAAAAAAAAAAAAAAAAAAAAAAAAAAAAAAAAAAAAAAAAGAGTTCGCTAGTTTGCCGTGAAAGGCTCGGCTCGTGGGCCCTCTAAACTGCGCTTGATGGCCCCTTGAGGTATGCTTGGGGGCCCCCTGAGCGTGAGGGCCCCGGTGCACTGCACCGCCTAGCCCCATAGTAGCTACGCCCCTGCAGGGCACACAAGTTTTGTCTCAAAATTAACAAAACCAGCAGTCCTCCACAACATACCGTTCACAATAGACGTATGCTCCTTCAGTAATTGATAAAGACAGAGAAGACTAAAGCAAAACCGCCATGAAAAATGTTCTACAAAGTCTGCATGACATCAATAAAATGGGTCAACAATGGTAAAAACTGCAAATGTGGTGGCAGTGGATTCTGTATGAAGTCACTATGGCTAAACGGTGGAAATGTGAGTTAATGCATGCAACGAACTACTTCCACTGTCAACTAACTGGTTAAATTCTCTAAACTGTTAATTATGTGAAATATTCTAGTCTAAGACACGTATGAAAACTAAGTCTGGTAACTCAGCGGTAACGTTTGAACCTGAAATTCAGCAGCACCCATGTTCAATACGCAGTTTACGTCATAACAGAAATCATTGTTTACGAATATAAGGATGGCTCAGTCAAGGAGGCCATGGCTGATTTCCTTCCCAACCTTTTTCAAGCGAGCATGGTAGGGGAGTAGTAACTGACTCTGCATTCGGGAGGATGCACATTCGAATCCTCGACAGGTTATCCAGAATTCGATTTTCATCGTTTACCGAAATCGCTTCAGCGAAAGCCGGGATGGTTCTTTCATAGCCGAATTCCTTCCCGTTCCTCGCCCCCATCCTTTTCCCCGCTCTAATTACCTCCACGTCGTCGAGGCGTAAAGCCATAAGAAAAAAAATATTCTTTTCAACCTGGCTATAATGACCCCCCCCCCCCTTCCGGTCGAGCAAAAAATAAAATAAATAAAAGTGTTTAAAGCTCATCTGTAACTGCATACAGTGGCTGCATAGAAGTGATGCGTATGTTGATATTTTTGTTGCTTTTTGATATGCCGGGAGCCTCAACTGCTTGGTAGCTAGAGCCTCTTTGGTGTCTACAGTTCCTAGTTAGTCGAAAGCAGTCAACGGCTAAACTGAGAAAATGTGGACATCAAAATTAAAATTTTTCATCATTCTTTCAAATAGATGGCCTCGTAGCTCAAGCTGTAGAGTGACTTAATATAGTATGAACGACCGGGGTTTGACCCCTGACTAAGCTGAAGATTTGTTACTCCAAGCTGAATGTTAGAAACGGCCCTCCATACCTGCTCAGTATGCTATCCAGTCAGTACCGTGGACATTATCATACCTAACCTTCGAAGAAGAATAGATAAACTGGAGGAACTGATTGGAATTTCTTGGACTTGATGCCTACGAAATTCGACTACTGATTTTAGGACGAACCGTGCTACAGCGAAATTTTTTCCACGTGTGCTTTCTGACAATCAGAAATTTAAGTGATCTGTATTTTCTTTGAAAGGTCATTACAGACGACGAAGCATGTTGATATGGGTACAACCAAAAAATTGAGGAACAGAGTAGGCAATGGAACACTGCTTCGTCGCCAAGAGAAAAGAAATCAAGTCAGTTAAGATCCCATGTGAATACAATTTTGTTTAGTTTTTCTGCATCGAGAGGATCGTCCATTGGTATTTGTTCCTAAGGGTAGGCTACTGCAGATAACCAATACCATTACCTGTTGTGCTACAGTAACCTGAGTCGATGAGGTACGAATGGCTTGTATCATGGTGATCGATAACTCATGCGCATTAGCGTTGAATAAGAGAGAGAGAGAAAAATAATGCGTATGGAATTATTAAGTGACAATGGTTTTTCGATTTGCCACACATGCGCCGTCTTCACACAACAAGCTATGGCAGAGGTAAAAGTTTGGTAAAAGTCCTTTCGAAGCCCCCTCCTACACATGGATTCTAGCCGGGCACCTTTCCATCTCCAGTAAGACGTCTTAATCAGTGAGTCACCAGAGCGCAGATATCTTTGAGTGACATTTTCTAGCCAAAACCCAATCGACAACAATTTCTGACCCTCCTTATACACCTAAGCTGACTCCCCACAATTTCGTTTTACTTCCAAGAATGAAGCGGTCTGATTACGGTGGTTACGGTGTCTGACTAGGAGTCGAAAGGTCCCCGGTTCGAATCCCTGTCTCGGCGAGGATATTCATAGGCTCTTAACTCGACCTTCACCTCTGGCACAGCTTGCTGTATCATGTGAAGTACACCAGAACGCTTCCATGGTTCGGATTCCACGTTAAACTGTAGATCCCAAGCACCGGGTAGGATTACCAGCTATAACGGGGGCGGAATGCGCAGCCAATAGAAAACCTGTCACCAGGTCATTATGACCACACGGAATTTATTTTTATTATTACTTCCAAGAATCTCTGCTCCCGCATTCGGGAAGACGTCGGTTCGAATCCCTGTTCGGGCATACAAATTTGGGTTATCCATGGTTTCCTCAGATCACTCCAGGCGAATATCGAGATGCTTCCTTCAAAAGGCCATGGCCGAATTCCTTCCCGTCCCTTGTCCCCAGTCCTTTCCCGCCTCTAAGGACATCGACGTCGACATAGCGTAAAGTCATAAGTAAGTGAGCAAACTCTCAAGAATGAAATAAAACATGAAATGAAATCATTTTCAGAAACTAAAAGCGATAGAATAATGTTCGTGGGAGAATCTGAACAGCATAACTACTGTTTAAAAACTGATCAACCAACGAAAAGAAAAAGATGGGTCAAGTGCATCACGTCTTATGGGCACTAATTTAAAGGCGATTAACTATAGTTTTTAATAAGATAATTCTTATTTTTTGTGTACCATCCTTTTCCCACTCATCTTTCGTATGTAACGCTTGGTGCAGACAGATTGCGAGATTAGAGCGATCGTCACTCACCCAGCTTCTTCTATTGACTGGGAACCACCCATCTCGACGCGAGGCGAACCAAGTCGAATGCGACACTGTTGCAGTTTTGCCACTCTTCCGCTGCGCTCTGCCTCCCACCAACCTAGTCGCTCCTCTCCTCTCCTCTCAATCGCTGGAACCAGTTCGGCATCTCCAGTGCACTGCACTGAATCGCGTATTTTTACATTCACCTCACATCGTCACAAAACCAGTTTGTTCTCAACAACGTATGCAATAAAAATCTAGGTAGAAAAATTCTATAAAGTAGTCATGTTAAGAACTATAGCAGGACGTCAAACATAGTCCTTATATAACACGATAGGTCAAAGTCTCTCAGAAACTCTTTAATAAGAGAAGTGCACATTTAAACAGCCTTTCCTTAAGTATCTGTTCTCGGTTCTCATGTTTCTATAAAAACATTTGCAACAAGACCTGAAGATAGTGCAAAATATTCTTTTTTCTACTGGAGAGATGTATCTCATAAAATCTCTGTTACCTTAAAATGTGGAAGATTCAGTTAATGACTTTTATACTATATTATAAAATTGTAGATAAGTTGCGAGCGTACCTAAAATTTATTTCAAAAACAGAAATTACAACTTGCGTTAGTGATGATAGACGTGCCAGCACAATATGAAATTTTTATTTATCTGTTACTCCATCCACAAATCAGGCGAAAATTAAGTGATGAATTTTAACGATACTGCTTAGGGTCGTAACGCAGCCCAGGATATTTTTTACCCAAATTAGTAACATAGTTCCCAATGAAATAAAGGCCAAACCGTGTATTTTGATTGTTTGTAGGTGCATCTGGCAACAATTTCATCGAAATTGCACATAAAGATAGCTTTTGTCATCTGTTAACATACAGAATATTCTTAATCTCAATTACCACGATATTTCTTCCAGGCGAACCGTAAGTTTTAGCGAATAAATGATTTATATACAGTTATTTTATGTTTGAGATAGACATTCTTTAGACTAGCGGTTCCCAAAGTTTTTCATACCATGCCCCCCCCCCCTTTTCCAAAAAATCTATATATGCCCGCCTCCCCCTCTCCCCGCCACAATTTTATTACTAATAACGTAAATGCCTGCTTCTTAGTAGGCCTACTAACAATGATATCTTAGAGGAAACTCACTAAGTATATGATGATAGAATAAAGGTTTCAACTCTTAAAAGGCGGCGAAGGAGACATAGTACTTTGAGACTGTGTAAAGATAAGGTAGGCCTATATTCCACACGGGAGGCGAAGCTACCTCGAATAGCATATTTTTCAGTAAAAAAAAAAAAAAGCGAGGCTTCAGAAAGGAATGCTAATTACAAGGACATGACACCGAAATTAATTTGCAGTTAATTATGTCTGCTATCTGCACTCACTCTCATCACTTGAACAGACAATTTTCAATACCCAAACATGTCAGAATTGATCATAATTGCTATCGTATTGATCATAATTGAAGCAAAAAAACACATAAACATACCAAAGTCGTTTAAAAGCTTTGTGCCTCAACTATGGTTATTCTATAGCACACACTACTCTAGGTAGCGTTGATAAACAAATTTACAAGCTGTTATAAGTAATTTATATCTGTTTATAATCTCCATATTTTAATGAAATATCTCCTTTCGTACTTTTACTGTACCACCACCAACAATAGTTAAGGTCGAGAACTTTTCAAAACATCTTTTGCTTTTCCAGGATAACTTACACATCAGCAAAATTTTGTAATAAATAGGTCACCCCTCCCTCATCTAATCTTCTTTAGTGATTTATTGACGAATTAATGAAAGCCTCTAATGACCTCAAAATTGACGAAGTGAAACAAAATATAAATACATATTGCCTGTGTATAAGAGAGCAATGGTGCCTGCAAAGATCTGCTCCATTAGGGAGCGTGCATAAACCACATAGCACCATTTTGGCCTCCTGTGAGCCCCCCCTCCCCCCCCACGTAGGCCAGCGTGGCGTGGCTTTTGTCTCTACCCCCCCCCCCCCCCCCCACGTAGCACGTAGCTTTTATTCCCTTTTGATTCCAGAAGACATTTTGTAGTGTTTTCTCTTGTCAGACGATTGTAAATTACATAAGGCGATAAGTAACTGACGGAAATAAACATGCTGTTGTGAGTTCTGTTCCTAATTTTAACTGTGAAAAATGTTATGAAAGGAAAGCTACGTTACCTGGCTTGGGAACCCCCCCCTCCCCCCCACGTACCCAGCGTAGCCTTTCAGCCAACCCCCCCCCCCCTTGACCTAGCCACGTAGTTTGTGCACGCTCCCTTACTACAAATTAAATCTGTTTATCGATGGTTATTATGTCCATCTTACAGCCACCGTAAAGTCAGACACAATCAACGCTGAGACAAAATCATTGCGTTTTTCCACCATTTTTTTCATCTATCTTAAGAGACGCTGATTCATTCACCATCTAGTATCCATCATAAATTCAACCTCTCTCTCTTTGAGTTAGTCGGAGAATGGACAATTATGGCTGTTTTCTACTCGTTTTCCACTGGATAATCTGTAGAGAGGAAAACACAGAAGATGATGAATCCATATAAATTTAATCTACCACTCCCTAACACTGTATTTTTTACGCTGCGAGTGAAAATTTACGAAATCCCCAATATTTTGTCCGTTTTCCGCTGGAGATAAAGTATCGACTTTTAACAGCAATTCTGATTAAAAAAAGGAAACAAAACAAATCGACGCCATTAAAATACTGTCTATGGCACAAATTATTGTTAATCCCTTGGTTTTATTTTAGGCTCTTTAAAATCCAGTGCGGAGTATTGCTCCAACCATTATTCGTAATATATCGACTAAACAGTTACTGAGGGAATGGCCAAAGAATCTGGACGATGACAAAAGATAGCTGGTTCAATAGGACAGTATATAATATATAAACATTACTGCTCATAACGGAATCCACGTAAAGTATTCTCATTTTATGCGCTAGTGTTTTCTGTCTTCGACCCCGAGATCCATCAGAACCGAGGGAGGATGGGATAAGTAACGGGGAAGGAATTTTCCCATGGCATTTTTTTTACAAGGAACTCTCCTGGAGTGATTTCGGTGAATTTTCGAGTGAGAATCGAGCCCCATCCTTCCGATCCCAGAACCGAGCGAAACCGTTCTCGACAGTATTTTTAACATGTTCCTTTTCTTTTAGAGGCTTTACATTGAACAACTGGTATCATATTACAGTTATGACGTGTACCACGATATTTTTTAGTAAAGGCTTCTCATTTAATTTCAAGCATTATTTTATCATTAACATTGTGTAAATGCACTTAACTAAAAAGAGATATGGCAGGAGTATCTAAATTCGCGAGTTCTAAATATATAAGTAGCTGGGCCACGAAATGCAATGTAGTTCTCTACTGAGTTCGTGAATCATTTGCATGTTGATTTAGAAAGAAATAAACGACTGAAACGGTTACCGACTTCAGCTGTTATAGGCTTGTAAGGTTGACACCTCTAATCAACCTAATTAGAATTTTAATTCAATTTAAGAGAATACAGAAACGACTGGCAAATCGCAAAGTCGGCTAAATCCGGAGCGCTTGTATAAAATGAAACATGTTAGTTCGTCTCAACGACCATCTAAATGCCGGACTGTAGTACGTAATTTAACATTGCGAAGTAAAGTAACATTTCACTTATTACTGTAAAACATGAGAAAGGTAGCATTATACTTGAAATCATGGGAGAAAGAAAATTTTTGAAATAATTCCTACTTTGGAGGTTCTACAAAGCGCACCCATGGGGAAAAGTAGTAGAACTGTTGACGACTGATTCTTTGTGTTTCGTACTTCACTACAGGAATAACCTCCATGGGTATTGCATAGTGGGAGTTTTCTCGTTACATTGGGCTGGGTTCCACATGTGGCGGGTACACATTATTCCAATAGCCTTAATTATGCCCACAATACTGTTTTACACTAGAATTCAGAGGAGCGAGATTCACAAGCACTCGGCAGTGAAACATTGCAATAGTGATTACGTAACATTTCGCAGGCACTTTGGGCAAATAACATCTTAGACTTCATACAACCTTGAAGGGATTCTGACATTGCAGGCTTCGTCCGAGAAATAGAATGGCTTGTGTGGTGTAAATCTGCCTTACAATATCTCTCGTCTTGTAAGAAAATCGGTTGTCTTTCATAATATTAAATCCTCATATAAAAAGTCGTATTAATAGACTTTAAACTTTTCATCCTTATCTCCTTTCCCTCTTATGCGCCATCCCTTACTAAAAAAATGAGATAAAAAATTAAAACTGCATTCCTCGGGTTTAATTGTGGTCTGGTAAATATTCTATAAATACTTTTCATTTTCTCAGTGGAAACTGAAGACTGGCTTCCGTTATTTAATACTAGCTGTTACCCGCGACTTCGTACGCGTGGACTTGGAGTTTCAATTCCAGAATTGGATATAGAAAACTGTTAGTAACGTAAGATTTGTCCCAAACAACACCGAGTCGACATAATATGATGGAAAGCCATCATTATATCATCCTATCATCTAATCTGTCTCATGAAGAGAATCAATTTACAACATATTTAAAAACAGAAAAGTAAGCGAAGGTGCGGGGATGTGTGTGTGTGTGTGGGGGGGGGGGGGGGGGGGTTAACTGATGGCAGCTTTATTTCAGCTTGGATTTTTTCTTCTTTATTCAACATGAGCATCTGAATCTTATAATCTAATAGCAGCACATTGTCTTCTAGACCTGCACCTTAGGCCAGGTTTACGTCCGTAAGGCATGTCAAAAAGGAAGACAAATTGGTGCCAGAAACTTTTATACAGACACAAATGAATAGTACAGTGCAGAGCAAATTGACTTCTATACTAAATAATAAGTTTTGTTTCTTATCGAAATTTATTAATAAATCAAACACTAACAGATTGCGTGACTGAGCAACCAACGTAACATTACAGACTAACACACGAATCTGTCTGTCTTTCATCATTCGATAAGTTCTTAAAATTTCGTGACTAAAACTGTTATTCATGCCGAAAAAATGTCCTGTGTCCTTCCTACATTATTTCATTGTTAAATTCCATCAATATTGATATAGCCATTTAGTCGTCAAAACGTAACAAAAAGACAGAAACTTACTTCCACATTTATAATATAATAGCTGGTACCCACAACTTCGTTCGTGATTGTAAAGTATTCATATTGACAGCTGTAGACATCTAACCACCATAATGCACGATAGGAGACTCGATTACTATTACAACACACAAATACCAGTCTTCTGCGCTATATAGTTCCGGCAGCAAAGTAAAATTTACGAATACACACAAGTCTTTGGATGAAATACGAAAATATTCATGATCGACCGATTTCGAACACCATATCTCACACACTCCCACAGTTACCGAATTTCGGCCAACGTTGTGATCGATCGGTGACTCTGTGTTACTACCACACAAAAGCGCCGGTAATCTGCGATTGATAGTTTTCACTAAAAGTGATACAACGTGACAATTGCGTCTTTGGCAGAAATATGAAATTGCCGCAGGTCGACCATTTTATCCCCCATTTCTCCCACACCCCAGATAGCTACCGACATCTAACAACCATAGTGCACTACATGAGATACGATTCTACTACGAAAAACAAACAGCAATGCTCTATGCTTATGTAGTTGTGGCAGAAAAGTGACATATGCGGAGACAGTCGAAATACGAAAATATCCTTGGTCGGCCACTTACAATCACCATATCTACCACACTACCACAGTTTCTGAAATCGGCCGCTGTTGTGTTCGAAAGGTGACGCTGTGCTACTACTACACACAAACGCCAGTTATCTGTGATCTATAGTTTTCGCTGAAAAGTGATACACCGTGACACTTTTGTCTTTCGCAGAAGTATGAAATTGCCACAGGTCGAACACTTTCAACCCCCATATCTCCCACACCCCCATAGCTACAGACATCTAACAACCATAGTGCACTACATGAGATACGATTCTACTACCAAACACAAACACCAATGCTCTATGCTATGTAGTTGTGGCAGAAAAGTGACATATGCGGAGACAGTCGAAATACGAAAATATCCTTGGTCGGCCACTTACAACCACCATATCTACCACAGTAACACAGTTTCTGAAATTCGGCCGCTGTTGTGATCGAAAGGTGACTCTGTGCTACTACTACACACAAACGCCAGTTATCTGTGATCTATAGTTTTCGCTGAAAAGTGATACACCATGACACTTTTGTCTTTGGCAGAAGTATGAAATTGCCACAGGTCGATCACTTTCAACCCCCATATCTCCCACACCCCCATAGCTACCGACATCTAACAACCATAGTGCACTACATGAGATACGATTCTACTACCATACACAAACACCAATGTTCTATGCTATGTAGTTGTGGCAGAAAAGTGACATATGCGGAGACAGTCGAAATTCGAAAATATCCTTGGTCGGCCACTTACAACCACCATATCTACCATAGTAACACAGTTTCTGAAATTCGGCCGCTGTTGTGATCGAAAGGTGACTCTGTGCTACTACTACACACAAACACCAGTTATCTGTGATCTATAGTTTTCGCTGAAAAGTGATACACCATGACACTTTTGTCTTTGGCAGAAGTATGAAATTGCCACAGGTCGATCACTTTCAACCCCCATATCTCCCACACCCCCATAGCTACCGACATCTAACAACCATAGTGCACTTACATGAGATACGATTCTACTACCATACACAAACACCAATGTTCTATGCTATGTAGTTGTGGCAGAAAAGTGACATATGCGGAGACAGTCGAAATTCGAAAATATCCTTGGTCGGCCACTTACAACCACCATATCTACCACTAGTAACACAGTTTCTGAAATTCGGCCGCTGTTGTGATCGAAAGGTGACTCTGTGCTACTACTACACACAAACGCCAGTTATCTGTGATCTATAGTTTTCGCTGAAAAGTGATACACCATGACACTTTTGTCTTTGGCAGAAGTATGAAATTGCCACAGGTCGACCACTTTCAACCCCCATATCTCCCACACCCCCATAAGCTACCGACATCTAACAACCATAGTGCACGACAGGAAAGACGATTCTACTACCACACACAAATACCAAAGGTCTATGTTATGTAGTTGTGGCAGGAAAGAGAAGTATACGGAGATACGAATTTTTGGTCGAAATATGAAAACGCCCTGCATTGACCAACTTTAATCATTATATCTCCCACTTCCCCACAGCTATCGGCATTCGGCCAACGTTGTGCACGACAGGAAACTCCATGCTACTTCCACCCACAAACATCAGTGATCTGTGCTAGGTAGTGGTGGCTGAAAGGTGAAATATAGGAAAAAACACGTCTATTTTTATATATATATAAGATAAGATTTAAAATTCGTGACGGGAAGCTGCAACTATCTCAGCTGCTCTAAGCATGGACAAAGAGCAGAATCATCCTCAAATAAAGAAATGCATAAGGATCTCCTTATGACAGATGACAAGCTTTAAAGCGCCAGTGGTGAAAAATATAACATCCTGAGGAAAGTCACTTCCTACGTTAGATACCTATTCTCTCCTGTACTTCATTTCCGATTGTCACATATTGAAACATTCACTTCCGAAAGGCCCATCAGTTTCCTTAAGCATTTAGCAAATGTGAACAATAAATCTGACAAGCAATTCTCTGATCATCAGCCAACGCCTCTAAAATTACATGTCATCGTGTATAACAGCATGCGAAGTAATCACAATATATTGGTTTTTCCGGGTTATAGTAATATGTTAATATGTATGCCTAATGAAAGTAAAAATACGATTTGCCTACCACTTACTTGGGATTTACGCCATTTAGGGATAGTAAGAAAGAAATAATTTAACGTTAAAAAAAGTAATACATAATAAAAGAAAATTATAACCTGTTGTATCTTGAAATTCACAACGTTTTTGTACTAATCACAGAAAGACCAGAAAGCGTACTAGCAACATAACGACGTCTTCTCGTCTGTAAACCAAATTGCAGGGCGTCCTGCAAAATTTCATTCATAGAATATAAAAAATATTTCGGAGCTTTTCAGATTTGGAAATTTTATCAAAGAGTAACATCGTAACCTTTTACCATACCGGTGACGCTGAAAGAAATAGATCGAGGTGCGGTGTAACCGTGTAATTCTTTAGTAATGTGTTGCCTCTTATTGTTGTCACACTAGAAGAGTATTTTTTTTGTTTGTGCTTTATGGCTCGTCGACGTCAAGGTCATTATAGCCGGGTGAGGATGTAGAGCAATGAACATTAAGAAATTTTACTATTGCCTTTTTGAAGGAACCTTCCCGGCATTCGCCTGAAGTGATTTCGGTAAACGTAGAAAACCGAAATCAGGATATGAACACGAGTTCTCCAGAATGACGGGCTCTAGCGTTACTGCTCACCCGCCAGGCTTGGTCCTAGAACAGCTACAGCCTCGTATCATGGGAAAGTAAGTATGTAATACGATCCATAGATGCTGCTTGACAAATTTAAGTAAGTCTAGGTATCAAGGGATGATGCCTAGTCTTCCTTAATTTTGCACTATATAAAGCAAAGTTCTTTCTCCCCAGCTTATTGATTAGATATCAGCTCCAACATATGTAGTTCCCTCCAATAATCGTGTCAACAGCCTGTGACGTCAGAATCTCGACATTAAGATGTGCAATTCTGATTTAAGGCCCATTTAGACGACCCGACCTGGTCTCCCTAAATCGTGGCCACGCCCCTTCGGCCCTGAAATCGGGTCGTCTAAAGTGAGCTCCTGGTCATGTTTTTGCGGCGAGACCAGGTAGGGAGGTCGGGTGGAAATTCCATCCGATTTAGGGCAAAGAGGTGGGGGTAAGTAGGGCCCCCACCACTCTGCCCTGAAAACTGACCGTGTAAAACTCGCCCGGTTATACTCACACTGCCTGCCGCCTGGTTCCCCGTTTTCTATTGTTTTGAGATGGATGCATCTGATAATCAAGAAAAAGAAGTATTGACAGAGTTGCTGGAGGTGTACAATTTTTATGGGACACCTCATATAAGGTTGTCAACTAATTTATAAAAACTAAAGTATTTTTGCCTTTTGAAGAGGAAAATGAAAACTATATGATAGGATAAAAGTATTTTTAAATGTAGTTATTTATTATCCTAAATATATAGCTTTTCGGGTTTACGGGACTAGCTATTAATTTTTTCTTTCATTTCGTAGTGAAACAGCTGGGGACAAATTCTAAATTTAGTATTATAAATAAATGAAAACTCATTTTTAAATTTTAAAACGCTCTGTTTCTCCCTTCCCACCATCTTGCATTTATTTCGTTCGATCATAAGCACTAGCATGTCGTTTGGGAATTGATTTGTATAGTTTACCAAAAATAAATTATTTCCGAATACTTTATGGTTAGGATAACGTATACCGGCCAAAAATAAAGTATCATACTTTATTTTTGTATTAAAGTAAATTCAGCAACCCTATGCCTCTGACCAGTGCGCTTCATTTTAAAAATATATTACAATTTATTCAACAGAAGATTATACTCACAATATTGTAAGTATTACTGAAAATCGATATTGACTGACTTAACTGTCTAGCACCAGGTGACGCAGTAATAAAACCCACAGTGCACATTAGCAAATAATTTATTTTGAGGGTGCCTTCTTATCCGGCTATATGTTCTCTCCCACAAATCTTTAGGTTTTTTAAATTGTTTAGGTTTCTTCAGTTTTGCTTCCTTTGGAGTTACTGGTGTGTCAATTATCACTATTGCAAACAGAATCTGAATTACTTGCCATTTTAAACAATGTAAAATAAAAAAATGTAGTTGAAAACTCCAACCTCAAAACGACGAGAAACAGAAGAAACCACAAATTCTCCACTTGTCAATCTACCTTTCCATTCAGAAATAACGGCGAGCGGACACGATTCGACTGGAGTATAACAATATGAATGATCCGGTATTATTGCCTCGACTCCGATAAAAGGATGCGAGCGAACAAAATATCTCGGGCTGATAGGCACTTTTTCTTGCAGGATGTTGTAAAACTAGCAGAACGACGTTCAGTTACATGTATTGTATATTTTATTAGTAGGGAAAAGAATAAAATGAAGTATGATACTTTCTTATAAAGTATGGTTAGCAACCCTAACCTCACATGCCATCTATCATAACAAAGACGCGAGAAATGAGGTATTTCATATGTCATCCGCTAGAAATTCCGTAGATCTTCACCATCGAAGAACATCTAAAACTGACTGAATGTATGCCTTTTGTAAATATAATTGCTTGGCACAAGACTTTTTATTTTCCTAGTCTTTTCGCACAATGTCAAGCAGTCAGGGTTACACCAAGAATCTGTGGTTTTGTTAAATATGGGGCCATACATATTTAATTTAAATATTAGAACATTAACAAAATTTGTAACCACCTAATTTTATTACTAGTATTACTATTAAATGGAACGTAAAAATTTCAGAGCAAGACGGATATACGCGTGGTGGTAGGCCGCTATATAGTACAGATCGGGCCGGCCGACGGGTCGTCTAAATGCAACGCTCTGTCAACGGGAGGAAAGTGAAATCGGGAACGGGTCGCCTAAATGGGCCTTGTTGCGTCATAGCACTCAGGCTAAAAAGATCTTGAAGAATCTATTCGTCCCTTTATGGTCATGAAGGAAATACGTACGTAATAAAATATTTCAGAACTTAGTAAGGCTTTTTGGTGGACAGTAATATAGACTGATGTTGCTTATCACCCTAGCGATGATTTTTGGAAATGTCTTGTACTCTCAGGTAGCCATGTTTATTTCATAACGGCCACTTGTTCACCTGAAAGGTGACTTCCGTCTGGTGATGGAAGAGATTAACTCCTCTGTTTTGTCATTATTTTTCGAATAGCGTCATAATGATGAATAAGTTTACTGTTAGTTCAATTAGTCTAAGTTTAAGGCGTGACTAATGTGTACAATTTGTAATCAGGAAACGTAAGGTACATACTGAAAGACAAAAATATATTATGATCAATTTTTAAAAACAGTTTCGGCAATCCAAAGGATTAACTGAAAATCTAGCTTCATATTTATGTCTGAAAAGGCAATAAGATATAAAAATCATCTGTAAATTCAGGATTCTGTAGAATTTACAGATGGCTTCTGTGACTATGCAATAAATAAACAGTGACAAGGTACTGGTGTTAAATTCTGCCTTTAATAACGGCTTAGATACAATAGAGCGACGATAATCCGAACGCCAAATATCCAAAACGTCAATTATCCGAACAAATTTTTTAAATATTTTTTAAAACTAATTATGCACTATTCTCAGAAGCGTCAACAGATTTACATTATAGGACCTTTGCACTTGCTTAGTTCGAAATTTCCGCTCACAAAGAACTAGGTAACTATGGTGATATATCACGAGAGAAGCTAACGCAGGTTTTGTAAGGCATAGATCGGTTGCTAAGAATACTAGTCACAGTGAAAAGAAGAACCTTGCATTTTCAGGTACGAGATGCCTACGTTGTAGCTCCTTGGGGGGAAAACGGAAGCACAGTAATAAATTTTGAAAACTGTTTGAAGTATAAAGGACTGCATTCTTTATAGTTATAAGACCAACATGCAACACGATTATGCAAAAAGCAGCTGAGCTTGACGTAGCACAAAACGAGCTTAAATGCACAGGAATTATTAATTCAACCTAAATGATTTTTTTATCATTGATAGACGTTGCACAAGAAGTTGCTTCAAAAGAAAATATTCCTAATCAGTCTTCAGCAGCCCAATATTCATTGCCAGTGCTGTCAATAAGATGTAAGAAATTTTAACATCTTCACCACATAAAAAGGGTGTAGAGGACAGGTAGAAAAGAAAAAGCAATAAAAAGGGCAGGGTGTACACTAGCATGTGGTTCCTGCATCCATTCACCTACTCGTCAAGTTACTCACCTAAAGGGTGAAGGTACTTTTCTTTTTGTTTTGTTTGCTGTGTTGGGAAACTGGCAGTACTCACCAATCTCTTGAATACCATGAGAGGGCTGGAACTATACTCCACCCTTGTGTACCAGACCCATGGGTGTGGTACATTTCCTTTCAGATACGGGACTCCCAGTGGCGAATCTAGGATTTTTCCGAACCGGGGCAAGACCTTCACGCTGACGCCCCCCACCCCTTCCACCCCCTAAAGAAAACACCACACACAATCAGAATACATAACGCAGGAGCCACACTGTACTAACAATTGCAGTCCTTAGGCCCTAGCAAAATTTACACTAAATGTTCCTACAACTTCACTAGTCGAGCATTCATTTCCGCGAAAGAGTCTATACCTTCATCAAAATTCATCTCATAAGCTTTTCTATTTTCGATTGATAAGATCGCGAGGCTAGAAAGACGTTGCTGGCTCATTGTTGATCGCAGGTAGGTTTTTATGATTTTTAGTTTACTAAAACTCCGTTCGCAGCTTGCGGACGTCGTTGGTAACGTGCAGTATATTCTCAGAGCTATACAAATATTAGAAAAGGCTTCCTGCAAGTCATTTTTACACATGTGTTGCAACAATTGTAATGGACTAGTTGTCTCATCGATTCCAATTAAAAATGTAGCTTGTTGTGTAAACACGACAAGTTCTTCGCATAAATCAATTGCGTTCAAGTCCTTGGAGGAGTATCTGCTTGCTAGGACTCCAATTTTTTTTTTAGGCCTTCTGTGGACATATTTACCAACGTGTGGCCACCAAGGAAGGCAAAGTTTCATTTAGTTTTATTGCACTTTCTACCCTTATTCCTATTTTTGTTAAAATTCTGTCAAATACAACTTTTATATCGTTGGAAAACAGCTGTGGGGTCTAATGCTTTTGATTCGACCACGCAGATTTCGTCGTGTTGTCTCTTTCGTTTGGTAATTCGTTTACTTTTGAGTATCGAAACGATTCCCAATTTTTGTGCTACAGGTGTACAATATTCTATCGGCTTTAGTCTGATTTCTTGCAATATGTTAATAATCCCTTTCATTAGTGACAGAACGCGAAAGAATTATGTCCTCCTTTTGTATTTCCACGTTTACTCCATTAATTTCTAGAAGAAGGTTAGCCTAAATTGTTAATTTCAGGATAAATTTAAAATCCAATACATCATGTAAGAGATGAGTGGATTCATGCTTAGATTCTGCAGCCAGAGAAGATTCTTCAATTTCCTCCAGTGTTTTGACAACTTCAGGTAAATTATTCAATAGGGCTGTAACAGCAAGGTGTTCGGCCGACCATCTTGTCTGACTACTACCTTTTAAGTTGGTTTTTGTAGGTACATTTTTTTTTATTATTTCCCACCGCATAGTGGATCTAACGAAGATGCAATAAAGTTTTTGTACAAGTCCAAATAGACTAAAAAAAATTATATTGTCTCGTCCTGCATAAGACTGTAAGCGAAAATAAGCTAGTAATCCAAATTTTTCTAAAAACAATTTATATTTCAACTACCATAAAAAAACTGGTATTTTCAGGAACGTTCTGCTCTCGCATTCGGGAGGACGCGGGTTCGAATCCCCGTCCGGGCATCCAGATTTGGGTTTTCCATGGTTTCCCCAAATCACTCCAGGCGAATGCCTGGATGCTTCCTTCAAAAGGCCATGGCCGAATTCCTTCCCGTTCCTTGCCCCAGTCCTATCCCGCCTCTAATGACCTCGCTGTCGACGAGGCGTAAAGCCCAAGCAAAAAAAAAAAAGAAAGAAATTCAGAATATGGTGGCTTAACAGCCTATTCCCTAAATACGTTTTCGGAGAGCGACGTTTTATGAGTGCTTTATTGTAGGTATATGCCTTGAGAAACGGCGGTATATGCTAATAACAATTGATATGTTTGGTTCACAATATATACAGAGGTAAGAAATAAAGCCCATATAAGTTAATGATCAGAAATTTTTCCTCGGATTGACAAAGGATGAGAAACGCTGAGATATTTGATAATGATAGATTCTTCCTTACATGTTAAAGGTTCGTTTCCAGTATTAAATATTTAAACTCGTTCAGCACAAAAGTAGATATTAAAAAAAACTGGGCTAATCACTCGAACGCAGCTGCAAGAATGCGAACATCAGATGGCATAATTTATAAATCCAAGAATATCGGGGGTTCCCGCTAAAAATGACGGAATGAATTCAATTCCATGAATAGAGCTTTGTTTTAAGGCCGCTCTGTCACAGAACAATGTATTTTCCGTCCTTTCAAGTTGCCGCCGCAGTCAGTGTACCACGGCGCTTGACCTAAAAAAAGGGTCGGCAGCAGGGGCGTAGCTACTATGGGGCTAGGCGGTGCAGTGCACCGGGGCCCTCACGCACAGGGGGCCCCCAAGCATACCTCAAGGGGCCCCTAAGCGCACCTCTAGGGGCCCTCAAGCGCAGTTTAGAGGGCCCACGAGCCTTCACGGCAAACTGGCGACCTTTTTTTTTTTAGCTCTACCGTCGTCTAAGGGGCCCCTGAGAACACAGGAGCCCCTCACTAATGGCCCTCGCTGCTCAGGGAGGGCCCCAACCACTGCTCAGGGGTCCCTAAAGAACAATTCAAGGGCCCCCATCCTCAGTTCAGGGGGCCCCTACCAGCACACAAAGCAAAAAAAAGGTCGCCCCTCTGGCCTGAGGGCTCAAAATAAATTTTTTGCACCGGGGCCCTTGTTGACCTAGCTACGCCACTGGTCGGCAGCACATGAATATTTCGCCCTGGCGCTTATAAAAAGATGCCACCAATACATGATTTTGGCGCCCCCCTGAAGTTGTCGCCCGGGGCAAGAGCCCCGGTTTGACCCCCCCTAGATCTGGCACTGGGGACTCCTAAAACTTGTTGTTAAGATTCAAACAACTATACCATATGCTTAACAAAAGAAGAATGTCTCACAGGTAGTACCCAAACAATGTACGTCACACACATGTAGCTCCTGTCTGTGGTTACGTTGCAAAATATCATTTTAAAAGACTGCAATTAATGCAGAAGAAAATACTAAGAATCATCGTTAATATTCGAACCCAAGAACTGATTTACTGCTAGAGTTCTGACTAGACACCACAACAAGGTTTCAAGACATTTAAAAGGAATATTTATGCGAAAACTTATATGGTAAAATCTTTTGACTTTCACTATAGATATGTACAATCACAACCATAGATTCATTACACACAGTAAAACTGATATGTAAATACTGTCAAACAAAGCAATATAATATTTTTACCTTAAATCATGGGCCATTGCAGGTGGTATCCCAAATTACAAATCAAGGTAAACACTGAGGCAGTTAGTGTGGTGATAATTCGATTGCAGGAAAAGGAAGCAGCACACATTGTGGTTATACACAAAGAACGCAAGGTACAGTTACTGCCAAACAAACAATACAGCACTAAAAAACAGTTACTGAATTTGAAGACAACTAACACGCGTCAGGACTAGTGTCTCAATGGCGAAGCAAGTGCATGGTGTCAGACTCTTCCACAAACTTGTTTAATAACTCCTCATAACCAAATTACATTTATTTTGGACTTTATACCACACTTAATTTTCATAATCCTTCAATGGCATCATATTTTAAATGTTAATATTTTGTCCGTGGTGAACTTGTGGAATAAGCGACTGTGATATCAAATTTGGTTGATAATTGAATACAGCGACCAGTCACAGTTTATGGTGTTGCTTTATTTTATTTTACCACTACCAGTTTCAAGCATACATTGCTCATCTTCAGATGGTTTTAACAATACAGATGCGAATTGCAGGCGTGTTTTTGTGTCCTAGAATAACATTATTAAAACCATCTGAAGATGAGCAATGTATGCTTGAAACCGGTAATGGTAAAATAAAATAAAGCAACACCATAAACTGTGACTGGTCGCTGTATTCAATTATCAACCATATTTTAAATGCTTCAATCTTCCTTCTTTCTGGTACTCAATTTATTAATGGCAGAGATATCAAGTGATTAGTTTAATGAGATCATTAAGGACTTTCATCATGGGATGGGAAGGAATAAATCAGAGGAGCATCTCCATATAAGTAGAAATGAGGAAAATTTAAAATAGATCCCCATAAAAATATGAAGGAACTAAGAAAGCTAAAAAAGTGCAAAGTAACTGGTTTAGGTAATATTGCTACAAATGTACTCAAGATTGTGGGATATGATATTCGACCTTGCCTTGAATTATTATTTGCAATGAATCTGAAGTCTTGCTGGTTACCAGAGGACTGGTTCCCAAAGAAGGGGGTGACAAACACGGTTGAAAATTGCAGACCGATTAGTTTATCAGTGACAAGTAAAATTACGGAGGGCAAAATATGCAACTAATTCAGAAATGTCTGAGAGGAAAGAAACTTATTTGAAAATCGACAACATGGCTTTAGGCAAAGATGTTCATGTGATTCTCAATAGAGACCAACTATTGTCCTTAAAATCTTCTGCATCATCTTCCCATCTATCTAGCCAGTTGTTCAGATTGTCTCTATCATACAGTTACACTGTGAATTTCTCTTTCTTCTGAGATTAAAGGCTATTTTTCACCAGCATCTTGAATGTTAATTTATCTTACCTTCTTCCCACCCCCTCCAAATTAAATTTGAACTTTCTATAAGACTTATGTTGTGATTGAGGTCGATCACTCATGTAAAAACCTCATACTTCTTAAGTATCCAGGATGGGCAAGCATGAAGTAGATAGGCAATAGTAGAGTGCTACGACCTGGAGCAGAAGTACACCAATCAGCAATTCGCCAAGAGCTAATAATTACCGCAATCTGGTAAAACCACTTCATACAAAAGGGCTAGTGAGGACTATGGCCCTCTCCAAGCAGTGGTAATAGGAAAGGGAAGAATCTATTTAAACTCTGTGAGCAGCAAAAGCGGTGTTTGTCTCTCTTTTTCAAAAAGTCTTTCAACATAACACATCAACGCAGATGCCAGCAGACGTCAGCATCAGTACCACCAGAGTGACAGTTGTAGACACGATGCTGATGCAAGAACGTTATACTAAGAGGTAGAGGTGGGCAAAGTGACTCACTAAAAAGAGCGGTGTTCATTTGATCACTCCACAAAAAGAACTAGTTCTTTTGAACGGTTCACTAGCTCAGTTTTATTTTAGACATTTTTTTTTTAGCTCTACAGTCCACAAAACCCACATGAACAAGCTCTTCTTGATCTTCAGAATTAGCCGACTCACCTAGAAGAACTACCATTCACCTATAGTGAGCGACTGCTCACTCGCTCTTTTAAAAGAATTGCTTTAAAGAACTGGTTCATTCGCGAATGACCCATCTCTACCAAGAGGGGCTCTAATATAGTAGGGGGATGTGGAATTCAGATGTCAATCATCTGGTCATAGTTTTATTGATACTTTCATCATTCCAGTCAGTTTGGGCTGGGAAGCACCTATAAGTTACATGCTCCCCCTTGTCCTTGGCCAAATCTCTAACATGCCATTTAGATGCTTCACCATTTTGTTATAAAGCCAATTAAATACTGTATATACATTCACATATGCCACCAGGCCATTTCTCATGTAAATAAATGTGTAAATCTGTAATTTATCCTAGCATTCTCAGCCAATTCTACTGTAAATATTTGAATGCATATGGCCATAAACCATGTCACATGTTGCAATAGGAATACATGATGAATATTCACATCAGAACCATGGTAGACTTCTAAGCTTGACCTTTATCCATGGTTCCAGTAGAAGCTTACCCTGTCCGCTCTTGCCGATTGGCTGACGGTCACTACGCTTATTTATCTACAACCATTTTCTCCTCCAAATCTTTGCACTTTACTTGCACCAATTTTTCCTAGCATTTCCTGTTTCTAATATATTTGTATCAGTTTCTTTCTACTTTATCTTGAGCATCTGTGTGCCTTATTTTATGATCCATCGACTCAGATAATTTCTGTTATCCAAGGTTTTCAACCTGCCTGTTTTTCTAAGGTCGCCGTTTCTTTACCAGCTTTATCTTTCTACACTGTATTCCATTTTTATTCAGCTGAATTTCTTTTACAGTTACTTCTTAAATCATATCAACAGATTCTAATTTTTTTTATGTTTACAAGTTTATTTGACTTATGTAGGTTCCAGTATATCTATTTTGTCACCATCCTATTGCAACAGCATATACATCTGAACTAATGTGGTTGGTACAAGATTAGTTTCTATCCTTATGACAATAATAAAGTTCCTAAACTATTCATTATAAATCATTTTCCTACACTCTAACCGATTACAAATACTACACAAGCAACTCTGAAAATAGCTTGAATGCAAATTAGTGTAATTTCCTAGACCATGAAGAAATCTTTCACATCCTTCCATTTAACACTACTAATTGCAACATCATCTAACTTAAATAGTGATGTCTGCAGCAATGGAGTAGGAACAAATACTGTGAGGCATGTCTCAGCCCTATAATCCATTCAGGTAAGTAGCAATACTTGCTCTGATAAATAGGATTTATTTTTTTATTCTCGTGACTCTTCCCTCAGCACTCCCGAGATGAACATTTAACTCCGGAATATTATAAGAATGTGGAAGTTATGTAATCTGAGAGATTTACATGCCCATGGCACAGCCTTTAGATCTGTAATGCACTGGCTTCACATTGCCTTTTGAACCACCATGCCAATGATCACATATAATTCATCTGCCTTACCTACTTCCAACCAAAAGGGTGAGGGAGTGCCTAGGACCACTATCCCCCCTCTTCTCCCCTCCTTACGCTAGTATTGGCTAGTGGGGGGAGGAGGGGGCAGCATTTCTTTAAACTGGAAATCTTTAAGTTGCCAGAACCTAATCAATGCAAACAGGATGCCCCACATGAAGGAGACACTGACTTTTTATTGGAAGAAGTTAAAACTGTCTCACCCAAACCTTTACACCTTCCAAAAATGTTTATAACCAACAAAAAGTTATAATTGATGAAGCTATACTGAAAATAACTTTTTCTGGAAAGTGAAATAAAAGCTTACTGAGACATGATAGTATGGTTGCAAACATTAAAACAAGAACGAACTAGATCTGGGACATACAACTGGCCCAGGGCCAAACATCTGGCCTTTTGTACAGCCATCCAGATTGCAGTTTGGCACAATCACCAAGGTAAATGCTGGAATGATGCCCAATGTCACCACATAACCTACACATTTCATAAATAGAAATTACACTTATCATACAGAACAAAAGTTTCATATTACACAAACAGATGGCAACTCTTAGCTTCCCCCATTGCACTAGAATCACCAATCTATCATTGAAGCAGTGGAGTTTAAAGCTTCACATCTGTAATAGTTGACAAGGTTTAAAATTGGTTGGGGAAAAAATAACTTAATGAGGTGCAGAACAATATTTTCTGGAAAATCTGCTGTATACCATGTTAAATGAAAATGTATTACCACAGCTACTAAATGAATTTCAAATAGGTTACATATTTTGAAATATAAAAATCAATTTCTTACATGTTAAAAACACACAATTTTTTTTCAAAAAGTCTTGAGTAAATTTATTTACATTGTACAAAAATAAATACAGTCTTCTTTAGGGTACATTGTAAGATTCTTTTTTTTTTTTTTTTTTTTGCTTAAAATATAATATTAGTTTTAATTCTTTCCAGACTTTCACTTAATCTAGCTCTCTCTCTCTCTGACGCATCATCAGTACACATCATGGTCAACTTCTGACAAAAAGGTTTAAACCAACAACAAAAAATCATTGTTTTATGCAAGCATAATTATTTTTGTTAAATCAAGTCAATAAATAAAAAAATATGGCAACAAAACTGTTGGAGGCAAACTATCAACAATGAAGTTATTTACAAAATTCTTTCAAAACTTACAAATTACATACTTTTTAAGAAAATTAATAATCGCTACTGACATCAGGATGCAAAATTCATTCTATACCATACAAATTTAAGGGAAGATACTATGTGGGGAACAGGTAGCATCTCATATAAGTCACTATCATAATGTACAGAATAAAATTACATCTCTGTTCCTCAGAGTCTTCATTACTTTGTTAATGTTGCAAAACACAATTATTTCTCTAAATTTCCTAAATTTGATTTAATTTAATACAATGAAAGTGCAATAAATTATAAACAAAGAAAACTTAATAATCATTTACAACAACAGAAGAAATAGTAACAAAAATATTTAGGTGTAAGTTAAATGTTAAGTTAATAACAATACACCAATCTCACTCAATTCAAACAAATATTTTATGTATGTCTTCAATAGTTAACTTCTGAACACATTTAGGACACTTTTTAGTATTTTTTAACACTGTATGTATACATATAGTACAAAAAATATGTCCACAAAGAGTTGATGACAATTCCTGACCTGCTGTTAAACTTTTCCAACAAACTGCACACTTCCATGCAGACTGAGAACACCTGTTTGCCTCATCTTTCCCATCTTGGCAGATGACAACTGATTGTCGATCCTGTGGAATATTAGAGAGAAGTAATTCTTCTGTTATCACAGTATCATCCTCAGACACTATTGTCACAGAATCTTCATTAACTTTTAAGTCATTTTCCTGTCTGGAACCTGTGAACTTACTGCACATTTCTACAGAGTCATCCTCATTGTCTGAACAGATACTGACCTCTTCCAGACAATAATCATTTATGTCGTGTTGCTGTTCTGAATTTACCCAATTATTGCACCTTTCTTCAGTGTCATCATCACTTTCTGAAAGAATATCGATCAGTTCCCAAGGATCGCTGGTTATGTTATATTGATGTTCTGAATTAGAAAAATCGTGTCTCCATTCTTGCTGTGCACTACTGGGTATATAATTACTGTTGCAAATAAGTGGTTCTTGCTCTTCATCAGACAATGTTACAAGCTCTATATCTTGCCTATTAGATTCTGTCAAATCTATTTCTTCCACAAGTGGAATTTTTATTGGCGAATGTCTCGACAGATGGCAACCAGATGAAACATTTTTAGTTGTAATGCCACTGTTTATACCCGCTTCAGGATACTCATCTGCATCATGTAATAAGTTTGGTGAGGCATATTCAGTGTTTTCATCTGAATCTGAAAGAACAATTTCCTCTGGTATCACACTAATATTTTGATCTTTGCTTGGTTCATCTGAAGTTTGGGCACTCATATTGCACCCACTGGCAATGGCAATATCAGAAATATATCCAGATACATCACCACCAATGGTGGCAAATTTTTCATCAGTTATACCGGTTTCATAGGTAGTCAATACTGATACTTCAGCATTTGCAGGAGTTCTATTGGTCATTTTTTGTTTTTTTAGTATTAATGGTGATTGCTGTAGGTTGGGTCCTACAAGCCCAGCATATCCAAGTCCGTTCTGAAGTTTTAGGTCTCCTACTGAATGGGCTCGCTTAAAAAGCATGGGATTAGTAGAACTTGCTTTAGAGATGTTAATGTAAGCAAAATCTGGAAGAGATTTACACACCTTCTTCCTTCTTTTCTTTTTTATCACAGTAATAGCTTGATTGCGTGTTTGCATACATAGGAGTAAAACACGTTCCAGTTCAGCATCAGTTATGTTGCTGTAATCCTTTATCAGAGGTTCCATTACACTTGCTTCCAATAATTGATTGCAAAATAATCTTGATATGACTTCCACTTCAAAACCTGTAGCAAAGAATTCAGTTCAAAATAAATATACACAAAAATTATTGCAGCACACAAAAATAAAATATAATGTTATCTAAGATCTGCAGTACCAGGAGCTATATAGGTATAACTTTTGCTACATACATAGTCAGACAGAAAACTGAAAGGTTGTGGATGTGCAAAGAAGAAATAAAATTGGATTGTAAACAGTTAAGATAGTTGCAAAAACAGAGGAGACGGAATGGCAGTACAAGGAGGAAATAAAATGTTAACGCTAGAACAAACACTCTGTGACTCTCATAGAAACAGAGGCAAATGGGTGTAGAATAACTATCGGACTTATTTGTCATATAACTTTATGCTTGTTATAAATGACTGGGAGATTCCATCATAACCCTGTTGCCACATTTGATGATGGATTCTTATAACACTTGATGAAACATATCAAAAATAAAGTATAAAATGTTTTGAACATTGGATAGGATAAAAAACCACCGCTTACCAAAGAAGGGGATTCCAGCGGCGTTGGTACACGAAAAAAAAAACACGAACACACAAAGAATAAAATTTTCGAGCATGGCTCTTCCTCAGTAGAAGTGAGATGGCTGCACGCAAGCGCTGCTGGCAGCCAACTGCGTGAGCCACAATTTCGGTGGCTCATGGTGGGGGAAATACATCATGGCAGGAAGTGAGGGAGGGGGTAGAAGAGTACAGGCCGGAAAACGGAGATGAATGGCAAGTATAAAGCAAACTGTACAAGGTCCTGACGCGGAAGGGTAGTATATCTCAGTAAATCAAGTAATGGACAAAGTGGGGGGGGGGGGAAATTAAAATTTTTATTTGAAACTAAAACTAAAATTCGAAATCACAATCTATACCTAAAGATAGGCTCTGGTGAGCGGTGGTTCTGTGAGGGAAGGTGGAAGTGAGGGGGATGGGTGGGGAGGAAAATTGGTGCTATCTTAAATTTAGACCTGGAGATTGTCTGGTCCCCAGTTGGTACTGATAGGCCAGTTCCCACCTTCTAAGTTCTGAAATACTGCTTTTATCTGGGAGGACTCTGATGGCGCGGACCGAGAAACAGGTATTAAAATCGTTGGTGCCATGTATAGTGGCATGATGAGATACAGGGTGGTCAGGGTTCTTGGTATGTACTGATTGTCGGTGTCCATTCATTCTGATGGCTAATGGATTGGTTGTGAGTCCGATGTAGGAGGCTGGGCAATGGTTACAAGTGAGTTGGTATATGAGGTGGGAGGATGTACAAGTGGCAAATCCTGTGATGGGAAAGCTTTCCCCAGTTACGGGGTTGGTAAAGGTGGTGGAAGGCGGGTGCATACTGCATAATTTGCAACGGGATCTGTTGCAAGGAAATGAACCTTGAGGCTGTCTTGCAGGCTGGGGGACCCCGTGCTTATGGACCAAGAGTTGGTTGAGGTTTGGAGGTCTGCTGAAGCAGGCTCTGGGTGGGTGAGGGAGGATTTTAGGAAGGAGGTTTCTCATCTCAGGGCAGGCTCGAAGGAAGTCGTAACCTTGTCTCAAGACTCGGTTAACGGACTCCAAGCCTGGGAAGTAACGGGTGATCAAAACAGGGCTATGGTGGGTTTTAGAGGATTGTGGATTGTTGATAGGTTGTGATGTGGCACGAGAAACCTGTTTGTGAACTAAAATTGGCGGGTAATTGCGGGAAATCAGGGCTTCAGAGATATTGCTGGCATATTGTTGAAGGGCTTGTTGATTGGAACAAATGTGACTGCCTCGAATGCCTAGGCTGTAGGGGAGGGAACGTTTGATGTGGTGAGGGTGGCAGCTGTCATAATGAAGGTACTGTTGTAGGTTGGTGGGTTTGATATGGACAGCTGTGTGTATATAGCCATTTGTGAGGGAAAGGTCGACATCCAGGAAAGTGGCCTGTGTATGGGAGTAAGTCCATGTAAATTTCAAGGAGCTGAAAGTGTTAAGTTTATTGAGGAAACTGAGTAGGTTGTCTTCTCCGTGGGTCCAGATTATGAAAATATCATCAATGAATCTGACCCACAAGAGGGGTTTCAGATGGGCTGAAGTTATGAATGATTCTTCTAGGCGGCCTAGGTAGAGGTTAGCGTATGAGGGAGCCATACGAGTGCCCATGGCAGTGCCACTCACTTGGTGATAGATTTTCCCCTCAAATGAGAAAAAGTTGTTGTTAAGTATTAGTTCTGCCAAGGTGAGCAGAAAGATCTGGTGGGGAGGCTATTGGGCGGACGCTGGTCTAGAAAATGTTCCAAGGCACTGAGCCCATGGCAATGGGGAATATTTGTGTATAAGGAAGTCACATCTACGGTCACTAGAAGGGAGTCAGGGGGAAGAGGTGTGGGTACTGTAGCCAGTCGTGAGAGGAAGTGCCGGGTGTCCTTGATGTGGGAGGGAAGCTGGCTGACAATGGGCTGTAGATGCTGGTCAACCAGGGCAGAGATACGCTCAGTGGGTGAGCCATATGCAGAAACTATGGGACGTCCTGGGTTGCCAGGCTTATGAATCTTGGGAAGCAGGTATAGTGAAGGTGTGCGTGGCTTTTTTGGAGTGAGGAGTGAGACAGAATGGGGAGTGAGTCCTTGGAGGGGTCCACTGACCTGTATATACACTTTTATTTTATCATTCACTGCAGGTGTGGGATCATGGTTGAGGGGGCGGTAAGTGTTGGTATCAGACAGCTGACGCAGTGCTTCACTGACATAGTCACAACGGTTCATGACCACCGTAGTTGAGCCCTTGTCTGCCGGTAGAATGATCAAGTCTGGATCAGAGGAGAGTTCCCTGATGGCCCTGGTTTCTGCACGAGTCAGGTTGGTGTCACAGGGTAGTGATTTTGCGAAACTAGGAGAAGCCAAACTGGTGGAAACAAGATCTTGAAACAATTGGAGAGGGTGGTTTTGTGGGAGAGGTGGTGGATCAAGAATTGAGGGTGGTTGGAACCTTTGGAGACTGGGCTCCAGGTCATTCTGACTGTCAATATTGTTGCTCTTTGAGGCAAAGTGATACCTCCAGCGGAGTGTGCGGCAGAAAGCTAAGGAGTCACGTACTAGGGTGGTCTGATCAAATTTGGGGGTGGGTGAGAAAGTGAGACCCTTGGAGAGTACTGAGATTTGTGGTTCTGAGAGCGGAGAAGAGGACAGATTAATAACAGCCAGTTTGGGTTTGGCAGCTTGATTCGGCCTGACTGGGTGAGGTGTGGGTTTTAAGGGAGGTGGTAGAGGTATGTTGAGTAGCTGAGCAACAGATGGTTGTGAGGAAATGAGGGGTGGTTGACACCTGGGTTTGTGTCCTGGTAATTTGCAGGGGAGAGGTTGTCCTGCTTTGAGATGGGAAAGATACAGAGTGGACAATTTGCCTAGATGATTTTGAGCATGCCTATCCATAGATTCTACAGCCTTTTGCAAAATATGTTGAAGGTGAGGAAGGACATGTGGGGTTGACAGCAGCAGTATTTTATTTAGAGATATAAGATGTCTGGAGTGTTGGTTGGCCAGGTCACTGTATTGTTGCAGCACTAGGGCAGTCAAGGCTAAGGACTGCCTGTACCGGAATGTGTGTAAGTAGGGGTGAAGTTGGGGGGGGCAACCAGATATTGGCAATTTAATTGTGAGGCCATTAGGGGGAATATTGAGGTTAAGACAAGCTTTTAAGAAGAGGATGTGTGACTGTAATTTGGCTAGTTGGAAGGCATGTCCTCGGAATGCAGCAAGATATTTTAATACAAGAGACATTTTGTTTATGGTGTGAAAGATTTAAAAAAAAAAAAAAAAAAAAAAAAAAAAAAAAAGGGGTGGGGGGGGGGGAGAGAGAGAGATAATTCTGGTAAATGGCACTGTTTCAGAATGAACGGAAATGGAACACCGAATGGTTCTAGTGACAGTAGCAGAACCCCCAAAAAAACAGTTAACTTACAAGAAACGTGAAATAGATCGTAAACACAAGTGCGGCGGAAAATTCCAGTCGAGACGCACTCGGGTAGGACGGTTGGAGAAAGTTCTGTTTCACGGGACCCCAGTAATGTAGTCAAAGTTTCCGAAAAGTAGTTGTGGATACCATATTGGGGTGAAGGTTTTCATATAACGTGTTGGGTTGAAGGTTTTCATACAACGTGAAAAATTTCGAATAAGAACGGGAAACAATGGAAAGTTCCGCGAGCAGGTAATGTGTTCGACAATGTAAATATTTGAAAAGAGAAAGTGAATTAAAAGGTATTTACAACGGATTATCAAGGTGAAACACAGCACAAAGAAGGAGAAAGAATGAAGGAAACTACAGATGAAAGAACATAAAGAAAGATAACAAAGGGACAACACAAAGGAAAGCCGGTTAGGCAATATGAATTGTTAGGAAACAAAGACGCTAAAAGCGGATATATTGAACATTGGATAGGATAAAAAACCACCGCTTACCAAAGAAGGGGATTCCAGCGGCGTTGGTACACGAAAAAAACACGAACACACAAAGAATAAAATTTTCGAGCATGGCTCTTCCTCAGTAGAAGTGAGATGGCTGCACGCAAGCGCTGCTGGCAGCCAACTGCGTGAGCCACAATTTCGGTGGCTCATGGTGGGGGAAATACATCATGGCAGGAAGTGAGGGAGGGGGTAGAAGAGTACAGGCCGGAAAACGGAGATGAATGGCAAGTATAAAGCACAACTGTACAAGGTCCTGTACGCGGAAGGGTAGTATATCTCAGTAAATCAAGTAATGGACACAAGTGGGGGGGGGGGGGGATTTTATTTGAAACTAAAACTAAAATTCGAAATCACAATCTATACCTAAAGATAGGCTCTGGTGAGCGGTGGTTCTGTGAGGGAAGGTGGAAGTGAGGGGGATGGGTGGGGAGGAAAATTGGTGCTATCTTAAATTTAGACCTGGAGATTGTCTGGTCCCCAGTTGGTACTGATAGGCCAGTTCCCACCTTCTAAGTTCTGAAATACTGCTTTTATCTGGGAGGACTCTGATGGCGCGGACCGAGAAACAGGTATTAAAATCGTTGGTGCCATGTATAGTGGCATGATGAGATACAGGGTGGTCAGGGTTCTTGGTATGTACTGATTGTCGGTGTCCATTCATTCTGATGGCTAATGGATTGGTTGTGAGTCCGATGTAGGAGGCTGGGCAATGGTTACAAGTGAGTTGGTATATGAGGTGGGAGGATGTACAAGTGGCAAATCCTGTGATGGGAAAGCTTTCCCCAGTTACGGGGTTGGTAAAGGTGGTGGAAGGCGGGGTGCATACTGCATAATTTGCAACTGGATCTGTTGCAAGGAAATGAACCTTGAGGCTGTCTTGCAGGCTGGGGGACCCCGTGCTTATGGACCAAGAGTTGGTTGAGGTTTGGAGGTCTGCTGAAGCAGGCTCTGGGTGGGTGAGGGAGGATTTTAGGAAGGAGGTTTCTCATCTCTGGGCAGTGCTTGGTTTTTTGAATATTTTAACTAAAAGGTGATGTAGTTGGGCTGAAATGCAGTCTGGACAAGAAGGGAAGTTGAAAAGCGGCCTGAACCAGAAGAAAAAATTCCGATGGGGCTGAAATTTGAAGATGCATTCTTATGAAACAAGGCAAGACATTTCGAGATTTCACTTAGTTCTAGACACATCATGCATAAAAGGTTATGTTGATATTTTAAAATGTGGCCAAGACCAGAAGAAATATTTTCCTCGTTGCTACAACTTGATGATGCATTCTTATGGAAGGCCTTATGTCAAAGGTGATGTGGTTAGGATAAACTGCTGCAGGGACCAGAAGTAAAATTTCCCCTTTCGCCTCAATTTTAGGAATATTTTGACTTGCAATATCACAGGACCTAAGTGAGACATCAAAAGATTTTGTTCTTCACTTCAATACTATCTTTTTTTTTTATCTGCTTAATGTCTCTCTAACAGCGAGGTCTTTAGAGACGGGAAAGGATGGGGGGCAAGGAATGGGAAGGAATTCGGCCATGGCCTTTTGAAGGAAGCATCCCAGGCATTTGCCTGGAGTGATTTGGGAAACCATGAAAACCTAAATCTGGATGCCCGGACGGGGATTCAAACCACTGTCCTCCCGAATGCGAGGCCAGAACGATAGCTGTTACACCACTACGCTTGGTCCAATAATATCTTTGGTGAGAATAATGCTATTGGAGATGGTTGTTGCTCTATACTATTAATTGTGTGCCGTATTGTAACTTTTGTCACAACACATTTAAGATATGTTTCTTTTGCTTTCATATAGACTTTTTCCAGAAAAATATATCCTAAACAATGGTATAGCAAATTTTAAAGCTATAGCACTGCCTATTTGCCTCCTGGTCCAGGCAGCATATGAGCCTATCTATATCACCTTTCAGTCAAGATATTTCTAGGACCATGTGAGATATCAAAAATTTTTATTATTTATTTCCAATTTGTTTCATTGAGTTCCATAAGAACCTATCATCAGATTATGGCGCAATGGTAATGATAGTGTTGTAACTTTTAGATGTTTTAATAATTACGGCTACTAGGGGGCTTGTATGGTCTAATTTTGCCTTACTCTTTAATGTCCCCAAATGAAGAATGCAATCTTATATTTTTAGATAGATCCAAACTTTATTAACGTCCTTTTGTTTATCTGCATGAGTATCATCAGAGAGATAAGGTATCCCCCAGCAACTCATGCACACCTTCAGGGGTGGATCCAGGATTTTGGTTTGGGAGGGGCTTGAGCGGACTTTGGTTTGGGGGGGGGGTATTGCCTCTAGTGGATTTTGGCTTGGGGGGGGGCTTGAGCCCCCTAGCCCCCCTCCCTGGATCCGCCCCTGCTGTTCAACACTCACTGTATATATCTCATTATGGTGAACCAAACTTTTCTTCTTCTAAGAGCAATCACTATTCAACTACATTCATGTCCAAAGAACCAAATATAATTTGTCATGGAAAATTATTTCCATTACGCTATTGTTCAAGTCATCCCCATCATAAAGTTTCTCAATGTATTCCTTCCATCGGTTAGCTCTATTGTCCGAGCTTAAAAGAGGTTTCCCCTTGGCAGCTTTAATGTTTACACCTCTTTTCTGCATTTCTCCAAAATTTTGTTTGTTCTCCTGTATGCAACATCTACTGTACCTATGACCATTTGCTTTTCTTTTTGTTCACACTTTTCTTTGGATTTTTTTGCATTTCCTGTTTATTTCATTTCTAAATTGCCTGTATTTGCTCCCTTCAGGCTTCATTCTGAGCATTTTTGTACCCTCTCCTCTAATCCATCAGTTCCAAAATTTCTTCTGTGATCCAAGGTTTACGGGCAGCTTGTTCCCTAAAGAATAATGTTCGTTACCAGCTTTCGTTATTTCGGTCTTTAATACATTCCATTCGTCCTCGGTTGAACTCATTTCAGAGTTACTTCTTAGACCTAAGTCTATCATTTGTGCAAATTTTTCTCTCGTACTAGATTGTTTCAGTTTATTCACTTCCAGTCTGTTCTGCTTATGCTGCTTCCTTATTCGCTTGAATTTCAGCATGCCCTTCATTACTATCAAATTATGGTCAGAGTCTGTGTCCGCTCCTGGGTACGCTTTACAGTCTAGAACTTGATTCCTGAATCTCTGTTTGACCATGATATAATCTAGCTGATATCTGCCTGTATTGCCAGGATATTTCCATGGGTATATCCTTCTTCCATGGTTCTTAAACAGTGTATTTGCCACTACTAGCTAATATCTTTCACAAAATTCTAGCAACCTGCTTCCTCGCTCATTTCTCTCACCTAGACCAAAACTTCCTACAGTATTCCCCTCTTTTCCTTCGAACGTCATCGCATTCCAATCACCCATGATTATTAGATTTTCCTCCCCCTTCACATATTGGATTAGTTCTTCAATTTCGGCATATATTTTCTCTATTTCTTCGTTCTCTTCCTGTGACGTGGGCATATACACATGTACTAATGTGGTTGGGGTGGGCTTAGTTTCTAACCTAATCAAAATAATCCTGCCACTAAACTGTTCATAGTAACTCACGTTTCCTACTCTCTTAATCATTTGAAAACCTACATCAGTGACTCCATTGATAGCTTGTGTGTTAATTGTCCTGTATTCCGTAGACCAGAAATCCTGTGTGTCCTTACATTTAATCTCACTAATCTCAACAACATCTCATTTAAGTCGTTCGATCTCCCATTTTAAGTTTTCTAACCTAAAACTTTTTTTTTTTTTAAATTTGCTTAACGTATCTCTAACAGCGAGGTCTTTAGAGATGGGAAAGGATGGGGGGCAAGGAATGGGAAGGAATTCGGCCATGGCCTTTTGAAGGAAGCATCCCAGCATTTGCCTAGAGTGATTTGGGAAATCATGGAAAACCCAAATCTGGATGCCTGGACGGGGATTCGAACCGCCGTCCTCTCGAATGCGAGGACAGAACGCTAGGCGTTACACCACCACGCTTGGTCAGACTTCTAACATTCTAGCTCCGACTCATAGAATGTTTCTATCCATTCTGTTGATTCCTCCCCGAGTAGTCCCCACCCGGAGATCTGATTGGGGGACTATTTTACCTCCGGAGTATTTTACCCAGAAGAAGCCATCATGATATATGCAATTTGAGAGGATTACATGTCCTCAGGATTCCCTTTGGGTCTTTAATGCAGTGGTTTCCCGTTGCCTCCTGCATCCCCATGTCGTTGAACATTTCTGATTCATCCACCTTTAGGGGCAGTTTCCGACCCCAAGGGCAAGAGGGTGCCCTGGACTGCTCCCCGCTCTTCCGCCCTCCTTTTGGAGGCCGTTGGCAAGCAGTGGGTGACTCCTTATACCGGGAATCTTTCAGTCGCCAGAGCCTCGTCCATACAAACATGGTGCACCACATGAAGGAGAGGTTGACATTTGGGGTAATATCAAGTTTGGGATACCGCTGTGGCCTCGTGTAGTAAACACTCAGATCACGTGCTATATATATCATTGTGAGTATGGTCCAGACTGCATTACAATATAAACTCAAAAGATGGCTGACAAAATCATATTTTATAAATATCTGTTTCGGTCGTAATGCAGCCTGGACCAAAGTGAAACGTAACTATAACGCACGATATTGCAGATATCCAATTTTCAGATCATAACTATAGCTATTACTGTGTTGGTACGTACAGACTGAATACGTCAGAATGGTGTCATATATACCACGTGATCTGTGTGTTTACTATGCGAGGCCGCAGCGGTATCTCCATCTTGATATTACCCGACATTTGGTTGGAAAAGGCTAATATAGTATCTCCCAAACCCTTACCCCATGTTACCTATTCAAGTGAATTTGGCAACATTTCATCATATTGAAAGATGGGTCTGACAATGGACTTATCATCTAATGCAACAAATAAAAATTTCTTAGAAACCTTCCCTAATAGCGTGTCCAATCTAGTTTTATTTAATGATATAACTACATATTTACATTTTGTTACCAACCAGAAACTTTTCTGTTTATACACCAATGTAAAACTGTAATTTTTCATTTGTGTACCTCATAATTTTTTTGGCATTTATCTCTATTGCATATTGACTGGACCCACTTCTTTCTCTTGTATAGATACTAATGTAATGGTTCATTCATCTCTTGATATTACCTTTTACAATAGGACTAGCTCCAAGCCCGTCAAAAATGACAGGTTGAACACAATATTCTGGCAATTCATTTCTTTGCAGTCGGTTAATTACACAAAATTGTTATTATATAATGCTCATGACCTCGATTTTTTAATGTTCTACATATTACATAGCAATACAGTTGTCCCTTCAACTGAATTAATAGCGAAAGAAATATAGAAGAAATGAAATTAAAAATAAATTAGGAATCCCAAAACCTTTTGCTATACCAAGTAATATCAGTTTTATTTCTGGTCCAGGCACAATTCAGGATGATAAATATGGAACTACTTCCATTTGCATGAAGTAGCAACTTGAGTAAAATGCCACTTATGAAAGCAGTTTAAATTGTTTATAAAACTGATTTCAGAGTGCATTATAGCCTACTATAACAAAACGTATCAGTTGCAATTCTGGTCAACTGAACTACAATCTCCATTAATACTGCCATTCCTGTGCAACCATATGTGTTTGTTCTCACTACTTGGTTGAAAAGTGGGATTGTACTTGTTACTTGCCACAGTTCATGTATGTTATCTCTAATACATTTAAAATATTTTGACATCATCCAAAGTATCAACAAAATATGAAACACTTAAGCAAACCTATTCTTGCTTCTTTCTGTTAATTGGGAAAGGGGATATAAGGCTAAATTTTCATCTGGCACAAATTCAGAACTTGTTTGAGGATTTGTATCACAACCCGTATTAACACTTGTCTGAGATTTTCACTAGATTGTATGATTAAGAACCTGCATTTTACATCAGTGTACCTATGTATCCAATTTTGTTGCAGTATTCAAAGGTGTCTTTATTTTAATTTTAATTGTACAAGTATCAAAAATGTCATCTGCTGAAGATTTTTTCATTATAAGTGTCTGTTTATAACTACAGACAAGCAAAGGAAAATGTTCACTCCACCAAAAAAACCATATGTAGGCCTATACAATAAACATGTGGTCCTTATGACATGTTAATGAGAGGAAAAACTAAATAACTTTAGAAGATAGAAGAATTATATTGGAATGAGCCTCCCAGATTTACACTTTTTACTGAATTTAGTTCAACCTACTAAATGTGGAGGGACAGTATAATCAACTGATCAGTCAGTAATCACAAAGATTTCTGGCAACCTACAATTCTTTTTGCTCATTGATGCACATGTACAATTTTAAACAAAATATTCATACACAAATTGTACATAATTTTAAATTTAAGTAACTTAATTTTTTGGGGGATTTTGGTAATACAAATGCATTTGAATGACATACTTGTCAAAGTAGACTCATCAAAATATATACAAATACCAATACAAGAATCAAAGTGTGAATGTAGCCTAATATCTCTACAATAATTATAGCAATTAATTATCTTAAAGAAATATGACTCACGACAGAAGCAATTATGAGAACTATGCTTGACAGTGTTTAATTTTTTTTTAATTTAATTTAATTGGAATGGAGCACAGGATCCGGTGGCAATTTTCCTACACACCCATCTTCCCCCTATCCTGCCCCCACCTACATTTGACATCTACAAATTTTATCTTTAAATTCTTTCAAAGTTTTCGGTAAATTATTCATCATTTCTCTTGATAACTCATTCCAATCCCTGACACCCTTACCTAAAAAAGAGAATCTTCCCACACCCTTGTGCCTGAAATCGAGTGCCAGCTAATGGTCATCTTTTCCCTTCCATGAACTACTTTTCATACCTATTGCAATATCTTTCCATGCCTCATGACCAGTATATGCTCTGTACATTCCCATGACCCTCCTCATCCTCCTCCTGTCTTGCAATGAATCCCATTCCAGCTCCTTTATCATATCCGTCACTGATTGTATTCTGCGATAATTTCCAGAAACAAATCTAGCAGCCCTTTTTTTGCACCCTCGCCAACTCTTGTATATGATACGTAAAATGAGGGTTCCATACTACACTACCATATTCGAGTAATGGTCTGACCAAAGTTTTGTAACCCAATTCCTTGACTTCTCTCGTACATCCCCTCATCACTCTCTCCAACAAGTGCAGAACTTTGAAACCTTTTCCTACCACCTGTCCAATGTGTCCTGCCCAGTTAAGCTTGTTATCAAATGTAATGCCAAGATATTTACATTTCAAGTCTTCAGCAAGCAATTCTTTCCCCACCTTATATTCATAATTAACCTTTTGTTTTTTATTTGTGTATCTAATAAGCCGACTCTTCTTTGCATTTATCTTCATTCCATGTTTACCAACCCAACTAGATATCCTGTCCAGATCACCCTGCAACTGTTTACAATCCTCTATCGTTTTGATTCTTTTATACGGCATTATGTCATCTGCAAACAATCTAATTTCAGATAGTAAACAATCAACACAATTATTCATTAGAATAATAAATAGCAATGTTCCCAATATGCTACGCTATGGCACACCCATTTTTACTTCCACTTCTTTTGATACTACATTTCCTACCCTAACTTTCTGTTTTCTACCATGAATAAAGAAATATTATGCAACTCCAGTACTGCACCAAACAAACTGCTAAACAATGCAATAAAAATTCTTCTCGTAGGCTGTAACGTCATACATTTATGAATTGAACGGAATAGTGGTAAAAAGACTTGCAGCTTTGTGCACGTAATACGTTCCAACCTCACAATAGGTACAAAGTGCAAAGTAAAACTTAATTACCATCCTACGAAAATTAACTGTAAATATGAGGCGTATAGCAAAGAACTATTCAATCAACAGTGACACTGGAATTAGAGAAGAGTCAAGAAAAGCAACTAAGTGGGTCAATAAAGAGTATGTCTGAGCTGTTGAACGCTTAGGGTCTACTGGAGATCGCGATTCCCCTACAACAACATACAGTAATATCGTTGGAGTACTGCTGTAGTCAGTCCCAAGAGGTATTATTCTCAAGCAGCAATTCCGTTGTAATATAGCCTGGACCATTAGTTTCAAGGGGATTACTGGAGATCGCGATTCCGCCAGGAGTTGTCATCATAATACTGCAGTGGGCAAACGCAAGTCTCCACTACAAATTATTCCCTAAATGCATTTAACGGTTTCATAAGGGTCCAGGCTGTATTACAACATAATATGTGCTTGAAACGGGTCTACTGGAGATCGCGATTCCGCTACAACAACATACAGTAATATCTTTGGAATACTGATGTAGTCAGTCGCAAGACGTATTATTATCAAGCAGTAATTCCGTTGTAATACAGCCTGGACCATTATTTTCAAGCACAAATTATGTTGTAATACAGCCTGGACCAGTATGAAACCGTTAAATGTATTGAGGGAATAATTTATAGTGGAGACTTGCGTTTGCCCACTGCAGCATTATGATGACAACTCCTGGTGGAATCGCGATCTCCAGTAATCCCGCATTTATTATCCTATTAAACTCATCAACCGATCGTCCACACTATTCAGAACTGATCTGAATTCAAATAAACCGCTTAATATTCAACTTCTCGTGGGCAGGCAGAGCCAAAGATGTGTTGCATTCACATTCTATTACCTTGTCACTTGGATTCACATTTATAGTTGAAGGACCCATTGTTTAATAATATTTGCTCGGCTGGTAAAGCTATAACGTCTAAAATTTTATATAAGAAGATTTTAAGATCCTTACAAATACAGTACATCTATCACTTACGTCAATACTATTGATAAACATGAAGTCGCAGCAAATGATTTCATAATACAGAAATTAGATTTAAGCTAGTAAACTCTTTGATACAAGAAAGAAATGATATAGGCCTAGTAAAATTAGTCTCACTCATGTTCTCATTCATGGAGGAAGGAATATTCCTTCCTCCATGGTCTCACTGACTGAGAAACAGATCGTATTATTATTAATACAAACAGAAAAATACAGTAATGTTTATGATTATATGTTAAAGCAAGAATTGCTTGTTGACGACAAATATGTTAAATATCTTGTATCAATATTTGATAATAAATTCAATTGTGCAGGAGATGGTAATATTTTCAGGGGAAAAGTATATTTTTTAATATTTCTAACGTAAACAAAAGTGATATTAACAACCAAAGGTAATGGCGAACAATTTACTTAAAATGGAAATTATACTGGGGCGTTGCTCCAATTAATTTAAATTCTAAGGAATATAATATCGTAGCTTTATATTAATTTAACTGCAAGAAATTGCTTCCTTCGGTACCAATTTCCTGCATAACCATTTATCCCCTTTCCTTTTCCCACATACTTTTGCCATCACCTAATTTAAACTTTTAGCGTTTTTGGTAAATTAGTCATCATTTCACTTGGTAATTTGTTCCAATCCCTGACCCACATACATACCAAAAAAAATCCCACACCATTAAGCCTGAAATCAAGTGCCAATTTGTGGCCATGGTCATTTTCCACTTCCATGTTCCTCTGCTAATTATTCCACCAATATATGATTTGTACACTCCAATGACTCTCTTCACCCCGTATTGCAATCAAACTCCAACCGGCTCCTTTGTCATATGGTTTACTGAATGTGTTCTGTGGTTTTATTTTATTTGTCGTATGGCAAGCAACTAATACAATTTCATCTTCAGATTTTTCATCTTCTGATGTTGCTTTGTGTGACCGTGAGAGATACTGGATCTAATTCGGTCGCCTATTGTGTAGATTATCAGCCATCCTGCATCAGCAGTCCGTTGTCCAGGGTACACCACGAGCAGGTTATCTACACGTCGTACCCCTGTTCTGTGGTGATTTACAGAGACAAATCTAACGGTCGTTCTTTGTACCCTCTCCAGCTGCTGTATTTGATACGTGAAATGTGGGTCCCGTACTGCATCACCATATTCAAGCAATGGTCTGAACAAAGTTTTGTACAATTCAGTTCCCTTACTTCTCTGTTACATCACTGTCTTCAACAAGTGAACGATTTTGAAATATTTTCCTACCACCTGTTCATTGACAAGCGTCTATTGGTACACTCGATGCCTTGCATAAATTTCCCCACTACACTGGTACGTGGAAGTGATGTCGCAATGACGATACGTGTATAAAGGCATCGATTGGACCAAAGGACGCTCTAAAAATTATCGGTACAGGAATTGTATCAACCTAAACAGTTTCGTTTTGTTGTAGTTGTGCTCAGTATTAAATGCAGCCTGGACCGAGAGAAAATTCGCCAAAATTGAAATCTTTCACAATTCCTCTAGAGAAGATGGCGACAGTGATTGCGATCACCGAAATATCGTGTGAAAACACTTCCTTAACTCGGCCAGTTACCCGAGAGCACTCTTCCCCATTCTTTATAATGCCTCAACAACCTCTCTTCCCCTCAGTTTTCTAACATAGTCATAGAAATTTCAAGATGCTTAAATCGGTAGCACCTCTGCACTCTTCACAAACACATTTTTAGACAGTTTCTTTGATTTTATTAATTTCTTGCTTAGTTTTTTCGAATATACCCAACTATCTTGCTTTCTCTTAACTCTGTTATATTCTCTTCTTACAAACATCTTTAACCTCCTCACCTCCCTATTATAGTATGTAGGTTCTCTTCTTTATTTTCTATTTTGGGATAAATATTTATTTGCCCATTCTTATTATAATTAATTAATTCATTCGTTTAATTGCAATGGAGCACACGCTCCGGTGACAATTTTCTTACACACTCATCTTCCCCCTTTCCTGTACCCACCTACATTTGCCCTCTACAAATTTTAACTTTAAATTCTTTCTTATCCCCTTGTACTCTTCCCACCTTGACTCAACTGTATTCGTATCTTTCTTCCATTGCTGAAACTTTTAATAAAATATCTATTCAAGTTCAAAATCTGTGGCTTTTTATAAAATTTTGGCTACTGGTTTACTGAATCTTCTAATATCCATCCTGTTCTACCACTGATGTATAACCTCCATACCTTACTAAGTTATTTACAGATCTGTATTAATCTTATTTCTCAGTTGAAATCTGGTAAATTTAAATACCTTCCGGTAATGACCATTCCACTCTCACTTCTGAACTATGACAATGAGTATGAATTTAAAACCACCAGAAGAGCCTCATCTTCATTATTCAACATATTGCGAATATTATATCGTATATACAATATAACAGTGATTATAAATATTCTACCACATGTACATGGCCATTATCATGATACATCGTATCTGGTTTTTTTATTTTTATTTTTTTTTTACATAATGACAATAATTTGCAATATTGTGCACTTTTTATTACTTCCCAGAGACATATGTGGTGTCCAACGGAGTTCGTACATGTTTTGTCTTTTTTAAACATTGAAAAGTTATTTTTATTTATTTGGAATTCGGTCCTGACGACCATATGGCAAGCATCAAATATTTACAGTTGTTTTACATACTTATCTTTGACATATGTTAATATGTTATTTTCTGTAAGACTTATTTACATTTCAGGTCTCATTGTATTGCATTTAAATTTTAAAATTGTTACATTTCAAATAGTTTTATCATAGGTACTCAACAAACTTGCTCCTTATTTTAGTTCTTGGTAACTAGAATTACATGTCAGAGTGATATTTTTAACCTTTAAAAACTTATATTAGTTTAACATAAGTAACAAGTTATTGTCCGATAAACATCCTGTCGCTCAGTTCTCAGCAGATCAGATACAGAAGTAAGCAGAGGTATATCAAGCTTAACAAGATTTTCGTACAGTTCGTTTTGGTGTACCCGGTAACGGTCGCATGCGAGAATGATGTGATTAATGTCTGCTACATCTTCTTGTTCTTCCGGGCAGAAAGGGGAGTGTAACATTCCGATTTTGAATAGATGGCGGGGGTAGCACCCATGTCTCAATATCATTCGAATGATTGATGTTATGAGTCTTTTTCCCAATTTGGAGGATACGAACCAGGCTTTGAATGGAATGTGCGGTTGTATTTGAGAGTAATACCTTCCTTTGTCGGTTTATGTGATAGCCCATAAATCTACCCAGGCGCGAAAGGATTGATTCTTGATCATGGATGTAAAGTCTGCATGAGGAAGCTGGATGTACTGTATCTCCCCATCTACTATAATTTCCTTAGCTAACTGGTGGACCGTTTCGTCGTGCCGGATACACGCATGTCCCTTTATCCATAATAGGCGAATCTCTTTACTCTCCGTGGAGGCTGTATACATCAGGTTTAGTATTTCTAATAAAATCTTGTTCAGACCTATCTGCCATTTAGGATTTTCCAGTTTTTGGGCATCACTTTTTGAATCCGATAGGATCAGAATCACTTAGAAAACTATGCGTCATGGAACTTGTTGAGTCACTTCCTGTAATCCAATCTGGTAAGTAATATATATTTGGTTTGAGTCTGAGAAGATTATAATGAAATGGAAAGATGGGTATTATGTCGTCTTGGATATTTAACGGTATCAGATGTTTTATTTTAATAAAACTTTGCACTAACATGAGCTTTCTACGACTGGTGAGAATACCTTTTCTGTCCAATATTTTTGTGTATTCGATGACCCTCTGAATCACTGGATGGTTTGTAAAGGACGCACGTCTCATTAAATATATGTTGAATAGGAGCTGGCGTTTCCCTCGCCTCTACTTGTAAGGCATTTGTTGGGATGGATTGCATAGCTCCCAAGCATAATCTGAAAGCTCTGTGTTGTACTGTGTCCAGTTTGCATAAGGTATACTTGGCAGTATTTCCATAAAAAGTGCTTCCATAGTCGAAGATAGGTCGAATGATTGCTCTATATAAGTTGAGGAGGATTGCGGGATCGGCTTCCCACCAGATGCGTGTAACGGATCTTTGAACATTCAAGTGGCGTTCCGTTTTCGCTACAATGTGGCCTATGTGACCCTACGAAGTGAGTTTACTGTCCATATGCAAACCTAGATGTCTGACCGATGCTCGAACCGGGAAGATATATGGGCTCAAGTGTATCTCCGTCTCTCGGATTATGATTTGTTTTCAGGAGAAATCACATCTGATATTTCGATGGAGATATGGTTAATCCTAGTTGTAGTAACCACTCGTGCGGCTTCTTGGTGGTTTCTTGGCGGTTTTGTTCAATCTCTAGAAATTAATCCCCTGAGAGGGAGAGAAAGTATATATGCATACATCATCTGCGAATTGCAGCACCTTTATTGTTGGGTTAAATAAGTTTTCTAAATCAGCTGTAAAGATGGTTAATAGGATGGGGCTAAGGATTGCCCCTTGTGGTAATCCCTTTAAGACGAAGCATGGTCCATATAGAGAGTTGTCTTGCTGACGAACATAGACAGCCCTGCAAAGAAGTAGACTGTAAATTCCACGTAAATATCTATCCCGGATACATAGTTTCCTGAGCTTCTCGATTAAAATTGTCGTATGCTCCTGTTTTGTCCAGGAATAGGATTGGTATAGGACTGTTCTATGTCTAGAGTGAAGATACTGAGGTTGTCATTTGTGCTCCTTCTCTTTCGAAATCCATATTGCGTCTTTGGCAACATACTATGGTGTTCTAGCCACCATTCCAGTCTCGTTTTTATAATTCGTTTGAAAGTTTTAACTATACAAGAAGAGAGAGCTGTTGGTCGATAAAAGTTAGCACTATTTCTGTATTTACCACGCTTCAGCACAGGGATGATAATTTGTGTTGGCCAGTCCTTTGGAATCTCGCTTTTGTCCCAGATGTTCGTAAACAGCTTTATTATCATAACCTTAGCGCAGTGGGGGAGATGGTGGATCATCTAATAATGGTAAAAAAATATACGTTGTATGAGTTATTTTGTCTAACTACTGAACTGGAAAGCAGTGCCACGAGTCAACGGTCATCGTCCGCAGCGCGCTGCTTCGCGTCAGTGCTTCAACGTCACGGAGCGGGTGCGTCAGAGCGCACCGTCAGCACCCTGGCGTCCAGCTGACGTGAGTCAACACCTCGCCTGCCTCAAGGCTCAGCTGACATCATGGACTCGACTGAAGGTAACAATAATAGCAATACACAACAGAGCTTAAATCCCGAATCGGAGTGCATCGACACAGTTAACAGCAGGTACGAAAAACTTGTTAATTATGTTAACAAACTGTTAGGCCAAAAAATGACTGAGTTCAAACTGAGGGAATTTAAGGACAACCTTGCTTCCTTCGCAGTGGCTATGGCTCACATAGAGGGAAGAAATGAAGAGATGAAGAAAGAAATAAGGACACTCAGAGAAGAGAACAGAGAACTGAACGTGCAGAAAAAACTGTCAGCATCTAGTTATGCAGCAGTGACAAAATCAGGGATGGAACCTACATTAAAGTCAAAAATAGAAAAAACAGCTACTAGTGCAGCCGTCTTCATAACTTCCAAGAATGGAGAAACTCCGAAACAGGTTGCTGATAAACTAACCAGAATCATAAAACCAGGGAAAGATAAGATAAAAATAAACAAAATACGTAGCACAAACAATGCTGTAATCGTAGAAACAGCATCTCAAGATGATGTAAGAAAAATTATGGAAAATAAAGAACTAAACGAAAATCTGAAGTGTGAAATGCCGAGGAAAAGGAAACCACTGTTGATTCTGTACGACGTACCCACGTCACTTGAGCCATGCAAAATACCAGAAAAAGTATATGAACAAAATTTTGAAGGAAAAATAGAAAGACAACAATTTCTGGAGGGGTTCAAGTCAAAATTTCGAACAGGCCCCAGAGATAAAAGCACTGTCCATCAAGTTGTTGAAGTAAGTGCTGAAATAAGGAAGCAAATAATGCAGCAAAGAAAAATATACATAGAATTCAGTGCCATATCCGCAAAAGATTACACGGTAGTACCAAAATGTATGCATTGCTACGATTATGGTCATATTAGCAAACATTGTACCCAAACGTCGGCCGCTTGCAAACATTGTGGAGAAACTAGCCACAAGAAAGAAGGCTGTAGCAAGTCCTTACAGTCAGCTGTTTGTATCCCATGCAGGAAACGGGGAAAATCGTGCAACAAATCTGGCAAAGATTGTCCGACATACCAACTGTTTCTTCAAAGATTGATAAACAGAACTGATTATGGACAGTAGAAGGAACTCCAAGAGGATGGATAAACCATACAAAGATCAATTATTGAGTATCATTATCAACCTAATAGAAGAAACAGTAGGGAAAGGAAAGAGGAATAAAACAAGAAACACGCCATCGAGGAAGAGGAGGAACGCAGAGAGGGCTGCAAGATACAGGGAGAAAATATTGCAAGAAGGGAAGGAAACAGCAAACAGCGTAAGCACGCAGACAGATGAATCTATCCTCCAACACTCAGAGATTACTTCTACCATCTGTGATATTTCTCCTAGACCTCAACCAAAACGAGCTGGACTTGGGTGGGTAGGACCAGTTCCAATGACATCCAACTACTGCAAAATTAGTGGCGCCTCCAAAAACCGAGCGAACGAAAAACCAAGACACGCTGCTAATAGCTCCAGACCATATCTACCAAAAGTTTGAAAACAATCTGCAGCTTGCTAGACTAGAGGAAACACAAAATCTCACTATGGCGTTACGCCACCTAACCAGAATAGCACATCCAAATGGCAAAAACATCACATTTCCGCAACCAGAGGCAATTGATCGTATTCAACTTAAGATAAACAATATACCTACTAATTCAGCCCAGTTACTCACTATAGTCAAGCAAGTATTTGACAGACGGAACGAAATCTTTGATCCAGATCAAATTTATCGTCATTTTGTGATGACTCATGGAAGAATAATGCTTGACTCGAGACAGCCGTGGCCACAGTGCAATATCCATACTCGGCATCCATGAGTAGGGGTGCAGAGAGAATTAAGATCGCACAGTTAAACTGCAGGAGAACCAGTCTGGTTTTGCATGAAGTGAGTAAACTGGCTGAGGAAATGCAAATAGATATCCTCTGTCTTCAAGAGCCCCATTCCAGGGAAGGGAAAATCTCACACATGCCAGTGACGTCTCAGATAATCTCGACAGGGAAAAAACCAATGAGTGCCATCATAGTCTTCAATAAGCAAATCACAGTCACAAAAATAACACAATTCTGCGATGAACATACGGTGTGTGTGGAGTTAGGTACGCAATGGGGAAACGTAGTCCTCGTTAACATGTACTTCCAATACAGAGACGATATTGATCCCTATCTTTGCAAGATTAGGGAAATATGTACAGCCATAGGCGACAGCCCTACGGTGATAGTTGCCGATGCAAATGCCAAATCTGCACTCTGGCACAGCGGTCGTACAGACGCACGAGGAGAAAAGTTACTCGAGCTGATTGGAGAATTACAGCTGTATGTCAAAAACGAGCCAAACAATCCATACACGTTCAGTGACCGAGCAGGTGCCAAATCGAACATAGATATAACTTTAGCAAATCGAAGAGCAGGAAACCTAGTAAGCGGGTGGAAGGTGATTGAGAACCAAACCACCAGTGATCACAATCTAATTATGTTCGAACTGGGAAGACTGCGAGACGGTGCGCGCGAAGGCGCCTGTACCAATATTCAACGGCTATATGACATCAGCAAAGCCAACTGGCCAAGGTTGAGGAGTTGCTTTATTCCCCCCCAAGTCGAAGATAAAGATTTTGATGTGGACAAGGCTGCGGAAGAAACAATTCGAGCAATCCAGGACGCAATGAGAACTGCAATTCCACTAAAGAAAACAACGGGAGTAAAAGACAAACCATGGACAGAAAGATTGCAGAAACTACGAATCACAATGAGGAAGGCAAGAAAAGCATATCAACGTTGCCTCATTACAGAAGAGAGACAGACTCTTCTAGATAGATATAGGAACAAAAAGCAAGAGTTCAAGGATCTGTTGCTGAAGACAAAACAAAAAAGCTGGGAAGCCTTCGTCAGACAAAATATGAGATCAGGCCCATGGGGCATCCCCTACAAGATTGCCGCTGGCAAAATTAGGCCACCTACAACCTTGTCTACTGTAAGAAAACTGGATGGATCTATGACCACCAACTGGATGGAAACTGCACGGGAGTTACTTGCCGTGCTACTTCCAGATGACAATACAGAAAACGAGACAGATCGGCAAAGTGAACTGCGTCAAAAAATGTGGGATCCCTACGAGAGTGAACATCAAAACTGCGTCATATCAGATGAAGAGATAGTAGAGGCAATATTTTCCCTTCCAAAAAGAAAAGCACCTGGACCTGATGGGATACCAGCAGAGGTCCTCCAGGAGCTGGTCATCCAACTGGTTCCAACCTTAAATAAACTTTTTAACGAATGCCTGGTACAGGGAAAAATACCAAATGCATGGAAAACGAGTGACGTGATTATCATAGCGAAAGGTGGAGGCAAAGACCCACAACTTCCAAAATCCTATCGTCCAATCTGCTTACTCAATGTTCTAGGGAAAGTACAAGAAAAGATACTTTGCAAGAAACTAAAGGAACATAGATTAAAACATGGGATGAACCCAAATCAGTATGGGTTCAGAGCAGGCAAGTCAACAGAGGACGCCATCAACCGCTTAATGGAAATAGCTCAAAACTCTTCCAAAAATTATGTGGTGGGAGTATTTGTGGATATCGCCGGCGCATTCGACAATCTCTGGTGGCCCGCGCTGTTCGAACGCTTAAGAAACATCAACTGTCCAAAAAACCTCTATACCAGTTTTAGAGATTATTGTAGAAATAGATATGCCAAATTGCGGTGCCCCAACAAGTACATAGAGAAAAGACTGACGAAAGGTTGCCCGCAGGGATCAGTGTGTGGACCAATTTTCTGGGACATTGGTTTGGAACCGGTCATGGAAATATTGCAACAAATGTCAGAACTGCTGGGTGTGGTGGCATTCGCCGATGATCTCGCACTTCTGATAGACGCGGACACCAGGCAGGAACTCGAAACAAAATGCAAAGCAGTATTGGATTGCCTGAGTAAGTGGTGTGCAGCAGTTAAGTTAAACCTAGCCCCACAAAAGACGACCTACATGCTCCTAAAAGGAACACTCAAACGAAATCCGGTAATTAGGATCCAGGGAAAAACAATAAAGAGAAAAGCAGTAGTCCGCTACCTTGGTGTAAACCTGGAGGAACAACTGAAATTTGCGTCTCACATGGAGGAAGTATGTGGAAGAGCAGCACTGGTAATGCACAAATTGATAAGCATTGGCGAACGACGGTTTAATCTGCCTCCGCTCGTCATAAGAAGATATCACGATGCAATACTGACCTCCATTACTGGATACGCTGCAAGCACGTGGGCCAAGCACCTAAGAAAGGTCAAACCAAAGGAGCTGCTTCGCCGTACGCAGCGAGGAATTCTGCTCCGACTAACTGGGGCCTACAGAACAACGGCCACAGATGCCCTAACGGTTATACTCGGTATCTGGCCCCTGGACCTGGAAGTAAGGAAGCGAGGAGCGCTATACTGGATTAAAAAAGGAAGGTATGACCAAGCTGCTGAAATAATTGGAAGGCCTGTTGAAACCAAAAAAGATATTTGGGATGCGCTGATGGATGAATGGCAGCAAACATGGACTAACAGCAACACGGGCAGAAGGACCTTCGACATGCTTCCTTGCGTGAAAGAGAGAATGAACATGACTCACCTACAACCATCTCCAGGGCTCATACACTACATATCTGGCCATGGTCCATACAACAGTTTCTTAGAACAGAGAGGCCTCAAAGAAACAAACAGGTGCGACTGTGGTGAAGTAAGTACTCCCGAGCACGTGGTTTGGGAGTGCAAACAAACTGAAGAATCAAGAGCATATCTCCAAATACAACTTCAGAACAGAAGAATATACGATATACTGCGTGATACCGAGCTCTGGCACTTGCTGGATGAAGCTGCTAATCTAGCGTCGCAGCGCGAGAAGGCGAGATTTGTTGAATTGAAACAGGCAGAGCGTAGGGGACGCCGCGAGCAACCGGCATCAGAAGCAGAAAAAGGACAGGAGAGGAAGAAACTCAAGAGTAAAGAACAACCCAAATTTGACTACAAGCACTGCCCATGACTAAGGCGGTGCCTGCACCAGGAAGACGGCAAAGACTCAATTCATCGTAGTGCCTCTGGAAGCCAGAGGCACCTTCTCCAGGGCTCAGGGGGTGGCCTGCTCTGATTCCAGGAGAGAACTCCTGATGGGGGAGCAGGAGGCCCAGGGACAAACCGGAGAAGAACGAGACCACTATCTGGAACGTGAAGCTGGCTGACGACACTTTGTGGTCAGCATGTCAGCAGTCGCCCCGCTGCATCAGCAGAGACAGCTAGCGGCCAGATGTCGACGCAGGCCAGCAGTGGTAAAAGAAGAACGTATACAAATAGACAGTTTATTAATTAGAAGTATGAAAATACAAAGACAATTGCTGATATTGGTGTGAATTAGTAAGATGGTAGATTAATTAGTAGAATTAGTTGGTAGATTAAGTGGTATATTAATTATTAGAATAATTAGTAGATTTACTATTAGAATACTTAAATCCATTAAATCCTTAAAAATAATTATCCAGATATATTATTAACAAGAAAATAAAGTAAATTGTTTTAAGAATAAAACTGTAGAAACTAAGGGCCTACTTTAGGTAACAAGGTAGTAGGCTATGTAAAATCAGGAAATAAAATAAAATAAAATAAAATAAATCATCTAATAATGGATATTGTCTATGCCAGGAGCTGTGTTTGATCCAGATTTGAGGGTCAATTCCAATTCATTGAGCGTGAACGGATCATCCAACATATTTTGTTCGTGATCTTCCTTGAAGTGATTTGGAGGGCTTAGTGGTCCTAGTGATACCGACAGGAGAGCAATCTCATGTGCAAATTCTTCTACCCAATTCGTTGACGATTTTATTCCCACCGGTTTTTTCCTAAGTCTATTAATCATGTGCCATACTGTACTCATTGACACATTGCTGTTGGCCGTGACAAAGGGCGCAGCAGACATTTGAGAGATTGTTCCAGTTGACCAAGAAGTGGGGACCATCACATCTACTGCATCGTGGATCACGAGATTTTCATTGGCCTTGTCGGTGGCTGAACCATAAACAAACAGCACACTGGATTAAAGGGGAAACATACGGTTCCACAGCACATTGGGTTCTGTACATGGGTCGGTAGGCTGTGAGACCGGAAGGATACCAAACAGACTGGTATGGGTATTACACGTTCTTGATTTGTCTGGCTACTTTTGGTGAAGCGTTTCATACGCACTACAGGGACAGAGACAACTATTTCTTGTGCAAGTTCTTCCTCACTCAGGGAAGTGTCCACAATCCTTATGATTCCCTGTTTATGAATCAAGAAATTTGGAATGTATGCTTGTATGTTTTTTGATCTAAAGATTTATAGTTGTACTATTGAATTGACGACATCTGCAGTTCTAGTTTCAATTCTAAGACGATTTTTCCGCAATGGAGATGATGTTGATAATGTCCCTTTTGAGAGTGTTGTTATGTTGGAATATTAATTTACCGATAGCCATTGGGTGTAAGTTGCCGACATTCCTATCCAGACACTCTACGAAAATGTGGTATCAGTAGGGTTGTATCTATTGTCTTTGCTTCTATAATTTTGCGCTATCGAATCAGAGTGCGTGTGGTTATGATTGGGTTGGTCTAACACTGTAGCTGAAGATAGGTAAATCTCGGTGGACCTTGTTGTATCAAGCACATCTACTTCCTCCGTCTGCTTTGTTTGTTGTGTAACTACCTTGGTCTGCCCTATTTCTATTCTCTGCACACATCTACGTTTCACTCGACTCACCGGTAATTATAGTATTGTCACTTCTCCGAGCCGTGAGGTGAATGGCTGTTTCCGAAGATGAGTGCACGTCCTGTGGCTGAACGCCCCCCCTGTCTGGTTTCTATCTCCAGAAGTTGCCGAGATTAATGCTGCTGCTGTAGTTGTTCCGCCTGATGTTGAAGATGCTGCAGTTGATTCTGCTGTTGCCGCTGATTTTGTTGCTGTTGTTGCTGTAGATTTTCAGCTGTTGAAAGCGTAGCTGCTCTTCTTCTTCAGAAGTTAAAAATATATCAGAATGTAGATTTTATCTGTTAAGAGCTATGTCAACAGCCTCATTTTCGTAGTAGAGGCGTAATGTGACATCTGGCCATCGCCATCTGTCATAAGTCTTTCGAAACTATGTCTCAGGAACACTACGGATGTAACTCCGTGTATGAACTGTTGTAATTTATCACTTAAAAAACTCGAGAGAAAAACACTAATATCGATACTAAAAGAATCAATAAATATAAAACAATTATTTTAACTCACTAAGTCAATGACACTAGTTTCTATCGTAAACAACGAGCAAAGATATCATTGGCAACTTATTCTATGTTTACATTTCAAAAACATTAGAGCTTATTGTCTTTGCTGTTGTGAAACCTGTCTATATTGACTCTGAATCCTGCAGTTTCTTGTGATCAGTGTCAATTTGAGTGGGAAGAATTTTGTTTTGCATTAATATTATTTTCGACATTGAGCTGTCAGAATGGCAGATGATGAATATGAAGGAGATGAGTAAGTGATATCTTAATGGTTTTAGGGCAACCCCCTTTTGAGATTAGGGTTAAATATTAGGGATTTATTTACTACCCGAAAATATCAAATGGTTATCGAACAAAGTGGATGAATTGCTAGTTCACACAAATGAATGTTGTCAATAGAACTCAATATAACGTCAGCGATGCTGGTATGGGTTCTCTAAATTTTGTTCCTCTCTTACTCATATTTTCGCCAATGAACTGAAAGCTGTTCTTCATAGTTTTTAGGGTCCAAATATGTAACATTTCTGAAACCTATGCTGTACTCTAATCTCAACATTACCAATAAAACATTTCCGATAAGGTTTCTCCGTAAAGAACTCATGCTTCCACTAATTGGTTTTTTGGGTAATATCAAGATGGGGATATGGTCCCAGCCTCGCGTAGTAAACACACAGATCACGTAGTGTATATGACATCATTGTGACGTATTTAGTCTACACGTACCAACACTGTAACAGCTATAGATATGATCTGAAAATTGGATATCTGCAATATCGTGCATTATGGTTACGTTTCACTTTGGTCCAGGCTGCATTACGACCGAAACGCATATTTATAAAATATGATTTCATCAATCATCATTTGAGTTTGTGTTGTAATGCAGCCTGGACCATACTTCACAATGATCTGAGTGTTTACTACAAGAGGCCACAGCGGTATCCCCATCTTGATATTACCCATATTTTTTTTTTTATTTTTTTTTTCAGTAATTAAAACCCCACAAGCAAAACAACACAAATTTAGCTATGGACATTCGACAAAGTGTATCAAATGTCTCATTACTTTTACTATAGAGTTTTTTTTTTTTTTTAGGGGAAAGTTATAATGCACTTGTTTTACACTCAGCATGCCATCAGTTGTCTGGTCACTGAATGCAGCTGAAATTTTAATCTGAACTGTAGATGTTCTATATCAAGAGATGCTTGGTAGATATTCTTGCATTTTGGTGACACTGGCAGAAAGAACACTAAAGCAAAAGCTATTTGGAAACTGTCATTATATTTTATGTAGCTCATCAAAGCTTTGTCGATAAAAAAAAAGTGAGTTGCTTAAACAATGTAGAAGACTTGGTGATATATATAATTTTGATGTAATTCTTTTTATATAAACCTTAGTTCGTTGGTTACAATTTTCTAATTAATCGATTACTCTGTCTTCATACCCTAATGTATGAAATTATGCATATGTTTTGGATATTATACAATTTTTTACAATTTACTACAGCCAATGTTATATTTTGCAGTGCTGGAGATGATTTTGATGATGTTGAAGATGAAAATCTTGAAGAGATAGATCAGCCAGAGGTAAAGTATAACCATAATCGGAATAATAATAATAATATTATTTAATTAAATTCTGATGGAGAGCACGGTAACACACCCATCTTCCCCCTTTCCTGCACCCTCCTACATTTGCCCTCTGCAAATTTTAGCTTTAAATTCCTTCAACATCTTTGGAAAATTATTCATCATTTCTCTTGATAAATTATTATTATTGTTACAAGTTCAACGTCTTTTGGAAAATTATTCATCATTTCTCTTGATAAATTATTCCAAGTATTATTATTATTGTTACAAGTTGTAATGTAATATGTAATTCTGTTGCTAGCACATGCTATCCTTTGACGTACTTAATTGTTGCTTTTCTGTGATAAATAATTTGAGTAAACAGGATCAAAAAGATTTACTACAATGGCAATATACACCAGACAAAATTGCATATGCCTGTGACTAAATTGAGACCTGATTGGTACAGCTTACTGAAGGCAGGAAAGGGGATGGGGGTCCCAGGGTGCCAGTTGTTTTCCTCTTATGGTTATTTACTTCATTCCACTTCTGTATATCCTATACCAAGACTAGTGCTTATTTTCAAATAGGTCTAACTTTTCCTCTGTCGAATATCCTAACCCAAAGAAAATTAAATTTATTACTTATCTGTTTCTTTGTTGCAATCTACATATCCATTCTGTTCCAACCATCTCTATCCCTACCTGGATGCATCTTGCAATATTTCAAATTTTACAAAAAAGGAAAGTAGTTTTAAAATTGTTGTAGCAATATACAGCAACTTGTTTAACAGTTGGTTTGATTGAAACTTTTTACAATTGAATAATCTTTGTAGCACATGTCAAATTGTTTATACTTTTTCAATTGACAGGACGATGGAGAAAACATTGATATTTTACCAGCTGGAGATGCAAAGGGTGGTGTGCAAAAGTCAAAGAGGATAACTACTCGGTATATGACCAAGTAAGTTTTTATATGCATTCTTTACATCATAATTGTTATATGTACTGTATATGATACTAATGAAATGGCTTTTAGGCAATGTAAATAACAAAGGATTGAGAAAATAAGCCCAACAAAGTTGAAGGTAGGAGGGTGGAGACAAACACACAAAACATGAGAAGAGCACAGTTGTACAGTATTTCATTTTAAACCCAGAGAAAGATGGGCTATTTGGCTAGGGACTCGTGCAGTAAGCCTTGGTGCGTGGATGCCTTCCTCGTCAAATGGTCGTCCTATTCATGAATAGAGATTTAAAGTGAAATATTGTGTGTTTGTGTTCATCTCATGTTTTGTGTTTTCATGCAGTCCTCCTGCGTATCCTTTATTTACCTATAATGAAACAATGGATGCTATGTAGTGAAAAGGAGTTACAAATTGGGGTCTACTGGAGATCGCGATTCCGCTACAACAACATTCAGTATTATCGTTGGAATACTGCTGTAATCAGTCGCAAGACGTATCATTTTCAAGCACCAATTCCGTTGTAATACAGCCTGGACCATTATTTTCAAGCAGGAATTAGGTTGTAATACAGCCTGGACCAGCATGAAACTGTTAAATGTACTTCGGAAAGAATTTCTAGTGGAGTATTGCGTTTGACCACTGCAGTGTTATGATGACAACTCCTGGAGGAATCGCGATCTCCAGTAATCCCGGGGAATGAACCACCACTTACCTTAAGTAATGGTGAGGCAGTGTGAATACACATAATCGACACACAAGACGTTTATATTCTTAGCATAAATTTTCCTAATAAGATAAATTATAAATATGATTTTTAACTAAGGAAAGAAAATCAAGATCAAGAATAAAGGAGATAAAAGAATAAAATTAGTTTCAGGAGATAGATAAAATCAATTAGGTTAAAATCAGGCTCTTAGTTCTATACAAAGTTTAAGATTTTTATAGTTACGGTATAGTTGGTATGCGTGCTAAAAGTGATGATGTGATAGAATCAATTTTTAATTTAGAAGGGACATCCTGGAGGAATAAGTAAGGTCAAAATATTTAGAGCAGGATGCCCCAAGAAACGTGTTAATTGTAGTCTAAAATATAAAGGGGTTAATTAGATATCAAATTTTAAAGTTAAGAGCTGACGTCACGAGGTTTGAATTCTTTACTTAAGGATGGTCGGCCATGTTGCTTTTGGACATTCTTTCACCAGATTTTCATAAGGCAAGTTCGCCGCCGGCAGGTTGAGCAATACCTCTGTAGGGTCAGTTTTTCGTCAGCTTTATCAATATCAGTTCACAACAAGTGGGCCAAGCAATGCCTCTGTAGAGAAGTTAGTTGGTGGGAGGATGTGCGGCACTGTAGGTCAGAAACATCTGTAAGAACTGGAACAACTTCATCCTAGCTGCGGGGGAGTAAGATGAAAGCTTCCTGTGAATGTGCATAACTTTTAATCTTCATGGTGGATCCAATAGTCCAATGCCTTATTCAAATTTAACTACTGATACTGTAAAACTGTAAAGAAACTTTTAGTAGAATACAAATCTTTGAAATTGAAACCTGTGTACAGTGTTAATCATTCAAGAATACCTTTCACCTTTGGGGTATAAGAAATGGTGAGGCAGACGTATATTAAATCTAATAGGTACTAGACACACCAGTCACAACTCATTTTAGACTAATGTTGAAGCTTACCCCCAGCTTCATGTCATGGATCTTCTCTGCAGTTATTGCCAATTTTTCCTTTACAGTACCTTTTTTCAAAATCAGTGATCGGTATGACCTGACCTTTTCTTATTAAATTTGGTCTAGATCCAATTACTCCAGTATTCTGAATCTCAGTTGTTAACTCCCCAACTTTTGCAATTTGATTTATAGAATCAGTTTGCTAATCTATTTTTCCCTCAAAGTTTAATTTCAGTTCCCTAAATTTTTCACCAAGTAACCTTGCCTAAGAGTTGACTTTGGGTTTTCCATGGTTTCCCCAAATCACTCCAGGTGAATACCAGGATGCTTCCTTCAAAATGCCATAGCCAAATTCCTTCCCGTTCCTTGTCCCAGTCCCATCCTGCCTCTAATGACCTTGACGTCGACAAGGCATAAAGCCACAAGTAAAAAAATTCTTATAGCAGAAAAATAGGAAATTAAGATCAAATGAATTTTGAAGTGAATCGTTATACTAATCTGGAGAAGAAGTGAAATTTTCAATTCTAGTTCAATGTGTTTCTCATTGATTCCTGGAGCTATAGTTTCATTTTGTTTTACCCTATTAATTTGTATTCTTCACAGGTATGAGAGGGCCCGAGTCTTGGGTACGAGGGCATTACAGATAGCAATGTGCGCACCAGTTATGGTGGAACTTGATGGTGAAACTGACCCATTGCAGATTGCAATGAAGGAGCTTAAACAGCGGAAGATTCCCATTATTATTCGCAGATATCTTCCAGATAACAGCTATGAAGACTGGGGAATTGATGAGCTAATTATTATTGATCACTAGATGTTAAGGTTTCCTGTTCTGTAAAATGTTATTGTTTGTTTTATATTTTAAAATAAACTATTTTTAAGAAATTAGTATCTTTATTTTAATTTAAATTCCCAACTCTGAACTCTGCTCATGTTACACATTTCAATTTTTGACTGACCAAATTCTTTTCAGTCTTGGTTTCCAGATTTGTTTATCTCTATAGGAACACAATTTCTTGGCTTCCTCATTGATCTGTCTTTTTCTTTTAAGTGTTTAAGAGTGAAGAACTGAACTGTGAAAGTTTGTTGCTCTTGATATAGGACATCTGGAAGAATTGAATGGCACCTAAAAGACACAGTCTAGCCATTCACATATACTAACTTAAATTGCTAATGAATTTTCTGTATTGTATTTTAAAGGTACAGTTGTATCGTGTCAGTTTTCAAAACTGGCAAATGCAAAATGTCTTTTGTTTCTTATTTAAATCATGCAAGTCTAAAGCTACTTATTGTTACCACATTAAATGACATTCTTGTCCAATAGTTTTGTTTTGTCAATTCTGTTAAAATTGTAGTTATCTCCTAAGTTATAAATTAAAAGGGAAAAAGGGCAAATAAATGGGTCATATTTTTTTTCCGACTCTTGCCACCGAGTAGTTCCCCCTTGTATTTGTTGGTACACATGTTGTTATGATGTTCTACCATCAGTGACATTTACAACTGAATAGAAAATTGAAAATGAACCTAGTTCAAATTTTACTCTACATACAAACCTAGCACGTCACAAATTTAGATGAATAATTGGACCCAAAAAAGAGAGACAAAGAATAATACCATTTTAGAAAATAACATCTTAACTGACTAAAGCAGTTAGGTGGCTTCAGACTATGGTTTTTGAGGTTCCAGGTTTGAATCTTCCCAGTGTAATGTTTAATGGCTGCATTTGTGCGAGAAAAAGCTGGTATTGTATTCTCGACTAAAACCAAAGAGAGCATTCACATATTCCTAACAATGTTAGGAATTCTAGGGAATTAGAAGAACATTTTAGTAAAAGTCACTTGTCCAAAAGGAATTTCTAAGGAAAGTTGTAGCCATATGTAGATTTGACATTGTTTAAGTTTTAAAGTAAAGTAAACATTGTAAATTATAGCTCCACAAGCTTCAGAATTTTGTTGTTTTGTTTACTGATTTAAAGCAACTATTTCACAGACAAATAAATTTTTTAGTGACATTAGCAGCCTAGAGTATAATTGAGACTATCTACCTAAGCCAACTTAATAGATATTTTTGTTTTCAAATACATTTAAAAGAACAGTAATTTGAAAGAGGTTGCAGAAATAGCAGATTCAGAAAAACAAGGCATTTGAAAATATGTGTAGCACAGTATGTAAAAAATTTGAAAAGTGTGTTGACTGTAGAGAAATAGCAAGACTGACCCAAAAAATAAACAAACAAACTTGGAATTAGATTTTGTATCTATTACGATATAGGACAGAGGAAAAAACATTTATCAGAGATGATCCAGCAGATTGTGTGTGACCTTGGCCAGTCGAGGCTGATTCTAGACAATGCTTTTATGTTTTCTTTCAGGAAATGACTGCTACAGGTAGGCTTCATTTCTTGGGACAATGTATTGCAGTATACCTACCTCTCTATCTCTGAAACTTTGAATCATTATGACAGAGTTTATCAGTGCAGTTGAACATAGTGTGCAAATTTTGTGCCCATCTTGTACATTATTTTTGACACTGTATTTTTATAGTTACATTGTAAGATTGTTTACAGTTATCACCTTGAAACGAGAGACTAAAGAATGTGTGTCACAATTTAGTGAAGTCTGGGATGATCTCTACCTCATCATGTTATATAGCTTGAACACTAATACACTTTTATATGTATTTAAACATTCAATATCTTAATTTTTGGTATCGCAAACTAGCAGGAAAGATCTGTAGTTAAGGATGTTTTTGACCAAAAAATTCTGCAGTTACTACCATGTGGGTCAGAACATTACCATGGAGAAACTACACAACAAATAGTCTAACTGTTGCAGAGGTGACTAATTTCTCACTTGGCTAATAGCAGCCACATGTGGAAGAACAAAAGATTTAACCAGCAACACATTTTGACTATTTTCTGGAAATATTTGGTAGTGCAGACAATGATAGTCCATTAGTAACAATTTTAAATTCCTTCAGTGTTTTTGGTAAATTATTTATCACTTCATTTGGTAATTTGTTCAAATTCCTCATACCCTTACCCACAAAAGAAAATGTTGCCACTCCCTTATACATGAAATCGAGTGCCCCTTCCATCCACTATTCCTAATTCTTTGACCAATATCCCTCAAAGCCCCATCACCAACAAATGCCTTCTACATTCCCAGCACTCTCTTCAGCCTTCTCCTGTCGTCCAGTGACATCCAAACCAGCTCCTTTATCATATCAGATACTGACTGGGTCCTGTGATAATTTACACAAAAAAATCTAACTGCTCTTTTTAGCACACCGTTCAACTACTGTATTTGATACCCAAAATGGGTTCCAAACTACACCGACAAATTCACCCAATGGTCTGACCAACGCTTTGTAACCCAATTCCCTAACATCCCTGGTACGTCCACTCATCATCCTCTCCAGTAAATGTAGGATTTTGTATCCTTTTCATAACAACTGCCCAATGTGCTCTGCTCAGTAGAGTTTATTATCAAATGTTATTCAAGATATTTACACAACAAGCAATTCTGACCCCACCCTATAATTATTAACAATCTTTCATTTTTTATATGTGTGCCTAATGAGCTGACTCTTCTTGGCATTTATCTTCATTCTATGCTGACCTACTCACTTAGATATTCTATCCAGGTCATCCTGCAGCTGTTTATAGTCTTATCGTGTTTTGATACTATTATATACCATTATGACGTCTGCAAAGATCCTAAATTCTGACCGTAATTCAACAAAATCATTCATTAGAATAATGAACAGCAACAGTCCCAATACACTATCTGTGGTACTCTCACATTTACTTCCTCATCTTTTGATAATGTATTTCCTACTTTAACAATTTGCTTTCTGGCCTTTAAGAATTCCTATACCCAGCAAGTAACTTTTTCATCCAATCCAATAGTTATTTAAAACCATTTTATGGCTCACTCTGTCAAATGGCTTAGAAAGACCTAGTGCTACACTATCAACTTGACCTCCTTTGCCCAATTCATCTGAAATATCTTGCATATAGTCCACACTCTGAGATTCACATGAATATCCTAAAGCCGTGTTGTCAATCTGCAAACCCGATTTTTTTCCTCACACACATTTAGTTGCATATCAATCTCTTCATAATTTTGCCTATCACTGATGTCAAACTAATTGACCTGTAATTTTCAACCCTATTGTCACCCCCTCCCCTTTTATGAACCGGTACTACTATCATTCTCTTCCAGTCCTCTGGTGAGAAGCAAGACTCCACACTCATTTCAAATAAAATTTCAAGGTACAATATCGTATCCCACAATCTTTAATACATCTACAGTAATGTTATCTACACCAGCCCTTTGCATTTTATTAGCTTTCCGAGTTCCTTCATAATTTCTTGAGAATTTATTTCAAATTTTGTAGTTGCTTCATTTATCCTTACAGGAAGGCTGTTCTCAGATTTAATCCAATGCAGAATGATCATAAGCAGTTCAAAATGAATAAAATGTCCAAGTGGCTGAAATTCTCTGAAACAATCATTTTCCATCTACCAGGCAAACATAAGATCTGTTCTCACTTTGTATTGCACACAATGATTCATGATCAAAAACTCATAGTGGAGTACAATGGACATAAAAAGAGTGACTGAGATGGGCTGAAACAACGTTAAGTATTTTAAAGATTATGCAATACGGTGCTTTCAGTATTAGCACTCAAAATGCCAGAGCTTGGATGGAATGATCCAAATACAAAGTAATTCATATGCAAAGACTGCTTATCATTTTCTTGGATTCCAAATTAAGTATCTGTAATTAATTCACTCCAGAAGGTCAAAGGGTAAATGCTGAATATTACCTCGAAAGAGTGGCATGTGATCCATCACAACCAAAATAAGGACGTGTGTTGCACAGCAATGCACAAAAGTGAAATTGTACATAATTTAAAAAAGGTATTTTGTTTTAAGGTCTGCAACCTTCCTTTCCTTATTTTGCTCAGAGTGATTTCAGGCTCTAATCAAAACTGAAATTAGTGATTGATATGACTTCAGACATCCTGAAGAATGAATTATACAAGTGCTTCAAAAATATGTAGAACTACTCTGGTACTGACTCTAAAGGAAAAATGAACTATGTTCTTGCATTCCATTACCCATTAATCAGTTTACCCCCTGAACTGTGAATCACAGTATTTCCCATTGTATTTAGCATCGAGAATTGTTATTATGGTTGACTTTATTGATTGCAGTCACTGACACTTGATCATAAGTGCATACAAAACCATCTCATTGTTTTCCCTAGAAGTTAGCTTACTTTGAATAAGCATGGCGGTCTTTTTTTTTTCTTTCTTTTTTAAATCGAGAACTTCTTTTGTGGCAACAGAGTTAAGTAACTTGCTGCAGTACATTACATTATAGTGTTCATGTTGGGGTGACACATAATTGTTAGTATTCTAAGAACATTTATCAGTTTTCAGGACAAGCTACTAGATAATTGTATGTGAGAATGCACAGAAATCATTAGAATAGTGTCAGATGTTCCTAAACACAATGGAATTAGTCCCATCAAGCGTGGTGAGTGAGTGGTTAATGCTCTGGCCTTGCATTCGGGAGGATGGCGCTTTCAATCCCCGTCCAGGCTTTCCGATTTGGGTTTACCATGGTTTCCCAAAATCCCTCCAGGTGAATGCTGGGATGTTTCCTTCTAAAGGCCATGGCTGAATTCCTTCTGGTTCCTTGTCCCCAGTCCCATCCTGCCTCTAATGACCCTGACATCGATGAGGCGTAAAGCCATAAGTAAGAAAGAAAAAAGGAATTAGTCCTTAGTAATTCACCAAACAGTACAAGAAAACATTAAAGTGTATAATTGTGTGAAGTTTACTATACGTGGATCTTTGCCAGAGACGATATGACACAAGTTAAGTAATGAGTGAATGCATGTGGTTGACAGATTTTAGGAAGAAAGTTTCTTACAAATACAATCAGAGCATCCCTGAAATATAAAAGAGAGAGACTCACTGTTTGTAACTGCTGTCATGTGTTCTAGCAATATGGTTTTGACTCTATATACCAAAAACCAATTTATGAAATTTGATATGATTTTCTGTATTATTTACTGGTGGTTTGTTGGAAATAAATAATGCAAAACATATAATCTTTGTGATTATAGTAAAATAAATAATCATTTAACCGTATGGAAGTTTTAGAATCGTTTTCAAAATGATTGTATTATTTGACATGATAATTCTGGTCAGGTTTTATATGTCAGTGATGTACACCCTCTGAAAGAATGTGATGATACATCAGTTTCAAGTAGTGTGTGCAACTGATAATTCCCAACAGTTAATATTTTTTATACATCAAGGATAAAATAATTTACTTAGCAGAAATTCCTTTAATAATCTTTTGATAATGTTACAATAAAAACACCACCTCAAAAACTCATTTTGATTTCTTTTATTGCAATTCACACATAATAAAAATAACATTCATTCCACATATAATACTAATTCTTTGGTAAAATTCATAATTGCAGATATATTGTCAAAAGGATTCACGCTTGAACCTGAATGATGCACCATTTCGACTGTTCAATTGGCAGTGGTTTTTAACTTCTGCCATTAATGCTGCAGGACCACATGTAAATACTGTTACATTTTGCCTGAAAATGGAAAACAAATGCTAGTCAAACATTTGAATTTGCTGTTTTATAGAAATAAAATAATTTGCTTATTCAGATACAACTTCACAAAAGAAGACTACTATTTTTAAACAAATATTCTTCTTGCCTTTTGTACATCTCTCTCCAAGTTTTAAAGACAGATTTCCACTTTGGACGGCCTTGAGTTAGTCTGTGCCAAAGGATGCTGTAACTTTTGTGTATTAGACCCTGAAAAAGATAATTTGGAATGAAAGAAAGATGAAAAATTCATTATTACCTTTTTCTACAAATGCTGATGGGTCTTGTATTGGAGAAAATCACTTTACACTCGTTGCAAAGGTGGGAAGGTTATGATATGGAGGGGAGGAAGAAATAAGGAAAATATGTTTTAAATATCAATGTTTGTGTTTTGTATAAAATTTGAATTTTCGAACATAGGTAGTGATTATTTAATGCAATATGTAAACTAGAACCAGAACATGAAGAGTACTCATTTTATGAATGTATAGCTCTTATCAACAATTTTACATGGATTTGGAGAAAGTGCTACTCAGTCTTTCGTACTGATCAAAATGTTTATATTTTGAACTAATGTATAAAGCTTTAAGATGGAAAATTACAAACAATAATTAACAACTGAATCCTTAGATATTTTCTGGACTAGAAAATTAAGGTGGCTTGGTTCACTGAAACTGAAAGAGTTCTGCAAGTACTGGGAATTAATCTTAAATACAAGTATGTGATTCACTCAAGATAAGACTTGAACATACCATAGTTTCCACAAAAAAAAAAAAGCCAAATTCATAAACAGATAAGACGAGGACTGGAGCTAGGAAGAACACCAAAAACAAAAGCAGGTAGTCTGGGTAAAAGTTACAACTCAAGGAAGGAAAAGTTGATATGAGTAAAAATAAATAAATTTGATCCATTTCAACTTCTAGAGGACATCTGGAATGGATGGAAATAAGTTATGAAACTTAAAGATACATTTCCTTAGATAATTCAATCAGAGTATATTCTATAACCAATAAGTTATACAATCAGTAAAGAGAGTAGAGTATAACAAACGTTTTAGCAGAAAATACTTGGCACAGATTTTACTAAACAATAACCACCTCTCTTTTTTTTTTTTAAAATGTATAATTATATTGAAATATACACCTTTACAATTTTACCTTATTACTCATAGAACGATTTCTTCTCGTCACATAGAAGTGCATTTCTAGGCGGTCTGGTTGATTGTTGATCCAGAACTAAACAGAGAGTGAACAAATAAGTATAAGCATTTGTCACAGAAATAATAAGATGCATATGACATGCTTCTCACCCTGTTATGCAATGAACAGAAGAGGGATGCAAACCATAACAATTGTTCCACATCTCTTACAAGCCATAGAAAATGTAGACGTTCTGGTAAACGAGGAAGTTTCTTCTGATATCTGAATGTGAAAGTTATAGAAAAATCATTATACTAAAAATTAAAATATCAGGCAAATGAGCAATTATTCATATTATTTGAAATAATTTAAGTTTCATTTTTCCATATTTGAAAGCAAGGCGATCTAATTGAAAAATAAACAGAGATTTCAAGGAATATACACAGCTAAGGTAAAATATAAAGTAGCATCTATTTCAAAAATTCAGGTACAATAAACACTGTATTTCATATGCATCTGTTTTGTTTAATATTTCAAATTCATTAGTTTAAGTATGATTTATGTTTTCCACAACATGAAGACTAGGGATTGTCACAAAACACAGAACATATGATCACAATGAGCAAGAAACTGAACTATGATGAAAGCATTAAGAAAAAATACCTATTTAATTCTCATCCCATCATCCAATCTCCTTTGTGTAAACCCCTTCCTTACTGCTGAAGAACCATACACAAAATTTTACTTTTTTATTTATCATGCAGTGTGTCTCTTTGCATGCCAAGTCAAGTAATTGTTTCTCCTCCCAACACTTAATATAATTACATTGCTTGGCATCACATCCTCTGAACATAACAGATTACAACACTCACTTTTTTTACCAATCCATTTTTGTAGCATGTTCATACCATATTGTGAGATACAAAAGCATGCAGTGGGGTGGAGTCAAACACTTTGTCTCAACTTTAACCATGTGTAAGTCTTGGATATGTCCAGTTATGACTTTATAATACCAGGTCGTCACTTATTTTAACCAAAAGCTAAGGAAAGGTAATAAGTAAATAATGTTTAAGAGTCCGTTGTTGTTGAAATCACTATATTCTTGAAATCTTACAAAGTCAATGACTGAATAGGCACCAGAAAACGTCACAGAAGTAAAGTTTACAAGTTTAATTAACCGTTCGAGCCAGACCACACCCCAAAGTTCAATGTATAATTTATTACCACTTGAAAGTATACCAAAGTTCATCACACGCTTCTATAATAGCATTTAGTTAGCAAACAGACCGACACTTAAGTAATCCCGAGGCCCCACTTGGCATTATACTGTCTTACTGCAACATTATGGTAAAATTAAGTGAGCGAAGCTGCATGTTGATGAGCCTACATCTCTCAAAGACTGACCGATTGCTATTGTGCGAGACTACATCTTGTTGCTTGTATGGTCCCTGGACGACTGAATGAGCTAGCTGGTAGTGTGAACAAGGAAAGTTCTGGTACTCACGGAGCGTGGGAAATTCCCAAACTTCGGCTTCACATGGGTAGTTTCTGGAAGGCTGATCATATATCAAAACGCATGTCAGAAAGGTTTCATCATCAAATTTTGACCTTGACAGCAAAAATAATCATATCACACAGAAATTTTGCAAATTGCTAGATCTTATAGTAAATGTTAACTTCAGTTATTATAAAAAAATTTGTAACTTTAATAGTTTAGCCGAAAATAAATAATTTAGATACGAACTTTCGAAATATCATTCCAGGTGAATGCTAAAGGCTGATACAATGCAAAATACTATCTCAACAACAGTGAAAATCTGCTTTCTAGCTTGTATTAACATAGAAACTGACTATAGAAATAATATGCAATATTATCCCATCTAACTTACGGTTCTGAGAGTAAAATTTTGTCACGCAGTTACAAAATTTAATAGATACCTGACAATATGATGTGTTAGTGTCCAAATTTGTCAGCTATTATCTATTTGATCTATTTTGTCCATTCTTTAGTGATACAACTATTTCTCTTTGATTACAATCTGTCATTCATGTAATCTCTTTAAAGTTTATTGTCCTAAATTTATTTAATGTACACTCATTTGTAACGAATTTAGAATTAAAATTTGTAAATCATAATAGTAAATGGGGGATGAATTTAAAGATTCCAATTATAAAAGAAAATTTAAAAATAAATAAATATATATATATAAAAAAGGGGTAAATGAATGACTGGGGGAAATGCCACCGGAGTGTAAGCTCCATTGCAATTAAAAATTAATAATAAGAGTAACACAATTCTGTCCTTGGGGTTATGAAAAAATCTTGATGTCAGCTAATCTGATACCTAAATGGAAGTTTACACAAGCTCGTACGGTTGCCAAACTGTTGAATATTCTGCAACACAGCAATAGCATAGAAATGAAATGTCACTGTTGTTAATTAAAAAATATATTCTTTTAAAGTTCAGGATTTAGGCTGGTATCAGATCATATGTTTTTACAGCAATGGTTGAATACTCAGTTGGACTTTGAAAACACGTTAGGAGACTGCAATTTATTCTTTAAGTCACACACATTGACATAAAACATTCACTCTGGCAACCTTGAATTGAATTGCAACCCCGTTTAGAGTGAGCTAAAGAACTGTTCACTTCAGATATTTACTAGATAGTGAATGGTTAATAAAAGTTACTAGGTAGTGCATGGTTAACAAAAGTTTTTATCACTAGATATCCTCTCACATGATAAAACTTTTAAGTTCCCTTTCGTCAAAATATTTGTAGAGTTTTGCGAACCACGTGCGAGGCTCAAAATTTATAGTTTCACAGTTACATGTTTACAAATTTACATCGATCGCCACATTGACTGACTTCACCTGCCTCTCCTGATAAACTTACTTGAAAGGGCAAAGATGGCCACCTATTTATACTCTATGGCTAAAAATTTTCGGATCATTGGTGGTTTCCCACAGTGAGCTCCTTTTCTCTTGGAATGGTAAAAGTTTCTGATTATCATGGTATACTATTTTAGTCAGATTTCCCTGAACCTTTTTTATTATATAGTATGATTTATTGGAAGAACTTTATGTAAAGACAACTTTACTTTTAATCTTCCCCATTTATAAGTTATTTATTTCTAAAATGTACATGTTTCAAGATCATTTTCAAGCTTCAACACCAAAATTTCATTTTTTACCCTTAAGTCTCGAACTTACTGTCAAACTGTTATTATATTATTATGATATAAAATTTTTCTCTATCATGTAAGCATATTTTTGGCTTGTTAACTATTTTGTTTAAAATATTGATTTTCTTTCTCCCTCTAAAAAAACATACTTAGAATTTACTTACGACTTCTAATTTTGGTCATAATGCATTTCTTGATGCTGACAGCATACTGTCATAGTTAAATTTAGATCATCTATTTAAATGATTGACCTTATATTGTTTAATGTGTTTTTTATTGCCTGCTGATGCCATGTTGCACCATTCAAACCACATGACGAACAAATCTTAAAATTGCTTTACCATTTTTAATAAAAAATTTAGACTATATGAAACAAATACCAAAATAATTGTTTTTAATAGTACAACTCATGAAAATGAATGTGGCATTTTTTATATGCTTTAGAATTTTGAAATTTATTTTCGCCATATTTCAACATTGGTTTAATTAAGTCCTTTATTATTAAGATTATGTTTAAATTATCAATTTACTGTGTTAGAGGCTTCAAATTAACTCCCCCCCCCCCTCTTTCATTGGTTTTGGAAAGCCTATTTATCCATGACACAGTGACAGAATTCATATACTGGATCACATTGAAGTTTTATTGGCATATCTTTCTTGCTTGGAACAAATACGTCTTTAACAGAATTCTGGGTTGTCTGTCTGTTCTGGTATCACACACAAACTACACATCATATTTCGATGAAGTTTTCAAAGTTTTGAAAGCTAAGGATATGGCTTAAAATTAATATATATACACAGGGTGTTTCAAAAATGACCGGTATATTTGAAAAAATCAATAAAAAATAAACTGGCAGCAATAGAAATACACCGTTTGTTGCAATATGCTTGGGACAACAGTAAATTTTAAGGCAGACAACTTTCAAAATTAGTTACAATTTTCAACAACAGATGGCGCTGCAGTCTGGAAAAAATCTAAAGTACGATTATTCTAAGGAATAAACCATTTTTTCACAACAAACTTGCAATCTGTGAACAGCACAAGCTTACAGCAGAAAGATGACTTACAGAATGGCGAACTCACAGACTGCGTTTACTTCTATATCTTCCAAATTGCCTGCAGTGGCATCTGTTGTTGAAAATTGTAACTAATTTCGAAAGTTTGTCTGCCTGAAAATTTACCGTTGCCCCAAGCATATTGCAACAAACAGTGTATTTCTATCGCTGCCCGTTTAGTTTTTATTGATTTTTCAAATATACCGGTCATTTTTGAAACACCCAGTATATGGTACTATATCACCTGGCTCTGGAGCAGGAAATCCAACATCTAATCCCAACTTCAAATTTTTTAACTCATTATCTGCTATAACTTGAAAATTGAATGGAGTTTATATAGTTTAAAATCTTAGGATCGAAATTAAAATAAGAGGTATGTATCATCATTTTATTTCACCTAGAGCTGGGGGAGGAAATTAAAATCTCTTGTTAACACCAAATTATTTTACACATGCTCTGGCATAACTTGAAAACTACTGAACCAATTTTGAATGAGTTTTCACAGTTTGGAATCTAGGTTCTATCTACAAATCAGAGGCATCTCTCATCATGCTGAATATAAAATTCTTTTACATGTAATCTGAAATAAGTTAAAAATTAGACAACAGATTTTGATAATTTGAAATCTTGGGATGTGGCCTAAATTTTGAGATGTTTTTTACTAATTACCTTAACTGGGAATGGGACGCAAAACTAATATCTGATCAAAATGTTAACAAAGAAATTTAATGCTATTCTAATGCAATTATTCATTTCTTTATATAAGTATGCGGTATTCAGCCTCTATACTTGATATATGACTATGGCTTAACAAGGTCATTGAGTTAGAAGATTTAACATGGGATTTATTGATAAGAGCAATTTTATATATAGTAATAGGCTTCCGTGGCCAGAGTCAGTTGATTCTTCACCGTGTGATGCTGCATCATAATTTGTGCATCCGATGTTTCGTCCATCCTTCTGTGGTCTTCTTCCAGGGTAGAACTACGTCTTCAATTGGCACATGGTGGAGTTATATAGCTGAGGGCCGTGTCCGTCTAGAGAGTTTGGTTTACTCATCCAATCAGAAGGTCTGAACCGTCACGTTTTGTTGACCTGGTGGGACATGGCGCAGCCTGGGGATGACACGTAACCTGCTCTGTCCGCAATAGCGAGAGCCAGGTGTCATGTAGTCTTCATTTATGTTGTTTGGGCATTTGGCAATTACCAACACATCCTTGACCCTCTTTGGTCACCATTTATCTTTGCGCACTATTAGGGTAGTGTTTTAGAAATTTATGGCATAATTAGTTATGGCTGCCTGCAGCGCAATGGAGGACTTCTTGATGTTATTGGATCTATAATTGTGAATGTGCTCACACAGCCTATCCCTATAGTGCATCCCGTCTCTCCTATGCACACCTGGCCACATGTGCATGGAATCTCATAGACCCCGGCAACCTGTAGTGGGGGCAGCTTGTCCTTAACTTTGACGAGCTGGTTACTGACCTTGTTGTGCGCTTTGTATATAGGTTTTATGTTAACATAAAACCTGTCTACAAAGCACACAGCAATCATCATTAATATCATCAATCATTAATCATTAATATTTTAATAATTTTAAAAGTGTATGTTACTTAATGCAGTTATGTAAGTAGCTTACAAGAGGTGATGAAGAATACCAGCAAATGGAGTGATTCCAGTTCCAGCTGCAATGCAAACAGCTATTTGAGTGTGAATAATACTCTGCATTGGACTACTGAATGGACCATCTATGAGGAACCTGACAACAGAGATAATGAGCAACCAATAAATTATCTGACAGAATTTGGCATATCACCAAACCAAGAAGACTATCATTGTATTTATTCTGCTAGATAGTGTTAAAAGCTTTATAATAATTATAAAATGAAAAAGGTACTTACTAACAATACAAACATGCTGTTTCATTGTAACAAAGTAGATCAAAGTATTTTACAGGTGAGAGATCATTGATAATTCAAAGTCTCATTATTTTTAACTCAATCCTCTATTATGTAGGAACTTTCATCTTTTTAGCATACATTTACATTCTTTTAAGTTGGAATATACATATATGTTCCACTTAAATAATTGAACATTTACCTTACTGGTTCAGGAGAAGGCCATCTACATAATTCAGCAGTTTGCTGACAGTGTGAAAATGGCACCAACACTCTGCCAAACAGTTGTTCTGAAAAACAATAGAATGAGCATATAGGAATGAAATTCGAATAATTCTCTTATTCTTGTAAGGTTAGTAAGTTGTGGAGAAATAAATATGTCAAGTTTTGTACTAACATCAGTGGAAATTGCACAAAGAGCCCTAGGAATTCCCACCAAGTCAGCACATTGTGGCAAAGTGATATGTCAGAAATATGTTCCAATTTTCTCTTCTTATCATGATTAAATTGGAACACTTTCTTGGAACATCACAACAACTACACACGCCAACTTGATGGCAATCTATTGAGTTCTTTTTGTCACTCAGAGGAAGGCTTTTGTCTTTGTTTTCACATTGGTTGACGTTGATTTAAGGGGTATAACTATATGCACCTATATATGGAATTAAATGTCAGAATTCTAGAAAAGCTTATAAATCAACCTCAAAGTATCCCTTTGTGGTTGGAACAAGAAAGAATCTGTTTTAATGTTTTCTTGAGATGGCTGAGGTTACTTTGGTGAAACTTGGTACATATATTTCCCTCTGGGCGACTAAAGATTGTATAGTGGTAAATCACTTCCAATGCTGGATGCAATGTAGTATCTAGATATAAACCCTACCAAACACAAAGGAAGCATCCATCTCTCCTTCTATGTGATTAAATCTACTTGATACTATTCTGCAAATTTTTTTTTTTTTTTTTTTTTTTTTTTTTTTTTTGTGACGTCATGAGGCAATGTGTTGCAGCAGCCTGGGTGCCACATTTCAGGCAGCTCAGTTCCAAGCCTTTTCTCCACGAGATGAAATAAGTCTCATTTCTCTTTCATGTGGTCATTCATATGGCTCACATATTGTGCTTATGAAGTGTTTGTTGTCTTGTGTAAGGAAACATGGAAGCAAACTGTTATGAGGAATGAAGCCCCTAGTAAAAATGAGTAATTGAATCCATCTTGGTAGTTCTGTGATTAGTAAAGTATCCGTTCCAATTTAAAAGAGCCTAAAATTTTCAAATCTGATACGCTTAAGTTTATTAATCCTTGTTTTACAGTGTGCAAGATGGGCTGCTGTCAGAGAAAGTTCACAAAGTTGTATTGATAACTGGGAACTTAGGAATTCAGGAAAATAAATCATAATTATTATTGTAATGTAGCCTTCTCCTATACTCAATGGTTCCATATTAGAGATGATAGAAAACACAGCCAATTTTTATTTGATGAATTTTAAGACACAGCAAAGAAGGAATAAAATAATAAACCCATTTTACAAACAATATTTTTTTTATGAATTTGTTACCATCAGGATATCAATATGATAGTGTAATTAAATACAAAACTGAGTAGCAATGCTATTTTGTGATTCATAGCAGATGAAAAAAAAACACAAAAACACAACACAAAAAACACATAAATGGATATAAAGGGGTGACCAGACAATAATTTGTCTATATAAAACTTTCTTTATGGAAATGACTATTAAAACATTTTACACAGTTAAAATCTTTAATTCTGAGATATTTTGAGCCAGTTTTGGGGTTTTAGTCATTTTAAAGGTTTTTGTATTTATTTTGGTAATTTGGTTGAATGAAAAGCTTGTAAGAATGTTCCAGAAGGTGAAAGAATATCTTGTAGAGAAGCATGAACAGGAAGTTAGTCTGAAAACTTGTTGAGTGGGAAGTTGAGTGACATAGTTCTGTACAAGAGATTTCAAAACAGATTATTATAAAAATTAAACAATCGATAAAGGATTGCCTGATGTAGTAAATTAAAGGGCTTTATTCTGAATCATTTCCGTAATTTACAATATTATTAGTTTTCAAGAAATTCTGTTTTGGTAATATATCAATCAAATATGTAGGTTTCAGCCCATAAAACAATTTCATACTGGGATTTTAAGCAGTTAGCTACAGGAAATTGTCAGAGCAAGTCTGTGTCACCTTATTAGTTCAAAGCAAAATTCGGTAAACAGTGGTTAAATCAGTTGGAATCATCTTTATAATCCAATTTTTCTGAGTAGTATGGTGGGTATCATAGCTGGTTTGGACAATATCTAAAGAATATAAAATTTTCCAAATTTTGGAAAAAAGCACCTAACCTTTTTTCCAGATTTGGCACTACATGTTCAGTTCTAACCTGGGGCCTTTATCAGATCTGCTTACATGTAATGTATCTGCTTCATACACCTGATGAACTGTTTATAATTTATGGGCAGGGATGGAGTTTCTATGGCCACGAAACACGCAGTGCCAAACTCAAAAAAAAAGTAAGGTAATTTTTATAGTATTTGATCAAGTTAGAGCATTTACAAAAGTAACTTTTTTTTTTCTTTTTGAGACTGATTGCTGTGTTGAACCTATTGTCATGTGAATCATATTTCTTCCTGTATGAAAGTGTTGGCTATATTCATTAAGAACCAAATCATTTAGAAGTAATGAAGTATTTTAAATACTCTGAATTCTATTCAGAACTTTTTCATGCTCATGTAGATCCCCATTTAGTATTCTTATAAAGCTTACAGCAGCAAAATTGCTAAGCCCAACCACAGCATCTTGAAACAGCGTCTTGGAACAAAGTTTAAATTTCATGTCCTTCATGTGCTTTAGTGTTGTTATTTGTGTGTAGATGCAACTGTGATTAGTGTCTTTGTGAATAGATTGTTGTTCTTTGTCTTTATGTGAACATGAAAATGAAAGAGGAAAGCAGGTGAAATTCAGCTCCAGCCCATTGAGACCTACACTTTTGAAAGACATCAATGGTCCTTCCAGCCTTAAGTCCTCATCTGATGGATGAATAACCATCAACAGTGTGATATATTATCATTCTTTAGTTACTGTGGAGGAATTTGAAGTTTGATCTAGGGATTTGATTAGGAGTTGCATTTCCTACCCTGCTGCCCATATACCAATGAAGAATATTTTTTTCAGCAAATGTCCTCAAACCTACCAAACCCAACTCAGGTGCCAGACTTAACCATGATACCATAACATCCAATTAGCTAGCACTCCACATATATGTAATGTTGACATTCTGTTCTTGGATATTCATACCGTTAAAATGACTACAAGAAACTAGTATTTACAATGACAGGGAATTGTAATTTCAGAAGTAACCCGAAGTGAGATGTTAATTTTGTTTGATGACTCTTTAATGCATTCTGACTGAAACAAAACTTTAAAGGATGCAGCACTATAGGACTGAGCTGAGGAAATTAATAATACATTAGTCTTCTCTGAACTGTTTAAATATATTATAACATAGAATAGCTGTTGATAATCTTACCAGTCCAATCACCTTTGGCTCTTATTAGAACACTGAAGCTAGGATGGGAGGCTGTTGGGACCTGGAAACAAAAAGCCGATATATAAAAAAAACTGCAAAACTATAAATCATATTTAAAATGTGTATCATTTTATTATCTTTTCATTATTATTATTATTTGAAGTTCATTTTTAAATTGTTTAATAGTGATGGAGCACACACTCCAGTGGCTATTTACTATTTATTGTTTTTTATCATCATCTTAAATTCTTTCAGATATCAATGGAAACATACAAAAGAATTAAATTGGCAGATATTTAATACCAGGTTTTTGGTCTTTTTACCTCAAGAAGGTGGCCTGCAACCTGGAAAATTCAAGCATGAAGCATTTAGTTCCAGTGTAAGAAAGGAAGGTAGAATAACATTTCAGAACATGTTTTCCTTTCCCAAAATATCCTGTAGGCAATGTGAAAGAATATGTGAATCCAAATTAGCATGGTTATGCATTTCAATTATTATCATAAAGATACTGGAATAAGTCATGACAAGAGGAAGAAAAGTCCCACAACTGTTGTTGAGAATATTAGGATGGCATAAATAAATGGAAATTGATTCCACTTGTTTACTTTTCCTACTGCTGCAAATGGTCATTGTATATCATTTATTTATTTATCAATCTTGTTTCATGGATCCCTGCTGCGGAAGGAGCTCTGGGATGTGAAACATGTCTGCTTAATACACATACATACAAGATGATTCATAATCACAATAAAAACAATTATATGTTACAAAGACAAATAAAGAGAATAACAATAAATCAGAGTAGGAAAATGAGTAAACTGGTGAGAGGTTGTAGAAATTGCATTTTATAACATATTTTCAATCTACATTATATAGAAATTATAAATAGAATTGATAACTAGAAGAAAAAGATTTTTTTAAGTGACAGATCTTTACAACATTATGAACAGCAATTTTAGACCCATTTATCTTGCAAACAGTTAAGCAGAATGCACTAATAATAATAACACTAAAAAAGATTGTAAAGAGCATGAAAAGAGACTGTTGGAAATTATGCTCAGAAAGAGCGAATATTGTATCTAAAAGCTCAGGGAGGGGGGGGGGGGAAATTTTCAATTTTACTCTTAATCCAGTTATATTGAAACAAAAGTTTAAAAAATGTATTATCAAATATTATTATATAGTAATTACATGATTGGTACACAAAAAATGTAATACCTACTTACTGATGTAATAGAGAAGGGATGCCATTCAAAAGATGAGATCACAGGACACTGTAGGAGGACATACTGAAACAACAGAAAAGTTTTAGATGCAAAGAGTAGTAAAAGTGGAAGCCACATTTAATTAATCTCAGTTCTGTGAACACCAGCACTTAAGAAAGGGCAATAATGAAAGAATGACAAACTACAGCAGTTTCTATGTTAAAGTAATATTCAGACACTCAAACGTGCACACGTGTATTATTTTTAATATTTATCTTTATATCTTACCTGTCCAGGTAGACATGAGAAGGAACCATGAAAGTGCAATCTTACAGCTGCTCCTGGCAGTCGGTCAACTTGCAATACTTGTACTGATCTTATGTTGCGCCTCACCATACGATAAGTGATATCCATACCATACATGCTTAGTGGCAACACTAACCACAACCAGCCCTAAGTGAAGAGTTTAAATACAATCAGTAATGTAAGATGTATTAATTTATTTTGTAATGTGAATTAGGAAACATTGCATGAGCTTAGGTGGACTTTTATGTTCATTTAAATTTGGTTGTCATAAAAACAATTAACCAGTTTTTTATGCTTCTTGAGTAATCAAGGTTCAACTTCTTCATTGTCATCCTAAATTGAGCTTAAAATCTTCGTGGGTAGAAAATAAATTGTCACAGAGAAACTGATAGTGCATTGTGTAGTGATGGTTGAGGTTTGTGAAAGGCCTGTTTAAAAACTACTCCTCCTGCCCATAATCTCTTCATACTCCCCAACTCATACCATCACTCACTCAAGTGGCCATCTTTGACATTCTCTCAGACTTTAGGCATCACTGTGCCCTCTTAAAAGATCTCATCTTTTCTCTACATCAAACTTCAACAATGCTGTTTTATCTCATGCTGAAATGCTGTTACAACTGGCTTCTCTATGATGACTTAAGAGTATACTTTACAGAAATTTCTGTCAAATTCCCACACCTTTCTCACAGCTATCCTTCTTAATTGTTTTGAATTTTCAAACATCCAAACCAGTCAGCATCCTAAAATCACTACTTCAGAAAAATACACCATCAGGGATCCCTCCACCAATCCCAGCATTATCTTTCTAGCTATGGATATGGGCTTGACCACAGTCTACTGTGCTCTCTTTTTTTTTTTTTTTTTTTTTTTTTTTTTTTTTTGTAACAGTTTAACGTCCCTTTTTAACAACGTGGTCTTTAGAGACGGGAAAGGATGGGGGCAAGGAATGGGAAGGAATTCGGCCATGGCCTTTTGAAGGAAGCATCCCGGCATTCGCCTGGAGTGATTTGGGGAAACCATGGAAAACCCAAATCTGGATGCCCGGACGGGGATTCGAACCGCCGTCCTCCCGAATGCGAGGCCAGAACGCTATCCGTTACACCACCATGCTCGGTACTGTGCTCTCACCATGATCTTCTTTCCATAAAGTTCAAAGTTAATATACTTCATGCCCTGGTCCACAAGTACAAATCTTAAGTCACTGGCTGCTTTATCAAGAGCCATTTAGCAGAGCCAATACTCAAAACAAATTACCTTCCTCCCCACTACTTACAAACCCTGTTGCTGTAGAAGACATCTAACACTTGTTACTTACAGTTCCTCTACTGAAATATTCACAGCCTTTACAGAACATCTCAAATTTATAGTTGGCCACCTTTCTTTCCACAACTAATATTTTACACAACCCCATACCATTCCTAAGAACAGTAGACATATCACCATTGATGTTACAACCCATTGTGCCATGGACTGGATACTAACGAACATTTACCACATGAGTGCCCTCAAACGAGGGTTTCCAGCATTTCTTTCCTCACTTCCTAATAATTCATAACAATTAATTTCCCTCAATTCCAAAATTTACCATCAGATCTGTTGCACAACCACTGATGCTCATATGGTTCCATCCTAAACAAACTTCTTCCTTAGCTGTCTTATAGAATCATTCCTAGGTCAAATTAATCTACAATTGATCTTAGGGCTTATGTTCAAAAATAACATTTTTTATGAGCTGAATGCTATATGAAACATCATACTAATTTTTAATCCACTTTGACACTTTTATAATATATTATCCCTCCCATATTGCCACATCATCTTTGATTAACAATTTTTTAAACTAGCACTCCATTATCCAAAATTATGAACAAATCACTTAAGCCTTAATAATACCCCACAATTAGCCAATAAGGCTAATACAGGAATAACTTCTATAATATAGAAGAAGTCAGTGGCGTAGATATCGGAGGGCTAGGCGGTGCTGTGCACCGGGGCCCCTATTTCAGGGGGCCCCAAGCTCAGTTCAGTGAACCCCCAAGGTCAACTCAGGGGGCCCCCAAAGGTCAGGGAACCCCTGCCAGCATATCTTACACGACTTGCTCTGCTAAAAAAAGTCACCCATCTGGCCCGAGGGCCCCAACTTTTTTTTTTTTTTTTTTTTTTTTTTGCACCAGGGCTTTTGTGAACTTATCTACGCCACTGATAGGAGTTACTAGTTTGAGTGGCTAATTGACAGGGATATAACAAGTTATATCTCTGTCAATGAAAAACACAATAACCATCCCATTATCTACTAAGATTAACCATAGCACAGTTCTGTTCAGAAAATTTTTTCCCATGACTTGAAACCATATCTTATGGCAGGGCAAAGATTTTCTTCAACCTCACATAAAATCAGAGTTTTCTTCCCCAAAGTCTTCCCTGCCCTCAGAGTGCATGCTTTTGTGAATTCCTAACCTCAGCCAATTTCTGGTCCACAAGTACAAATCTTATGTCTCTGGCCTCTAGATTCATACCTTTATCAAAACCCATTTGAAACAGCTTCTTCATCATAGGCTGTGCTACATGTGAAACTACCCATATTGTACACAAATTTTATTGCACCAACTGAACCCACTGCGTCTCAATTTATATGCTCTTTCAGCATTTCCACCGTCTTCCTTCTCTTCCTATGGCTCAACACCAACCACCCATTAAAAATTGTTGCTCTGGATGTTGTTGGGTCCGTTCTATTTCACATTTGACAATCATCTTACAAACTTTCAATACACAGTTGCCACTATACAATGAACATTAGCTTTTCACTGATTACCACGTATACATTCTGTTTATTATAATATTGTGTGCTATACTTTTTTTCCTATTTGTTTTCATATGTGGTTAGCAGAGGTTTCTTTTTTCTTCATTATCTAAATAATGTGACCCATGAACATAAAGTTGATATTATGCTTGATCATACAGTGAAGAATGAATGGATTTTGTGAAAACTATAGTCTAGACTTGACTAGAAAATTTTAATACAATTCACTGGTGTAGAAAAATAGTTAAACTGTCATTTAGTACTACTTAGTGCAATTCTATCTACACAAAAAGATGTTATCTGAATCATTCAGCCTATATAGAAACACCCTACATACTTTCATTGAAAAATTGAAGCTTACTGACTGAACAAAATGCAATCAACAAGACCATGAAAGGATTCCCACATTAATGGATATCTCCTTATGCACCATTTTAGCTTTGAGATCAGTAATGTTACAATAAAATTGTCTATTGTATATTATTTCATAACTCAAGATCTTGTTATCTGAATTGTATGACAAAGAGAAGTAAGAAGTAAAAATTGTATCACTTAAATTGATGACTATCAAAAAACAAGCATTTACCTGAGATTTCATTGGAATAAATATTGGTTCACTTTCACAAATGATAATGTCTTCTTGCTTGTTACTACTGTTGTGTGTTGTTTGGTTCATAAGGCAACCAGGAATATGGGTTTCTGGATTTTTTAATTCTTTTAATACCCCACTGGAAATAGAAAAAAGATAATCTTTCCTTAATGCTGCAAAATATATGACTCACATCTACCATAGTATCCAAACCTCATTTTGGTTTTCTAGGTATTTTCAATATAGTGTTTTCTTTGTTTAAGAAAACATCATGTACTGCATGCATACAAAAGTAACTGACAGAGTCGTATCAAATATGTTGTCTTTGTGAAATTATGGGAGATATAAAGTGTTGATCAATGCTAAATAGATTTGTATTAATATGGAAAGGAAAGATAAAATACACCCATCACCCACCAAAGTGACAAAAAAATAAAATATTTTGAGCTAAGCTCTTACTTCTGAGAATAGAAACATGTAACTGAGCTCACTGTCAACACAGCTTTTTGTGGATATAGAAACATGTGATCTAGCCTGTGCAGGCACTCACCATTAACACAGCCACATGTCACTTCTCCCTTCAACTTTGGTGAATGATGGGGGTGTTTTCTCTCTGAGTCAATCAATTATTTAGCACAGACAAAGGCAGGAGATTAGTGATGATCACACAAAGATGGGCCAAGTATATGATATTCTGGTATAAAATTTTAAATTTTATTTATTTACATAGATGAAATATATGGAAAGGGCAAGGGCATAGGGACATATATTGAAATAATGTCTATTGTGTTTAGCTTTGTGTGTTTATGCTGCCATCCAGTCTTCATCTGTAACTTTTCCTATCCTTACCTATTTTAATGTAATTCTTGTTTTTTTAATACAATAACATCATATATGGCTCTGAAACGTGGTCATGGAAGAAGAGAGACTCAAGCAAGCCACAGGAAGCAGAGATGAGTTTCCTGAGAGGCATAGTATATGTCACAAGAAATGAAAAAATGAGAGCGAGCTCAAAGGTTGACCAGTACAAGAAACACTAATGAGGAAAATATTGCAATGATTGGGCATGTCAAGAGAATGGAGGTGGAGGAGAGGAGTGCCAAAGATAAGACTTTAGAAAAAAAGGGGAGGGAAGGAGAGCTATCAGACAAACAACTGACAAGATGCAGATGAAGAAGAATGTAGCATTCAAGGAAACTGGTTGGATAAAATAGTGGAAAAGGAATCCTGGAGAGATTATCAAAACTGGTAGACGATATGTTGGATGACCAACACTAGTGGAAATGTCAAGTGATGGTGACAATAAATATCATGGTTTTTTCCATACATTAATATTAGTGCACATTTTCAAAACCTGTCACAAAATTAGTAAAAAAAAGTCAATGAGGTAGATTGTTCTCAATAGTAAATTCCATATCAGGATTAATCAATTCATTTGTATTTTATTTCAAGAAGTAGAGATTAACAACTGTAAATTTTGATGCCGCATTGAATTGAGACTTTTTAAAATAGTTTCTGATACAAAATGAAACAGTTATATACATTAATTTATTTCTTGCTTAATGTATAAAAATGAAGCAAGATTAGATTGTGACTGCAGAAAATTATTTCAGCCATATATAGTACACATTCTTTAGAGTGATATCATAAACAAATTCCTATGCATAAATGGTAAATCTATCCTAACAGAAGACAAAACATAAAAGAGGAGGATGAAAGAGAGACCACATAAACTGTCGGTAATTTGGATCAAACACAGATGTATATGAAAACTTCAAAGAGACTATAATATGTATATATCAATGTTACAGAAAAATTGTAGTTCCTTCAGCAAAGTGTGCTGGTACTTAAACCTGGGTTTTTACTGATACATCACATTAATGTGATGTGTTATGCTAAATGGCATTAAGCTCAATAATTTATTTTATTGCTCACTCAGTTTCCAACAGCTAAAAGCAGTGTAAAACTCTTTACCAATAGGCTCTGCATACTCTTATGAAAGTCCTCAAAATCCCTTTATCATCAGCTGGGATTCTACAATTACTTATAGTTCATTGAACCACAAAAATCTGTTTGACTCTAGTTCTATTCTGCCTGGTCCCAGGTACTAATATTTTCCTATTCTAATTCTTTTTACAAGCGATTATTATATTTTCTCCTTAACAGTTGTGTATCCATTCCTCCATTCTTTCTAAGAAATCAAAATTCTTTTTATTGTTAACTTAACTTAGTCCACAACCCGAAGATTGGTTGGATCCTCCCGAAGATGGCATTGTTATGTAACCTCTACTCTATTACACAGAAGCTAACTGTAAAAGCGAAGCTAACACTAAAAAGTGGATGTCTGCAGTCAGACTTCTTTTTCTATTGTTAAAATCTCTGTTCTACAGCAGACAAAATATAAGGCAATGGAATGTCTTCACTTTTTTAGTTGATATGAGTAAATGAATATGTAGTGCTGATTTCATCAGTTTATAAATTAAATTGTCTTTAACTACTAAAAGACAGAATGTGACAATGATGCACTGCTTAATCTGTCATTGGCAGTGGGAGTATTTGAGCCTGTATAGTACTTAATATAAAACACACAGAAAATTTGTTTCTTGGCAATAAAAAGACGAATTCTAAATTATAGGCTTATGCATGTGATTAAAATAATATGTGAACTCACAGCACACTCACTACAGCGATACTCTACTTTTTTTAACTCTGTATTCTTGCGGATGCTGGTGGTAAGGAGTAAATATAGCAAATAAATAAATAAATACACTGGAAATGAGCTATATATCATTAAAAAAAAAAAGATATTGAAAAAATTGGTCCCTTGAAAAAAATTATAAATTTTTACTTGTTCTGCAAAAATTTGGGATGATTAGAAAAAGTAGAAGTTAAAAATAAGCATACTTATGAACACATGTAAAATTAATGGCAATCTGAACTGATAACTAATGACAGTTACAAATGAGAAGTTTCATATTCAATGGAAGTCTTTCAAATATGTTTTTGTTCTGAAGAAAATATTAATTGCTTGTACAATTTTTAGACAAACATTTTATCAATATAAAATATCTCAGGATAAAATTTCAGTAGGCTATTATCAATATAGGAAAGTAAAAACAAATAATTTATCAAAAGTCAGGGCAAAAAATTATAATAGCAGATATTCCAAAAATCGATACATACCTACCTGAGTGGATGACAAAGCAGCAAGATCATGAAAGGCAGAAATAGATGGTGTACCATCCAAAAGGTATTGTAGTGATTCTTGCGTATGTAACCTACTGAAGTCACACTGAGGAAACTTAAAAGGATAATCATGGCTACTCCAGTCAAGCCTGCAACTATATAAAATATTAAAGGCTTATTGAGACACTGAGCTTGAAAAAATGTTTACATCGGCATAGCCCGGATTTGTTTGAGATACAATAAATGCAAGAAAACTTAATAAAAGTACTTGTTAAAAATTATTTTAATTTAGAAAAAAGAAATTAAATACTTGATTAGTTTATATAAGCAACAGTTTTTGAAGTTTCTAGTTAAACCTTGATAAAATTTCTTTTCTGTTTCGAGTACACTCTGTGCACACTTGCCATAAATTTCTGTCATTGTCAACTGCAACTAAATTTTTACTCTGCACTAGGTGCTAAAGAAGCTTTTGGCAGTAGATGTTCGGTAGTATTGTGAAAGTGAAATGAATTGTGATTGTTTTATGGCTGGATGGAACAATTAAATAGTGCGATTAGTTCTATTTGTTTTAGTTTTGGATTTTGAGACCTTTTTTTATTTCCATAGATTTGACTAAAGTTCAGCTTCACTGAGGAAATAATTTAAATTTTCAGTTTTTGTTTTTTTTCCCTTCAAGAAAATCCATACATCATATTGAGCATTATGTTAAGGAGCACCATTATCATATATTTGGGTAAGTTTTCAGAAAATCACTGTTCCAGTGACATAAGTGAACCTTTACACAGAATTGTCACTGATCTCAAAAGTCCCTAGGATACAGACTGGAGGATTTCAAGATGTTTCTGCCCATTGGTGACCCTTGGCATTCTTAAATCTGTTTCAAGACTCTTGATGATTGTTTAAGTCTTGGCTATGTTATATTAGCATTCAATTTTGGCACCCATATGATGTTTTCTCAAAATGTCTGGCATTTTGTAGATGAATTTTATTATTTATTTCTTTGAGGAAATCATATAGCTTATCACTTCCATTCGATTCAAGTCATTCACATACAAGTTTAGTTTGTGGCAAGCACAGTGAAAATACAGTGGTTTTGTAAATTTTTCTCAAATTATTTCTATTACTATTACTCCGCGATTCACTAAAAGTGTGTGGCGGAGGGTGCTTTGCACCTATCCGGGAAGGTAATGGTTTGGAATGGATATACGGGATATGGCAGGAGGCACCCATGGGCTATTGTGAGGAACCATCCCAGCATTCGCATGGAGCAATCTGGGGAAACCATGGAAAACCCAGATCAGGATGGCTGGAGTACTTTACCGAAAGCTACTCCTGCCGGATTTTATATTTAGTCGCCCGGTAAATCCTTTCTATTCCACTCCCTAATCGCTCGTGGAAAAAATGAGTCCAGAAATGAATCGGTTCTGGCCCTGATTTCTCTTATCTTATTTTTGCGGTCATTCCGGGATGACACTACCCTCCTTTTGTACCATAGTAGAAGATCCATTGAATAATTATCTGATACACTTTTCTGGATTAAGATTTGTGATTTCTACAAAACTGTTGATTACAGAGGCTATAAATTTAACATCTATGGCAGTCAATTCTGCATCATCGTCTCTTTTTTTTTTTTTAAATCTAACACCAATTAAAATGTGCTCTTTCCCTGATATGTCAGCCATGATGAAACAGGCATAATCATTATTTACATTATTAGTGATGTTGTCTGTAATAACGTTTCCACATAAGCTGAATATTTCATTTTGAATTTGTGACATGAATGTGAACTTTCTTTTATGCCCTTTTCTATGTAATCTTTCACAATTTGGTTACCAGTTTCAATTTAATCAAGCCTTCAAGAGCATCTGCTTTTTGTTCCTCGTCCCTCCAAGCTAAGTCATGTGCACCAAAGATCAACAAAGTAGAGATTATTGATGCTACTACTGTCTTGTAATTTTCTATTTCTTTTGGAGTCTCAGGAGTGTCAGGCTAATGGGGGACCTTTTACAATTCCCCTGGATGGCGAAAACCAAGGGCCTATTCTTCACATCTGCTACAGGTCCTGTGCTGTCTCACTTGAGCCCTGCAGCTCCTCACCATGAATTAAACTAATTCCCGTATGGATAGCATATGGAAAATGAGCATTTCTTTTCTTTTAGCTATATTTGAATCATTTTTAATAGCAAAGAATCCTTAGCAAGTTGTTGTTGTCGTTGTTTTTTTTTTTTTTTTTTTTTTAGGTGAGGTCATACTAAACAAAAATTTGAGCCAGCAAACCACATCATAATGCATATCAAACATAGAGAGAACTATATGATATAATTTGACTATTTCATGTTTGGTAAAATCACTGAAACTAATGCACTTTTCTCTAAATTCAAAAAGTAAATTTAATATTATCCCACCTCTCTCAGCTCTGTTGGCTGTGGCACCAGGATGGTCTCTGGCACTGACAGGAGGTAGTTGGTTTGAGTCATGGTGGTTGCAGAAATTTTCATCATCAAGACTTGGCTGGCAGGGTAGTAGAGCTGGTGATGCACAATTCCTAATCACCTGGTTGTGCACCAAAGTCCTAAGTTAAATCCTAAACCTCTCTGCAGTGTGCATGGAGTAAGGGCATACAACACTGCTGATGGTAATTCGTCCTTTAGATAGGGATGTTAAACCTGGCGGCCCTTGGGTAACATAAAAGTCAGCCTGAATTGGCTGGCACTGGGTTTCACCATTTCCTTTCTTTTATCTCTCATCTACAGAACAAACAACACACTGCACTCAAAACACACTATCAGTCATCCACATACAATAACACTTATGAACTCTGTCACACAGCAGAAGATAATGTGAAGCCACCCCAGACATTGCTTTGGAGGGGTAAACACACCAGACGACAACCGCCTATGCTTGCACACAGGCAAGGTGTTCGTAGGAAGAAGAAATTAATTATTAGACTTGGGTATTTTAATTTCATACATTTTTTGCTTGATTACATGAGACAGGGTAACAGGGTTGGGCAAGTGCTCCATCCTGCCTCACCATGACTGCACCCATGAATGTACATATACAAGATCTTGGAATTGAAATCAATATACTTAATAAATTCAATTTTTTTATATTACAGTCTGTTAATCTTTTCTACTGGCTTACTTTAATTTTTATTTTTATTGATATTGTATTATGATTTATTATTTAGTAGATGATTTTTTAATTTTTCATTTATAGAAATATGGATAATACATTTTCCTTCTTTCTAGTTAAATATATGGCTGTGCACATTGAGGTACCAGTATACAAGACTGGGGAAGTACAACGGACCTGAAAAAGTGAATTTTGGTGACAAGAGGTTAGTGTGAGACAATGGGCTCTGACAAGTAATAAATTATTCTCCTCCGTACCATGTTGAAATGTGGAATACTTGACAAAAAACACATTTCATTAAAGATGGTGGAATTTTATGTCTTGGCAGTAGTGAGGACTAGAGGGGTGACTTAGCAACCAACTACAGGATTTTATATATATAAATATTCACGTTAGCCTGACCAATCCTGTGAGAGACCAAGTTTCCATCATCTCGTGATCAAAATGATAAGCCTCACATCAATTTGTAAGATCTCGGGAGACCATGAAAACTCAAAATCTGAATGATGGCAAAAAGTATTGAATATGTAGCCCAGTGTTTGCACACATTCCATAAAGCATATTTTTCATGATTTGTAAGACCTTGTAGAAAATAAATTGTACAGATTCAGTAAGCTTCCATAACAAATTAAAATTGTTGCAAGGCTTGGTACATATTATAGAAGACAGTTTTACACTTTATAGTATTTTCAAGAGACAGTGTTTGTAGTATATTCTTTTTATGTAATTTCTTGTGTCTGCCTGAAACTTACAAAAGTATGCAGCAGAATCACAAATACAACATTACCTCTAAATTGTGAATAAAAGTATAACTTTATTTGAATTATCTCCAAATAATATGCATTTTAGTTGAATAGTATTAGTTATGTGGCAGAGGGGTCAGTATTGAAATTTTGATTGTTTGGTGTTTATCTTATACATCTATTTTTATATCTGAGCAAACCTGTCTACTTGTATGCTGATTTATTTTATTTTGTTCTCGATCCTCATAAATAAATAAATAATTTGTAGTTGGTTGTTGCATTTTTCTATCATTTTATACTAAATAAAGTACTTAAGAAAATTAATTTGAAATTCAGAAAAACATTTCCTTACCTGATGTTAAAATCATAGTTGCCACACTCTGTAAAGAACCAAAGTACACAACTGATCAAAATAATGCAAAATAGGCATATATTTAATTAATAATTTTACAATGATTGTGAAAGTACCATAATAAAATGTGCCACAACCTAGCTGAATACTGGGATTGGTACATAAACAGCGTGTCATGAAACTCTGACCATAATGTTGCCTATGGAGAATTGATTGACACTTCGAAATTATGGTCGAAAGTTAGGTATTCAACTTAACTAACAAAGGTAGGTCATAGAATAAAAGTTCACTGCAGTCTCAAAATAAATTTAAAGTTTACTGTATTCTTCATAAAATTTTATACAAGTTCGTTAACACTCTATTGGCATCAACGGAAATTCTTCTCCAAAATAAATATTGCAGGTACAGCTCAATCCAGGCCAACTTTCACTAACCCCTAACTGTAACAGTTACATGATAATTTCATGACTATATCACCTGTGTCCAAAGTTTCAAAGATGAAGGCCGAAAGTGAAGGACATCCGGTATCGCCTTGTTGCCTACCCCTGCATTTTGCGCTAAAACACTGTCGAGCCCAACATGGCTTACCATTCGAATGCTAGCAATAGACTGACCTCTTTCCCCACCCCAGGAATCTCTTTTATAGGGTTGCCGTGGGAACCAACCTACTTACGCGTTTCTATCATCTAATCTTTTTGGAATGGGATTTCTTCCGATCACCTTGAAATTTTTACAGTATGTATTCAACTCTCTAAATGTGAACATTGATTTCAGTGTAAATTTTTGTATCTATAATAAATACTTAGGCTGTAAAAAAATATTTTCATGAGGAATTTTGAAATGTCACTCTCACTTAGAATATTCAAGTTAATGAGCTGAAACAAGTTTTAAAGTGACTTACCTAATTATCTCTATCCTTCACATGGAAAAGAAAGGGAAAATACACCCAACACTCACCAAAGTTGAAGGGAGGAGGGCAGCAGCAACACAGCACAACACACAAACAAAGAAAAAACAATATTTCGGGTGAAAATCCCCTTTTTCAAGTTAACAGAGAGGTGGCTGGTCTTGCGCAAGACTTGCGTAGGATGCAATGCCGCAGTGGCTGCGTCCTACACAAGTCTTGCGCAAGACCAGCCACCTCCCTGTTAACTTGAAAAAGGGGATTTTCACCCGAAATATTGTTTTTTCTTTGTTTGTGTGTTGTGCTGTGTTGCTGCTGCCCTCCTCCCTTCAACTTTGGTTAGTGTTGGGTGTATTTTCCCTTTCTTTTCCATGTAAATATTGCCTCGCGGCATTTCTTTCCTTTCATTGTTACCCTATATCTCTATCCTCTGATATACAAATCAGCCTGGTTACTAACCTCTAACTGGGTGCAATAAAACTACATAATTTGGAAAATAGGTATCTAGAACTGAGACCTTCTTTAATTATGGTAACAGTTCTTTAACAGCATTTTTCATGTAGCTTAAACTTCTGCCTGGTCATTTAGTTGTATAAGTGAGCTATTCCTTTCGAAATTCAAATTATTTTACTTTTTTTCATTATGACCAAAATACTGAATGGATCTTAATAAAACTTGCTCAGGATAAATTGAGCTTTCTTTTGAATATAGTTTCTCCTTCTGAATTTAAATATATTCTTCTAACTGAACATTTTAGCATCGAACACGTTTTATAATTTTCACTAAATCTTCCAAAAACAACTCTTAAACTTTAGCTATGTTTCTCAAACTTTTATATAAGGTGTAATAAAAATTAATGCCTCTTTTGAAATATGACTCATTCTCGTATGTATAAAACTGTGGCTTCACAAAAAAAAAAAATTATCTGGTTTCTACGGCTTATGAAACCAGGAAAACTTTGATTTTAAAATGCAGATATCTCATCAGATAAAATTCCTACCTGCTAAGTTACATATTTCGTTTTACTCCTTGTGTTCTAAGTACCTCCAAAAATTAATGCAATGCTTTCCAATACAAAATAAGCTAAACGCTATATTGCAGCTATGTTTACATTATGTTATGACTTAATATCACTCTATACCTTCACTTACCCCTTGAAATACTTAAGAAAATGGATTTAGATATGATTTGCAATTAATTTGGATTGGATCGACGCTCTTTAAACAAATTTTGGCTATGAAATGACAAAATTTGGGCCCTCCCAAAACAGTTATTTTTTCAAAGAAAAAAAAAAATCTCCCTGTGTATCTATCTACCATTGGAGCTGACATGCTCATTCATTCTTCCTTTCACTCTCTCTCTCCCTAATTCATGTATCATCAAAAATTATTACCCAATAAATGTTACAAAGCAAAATTTTGGAAATCTCTGCCAATTAGTATCATCCGTAACTTATTACATCACATTTTTACATTTTATATCACATTCTGTATAAACTTATAACACAGTAAATGTTCATTAAATTGTTCACCTTTATAGTGCTTTTTTTCCTATTTTTTTTTTTAAATTCATTGTAACTAACGAACTAAATTTTCATTTTTTTCCACTTAAACAATTCTTATATTGTTTACTGAAAAGCACAAAATTAAACATCTTTACTCTACAATTTCTCAAATTGGTGAATTTTCCAAGTCCTGTGAAGATTGAAAATATTTTGGAGCTAAAATGAATACAAGGCAAATACATTGGGGGGGGGGGGGGAAAAAAAGACTGAACTAACATGGAACAAGGCCTTCATTTTATTTTGTGCAATGATTATTTTACCCCAAAAATGGAACTGGATTTTTGTTTAAAGTATTGGTATCTTCTTGCAGTGAAGGTAAAAGCTCCCCTTTGTAAGCATCTTAGAATTTTAGTAAATTCTAGCCTCTCACCTCTGGGCATTAGGGGGAAAGCTTACTCTGTAGTAAAAGATAGTTTCATTTCGTGTACAGGTTATGCGAGTGAAGCTTTATATAGCATGAAGATACAGTAACCAAACACACTAAATAAACCCTTTTAGGAATAATAAAAGTATTCAAAAGTAAATAAAAGCCCTAAAGTAAACCTTCTATAACAGAAAGAAAACATTAGTTTGGGAGGAAATAGGTTAAATCACTCAAAGTCAATTTCAAATAATAAATTTTGCTATAAGTTAACTTCACAGTTTCTAAGCCAATTTGAATGCAGTAAAGACTTTCAGTAGTTGCTAAATGCCGGATATAAACTTTGTATAATAATAAATAAACTGTAAATCAACCGAAAATTTAATAATCATTAATAATACAACTTTGGAATTATGAGCTTCTACTTTGGAAGTATTTTGTCATTTTTAAACCAATTTACGAGCAAGAAAGTAACTCAATATTTAAGAAACCAACTAAATTAATTTTCTGTAATAATATTAACACCTTTTACTAACCTTAAAGATGATAATCCAAAATAATCCAGTTCAACACACAAGCAATTCCTAATATTTGGCATTTCACTGTTTTTATACACTTTCGAACAGAATAAAGTAATTTTAATGAAGTAATAATGAAATTAAAATATAAATTCACTAAAATTTCGTAGTTTCTGAACGTTTAAATAACTTAAATCAATTTTTAATACCTCGTCAGATGCACTTCACTTTTAACATTTTTTTATCTCAAAATCCTAGAAAACTTTCGAAATAAAAAGTAGATTTCCGGGAAGACCTAAAAATCTAATATCACACATAATAATTTCAAGTAATTCCAAGTAACAGAACCAATTCTATAAAGACTTAAAATTTATTTCACAACGAAAAGCACGTGTATAGTTTAGAAATTAATTACAACTGTTCAAAAATAGATACAGAGATGAGATAACTTTCAGAACACGTTATTTAATTCAGAGAATCTCTTAGTAATTTTATATTTGCGATAAAAGTAATAGAAATAAAGTTATGAAATTAAAACTGAAATCGCACTTTGGTTACGTCGTAGTTAAACTTTCCCTACACCAATCTTAATAAAAATTACACCAATAAACTCAGGAATTTTGGTAGAAACACGGTGATAATAATATTATTTGCATAAATTGTAGCTTTATTAAAATGACGAAATAAAGGAGCCTCCAGAACAATAGTAATTCCCCAGGGTAGGAAATTAGTTCACTCCTACGCTAAGATCTTTTAAACCAGACACTTAAAGTTAATCACTAAATATCCATTATTTCACAATTAAATAAGTATAAACACTGTCACACCTAAAGTTTCGCATAATTGGTTAGTTACTGAGATATTTCCGACCTAAATAGTATAGGTGTTAGTAGTAAGTTGTATTTTGGCTCTGACGTCAGCGAGGTTATAAATCAGAGGACGGGGAGGTGACGCCACGCTTTCCGGGTTTGAACGTTGTACTGACATGAGATGTTATAAGCGTGTGCGCTGGTGAGGTTGGCAGCTCCAGTTTTAGGTTGGTACCACCGGGTCGGCCATCATGGAATTTTGGCTTTTGGGGCGTGGCATTTGTTTATCAACATGAACTTGTGATTTTCATCAGGGGTCGGTCGGTCTTTACTTCTCTCCACAATCTGCAAACTTTTGGAACGATTGTTCGATTTGCCTAATCAACTTTAAGAAAGCTGTTTGAACTTCGAATTTCATTTTAAATAAACTTGAAGAATTTTTGGGAAAGTGAACTGTTTTATTTCTGTAGCTGTTGTAATACCTTTTCAATATTTGGGGTCTTCAAATATTGTTGTGACCTGTAGCATTCTAGTTGAGTATCCTGGCAACATGGTCAAAGCAAATTAACATATGCAGTAAGTTTTCATCGAACAGTGAAGTGCTATCAAGAGTTTAAGTTAAGGCACTTAGGCGATACTCAACCCCGGTATCGGCCTTTGTCCTTACCCTTGTTGCATTTCCCGATTTTAATGATTGAAGAAATTAGCTTATCTGATTCTTTTATCATTAGTTTCTAGTTTCTTGTTAAAAGTTGTCTTTTTCTATCATTTATGAAATCTTTTACTGCTTTTTATATTTTAGCAAAGAAAGAAATATTTGTTATTCATTGTTATTTCATTATAGGTGGTTCAGATCTATGCTTCCATGATCATTTCAGCCATTAGGTAGTATCCATGTTTTCTAAATTGTAATTTTAGATAATCATCTCTAAAAACAAATGTAAATAATGGCCAGGAAACAGACTGTTGTTCAGCAGTTAATAGCAAAATGGGACAGATTCAAAATGGGTGCATAAATTCTAAATAGATCTTTGTGCTTTCGTGAAACAATGCCATTATCTGTGGTAAATGATGGATCGTTTAATTTAAGAGTGTTAATCAACACATTTTGTTTCTCATTACCTAAAATAAATTAAAATAATGATACATTACTGCACCTGTGTTGTTTAATGGCAATTATTAAAATGAAACTGAGGAAGATACAGTATAACTGTTCTGCATAATATCAGTTATTTTATTCATGTACTGTAATTTACTTTTTCCCCATTTTTTAAAGAGCTAGTAGTGTTTGAGCACAGCAACCAAATATTTTAAATTAAGTTTGAATTTATATCTAATTTTTCATTTCATGTATTAAATAATTATAACACATGAAAGTTATTCTCTATAGAATACTAATATAAAGACATACCTGTTGTTCATAACTGGCCCAATTGATTTCTGGAAACTCAAATGAGTAATATCTTGAAAAGTTAATTGCATTTGCAATGTGAGCTGCAGTGTGAATTCCTAGAACATTTCATAAATATTTACTAAGGTACAATTATTTTTTTGAAATAATGCTTTCTTTTCTCAATTAAAACATAATCATTTAGTAAATTCTGATGTTATAAATTTATGGTAATAAATGCATTAATTGGTTCAATAAAATCAAATTAAATAAATGTCAAAAAGTATACTGATGATTAAATCTGAGAGTGGTGCAGTGCTGGTAGGAGGTTGTTTAAGGATCAAATTGAATGGAATGATAATTTCATTTTTCCTTACAATTTTACATCTCATCGATTTCAAGGTCATTAGAGGCAGGAAAGGCCTTCGGAGGGGTGGGGTGGTAGGGGGGAGAGGTGGGGAGGGGGGAACTAAAGGAATTTGGCCACGGTCTAATGAAGGAACCATCCCAACGATTGCCTGGAGTAATTTTGGGAAACCATGGAAATCTAAAATCAGGATGGCTGGAGGGGGACTAACACCTGCATCCTGATAAATACAACTTTGATACTGATTTAATTAAAGAATGGGCAAACAAGGTTTATAAATTCGGCTGTTTCACAGAAGCAGGTGTCTGATATTCATCGCTGATATTCAATATTGTTGCTTTTATAACATTTTATATTATGAGCTTAATACAGTTTTAAACAGAAATATATAAAATTAAACATTTTATTTAAAATATTTTCAATGAATAGTATCAATAAATAGGCCTTAGAAAGTAGTCTTCACTGTTTAGTGACAGTAAAATATGAAAATTATTTCCCTTTATACACACAATGTCTTTCAATAAATCAGCATCATTATGTTTTTTTCTAATAAATCTGCAGGAATCACTAGCAAGGATTGCAAAAACATTTGGCTGACCAGTCCCAAAGGTTTAACGTTCTGTTGAGCACCTTTGGGAGTTGTATCAAGCCCTGGTGCTACAAGCAATTCTCACAATCCAGCACCCTGCCAATTAGACAGGAGAGAGAATATGGTGCAAGATACCTAGTCACCAGATGGTGTTCCAAATCAGGAGTTATATCCCAAAATCTGTCCATAGTGCATATCGAACTTTTTTGAACTTTTCAGTATGAAGTTATTGAAGACATTGTCACAAATAATTTATAACTCATCCCTCAACTTAAGAGATATCACAACAAAACTTATCTGCAGAAATGCACAAGGATGAAGGTATCTAAACTTTTGTGCAGAAGAGATTACACATTATAGAAGTATTTATATTAATACAAATTTTTTAATTAAAAATTGTTTACAACATTTTTTAATGCAATGGAGTAATAGTAAGTATCGTGTTGTCAATGGCACTGAGTAGAAACAAAATGTGTTTGAAATTAATAGTATCATTTAAACTGATGCTGTAAATGCATGTTAAAAGAGCTTTTGACAAGTCAGATGTGTAAACAGATGTTAAGCATCTTACTGCATTTTGAATGCCAGTAACCACTTCTTGAAAGTGAAGCATAATAATTTAAATAAAAGAAACAAGTAATAATGTAGCCATCAAAAAACTTCTCCTAATTTTAATACCAACACTCATCCTGTACAGTAATTTTTTCTCAGTCACAAACATAGTAAAGAAATAGATACATCTACGAACAGAATAATTTATATATATCAAACATCCAATACAGTTACTCAGTAGTTCATTATTTATATTTTAACTCAGTTTTACTATATCTTACAGATGAGTCATTATTTTACTCTTATAATTTTTGAAGTTCAAGAGATGCTATTGTTGAATAACTCACCAGCTGCGATTAATATGGTGATGGCACATATGATATGTATGAATTTTGCCTTGTGCAGCCACAGAGTGAGTGCAGAATGTCCAAGGAAAAAATGCATGCAGCTGGTAAGTGTACGGCACATGGGCAGCAGCACCAAGCAGCAAGCCACATTCAGCACTGCTGCTGTGGCCCGTGACAGACACAAGCCACGCGTGGAACAATATGTTTCTGCTATAAATCTCAAATATGTTAGATATTATACACCTCATAAGCAAAATTAATTGTGATCTTTGTAGTTGCTGAAAAAGTTTTAATGTGAATTCAAATCCTGATGCAAGTGCATGGAATATCCAAATTACAGTTTTTTTGTTCCCTTCTGTAAATATCTTGGCAATTACTGTTATAATCCCAAAGTGTTGAAAACAGCACAGTTCACAAAAATATTAACATATGAAACACAAAGTTTTCACTTTTCTTGTGGTGAGTTGATACGCAGTGCTTTCATAACCTTTAGTGAAGAAAAATGAAATCTGTAATAAACGGGAACTAAGGAAAATAAAAGATTGTATTTTCATTGATAATAGTAAGAAATTTTTACCATCCAGATAGGACAACAAAATACTAGAATATGAAGCAAACTAGCACAATAGACATCATACAAATATTTCTAAATGTTGTTGCCATAAAACCAAACACAAAAATGGTTTTAGGGAAATGAAAAAAAAAAAAAAACTTAACTGTCCCAAAATTTTAGAGCATTCACAAATTCTGTTGGTATTGCTTAGTCAGTTTTGTTGGCATCATTACAAGATGTCTATAATTGTGAACTGCATGCAGTACTAATCCAGGTGAGTGACTGATTAACTTCCAGTCTTGGTTTTTAGGAGAACAAAGGATTGCTTCCCAATCCAACCTTCCATATTTCAGTTTTCCAATGTTTCTCAAATCATTCCATGTAAAAACTGCAATGGTTCCTTCAGAAACGAGATGTCAGTTTCGGATCACTAACCAAAATCCTCTGTTAATTTTAATGAGCTCATCATAAGGGTTATTTTTTTTTAGTGGATGAAACTGCATTTCATAGGCACTGAAAATGAACCTTGGTTTCTGTAAAAGACAGTAAAGTGTCCTATTTGTTTTATATTTGCAAACCTGTGGAGAAAATAATGAAACAGCTCCCACAAAGTCAACAATTTGCTGGAAGATAATGATAACTATGAGTTATAATATCTATTCACACATATTGTGAATCCACAAATATATATCACCAATATTTCAAGCAGCTTGCATCCGTTGGCCAGCTCTGCTTGGAATAAAAGCCTTTAAAAATTTCCTGTCCATCCACCATCTCTCTTCTTCTAGTGTCATCCAATTACCTCCTATCCCTCAACACACTACTTAACATCTTTTACCCATTTGCCCCTGTCTTCCTCTGGGCCTTTGCCCGTTCAACTTCATGTCCAGCATTCTTCTCACATGACCATTCCACTGTATCCTTGATTTCTCTATTCTTTGTTGTAATTTATCCTTGATCATCTCCCTGATTTTCTCCTTGAGTCCCTTCTTGTTACCCTTTCTTTACTCCTCTGAAACTTCATTTCGATAACTTGTACTCTCATTTTGTCCCTCTCCTTCATCGCTCATGTTTTGATTCCATATGTCAAAATTGGCACATAGCAGGTCTTATAGATTAACTCCTTACTCTTTTGTGGCACATCCTTTCTCCATACCAGGCCTCTAACATTCTTAAAAGTTCCAAAACTTCCTCTTTCATATTTTTTTATCCTGTTTCTTTCATTTCCTTGAATCAAGCTTCCCAAATATATGAAAATTTCAACTTTATTTTTTTTTGTCCTGCTTTTCTGTTTTTTTTTTTTTTAAATTACCATTTCACTCTTTCTTGCAGAGAACTTCATTCTTTACAATGCAGCTATCATCTCCTACACATTCAGCTGATCCTGTAATTCTCTTTTATCTTTTCTCAAAAACTAGAAGATCATCAGCTAATAAAATTGCTTTAGTTATTATTGAACTATTAAAATGGAAAATTGTATTAAACTCACCCCCAATATTCTGCGCACATAGACATGCTGAGGTTTATTTTTGTACTGTGTGTAGGTGCTCCAGAAAACTGCTCCGTTTGTAGCTATCCAAAGTACCTGAAAAATAGTTCAATATAAAAATACAGTAAAAATATTTCTTTAATTAAGTTTAATTGATTTGTTTTCATAGAGATACAAAATACATGTTAAGCCTCTCTTCAACGCTTATGGAAGAAAATTGATAACTGGTCATTTGAAATAAATTCAGAATACATTAACAAAACTCTACAAGTGAGTAGTTTAGCATCTGATTTAAATTCCCCACCTGAAATATTCACTATGACTTGTTTTCAAGCAAGTTCTGCATTAGATGTTTAATGGCATCTTTGATCTCATGGTAAGCCTCTCTACATGTAAAATTCCCTCCTCTCAAAATACAGTCTAATTTTAATACTGCTGCAGTAATATTTAATGAAATACAACATAGGAATGTCTGATCCTGGTGAATGAGTATTAATTAATGTTAAGGCCAGGCACTGTTTGGTAAACCAGATTTTAGTTTTCCACAGTTTCCCAAAATCGTTTTAGGATTGTACAGTTTCTTCATTGAAGCTGATTTACTATCCTTTCCTTGTACTCATTTGTCTCCCATTTATTTCTAATGGCTTCAACATTGATGAATAGTAGAGTTTTAACCAAATGAAAGCTGCTTACTAATGAATTACAATTTTGAAGTAGGCTCACAAAAACTTTAGCCATGAAAACAAATTCTAAATGCTGGGTCAAAATTATTCAGTTATGTGGACTTGATAAGGGACTCTGTAACTATGGAAGTATCGATGTTAAAGACCAACACTAGGTTTTATTGCACATACAATATTTTTATTTGTTTTAAACAGCGATTTTGATTTAAGCTTTCATTCCCAGTTATAACGAAACTATACATTCCAACAGACAAGATGCAGTAATAACACTTTTGTCAGCAGTCAATGAAATAGTAAGAGAGAATGAGTACTATTATTTGTAATCGTAGGTTTTACCAGCGGATCTGTTGCTTGAAGATTTCTCGGGCATGCACGCCCGAGAAATCTTCAAGCAGTACTATTATTATTTATAGAGACAATGGAGTGGCAACTGTCGCGGGGCGGCGACTGTCGATCGCTCGTTTTGCCGCCACCCTCGATGTGCCGCCCGGGTGCGGTGCACGCCTTGCACCCCCGCTTACGGCGGCCCTGCCGGTACACACATTTTTAAAGCCCTGCACTAAAATCTCCATTACCCAACAATTTTCTGTTTAAAGAAAGTGTTACAAATTATTTGCATGTGGCTAAAGATATATTTGTTTTTCAGTGCTTAATTTATATTAAAGAAAAATGTGATAACTACAAGCAGTTACAAAGTTATCATAATTATAGAACTTCGGATAAAGACAACACTGGTTTCTTTTACTCTGAAAACTTATTAGTAAACTTCTGTAATCCTCTTCAGTACCCTTCCTCCATCACACAAAAATGCTGTTGGCTAGCAAGTTTAAAAATGTATCGAAACAAATTTTTTATATTAAACGGAGAAATTCTTTGACATAACAGCTAATATTTTATTACAATCACAACGATGTAAAATTTTTAATTCAGTTAAAACCACAAGTTAGCAATAGAGTTCCTTAAAAATGTGGAATTTTAATGGTATTTTTGCAATGTTTTAACATTGTTCCTCTCATCGTTTCTAGTTCTGTAATGTAAATCGATGTATTACTACTTCAAGGATATCCCACAAATGAACTTCATAGTCTCTAAACATTGTTTTTATTTTATTTTGTCTTTTGTTATTCAAATGATTTTGATATGACAAAAAAAATTTCTGCTGTGCAAATTTGTGATTTTAGGACTACTTCCCACATACTGTGGCAGAAAAAAAACTTTGTTGAGCCAAGTACAGCAGGCATTTTACCCTTTGGTGACCATCTTGCAATAATCAGGTAATGAATAGTAGGCCTACACATTCGCTTATGTGCGACATGATTTTCAAATTTCTGTCCAGGATTATGGGTACGTCCGGAAAACTCCACATCCAGACTTTCGTCATTGTCTATTACTGGAGACGGTAGAATAAAATTTACTACCGCACAGGTTTTATTACAACCCAGTTACAGTGGCGGTGATGTCAGCCTTTGATGATAGGCCATTACTCTACCTACATCATGGCGGAGTGGGCGTAAGAATTGACTCAGTTAAGTGTAGCTTATTTCCATAGCAAATCTGTAGTTACGATAATCATGCGTTCGTAAAATATTGTGCATTCGCCTTAAATAGCAACCCCATAAAGAAAATAGTATCGACAAATGCTGCTGTTGTACTGAGTATTATTTATTATAACAAATTATAATGCATACTTTGATGACTCTCTTGAAAATAAATCTCAAACACTACTAAAAAAACCATTTGGGATTTTTTTTCGAAGCCACGATAAAACACAGCTGAAAACAATGAAATAATGCTTTTATATTCGCAGGCCATGCGTGAAACACCTGGTGGTCTTTGTTCTTAGTGAATTCATCTTTTATCTTTCTGCCGTGTTCATCGTGGGAGAACGTATATTTCTTCAACTGCGTGTCAACTTTATTCAGTGATTTATCATCAATCTGCAAAATATGAAGCAGAATGAAACTGTCTCAACATTTGCCCACGAGTACACAAAACAGTAAAAAAACCTGGCAAGATTTGACCTCGCGCGGATCGTCTAGTAAAAAATCGCCGATTACAATATAAAAAAAGAACTGTACAGCGTAATATGATGTGAATCAACTAGTCACGGTTCAATATTTCAATAGGTCCAGTTTTGGTAAATTACCAAGATGCAACTAACAATAAGGCGAGAAATATGGAATAAGGAATATTCATTGGGCATCCCGCATCGAGTAAAACCAGGTAAATCACGGTGCCATATATCCATATACAGGGCGTTCGCCGGAAAACGCTACCCTCCCAGTCTGTTGCCGTCGGCAACTTGCTCGGTCAGTGGCGCCAGCAGTTTCCGCCAACCGCCACCGTGAATCACCGCACTGTTTAACACCTCCGCTGCCCCAACAGTGCATTGCAGTGACCCTTACATTGTTAAGAACGGTTTCTTTGCATTGTAGATAGTTTGTGACTTAAGTGTCTTATTAATCAGTGTTGTGAATAAACGTTTCTTTGCGGTTTGGCTGGTTTGGGGCTTCATACTCTTATTAATCTGTACCGTGTTTGAGTGTGAGTATAATATGGTACGTTACAGTTTGCAACAAAGAATATTTCTCTACGATACATATGTGAAGAAGAAGTCGTTTAAAAAGTGTCGCAGTAAATTTCGTCGCGAATTTCCTGGCGCTTTACTGCCAGCTAAATCAACAATTCTGCGTCTGGTTAAAAAAGTAAGAGAAACGGGTTCATTTTTTAACAAAAAGAGACTGTCGGTCAACCGTATTCTCACAGAGGAGAAAATTAACGATATCGCTTTTCGACTAGAACAGTCACCCAAAAAATCATTAAGTCAGTTAGGGCAGCGTGTGTCTCGAAATATGTTCAGAAGATGTGAAATGTGCATTACACAAGAGGGTCAACACTTCCAGCATCTTTTATAAGGTAAGCTAATGAATTACGCCACATTTAAATGCTTAGCACACAAGTTTATGAAGTTTATGAAGCGTAATTATTATGAAATAGTCCGCGGCCGACGGTCGAACAATGCCGGAAACTGAGCGCTCGCTCGCCGGGAGCAGTTTCTTCCTTGTAGCGCTAACAGTGGGTTGCGTTTCCCGGTGAACGCCCTGTATTAGGGCCTCTCGGCCAACAATGCCATATGTATTTAACAGTGGCATAGCTAGGTTGACAGGTGTCGCGAAAACTGCGGCCAGTGAAATCTGCGGCCAGAATTCTCAACAATCCTGTAGCGACATGTTTATTATAGAATAGGATCAAACTGGTTGTATTGTTAAAAGCCGCCCCACCGGCGCTCTGAGCGGATTGCTGCGTTTGTAGCCAATGTTTCTAGATAGCAGGTTGACAGTACAGATGTTTTATAGTTTATAACTGTTAGTAAAATACAAGTTTTATTCTTGCTTAAAAGACGTAGAAAAGAATTGTAATAACGAGGCAGATACTTACAGAATCGTAGTAGATTTCATGCAAAATCTCCCTTTGCCTCACATTACTAGTGCAGGAGGCTTCGCATTCGGGAGGACGGTGGTTCGAATCCCTGTCCGGGCATCCAGATTTGGGTTTTCCATGGTTTCCCAAATCACTGCAGGCAAATTCCGGGATGCTTCCTTCAAAAGGCCATGGCCGAATTCCTTCCCATTCCATGCCCCCTCCCCCCATCCTTTCCCGTCTCTAAAGACCTCGCTGTTAGAGAGACGTTAAGCAGATAAGAAACTAGTGTAGGAAAAAATATTCTACCATCAGGAGTTGTGGGTTAACGTCATCCACATCAAATTTCCCCACAGACTACAAGATAATGGAGTGACATCGCTCCATTTGGACGGATGGAGCGATCGTATATGGCCGCCTCTAGACGACCTCGGCCACTCCGATCTAGTTAATACCGCACTGGATTTTCCGAACAGTGTTGCAGATCAGCAAAAAATTCAGCTTTCATTAACGAGTGCGAAAAAAGTCTAAGAAACCTGTGAAACATTTGCGTGTCTATTAAAAAAAAAATATATAAAAAAAATAGAAATTAACTTGGCTGTTTCGGGCGTGTAATGTAAAATGATTTGTTCACGTAATAACTTCCAGGCCACGATTTAGTGAGACCAGGTCGGTTCGTCTAAAGGGGCGTTTAGAGTGATTAGGACGGCGCGGCATGACACAAAGAGAAGAGGTATCGGCCGCAGATTTCGCAGATTTTAGGTTGGCCGCAAATTTCACTGGTCGCAGTTTTCACATATCCGGTTGACAAGGGTCCCAGTGCAGAAAAAAAATATTTTGGGCCTTCAAGCCAGATGGGCGACCGGTTTCTTGTTTTTATCTGTACCAAGTCTTGCGAGATTTGCTGGCAGGGGCTCCCTGAGCTTTGGGGGACCCCTGAACTGCACTTGGGGTCCCTCTAAACTGCGCCTGGGGGCCCCCTGAGCTTTGGGGCCCCCTGAGCTTGGGGACCTCGGTGCACGGCATCGCCTAGCCCTCCGATAGCTGCACCGCTGATATTTAGGTAAGGGAGCGTCCATAAACCACGTAGCTCCATTTTTGCCTCCTGTGATCCCCCCTCCCCCCCCCCACGTTGCCCTACGTGGCTTTTGCCTCTACCCCCCCCCACCCCCCATGTAGCATGTAGCTTTTTTCCCTTTTGATTCCAGAAGAAATTTTGTACTGTTTTCTCTTGTCAGATTATTGTAAATAGGTAATTAACTGAGGGAAATAAATATTCACACGCTGTTGTGAGTTCTGTTCCTCATTTTAAATGTGAAAAATGTTATGAAAGGAAAGCTACGTGGCCTGGCCCGGATCCCCCCCTCCCCCCACGTAGCCCTGCGTAGCCTTCCAGCCAACCCCCCCCCCCCCTGGGCCGAGCCACGTAGTTTGTGCACGGTCCCTAAGCGAGGGTGATTCAAGTAAACCTTCCAAGCTCCTTTACGTTCACCATGCGGGATGCCCAATGAATATACCTTATTCCATATTTCTCGCATGGTTGTTAGTTGTTTCTCTCGTCTCTAAAACTGTGACCCTGTTTCATCCAGAAGCTATTTTGAACCGACGCTATAGTTACTGTCAATAGCGCCTGTTTTTTGTAGTCCTAAAGATACAAGACGGATATTTCTTTCCAGTACGAAAAATTTGTTATTACAAAGTGCCATTCAAGATTAAAAAATTACTTCTACCTAATCGTTGAATGTTTTCGTTCAACACCGGCTGTATACAGTCAAGTAATTCATATTACGAATAACAGGGAAAATAAAATCAGAAATTTACAAACTGACTTGGTAAATAAATCAGATGTATTAGAAATGTTAACAGCTTCTTTCACGAGTCGTTCCGCGAAATCTAAAATCATACACTGCGTTATATCTTTCTGTTCTTTGCTTTTCACTTTTCTCGAGAAAAGAACCATACGAGTTAAACGCGTGTGGACCACTTTCAGCTTACATGTAGACAATAGTACGTCGCATGGCAAACAAAATTTGATAGAAAATGAGCAATTTCTATCTGCACTTCAACAGATTCCTTATAAAGACTGTATTCAAGAAAGTACACCTGCATTTAGATGAACATTAATCAAGCACAAAGAAGCTAATAAATTATTCCGCTAACATATGAACAGCGTAATGACAATAAAATCTATAGACCAAAACATCTTAATTTTTCTTTAATGGGAAACGAGTATAATTTTTTTCAGCTCCACATAAAAAAAATTCGAAATTTCGTTTAAAGAATTTTACGTGAGCAATTCTTAAGTTGTTTTCCCGTCAACGTTTCTCCTTGAACAGTATTTATATTTAATTATTTGAAACTACTGGAAATGTCTGTCTGTAGTCAGTCGTGTATTTCACATTTGTAATCAAGTTTTTCATCAATTTGCGCTTTTTATAGGATTTCTAAAAAACATCTGCACTTTTTCTCGTCTTCTTACAATTAGACTTGTGGCGCAGACAAAATAATTCGATTGACCGGCTGTGTTCTTTCTCGTTAACCTCTCATCCAGTGTCTGAGCCATTTCTGCTTGCTTGCTGTTATTGGATGACTCAACGAAGAGTAAAATTCATTCCAAGTCCCCAAATATAGCTATATATAGACTCAGAAGTTTTCAGTAAGTATGTAAAAATATTAGTTGAAAATTTCTCAAAGCCAGTATAAAAAAAGTTCTTATATACGTCTAAGGCCATTGGTTTTATCACTAGAAAAAGAAAGGCAAGTCAAAGTGGTATAAGGCGTAGGGAAGAATGACAGATGAAAAAGATATTTTTTTTTCGAATAATGGTTGGTTAGGGAGCGTCCATAAACCACGTAGCCCCATTATGGCCTCCTGTGAACCCGGACCCAGACAATTAAATTAAGGAAATAAGCATTCACTTGCTGTTGTGTGCTCTGTACCTTATTTTAATGGTGAAAAATAGTGTGAATTGAAAGCTACGTGACCTGGCTAGGAACCTCTCCCCCCCCCCCCTCCTCCCACTTAGCGAAGCGTAGCTTTCCAGCCAACCGCCCCCCCCCCTAGACAGATCCACGTAGTTTATGGACGCACCCTAAGTTGCCAGCAGCTGTGCAGCTCATTCCACTACAAATATTATATACACAAACGCATTTATAGTTCCAGAAGAACGTTCACCTAATTTGAGAGAAACTGATTTTCTATTCTTTATCTTTTCCAACAGTATTCGCTCATTGCTCCTCAGCACTTAACTTCCAAACTGCAATACATAAATCAATCCACAGAGTTGAATGAGTTATGTACTCTTTTTGTTTGGGTTTAAAACTATAATGGTTTTGCCCTAGGGTTTTCCTTTACGAGAAGTGTCTCTGAAAATGCAATACACAGAAAATTTGCTACTCCTTCTACATGAGACAGTGACATATTCATGAATATGGAAGCCATGAATATGGTATTTGAGAGTGAAGTACGCCGCAGAAGACAATAAAGGTTTCTCTTATTTTTCGGTGGGGTTACTGTAAGACGTAATTCAAAGATTCAACTTGTGTGCCTTTTACTTCACGCGCTCTTAAAATATATCCGCAGAAGCAGATCCCATAATGTCTTTGTGTGGAAGTTAACTGATAAGATACTTCTCGGAAAAAAATATTATCTGTAAGGCTAACTGCTTCTGTGTAAAGAGGTATTTCCCGACCGACATCGCATCTTCCTCCATTAAAGAGACAGTCGTGCTGCTGCTTTGTATCTCGGCGTACCCGTTGGGCCCTGCTTACCGTATATGGAGCTGAGAGCCACCTCAGATAAATCCGAAAGAGAGGCAGCCTGTTGGAATGTAGCTGGAGATACACCGGCCAGCTAAAGCCTTCCGCCTAACATGGTTCGCTTTGATCGCTACACCGTGAGACGCGTATTCTCCAGCACCCACTCTCTAGTGATCATAATACTGTTGGGCAAGAATTAGATCTTCCAACACGGGAGGCTGTAAGGACGCCAGCGTATTCCATCTCTCTTTTACGATGTTAACTGTGCTTTTCAAATAAAATAATCTAAACTTGGAAATGGATTTTTGTTCAATATCTTATCTCCTTGAAATATAAACAGAACAATACAAAATAAAGTGGAAGAGATATTGGGTAGAACCAATTCCGATGTGTGATTGTTTATCGCTCGGGACTGGCATTTTGGAAAAAGCAGATTTGGTCCGACCTTTCTGATTTTGGTTTTCTATAGTTTCCTGAAAACACTTCAGGCAAATGCCTGGATGGTTGGTTTAAAAGGCCATGGCCAAATCCTAACCTTGTCGTTTCCAGGCTCTAATAACGTCGAAGAACCGCAAGCCGTAACGAAAAATAAAATTGAGTGAAGATCAGTCAGAGACAATATATATATATATATATATATGTTTTGAAAGCAAGCGCCTTAGCCACTGAGCTACCAGAACGCTCTATATATATATATAATATGGTGAAGTAGGCTATACGCCATTTACCGACACTAGCACTCCCAGGATCAGTGCGCAGAAACACATATTGACGTCACTAAGCGACATGAGTTTCCTTTTTTAATGGCATCGTACATACTTTTTTGTCTATTTTTTATTGTTTTTTATTTTATCAGTTTTGCCTTTGGAAAAACTGGCTTACAAGGGAAGCAATCCTGGCATTAAGATTAATATTAGGACGGAATCAAAAGAATGAATTTGTTTACTCAGCAAATTTTATACTGGACAAGTGATTCAGATTCTTTTTATGAAATCGGGATTAAAGTATCGAGATAGAAGAATGTGGTATAATCTATCTAAGAATCAGCTAGCTATAATCAAACAGAGAATTATAAGAGACAAGCATCTTTTAGAAAGTGTTATACCAGGTTCAGCTCGTATACAGAGGAAGCAATCAGGGAAGTGAAAGGAGTTAAAGATTTATTTAGTCTGGCTGTCAAACCCTCTATTACATCATACAAGAAGTTTATAAAACATATTTTACACTTTACATAAATTAACAGTTTGCAATACTTATCACATATTTTACTTAAGTTAATAACTAACATTGCAATGATATTGATGAGTAATTCGTGAATCAACAAGTAAGTGGCACAAACTAATGAGCTAGTGAAGATCGAAGACGTATGTGAGACAAATACAAACTAAATACTACTGAACACTAAAGAAGTATGTAAAAAAAGGCATAAACTAATACAAGTGAAGGCTGAATATTTATATGAAAACAACATAAAGTAATACAAGCGAAGACTCAGAATACATGAAACACGGAGGGAGGGCTGGACAGCTAATGCTAAGTTCCTATTTTCAGGGGAAGATTATTCCACAACTTAGCCGCTGATATGGAGGAAGAATTGTCACTGCGTTTGCCTTTTGGTTTTCTTCTAGTACCAGAGCAAAAATGTTTGTAATGTAGTATCTTTGTAACCTTTACCTTAAAATAAATGTAGCAGTTTAATTTAAGTTTTCAGTTTTTTCCAAAGTTCAGTAAGATATTTCAGAAAATTAAAGAAATAAATAACTAAAGATACGTCGGCAAACAACAATAGTAGCAGAACCCAGTGAACTATTTATGTTGATTGTAGCGTGATCTTTTGATGGGTAAAGTTCGTTGCCTGTAAAATATAGTAGAGATACTGGCGTGATTACTGTGTTGAAGAGGAGGGCGCACTGCCTGCTAAGCCAGAAAACCGGTTTGTTCAATTTTCATTGCTGGTATACGGCGCACGTATGCGTATGGTAAACGAAAAGCTGCTAACTATAGTATTATTGGTGTTCTGGTAGGATTACCAATTCATTAGACGAAATAATAATGGAAGTGTTTCATTTAGTTTAGCACATGAGTGGCATTGACAATGTGCAATTGTGCGATACGAATTTTTTATTTTCTTCCGGTGAAATTGTTTCCTTCTTTTGTTTGACTTAAGAGTTCCGTAGATCATAATTATGCTGCTCTTGAAAACTGAATTTCTCGGTATTGACCGGAATGTTTATACTCCCTTGACATAACGTTTTCGTCTGAAAAAAAATAATTGATTTTTGTATGCAAAGCACTTTTTATCACTCCTTAGTTCAGGCGCCACGTCAAGGAAAAAACTTGCCGTCCTATGTTTAAGTATTGGCTTAGTATGCCTGCTTCGGTAGGATCCGACCAACCTTCGATTGTGAAATTAAGCTATTTATGTTTAATTTCATACATGTTACACATATCTAAGAATAAATTTTGCAGTTTTAATTAAACATATTTATTGAAGTATATGAAAATAAATTTTAATAACCTGTATACGTGACTAAAATGCATTTGTGTGCTCTGATATAATGACGTTGAGCAAATAATCCATCTGGTGGTACACTACGTGACAATTGCATAGGATGAAAAAGTTTGTAGATATTAGCATACTGAATAGACTTCGTTTAGATCTATTTATCCATCTGTGTGTTAAAGTAATTATCTAGCATCGCTATAATAAGCGACATTTTCTAAATAATGCGTGAAATGTAAGAAAAACAGTTTAAAGGTAAATGTAACAAGAAACTGTTGATAGGACGTGAAGATCAGTCGGTTATGTTTTAGCCTTATGCCTGGTCGATGAATAGGTAATTAGAGGCATGAAAGGACTGGGGACTAGGAACGGGAAGAAAGGTCAAACGTATCGAAATAATCATAAAAGAAACTATATGACTGGATACAGTGGCGTAGCTAGCATAGCTAGGGCGCCGGTGCAAAAAAAAAAAAAAAAAAAAAAAAAAAAAAAAAAAAAAAAAAAAAAAAAAAATATTTTTGGGCCAGATGAGCGATCTGTTGGGGGCCCCGATGCTACGCCCTGATGGGAAAACTTGAAAAGAAATGACCTGTAAAAGGAGATAGAAATTGATTCTGTTGACACAGGATATTGTTATATTAAACACAGAATTAGAATACTGAATTTTTTTATATTCAAACAAAGTACTAGAACAGAGATATTCTTTTATAATTGCTAGAAATTGCTGGCAAAAATGAATAAATCTGTTATTATTTTTATATCAAACTGCTACGAAGCAAAACGACCCATGTAGACTTTCATACACGTATCATCTCCGCGTTCCAGAAAAATATACAAACTGCTGCCAAGTAGAAATTACCATATTTTCACTCTCATTTCAAAGTCATTATTTAAGATTATGTACATCAGAGAACAAAATGAAAGAGGGTAGACATTGGATCAAGCCTTCTTTTAATTCAGGGTTGAAAAGTGATTAAAGAATAGTAACTAAGCGTAAGATTAGTATCAGAAATGTGGATCTCGAAAAACGGATATATTTATAGCGTGGATTCGAAGAAAGCGTCTGAAAATATTAAATCAGTAATTACTTAACGAGTTTAAGTATTACTTTGCATCGTCTCCTTTCTAGCAGATGTTTATCTCTCATGATTCCCGGTTTGTTTTCATTTTCAAGGTCCTATTTATTTTAAAAAATGTAGTAACTTGTGCATACCATTTTTTAGTAAACCTACATAAATACCTTAAATCTTTATCAAACTTAGTAATACATAAAAGCCAAGATTTCCCTCTCATTTTTTCGAATTTGTGAAGTATATATTATGACTTCCATTTCATTAAAAATTATGACATGCATAATAGCCAAGTCATCACAACTTTTATATTCTAAATAAAATCTTTAACACCGAGAGAAACCATTTTGTTTCACAAATTGAAGTGAATAGACACTATAAACCATAGACTTGGCTCAGAGGAAGATCTCATAATTTTATGTCACTACACGAGCACGAGATTTGACCTATTTTTACAAGAATTGTTCTTCTGGAATTTCATTTATTTTTGTAGGTTGATCGCTTATTCGCTCAAATGTAATGATTCCATTCAAAATCGGCGAAAAAGAACATTTCAGGATTGAAGACATCAATATACGTTATCAACTCTGAGAACAATGGGTGTGCGCTGAAGCCGAGCAATGTAGACGGCCGGGCCGCTGATTTAACTACCACCATAAGTAAATAACGAGTAACTTCCAAACTAGGCATAGGAACAAAGTAAAATTTAGTATGACAGTTAAACTTGCTGTTCTATATGCATTAAAGAAATTTCAGGCATATGCCTTCATTTTGAGCAAGGCAATTAACCCACAAATATGTGCCAGAATTTTTCATGTTTGGGGAAAAGCATCAATATAAGACTTTTCTTATGAATTAGGGATGAAATCATATATGTATACCAAATTGCTTGTTTCTAGAATTATTGGAACTACCGTGGAATTTTGATGTCGGGAGTGGTGATCGAAATAAAATTTTGAAATTCACTAACTTTCAAAGTAGGCCCTAATGAAAGGAAAGAAGTAAAATTTAACATATTAGTTAAATTCAGTAAGCTCACTCTACAATGAAAATCAAATCTGGTAGAAAGCGATTTCACGTTAGGGGTAGATATATGGAAATTCACGAGTTTCAGACTTTTCTTGTAATATGTGGGTAAAATGTTATATGTGTTCCAAATTTCAGCTTTCTACGACCACGGGTAGAATCTTAGAGTTTTGATGATCATCAGTCAGTGAGTGAGTGACAAAATCGCTGAAATTTGCATGTTAATAAAATTCGAACTAATAACAGTAACGAAATAAAAATTAGTTTGTTTGCTAAGATTGCTGATATCTATTCATAACAGAAACTGGAGACATATAACATCAATAACTTGAGGTTAAATAATGGTCCGAATCGCTTCGAGAAAAGGGTAGGCAGTGCCATCCTGACTGCGGTTTTCCGTGGTTTCCCGCAGTCCCTACAGGCGAGTGCTGGGATGGTACCCTATAAGACCACGGCCGACTTCCATCCCCCTTCCGTCCCCGTAGATTAGTTAGGCTGAAATTGATCTTAGTGACTCTCCAGCAGCCCGCCTCCTGGCCTTCAGCTGGGAGTAAAAAAAAGGGGCCTGAATGCACTCCACCCTTGGACAGGACAAAGAGCAGATGGGTTGGAACCTCGGCCTTTTATCGAGTCTTCTGCCTGAGGCGTGCGTCACCTCACGGCTGGAGACTTGCTGGGGTCGGGTTTGCAGCCCGCCGGCTTCTTGTTCCGTGCGAGCCTTGGAGGCCAGCGGTGTTTGCGGCTGCCGGCTGCTGCGGCAGACTCAGCTGCTCCAGGCCGCTGCTACCGCAAGGTGCTGCACCGCAGTGTTTCGCCACGGGACTGCCACCGCAAGTCACTGCGCCGCAGTGATCCGCAGCCGCTGCGTCCACTGCTGCGGCGGACCCAGCCGTTCCAGCCACTGCACCGCAGCGACTGCGGCGGCGCTGCCACGGTACGGTGTTGCTCCGCAGCGGGTGCAGTCGATGTGGTGCGGCGGTCTGGACCGGCTGGATACGCTGCGGCGGTGGACCAGCGGCTGAGGGGCGTTGTGGTGCAGCGGCTTGCAGTGGCAGCGGTATAAAGCGGTTGGGTCGCTGCGGCGGCGGCAACGTAGCAGCGGCAAACACCGCAGTGGTTGTGGGCGGGGCCGGGGTCCACGGAGGAGGATGGAGGGGTGGACCTCATCCTCACAACATACTGACGTCATACTGTTTCAGAGAAAACGGCAACAGCAGAATCAAGAGCGGTCATCGGCGGTGGTGGTTTAGGCGGTGACAGCAACAGCGGTTCGACGGCAGAATCAGGAGAAGCCCCCAGTCTGAATGCGGTTTACTGTCGGTTCGCCACATTCGTCGAAGACAAGATGCTGGGCTTTATTCTGAATACGCCCTATAAATGTTCTAAACAAATTTAAACTGAATCTTACATGACTGAGAGTAATTTTTTTAAAACTATATAACTTGTCATTTATTAATAACTTAAGAAAGAATTGACCAAAATGATTTGGCGGTTTAGTGTGTCACGTAATCTGACTAGAGCAATGAGTAACTTTAAGAAAATATAGTTTTTTTTTTTATAGCAAGGTTTATCATAAGGCCATTATCAGTACTTGTATTTCTTTCACTATTATGCATGTAAGATAAATTTCAACCGTGAAACGGTTTCTCGCTGGCTGGTGAACACTGCTGGATGGACAGACAGTAGGACGGCCTCGTCGTTCATACCGTATGTTAAACTTAGGCAGATGTCGAACTGTATAACATAATCCCACAAAAAACAATTCTTGTAAAAATAGGCCAAGTGCTTGTGTAGTGACAAAAACGTATGAGATCTTGTTTTGAGCTAAGTCTATACTAGCAGTATGAATTTACTTCACTTTCTAAATTTCTCTCGATGCTATAGATCGTTTATTTAGAATAAAAAAATATTTAAAAAACTGGTGACTTGACCATTATGCACGTCATGTTTTCGTAAACCTACATAAATACCTTAAATGTGTTGCTTTATCAAACTTATAAATACATAAAAACTAAGACTTCTCTTGCACATCTTTTGGTTTTCACAAGTCTCAGAATAAATCAAATATATTATGCCTTCCATTTCAGTAAAAATGATGACATGCATAATGTATTGTCTCTGTGCATAATAGCCAAGTCACCATTTTTTTTAATTTAAAAAAAAATCTAAATAAACGGTCGATAGCACCGAGAAAAAACGAATCTGTTTGTAGAAAGTGAAGTGTATTCACACCACAAAGTATAGTCTTGGCTCAGAACAAGATCTCATAAGTTTTTGTCACTGCACAAGCACGGGACTTGGCCTAATTTTACAAGAATTGCTTTTGTGGGATCCCATAAGTTGATCTCTTATGCTCAATCGTCACTCAAATGTAAGGATTTCATTTCAAAATTGGTAAGAACATTTAAAAATTGAAGACATCAATATACGTAATGAACATTGTTGCACTCTGCCATCTATGGGTGTGCCCCGCAGCCGAGCATTACAGATTGCCGCTGGTTTAACTACCACCATAAGTAAATAACGAGTAACTTCCAAACTAGCCATAGAATTTAAGATGTTAGTTAAACTTACTGATCCCTATGCATTAAAGAAATCTCAGAATCTTCCTCTTCATCCAAATCAAAGCATTAACCTGCAAATATGTGCCAGAATTTTTCATATTTGGGGTTGTAATTAAATAAATGCCGGGAAAAACACCAATATTAGACTTTTCTTACAATTTAGGGATGAAACCATATATGTGTACCAAATTACTTGTTTATAGGATTATTGGAAAGAACATTGAAATTTTTATGTCGAGGTGTCGTAGGAGATTTTTTTTTTTTTTTTTAATTTCACTAACTTCCAAAGTAAGTATAGGAAGGAAGTAAAATTTAACGCATTACTTAAACTTATAAGCTCCATTCTATAATGAAAATCTGAGGCGTATAAAACCATTAGGATAAAAAGCGATTCGCGTTATGGGTAGATATGGAAATTTACTGGTTTCAGACTGTTTTCATTATATAAGGGTACAATTTTATCCCTGTGCCAAATTTCAACTTTCTACGAGAGCGGGAAGTGCCTTGGAGTTTTTATGATCATCGGTCAGTGAATGAGTGGCAAAATCGGTGATATTTGAGTACGAATAACATCTAAAAACAGGAATGAAACAAAATTTAGTGTTAATATTGTCTTCTCGGGTGACTAGACTTGAAATTCTGTGGTCATCTTCTGGTGAAGAAAATGGCGACAGAGTTTCCGATCGCCAAAATATCGTGTGAAAACACTATGTTCACTCGTCTAGTCATCCGAGAAGACATATATTAATTCTCGACGCCGAGAGATGCTTCGATCCTATGTAAAATTTAGTGTGATTGCTAATGTTGCTGATTTCCATGTGTAACAGAAATGTGAGATATGTAGCATCACTAAGACCGAAGAAATGGAGGTATTAAAATGGTCCGGATCGCTTCGAGAAAAGGCAGTACCGCCGTTTGCTCTACTTGAAGCACAGTATGGGAAGAAGTGTCAACCCAAAGTCTTGGGCTAAATCCCAAACCTTTTCGAGTGTATATACGACACTGTTGATTGCGTCGGGTCGGGACGTTAAGCTTGGCTGCCACCTGGTGTCTTTCGGAACTCTAAGTTTATCTTACAGTGGGCACATTGGACGAACAAAGTAATTAAAAGTTACGGGATTCAAGCCGGCTTTGCTCCGAATGTGAGGAAGAATTTTTAACCAATGTTCTACCGAGGTCGGCGACAATGAAGCCCACAAACTGCAGTACAGAAAAGCATATCGAACACATTGTGCCGTTCCTCTTGACAAAGGGGAATGAACACAAAGGCTCGACCTTGACCGTTAGATAGGGCGGCACACCCAGTACAGTAGCAGGCCCCACAACACTGCGGTCTGTATTTACAAACAATAGAATAGACCTATTTGACTTTCACTGTAATTAGCTGCTTCAGTGACTCCGCTACAATAAACTTTTAAAAAAATATTTCCTGAATTCTGAAATATAAATAGACCTACTTTTTTACTCTAGGAAAAGTAAGTTTTTCGTGAAGTTGTAATTCAGAAAATAAACAGAACAAAAATGGCTGCCACAATTTTGGACTTAGTATCTATGAATTATTATCAATAATTTACGATAAAATTTGTGTGTATGATTTGATTATATTCGTTACCTAAAAGTGTTTTCTTTTTTAAGGATTTTACATGGTTCTTTGCGCTGCATTTTGTTTATTTTAAGAAATAATCTAATTCTAGTTATGCTTTTTGTAACAAGTATTTGTTTTCTGGTTATATGTCATTAAAAGGCGTGTTTGTGTTTACCCCCAACATGCTGAGGAAAACACCCAAGTTTGAACAGATCTGGAACAGATCTGATTCGTTAAAATAGACTATTTCTCCTGCGGAAACAGCATGACCTTAATTGGAAGCAATAGCAAATGAGATAGGCATCTCCAATTTTGTGCTTAGATATTGATCCTTAAAAATAATAAGTAAGTTCATCATTCATAAAACGTAATAGGTTTGGTGAAATGAGGATACGGAATCTGTACGTATTTATTTATTTATTTTGCTTTACGCCTCGTTGACGTTGAGGTCATTAGAAACAGGAAGGGACTGGTGGCAAGGAGCAGGAAGGAATTCGGTCATGGCCTTTTGAAGGAATTGTTCCGGCGTTCGCCTGGAGTGATTTAAAGAAATCATGGAATGGATGGCCGGACGGGGATTCGAATCCGCATCCTCCAGAATTGCATATGTGTTTACTATATATAATATGTTGTAGTGTTTGAATATAGTGCAGTAAAGCTTAGAAATGACGAGCCTCATAAGCGTAAATACAGGCTGAAAGCTTCAGTATTCCCCATTCATTCTTTTTTTCTGTTACTCCACACGTTCGATCAAAGCTATCGCATACTTTTAACATCATGGAGAAGCTATACGACACGTTGGAAGTTTTATTTTCCAAGTTTAAATGATATTAATGAAGAATTCATACATTTTCTAGGTTATATCAAAGTGTATCTGAATGAACACATGCGTGGCATCAGAACAAGTTAGTGGTTACAGCCACATCTGATGAAAATTACACGTTTGAAAATTGGAACACATACAATTAAGTCTCTCCTCCTAGAAATAAATGATATCCTCATCCTTATAATAAGGAAACCTCTAATTTCTCGTGAACTGTTAACAGTAAAAATGAGATCTCCAGAGCAATGTGTCTGTTAGGAATTGCTCGTGTTATTTCAAAAAAAAAAAAAAAAAAAAAAAATGTACAATTTCGCACATCTTCGAAAATTCAGCGTTTGGCTCCGGAAGTAAACTGGAGATTTCTGGGTCATATTTGGTTATCAACGTCTGTATGCTTGTACAGACCGCAGAGTTTCCGGCGACAGCTGATGGCCATATGGAACTTTTTCTCGAGTGAAAGTGAATAACCTGCGGCTATAAATACGCACTCTGCAGCAAAGAGTCGAGCTTACCAACGAACGGCCAGCCTGTCCACCAGAGAAAGGAACTTCTGCTTACAAATCAACCACGCAGTTGAAATTTACTTCCGGTCATTTCTCTCTCTCTCTTTTTAATGGTTTTTACTTAAAAAGGAAGTATTTGTGTTAAAAATCTACTGTCCATTCATTATAGAATAACTGAAGGTTGTGAAGCACTTTCCTGGAACCGAGCTTGGGGGGTGAGCGTTTAACGGTCTGGCCTCGCATTCAGGAGGACGCCTGTTCGAATCCTCGTCTGGGCATCCAGATTTGGGTTTTCCATGGTTTCCCCAAATCACTCCAGGCGAATGCCGAGATGCTTTCTTTAAAAGGCCATGGCCAAATTCCTTCTCATTCCTTGTCCCATCCCGCCTCTAACGACCTCGATGTCGACGAGGCGTAAAGCCGTAAGTAAAAATAAATAAATAAATAAAATAAAATAGTAGGTTGTTATCTGTGTGTATATATATATATATATATATATACAGATAACAACCTATATATATATATAACACACAATGTTTGACGACACTACACTGTATCGTTTTCTAATAGCCGGTATACTTTTATTTATCTTTAGAATGCATAATGCTGTGTGGCGGTGCTTTGTTATTATTATTCCAAATCTGTATGGTCCTGTTAGTTTGTTGTGTTTTATGTGTCTCCCTTTGAACATTGTCTTATCTCTGATGATGGCTGCATTTCTTGTTTTCTTTCTGTATAGTGTCTGCTTTGGGTATTTGCTTATTACATGTTTTTCTTCCACTAATGCTTCCTGTATGTGGTAGATTTCTAGGACGTTAATATTATTTTTGCGGTTTCTGTTGTTTACAGTGAGTATTTGCATGTTGGTGTCAACCGCCAGCCAACAAATGTTGATCCGAGAATTCATTGACACTACTGGGGGAGTCAGGTCGCTGATACTAGGAGATACTGTCGGCAAATTCTGATAGCAAGGCTCCCGTCGTGTTGGCGAGTCGTCGAGAGCTCGTATTCCGAACGCAATCGGAAGTATCCTTCTCTAGATGAAGCCCTGATCTCTTCATAATTTGTAATGGTCACAAGTCGCACATGGTACGAGAGGTTATTCGATTGGGGCCCACTCGCGAAGCGTTGTGATTCTGACACTCTCTTCTGACGACTTGTCTGTCAATAGAGAAGTCCCAGACTCGGACAAAAAAGTCTTGATGTTTCACCTTAGACCGAGCTTCTATAGCTTAGCGGCACTCCTTGTAAGCCGGATGATCTGTCAAGCGCGCTAATATGCATTATCCTCTCCGCTGGCTGTTAACCGCCAGGTATTTGCCCCGATGCCTTAAGTACGAATATCGGCTTACATTTGGAAATATACGTTTGTGTCCTGCACCGCACTGTGTCATTACTATGTGTAGAAACCTTCTAAACAAGCTACCCTATAATGATGTTAGTAGTTATTGGTTGAGCAATATTTTATATTTTAGGTCTCCACTGCTCTGCTCCATGTATAGACACGAAGATTGAGAAAAAAATGAAGAGGAATTATGCACAAGTATAGTTAGACTAACGTTTATACTAGGAGTTTAAGACGTCATACAGCAACTACAACTATAAATACTCTTCGGTGCAACCTCTGATTTAGGCGTTTTCTTAATGGATGTCTTGCTTATATTTAGCCTGTGCTACAACGAATCTAAGTTCCTGACCTTAATGAAGAAGCTGATGGTTGTCAGTTTGTGTTTCTAATACCATGAAGACAGGTAAGATGGCCTTCAGCCCTTGACAATGGCCCACGGGATGTGGGTGTGTCCACAGGCGTCACGCATCTGCCTGGTACAGAGGTACTCATGTAACTCAGGCGGAAAACATCAACCTTCCCCTGGAAGTCACCAATAATATCCTTCAATGATTTATCCATTTGGACGGGAGAAGACACTACAATATTTTTTTATCTTGTTTCAGTGACATTAAATTTACTACAAATGTCACTGAAAGTCTTGGCATGCTATGTATCTTTTATATCTAATGACGTGATACAGTTTTTGGGGAGAGAAAAGAATTCAATAATTTTACAAGAGGCAGTATAAAAGAATTTGGGCGGTAACGTACGATGTATACTTGATTTAACAAAAAGTAATCTCGGATAACAAGCAGAGAGCATGCGATGTTTTCCCACGATACATCGACGATCAAATATTCCGTCGTCGTTTTCTCCAGAATATCGTCTGGAAAGCTTGTTACCTGAGAATACGATATCAATGTTCAACGCCGGGCAATATTTCATTCTTAAACGACATACGGCGTTCGGAAATGAAGAATGAAGTTTAGGAAAGAGACTCATATAACAGATAAAGGGGATGGCACACAGCGTAATGAGAGAAACGGGATGTTATTGTAGTAGTTCAAACGCGCGGTTCTTGGTGCAAGTTTTAAAGCGTTTGTCTTTTGTTTTTCTTCTAGCAGCAAAGCATAAACGTTTGTAATGTAATATCTTTCCATTCTTACCGCTTATTTAATTCCACAATTTCGTTGCCTTTATTGGAGTGTTAAGCTTTGAGGTACTGGTTTAATTTAAATTTTCTGCGTATTCTAACATACTGTATTGCAGAAAACTGAAGAAATAAACAACTAAAATTACATAGATAAAAAAACAATATTAAAGAATCCAAAGTGTGGCGAGTTTATATGTATTGTAGCGTGATCTTTGGTCGCAGAGTTTAAGCGAGACCAATAACTTTCAAACAGAGAAAACCGCATCCAATTGGCTCCGCAGAGTTTGCGTGATGCCTAGACAAAGGGACAGACAGACGAATCCAGCCTACAGATTTATAATAGCGTGAGCAAGGTAAGTAGCAGAGCGTTTCAAGGAATACAAAATATTTAGCAGCTTCGCTTCAGTGCTTTTGGACTAAACCATATATGTTTTGGCAGATGTATTCTAAACTTTGTCGAGATAATACCTAGAAAGAAATGTAGTTTAGTATAGTACTTGTGTAGGGGAAAAATGATTAAGAAATACAAAGTAGGATTAGCAAAAGTATTTGTTTTGGAATGAGTTTACCGTTAAGGGTTCACTTTGTTTTCTTCGTAACAACTGAGAAAGAACCCTTGTTTTGAATATAATAGCCCATGTAAATTGCGATAAATTTATTTGATGGTTACGTGACGTTTCGTTCGGTAGAAACGTTATGCCATATCAATAGAGCAAAACGACTCCAGCGCTCTCGCTTACCATATTTGGACTGTAGCTACCAAACATGGAATATTACGAGAAGGCAATAAGAAATAAAGTGCAGGAGAAAAGAATTACACCAAAAGATGATAATGGCAGTGTCTTGAAACATCAGATACTTGGTAGTAAATTATTATGTTTTTATAATGGTGTTACTGAATCCGGTGTTGAGAAAGTTCAAACTAGAAGGGCAGTTTTCGATGATTATATTCCCGATATGAGAAACTGAAAATCGTGTGTACAGAAACTTCTTTCTCCCAGATAAGTTTTATACCATCGCCGATAAATAGATCAATTTGAACTGAATTCTGACAATTGTTGAGGAAATTTCATGATGAAGAAAACATTCAGCTGTATCAGTTAAACAAACTACAGTATATTGAAATTTTACATTAAGAGACCAACTACAGTATATTGAAATTTTACAATAAGAGGTAGTGGCACTATTTTTCTTTTCGTAAATCATGTGTAAGTAACAAAAACGTTAAAGTATTGTGCAAATAGTTTCATAACTTCTACTAACCATCTAATATTGTTCTAGCTTTGTGTACCTTCCATTCAGATAAAACCATTATTTGTATTTTGTTTATATAAACTTCGTATCCCTATCCTCCGAAAATGGATGTTACTGTTGTTTCTATTCAGCCGCATCGTCGAAACATGAAACATACCATAAAATCCACGCCTTTCCAAAAGTGGACACGAAACAACGAGAAAATGTTTCATCTAATTTTTGAGCCAAGCTGGCCGACGGGCACAGTTAGAACGAACGAATATTTATTTAACGAGTAATACACTCATACGTATTCGCGAGGGCAAAAATGTTGGTAAATGAAAAATTGTTTGCCATTGTTGAAATGCTCAAGAGATTCAGTTATTTTGTCATTCGCTTTCCACTATACCGAACACGACTTCTTGGTTGTGGAATTAAAAGAGATCTGGACCTAAGAGCAAATGCTTTGTGTCACTCACCAGCAGCCAACACGACGCGCTCCGCACCCAACGGAGGCCGGCCATGCCCCCAACTCCCAAGACAGACTGCCTCAGTGCCTCAGCTTCTGCAGCATGCTTGCGCCTGCAGTCCATGCGCGGGTGGAGGGGAGAGGGCCCTGACGCGCATGCGCACAAGGTTTCCGTGGGCCATCGGCACACCAGCCCAAAAAACCGGCTTATTGGTAAATATAATCCACTGACTGGATCTGCAGGACGCTCTGGGACAATGAATACGACCAAACCTCGTTGGAATATTTCACGCTCGTTATGTTCTCCAAATTTTTTAAGGTTTGATAGTACAATCTTGTAAAATATTAACATCTTGATATTTAGGTCTTCTCCCTTAGCTACTCTAATAATAATGGGTTCCTAGTGGTTTTTTAAGCGTCTAGTGCAGCTAAAATAAAACTTTGTTTTGGCATACGGGTTTCGATTTTATTAAATCATCATCAGTGCCCTAAAACAAGTTAGGTACATGTTTTGATACTGATATAGTATTTTTCAGTAAATAACAATAGTAATAATAATCTGTTATTAAATTTTAGTTATAATTATTCAACTTTACTTACATTTTTTTATTTTCTTATTACATTTCAGTCGGGAAATGTTCCAAGTCTGTTTTTTTACTCACTTCAGGTGTTTCACACAAGCACTGAAGTGATTTGTAATACAAAACATGATTCAGTTTATGTATGCACACTATTATTTTCAACATTTGTGTAAAAAATAAACACACATTTGTTATTGTTTAGTCTGCTTTAGTCAGAGATGTCAACTGTAGTAATAAAGTGCAGTAATAATGTGTGGGTGAGCGGTAATGCTCTGGCCTCGCATTCGGGAGGACGCGGGTTCGAATCCCCGTCCGGGCATCCAGATTTGCGTTTTCCATGGTTTCCCCAAATCATTTTAGGCGAATGGCGGGATGCTTCCTTCAAAAGGCAATGGCCGAATTTCTCCATGTTCCTTGTAGCCAATTTTTTTCCGCCTCTCTAATAACCCCGATGTTGGCGAGGCGTAAAGCCATAAGCAACAAAAAAAAAACCTGTTTTTGTTTTGTTTATTATTTTTAAATTTTATTTATATTAAAGACATGTATTTTATAGTAGAATTGTTTTTAGTGTCTGAGTAGGATATGCTTAGTGGCAGGACATATTCATTAATTACATTTTTCCTTTCGTTTAATGATTTTTGTATGTGGAAATTTTCCTGTATTGTAAGCATACAGCGTACTTTATTTTTGCTATCGCAAATACTAATGCACAAGAAAGGGAAAAAATGTGTGTGTAGGGAAATTGTCATTGGAGCGTTCAAACTTTTATTGTTCCAGAAACGGTCGCAACTTCGCAACCCTTACCGCAGAAAGATAGATCAGGTGTTTCCCATGTTTTTCGCTTCATGCCTCCCTTCCGTCAAAAGAATCTTCCCATGCCCTTCTTCCGCCACAACAGTTATTCCCACGCCCCCCCCCCAACTTTTCCTCTCCCCCCCCCCTCGTCGCCGGCCACAACTTTATTATTAATAAGGTAAATGCCTGCTTTTCACTATGAACAATATGTCAGCTTAAACTCACTAAACATGTTGTATGTGACGCTAGAATAAAAGTTTTGAACTCTAACAGGCGGTGAAAAAGACACAGTAGGTACTTGGGACGGTTTAGAGTTAGGGTATTGTCCTCACAAGTGGCAATCTACCTCGCACCCACTGTCTCTCTCTCCCCCCCCCCTCTCCCCTTCCCCCTTCTGGGAACCTCTATGATAGATGGAACAAACGCGGAAAGACACAAATAAAAGAGAAGAAACCCTTAAGAGCGATGGATGATGTACCGGACTGCCCGCAGCTACGGATGACTATTAACGTCATATGTAAAGTGTTTTCACCTTTCGAGGTTGGCAGTCAAATAGAGTTACGAATATCTTCTTTGTCTCAGTTCTATTATTATCGTGTCCTCGAGCAGATCCATTAGTAGTATATTGTAGAGTAAGTCAGTCGGTAATGCTGGCTAAACAAGATGAAGTTTCACTCGCCGAGAAAGAAAGGCAGCGTCAACGGAAAGCCTCTGGAACTGACCACGAGAAGCTGATGCGTCAGGCAGGAATGATGAGGGTAGACGGCGGTAATGTGGCAAACCACAGACGCTCATGTTTCGAAAGATGAAACCTGAGCTGAGTAGCATGCAGCTCTCAGCACGAAGCCATGCCTCACTGAATCTGATCAGCACGCGATCCACACTGAGGTACCTGGAGCTCAATCTGTAGAATTCACGAGCAGATTCTCATTTACTTTTATTCAAAATTAACGTAATTTTTTCCCTCGTGTAACCACTCTCCTTGTTTTTATAGTTAACCTATCCCTCTTTTAAATTATTCTTTCCACTGTCAATTGTTTCGGATGACTGAGAATGTGTTTCATTCTCCATTAGTTCTAGACAAACATTTTTCACTCTCTCACATATTGCTGAAGTTGTTAGTTTTCTTTCATAAGAAGTTGAATAATAACAATGCATTATTCCACTTTTGAATCCGCTAGAATTTCATGCATACTTTCATCCAAAAAACAACGAATGCTTAAATGGGTTAATGCTTCTTCTTGTGCATCAGAGAATGCTGTTAGCTTCAATATTTTTGAAAGGGGAGACTTCCAATTTTTTTGCAATGTTCGTTGAAAAGCTACGGAGTAATTTCATAGTGTTGAAAATTTGATGTTGTCTTAACACCATTTACCAAATCTTGTGTATAAGTAACGGGGCAAGGGCGTATCCAGGATAAGAACTAGAGGGGATGAAAATCTGAACTGGGGGGAGGGACAACTCATATTGGTTTCGAGGAAGTGGGGTGGGGGACTGAAAAATTATGATTTCTTACAAAATGAAACTCAAACCTATTGAGGAAACTATTTTTATTATTGTTTAATATAATAATACAACCACTTGATCTAAGGACCAACTATGTAGTTAATTAAGATCGTAACTCAGTGACAGTTTTTTATGTAAACATTAATCGTCTCGGATTCTCAGAAAATTTTTCAGTAAATTTTGTTTGTCTATATCTCACGGTGTTCTTTCACGAAATTTCGATGCACACTCATCAGGCATATTCCAGTCAATGTTTCCTCTCCCAAAGTGGTCCTGAGCCAGTTCTTCATTGGTCGAAGCGTACTGAAGGAAACTTAATTTTTCTTCTGGGGGGGGGGGGTTGCAGCCCCCCCCATGCCTCTCGCTGGATACGCCCATGTAACGGGTAATGAATATTTAAATCCGACATATGGCCTCACAATAACAACTTGGCATACGTCGATTGAATAAGCGAAGTTGCGCAGCATCGTAACAAACGGACGCCTGTGCACACTTGGCAGTGTCTCGTGGTACACTAGGGCCGATATGAAAATAATAATATTTAATTAAATTGCAATGTAGCGCATGCTCCGGTGGCAATTTCCCTACATACCAATCATCTCCCTTTCCTGCACCCACTTACGTTTGCCCTTTACAAATTTAACTTTAAATTCTTTCAACGGTTTTGGTAAATTATTCATCATTTCCCTTGGTAACTTATTCCAATCCCTGACACCCTTACCTAAAAAAGAGAATCTACCCACACCCTTGGGCCTGAAATCGAGTGCCAGCTTGTGGTCATGGTCATCTTTTCCCTATCAAGCACTACTTTTACATAAGTACACCAATATCTTTCCATGCATCATCTCCAATATACGCTTTGTACACTCCCATGACCCTCTCCACCTTCCTCATGTCTTGCAATGAATCCCATTCCAGCTCTTTTATCATATCTGTTACTGATTGCATTCTGCGATAATTTCTAGAAATAAATCTATCAGCCCTTTTTTGCACCCTCTCCAACTTCTGTATTTGATACTCAAAATGTGGGTCCCATACTACACTACCATATTCCAGCAATGTTCTGACCAAAGTTTTGTAACCCAATTCCTTTACTTCTTTCGAACATCTCATCTTTACTCTCTCCAACAAGCGCTGATAAGTTTTTTTATTTGTGTATCTAATAAGCTGACTCTTCTTTGCATTTATCTTCATCCCATATATACCAATCCATCTAGATATCCTGTCCAGATCATCTTGCAAACTGTTTACAGTCCTCTACCGTTTTATCTTTTTATATAGCATTATGTTATCTGCAAACAATCTAATTTCTGATAGTAAACAATCAACACAAATATTCATTCGAATAGTGAATAGCAATGGTTCCAATACGCTACCCTGTGGCACTCCCATTTTTACTTCCACTTGTTTTGATACTGCATTTCCTACCTTAACTTTCTATTTTCTACCTTTTAAAAACTCTTCTACCCAGCAAATCACTTTATCATACTCTCCAATAGTTTATGGCTCTCTCTGTCAAAAGCCTTTTGATAGAAAAGGATATAAATGACTATTGTCTCAGACAATTTAAATATTACTCCAGATGTATTGACAACTAGGTTACCAAGCACATTGCCACCGAGAAATTTTGATTCTCTCTATCCGTGGTCCTGTACTGGAGCAGACGCTAGTTACATAAGAGCTTATTAATATTGAGGACGGAGCTAAAGCTCGACACCCACTCTCGTTCAGCTTCATTAACCACATCGTGTCAACAGAGTGGGAGTAAGCTGAGAGCGAAGCATTCCGCGTGCAGCTAGACCCTTCTCGACCAGCAGTATGTAATTTGCAACTGACTCTAGAATGCTTTATCCAATTATTAATAATCATAAAATAACACACGAAAGGAATTGTATTAAATATTGACGTGCTACTCTTTCTATAGCTTTGTTTTCATTCATCACAAACGTTTTGTCACTTTGATGTTGGGCATCATCAATATGGTCTTAAATTTTTTTCCCCATATTATTCATGTCAGAGAAGCATCCAATGTCTACACTGCAAATAGTATATGCCACTTTTTTCTTTCATATTTCATTTAATTCAAGATATTTGTCTTAGACTGCACCGAATGAAAGTTTGTAGTATTCTTCAACTGCATCTAGAATTAAGAGCACTACATTTTAGGGATTTCGTTGTATCTGGAGTTACAAATTTTGTAACTCTTTATAAACGGGTTAAACCGCGGAAACGTAAGATTTAAAACAGCAGCAACATATCGTGCTGTGGCCAGTGTAATCGCGCTGTTGACGCACTTCTGAACATTCTCGCGTAGCGGTCTCTCTCCTAACAATAGAAAATGGCAACGCTGAGCGTCGAGTGTTGCCTAGTACGAGCGTCAACGCAAAAAAACTATTACTACAAGTTAACAGGTGAATTTAACTAAGTGTATGGTTTGGTAACAGCGCGTTTGAAGCCGCCCGCCAATACTTCTGGCCGCAGCTTACAGTAGACAGTGTTAGACATTATGCAGCTGAGCTAATAATCATGAAAATAGTTCCTTTTATTATTTTCTTCGCCTCTTCGATCCAAATAAGTGAATAATACCGGTACAACTCTATAATCTGAATATTCTACTGACAGAAAAATTTACCTCGCTAAAAATCAGAACAATAAAATAACATAGATTGAGTAGATTCATTGAGTTGCTTTTGTCACATGCAGTACGATACTCAAATAGATCGAGGCACTTCCTATGTCTGTTCTTGAAAATCTGTTCCTTCTTCGCACTTTTGGTCCAACGAAATAATCGGGTTAGCAATACGAAGAATGTCGTATAAATGCGCTTCTTTACTAGAAAAACAATACAACTTTCCTAAAACTATATATAATCCTTTAGACATTTGTAGAAAATTTCCAAAATTACATGTACGTAAAAAACAGATGCTACCAAAGGACATACATGAAGGTATGGTGGCAATATTGGGGATCAGTTCCCATACCGACATCTAGGGACATGGTATCGAATCGAAGTATCCATACTTTGTTCATGAGTAGTATCGGGAATAAAAACTATCGTATTCACTAAAGTATTAAAAAAAGTATCGATACCTTGAGGTATCGAAAGAAAAATATCGATAAAATTATATTTTTCGAATCATTCATTAGGACTGAAATTTTCTAATATTATTAAAAAATTTATTTTAAGGTTAAAAACCTGCACCTACAAATTTTAATCCTTTTTTAAACTTTTTGTAACTGAATTGGTCAGTATTTATATATATATATATATATATATAATGATGAAATTTTGCAGCAATAATTCATGTTCCTTTCTGTAATCCTATTATGTGAAAAAATGTATTATAAATTAAATAAATTAAAATAAAGTTAAACTTATAAACCAAATCAACAGAAAATTCCATGACTATTAAACTGTGGCTTTAAGTAGGTAAAATATATACTAATCTTACATTTCCCACTCTTCCTCCGTTCAGTCACTTAAAAACAATAATTTATAGAAATGCTACGATGATAGCTTGTTTCTCGTCTTTGACATTGCCTACCTTCTAAAATAAACGTTCCACGGGGACTGACGTTACTGGAACTGTCAGGTATTCACGGGATAACTTATAAAAGTAAGGGAATACTACATTCACGTCTTCCCACATCTCCAAGTCGACAACGGTTATACGAGTATTGACTCCAAAATCAAAGCAACAGTCACTATTATGGAGCCATGTCTATTCTTCCCAACCAAAGTAGGTCAAAGCTGTTCCTTCTTCAGAAAAAGTGATGATGCGTGTTTTATGGAATTCTGAGAGCGTACTGCCTGTAAATTACAAGAAAAATGTAGATATCATCAACGGAGCACATTATGATAACGGTATAGCTACCACGGAAAAATCTTAAGACATTTCGGTCTGGCAACCATTTCAAGACAATAATGACGTCATGTGCGATGTCATCTCAGTTTTTTGATACTCTTGCGTAATATGTTGAGGCGGATGTTATGGAAGCATATCGTTGTAGAAAGTGTGTGGAGCTCAGAGGCACTTAAGTGCACCAATGTCAGTACTGTATTGAGAGAGCCCTTGTTAGCTTTTTTTTTTTTTTTTTTTTTTTAAATTACATTTGGCCATGTTAGCCATACAGGCAGCTAAACGTGTGTGTTTCTCTTGCAATGTATACATTTCATTTCAGTGTGATTATATTCTGTAAGAACGACGCAAGACGAACACAACATTTAATTAAAACCACCCATCCCCTCAGCCGGACTCGAACCGGCGACCCTTGCAACGCGAAGCAAGCACGCTACCCCTACGCTGCCGGTGTCGGCCCCTTGTAAGCTACACCTTGGTCTAAATTTTGATACTTTTCCCTATGATGCACTACGTAGCGGAGGGTGTAATCACATACAATATTCTGTCCAAAATTCTAATTGCATCTAAGCCAACTTGGAAGTACCAGTTATCTTTGAAATGTCCACCATTACTGGCGGTGGAAAATAAGGAGTTATTTACCTGTGAGGTAAGCAGATGTTGGACATACATCATGGGATAGTTTGCTGATGCTATTAATATTAGGCAAAGTGTGCTGCTTTAAGAACAGACTTTGTCATTCAGAGGTAAAATACTTTGGCGCAGAATGACGTGAGTGGATTGTTCCAAGAAACCACACGTGCGGCAAAGACGGAAGGTCGCGTCATCATCTTGCCTCTTGTGGTCAGACACACTGTCCTACTTGTTGTCTGAGTCACGCTTGCTCTCTGAAAGTCAAAGGTTCACGTTTTTGTCCTGCATTTCTCTAGAGCGACTGCTCACAGGTTCAACAACTGTTTTACTCTCTACTCCTTTCTTCTCTATTATAGACTACTAGTGTAAGGCCGTGACCGTTTTTTGTGTATCGTCACGGGTCTAGAATAGCTCCAGTTTTTAGGATGAAAGATTATGACAGATTGACTTGATTTGACCAAATATAAACTTGGCCTGTGTTTCAGGGTGAATAAAATCTCTTGAGCTTGCAGAACTCAGAAGCATTAATAGAGGTAGGTATTAAACACGGACAGGAACGACCGTGCTATCGTGTAACTGTTTCAAAGTTCATACACTCGAACTTGCTTAAGTTCATTCTGCATTAAAAAAAAATAAAAAAAAAAAAAACCTGTTTGTTTGGAAAGCATCACGTTGTTTATTATTGAGACTGAGCAAACTCTCAAAAATTAAACAGTGACCATAGTATCTGTGACGATCAGAGAACTTAATACACATTCCATATTATGAAACAGTTGAGCAACTCCGCAGAAATGAGTTGCCAGAATAGTCGATTTGGTATGATGTCCTCTTTAAGCAACTCAATAACTCAGGTACAGCGAACGTGAACAAATACCATTAATGAAAGTGGTCAGTAAATTGCCTAAAAATCAAATAAACCTTAATGCATAAATTTTGGTCAAGCAACAACATTAGTGAAAGTTGTAATTAAACTGAAATTAATCCTAAGCTGAAATGACAATTGGCATTCGTGGTTACAGCAGAGACCATGAGTAATTTAATTTTTATAAAGTTTTTTAAGTTGCTTTAATTAGTAACATGTTACTGAAAAGCAGATACGCTTTTTTCAGCCGCAAAATTTATCTTTTTTAATTGAAACGCTATGAAAAGCAAACTTAATGAATGTATTATGCCAGTTAATTTGGTAGCAATTGCTTAGCTATTAAATTGTATACATAACCATGAATTTGTTCTAATGGTACCTCTGCTCGCTGTTTTGTGAGCGAAGGCTGACACGTGACAGGGTTCTCCAGCCAATAGCTATCGAGGTGAGTGGATGAGTGACCTTACGAAATTATATAGTAGATACTATACGGGAAATGTCTAATTCTATACAGTCTGTTTCAAAAACTAATGAGGAACTGTTCCACGAAGACTACATAGACTAAATATTTTGCTGTCACCAATATTTGTACGACTGAAATGATAGTAAGAGACTAAAACTCGAAGAGCTTTCCCTGTTTTTTGTTCTTTCAGGGGAAAATAAACGATTAACCAGAGTTCTCGAACGAGATAGGTCAGAGAAGTTCACTATCCGGAAGGTGCTGGACTCTATGGTCTGGTTTTTTAATAGATTTCCCTTTTTCACTCTATAGAAATGCCGGGATGCTTCTTAAAAGCAGACTAATGATTTACTGTTCCACCCACATTAAAAAATTCCTTCCGAATATGTTACAAATGCAGAGTTTTAGTTAAACATTAAAGTCATTTGGCAAATACATTTTTTGAATACTCGATAGAATAAATCAATGAAACAGATTAACGAAGATCATTCGCACTCAGAAGATTCTAAAACGTTGCTCTGCGAAAGATGCCCAGCTACTATGAGCCAATTACGACTTCTATTTTATTGCTGTTCAAGAGGTTCTTAGGCTTCTGCGACCCTCTTTTTTAATATCATCTCGGTATTTTCAGGTCAGCGGCATTACCAGGAAAACAGAGCTATTATTATAATAAATTGCTGTCTTTACAGATTTTATGCTCCTATTAGGAACGAATCGTAGGCTATCAAGTTCTTAAGTGAACTCTAACTAATTTATTGACAGCTGCCTCCCTGCAATTACTGCCGAGACCTTTATTGTTTCAAGAGATGAGAGCCACCGCCGAAATAGACCGAAGATGGATGTAATCCGTGATAAACTTAAATACAGTTAGGCAACTATAGTTATACAGCTGATTTTGCTTCTGGCATCGAGAGTATTGTCTGTACGATTTTACATCAAGTTAAATTCTACCAAGTCTTATCTTGATGGTTACCAGTATCATTTTATGTTCTTAGTATTTTACTAATAGGAGTGTTTCTCAATCTTTTTAACCCGAGGACCAGTAAAACCCTAAAAATAATTCTACGGACCAGTATAATGTCTACGGACCACTAACTTATACGGACCTAATTTTTTTTTTACTTATGTGAGAATTATTAACCCAACCTTACCAATTGCTATCGGTACTTACCGCGGTCGCTTGATAACAAAGCATTGTTGACTGAGGAAGGGTTCGGATTTTTTTTTTTCATTTTTCATTATTATTATTTATTTAAGTGGAGAAGGAAAATTACGAGCTGATTAAGTTGAGTGTATTGTAATAAAGATGATTTTGTGCAGATAATATGTTTGTGCAGAAGCGGGTTCTTTACCCTGTAAGTATATATTGTTACTCTTATTCCAAAGAAAACAGATAACATAATAAGCCAGGGATAGCCAACCCGATGCGGCCCGCCTTGAATATTTTTCGGCCCGCGAGCTTCATCCCACTTTTACAAAATATATTTATTTTATAATGGCCAAAGTAGTGAAAACCAATGTATTAAAAAATACATAATTTGCGCATCAATATCTTCAAAAAAAAATCATTTACAGTTATGTATCTTTTACATATCATTTTTAGTGTTATATATTTCTTTAAAATGTGCGTTTAGTATCATTATTATTATATTATGTTTACTTCTAAGAATAATAGTAAACACAATAATAATAACTCATTACGTTTAAATTTTTTACTCCAAAAAATGTTTATAGTGGGTCTAAATCTGGTATGGGGATATATAATTTTATATGCTGCCCGCGGAGTTATTTCAAAGTGGCCCGCAAGATCATTTGGGTTGGTCACCCCTGTGCTAAGCCGATAAAGTAACAGAAGAGGAACGGAGTAATGGGTAATGATGAGCGATTTGTAAAATTGCCTGATCTAATCATAATGCGAACTATTCTAAACATAGTTGCTTGTAACTTCCTCGGTGTAAAAGAGTATAAATACTACAAACCAACTAATGATCTTAAGACAGACAAGATAATGTTTTACAAAACATGAGCAGTTGAGCACACCAAATGTTGCTTTCCGTTTTTTTCCCCTTTAAATAAGCGATTTAAACAAACAATATGAAGCGAGACAGCTAGCCAGGAAGTAAACATAACAATGAAGCTTCCACTATAACACCCAGCCAAACACGCAGGAAAACTAATACTGCAACATCAGAGCAAATTTTTCTCATTGCGTTTTATGTCATATTACTTGCAATTCGTTGGAGTTGACTGCAACTGTTAAAGCAAATGAATATTTTTGACTCGTCATCAACGAAAAAGAAAGTGGAGGCTCATATTAAAGAGAATATAAAATAGATGTGCTGAAAGCATCTGTATGTTGGCGAATGTATGTCAACCTGCACACAAGTAAGCAACGCATGCTTTACCGTCGCACGTTACGACGAGTTACGACCAGTTACCAGCAGGAAGCGGCTACGGAGCACACCTTTTAAAAAGAGAAAGTAAGGGAAATGAAGGGGATATAGCTATAACGTTTGGCAGTAGTGGAAATTATCTCTTCTCAATGTCACATTTTCTTAGGTGGCGCTTGTAGTAAATTAATCCTGAAACGTAACACATTAAGGAGAAGTTTTAATTTATCATTCATCGATTGCAACGTGCAGTTTTAGAGACCAAGAAAAGAATCTCAGTTTATGAGAAGTATGAAACTTACAGTAACAGATTTCCACGAGGACCACGAAAAGTTGAGCCACCATGGGCATTTAATTAAGTGTTACATTTTTTGTGTTGTCAAATGAATTGTACTTGTTTAATCCGGAAATTTCTTTCCTCAGAAGCACGTATGTTATGCAACCACGCCACATGTATCTGCACGATCTTCTCCCTTACAGTGCAAAATTGGTTTTAAATGGATCACAAACGTACAAGGTGGTTCGGTAAGAAACAAGCAAAGAAGGGCGCTGCTAATATATTCAGTCGAGGAAATACCTTAGGGATTTTTTTTGGTTTTGAGATGGAATTCTGGTACAGAAATGCACACTTTTTTTTTTTTTTTTAGATGAAATTATTTTTGTCGTCAGCTAGTGTTGATGTTATGATTCGTCCTAAAACAATATTAGGTTAATGTTAATTGTACCTGGTTGTTCAACCATAGTTTAGGTTTATACAGCTGGTGTAGCGCATAATGTCTTTAAGCCACGTGCAACGCAAGTTAATGCATTATGCCTCACTACTCTTGTACTTTCATTGAAGACTGTTCTGTCTCCTATCTTGATCGTCTTGCCGAAAGCTGAAACTTTGCTTCGCTTTACATACGTAATTTGTAAAAGATAGCCTACGTATGGAAGAGGTTTAGGGAAACCACCAATCTATTTGTAGGACACGAAATAACACATAAAATAAAATTAGTTTAATAATGAAGGCACCTACGGCATGAATGGCCATAAAATCACCAAAACAAAGAAATGTTTAAAACATTTTTTTTTTTGCTTCGGTTTTACGCCTTGTCGATGTTGATATCATTACAGGCAGGAGAGGTGAGGGGAAAGGAACTGGAAGGAATTCGACTTTGGCTTTTTGAAAGAACCATCCGAGCATTCGCCTAGAGTGACTTCGGGAAACCATTCAAAAACTGAAATCTGGATGGTCGAACGGGGATACGAAGCCGCGTCCTCACCGATGCTAGGCCAGAGCCTTACCACGTACCCTCCTGGATCGCCCATTTAAATCAAATAAACAGGCAAAAAAGGTAGAAAACAAAATATCCACAAAGAAGGATAAAAAGTTAAACTTGGATTCTCCCGAAGGAGATATATTAACTTGGTATTGGAGGAAGGGTGGCTAATTCCTTTCCTCCTTCCATATCTGCACCCGGGGACCTACAGTTTATCGTGGAATTCGAACCACGGCAGCGTTCTGGCGTACTTCACCTTACGCAGATGCCAGATGTTAACTTAAGGTTAAGACCTATGAAAATTTCCGCTGAGACAGGGATTCAAAGTGAAGACCTTCCGATCGCCAGGCAGACGCCTACCACTGAACCACCTGTCAGCTCTAGAAACGTAGTATGGGGAGCAGATAACTGGGTTACATGAGTATAGGGGTCGGCAGATGGGTACTTTGGGGGATGAAGTGGAGAGTTACGTCTGACCAGCTGACATAAGAAAAAGCTCTTTGTTTCCTCGCTGACTGCGCTACGGGGATAGACTATAAATTGACCACAAAGGACGTTGCGTCCGCAGCGAGCTAAGTGTGGGCACGTGTAAGCGTAGGAACAGATAGCGGCACAACTAGAAGAAACAAACTTAGCCACTGACATCACACTTCCGCTGGCGGCGGTCTGCGGTACAGTCACTGGTTTACAGCGAGCAGCACTGACACACACTTTAATTCTAGTTCGAACACATGTGTTTGTTTCGGACGATCTCGCGTCTAAACATCAGCCAGATTTCTTGCGCCGTGAAGTACTGTGGAATGATGAGCAAGTAACAATCAAGAAAAATCATTCTATGACGAGAGAAAAACACGGACGAGCCTTATCTATTTTGGGCTTCTGGTCTATCTGCTTCTACAGTATAAGAAGTGAAAATTTCGACCAACATATTTCGACCGTAGATCTTTAATGCTCGTACTTTGCGTTGATTCGAATCCCCGTACGACCATTCAGATTTGGGTTTTCGACAGTTCCCAGAAATCACTCCAGGTGAATGCCGAAATGGTTCCTTCAAGAGGTCATAGTCGAGTTCCTCCCTGTTCATTGTCCCCCCATCATTTCCTGCCTCTAATGACCTCAACGTCGACAAGGCGTAAAGGCATAAAAAATACAAGGGTAGTAGTTGAAGAAGGTCGAAGTAAGAAGGCCGAAACATCGACCTCTTATGCGCATGGCATGCTTTTCTAATTAAAAATACATTTATATTTCTGAGTAGTCGTCCTTTAGTATAATGCCTTTTGTCCATCGTTTCTCCAGCCAATGATTTCCATCATTGAACTGCCATTCTGAAAGGTTGAGAAATACCCATCTGCAGCTTGTTGAGGCACTCAGACCGATCTACTTATTCATCTAAATCTTACGAATTAAATACACTGGTGTTGGAGGTAACATTAATTGTAAATTTGAATATTTTCGCATGAATCAGTATTATTTTCCTGGATAAATTGCTTAAATGAAGTTTAATTAAATTAAAAGCATTAAATATGTAATATGTTAATTGACAGACTTTAATTAAGAATGTTGATTCTTGGCTGTCCGAGTGGCGCCGCGTCATGTTTCTTGAAACCGACGTTTCGACCCTCATTTTGGGGTCTTCTTCCAGGGCAGAACTGCGTCTCGAGCGCATGAAATTTCTGCTAATTCCTTTTGTGGGATTAGCTGTATATGGGTAGAGGTGCCTATCACTCTTGCTGTGACATCTGCCCCTTTTTCTTAAATTTTTGTTCTTATAGCTAATAACAATTTTTGGTTTAACATTACATTTATGTAAAGGTTATGTTAACAGTTTTAGCCTTTCATTACAATTCTTTTTTTTTAAATATATATATATATTTCTTTTACTGCTAGTATTATCATTTATATCATTTTTAAATATTTTTATTGTTTATAATTATTTTTATTATTATTTTTATATATATATACACATTATTATTTTTTTGCACATGGTGTTTCTTTCTGGTGTTTAGTAATACGACTAGTACATTACAGTGCCATATTCGCGAAATTACATACTTTACCACAATTTTTGCAATATCAGTAATATCCACAAAAATTACAGTCTAACACAGAAACAATAACACTAATTTTAAACCTCACAGATTAACACTGAAACAGAACACGGAAACCATTACATGGAAACTATGACATGGAATTCCAAACATTACAGAGTACGTTTGAAACAAAAACATAGAAACAATAACACTAAATTACAGACCTTACACACTAACACAATAACAGACACGGAAACAATAACATGGAAACTATAACACGAAATTCCAAACATTACAGACTACTTTGAAACAAAAACATAGAAACAATAACACTAAATTACAGACCTTACACACTAACACAATAACAGACACGGAAACAATAACATGGAAACTATAACACGAAATTCCAAATGTTACAGACTACATAGAAACAAAAACACAGAAATAGTAACACTAAATTACCAAACTTACAGACTAAATAGCAATAGACACGGAAACAATAACACGAAATCATAAACCTTACAGACTACCGCAGAAACAAAACACGGAAAGAATAACACTAATTTATAGTCATAACAGGCTACCTTATTCCGACAATGAGCTGAACGGTATATGCACGCATATAAAATGTACTAACATATATTTCAACTGGTTTGAATCTTCCTCCGGACAGCACAGACACTTAGGTGGGACTTGCTTCACTCCTTCGCTTGCACTGGCACTATCCGGAGTCGAATATCGACTTCAGCCTCTTGTAGCACTGCCCCTCCGTCTCATAATCACCCAGCTGGTTGATCAGAGGATTCCTACACTCTGCCGCCTTGGCGAAAATTCTGCTGCCGTATCTGTTCACCGAACAGTTGCAGGGAGAGTCCTGCTGGTTGCCCTCTTCTACTGAAAATGATCAACTGTGACTTGTTGGCGTTGATCTTTATACGCCACAGAGTGACCCATTCCTCCAGTTGTTCCAAAGCTGCCTGTCGCAGGATGAACTGCAGACTCCAGGACGAAGTGAAATACCCAGTGTCGTCGGCGTAGTAGGCTGCCATGACAGCGATCATCCTGGGGATGTCTGACGTGTAGATGACAAACAGCACCGGCCCCAGTACCGAGCCCTGCGGGACACCTGCGCGTATTTATCTCCTCGTAGAACAGTAGTTCTTTACCTTCACCCTGATCTTCCTGTTCTTGAGGTAACTACGCAGTAGCCGGACCAGCTCGTTGCAGCTTATACAACAGTCTCTCGTGCCAGCCGGCATCAAACGCCTTGGCGACGTCGAGGAGCACCAGGCCGCAGTACCGGCGCCGGTTGAAGGCGTCGGTGGCCTCTTCGACGACCCGCATCAGCTGGTGTGTCGTGGAGTTCTCCGGCCGGAACCCGAACTGCTCGTCCGGAATGATCTGCAGTCTCACGACGTGGACCATCAGTCGTCGTAGCAGCAGCCGCTCGAACGTTTTGGACACCGCTGGCAACAGGGAGACGGGCCGGTAGTTTTGTGGAAAGGTGTGGTCCTTCCCCGCCTTAGGCAGGGCCACTATTTCCTCCTCTTTCCAGCCCGACAGGAATATTTCGTCCGAAGGATGCAGTTAAAAATCTGCATCAGTCTTTGTATTGCAGCCGGTGGCAGATGCCTCAAGATCAGGTTGTTGACGCCGTCTTGTTGGGTAGCGTCTTACTTAGGATCTACAGCATCTCCCTCTCGTCGACTTCGGCGATTTCCTCTTGTTCATCTACGTGGGCCAGGTACTGGTGCAATTGGTGGTGCACATGTTCGATGCGATCATCGTCGTATGACTCAGCTACGGGCCGAAAGTGTCCTCTGCTGTGTATGCGAGCCCTTGCATGCCATGGAGGACTGGAATGCGTCTCCTCACCCTGACGAACTTGCTGGTTTGATGCCAGGCAGTTCCGTCTTCTATCCGCAGCTGAGCCACACGGTTGTCCCACTGGCTGGTGCGGTGCTTCTCCAGCTGCGCTTTAACTTCCCGCTGCAGCCGATTAAGCAACGACTTGTATACGCGGTCCCTCGTTTGTTGCCAACTCTTCCTCACCCGGTTCTTCTCCCGTATGAGATCGACCAGTTCCTGGGGGAGTTGCTTGCCTTGTCGCACCTTCTTCTCTGGAGCAGCCCTTTCTGCAGCATTAAGGGTGACTGCTGTCCACCGCTGAACTTCATTGTCTACATTTTGGATGTTGTAACGTAGCTGTTCCTTGAACTGGTCCCAGTTGGCGCGCCAGTAATTCCTGCCACCCGTGTTCTTCGATCTTTTTTTTTTTTTTTTTTTTTTTTTTTTTTAATTGGGGGAGCACCCAAAACCCGCTCCTCCAAGCATGGCGGCCTTCCTGTTAACTACTGCTCGCCTCTGCACATGCATTAAGTTAGTAATTCTATAGGTGATCACAGGAACGGGATTGTGATGTATTCCATGCGTCCAGGCGTCCGCCCGTTTACATGGGTCCATCGGATAAGATAGACAGAAACTTTTGAAAGAAGAGACAGGGCAGAGGGAAAAAAGTGCCAAGGTTTTACCCTTGGGAAAAAAACCTCTGCGATAGTTAGGTAGGGAATAAGAGCGGCTGGCTAAGATACTGCCAGTACCGCGACAGATTCTATGCTACAAGGTTGGATGTATGAAGGGTTTGTTAGTTTTGTTAGGATATGGTATCATGCAATAACTACAGCTGGTCCACACACCGCCGCTGAGGTTATCAGCTGGTGCCGCTCGCCGTCGCTGTCGTTGAGATGGTCCTGGAACATGCCGAATCGTTATATTAATAACAGCTGTGTGCAACAGGTGTTGTAAGTGTTGGTGAGACGTGATTCGCACCGCAGAGGGCGCCAGAGCGCAACCGCCGCAACGCGCAGAGCCTTCCCCTCATCCCGGGAGTACACGGTAAGGGTTTCACCGACGGCGACAGCCACAGTGCTGCTAGATGACCACCCCCGACTTGCCCGGGCTTTAGGACGATGACGGACACCACCGCCATGACCACCCCCGCCAGCATGTGTCATCGCCACCGGGTAAGACAACCCCACCATGCTCATATCAGGAAATATTGGAGCAGGATGCATCGCGCTAGCCTGCCACGACAACCGTCACCCCCGCGGTGTCTACCACGCCGGATACTGTAGCTAATACTGTTTGTGGATTGATTTCTTGTTGTATGTGGCTGCCTTCTGCACCTGCGATCGCACTGTAACCACTTTCCTTAGCCCAGTGATCACTTTGCAGGTTGGTTAGGGAATGGGACCCTAACCCCAGTGGCCCTTGATGCAGTAGACAGATTTCTTACTTGTTTATGCATTAGTTTTTTCCTATCTGTTGAGCAATATTTTCGGCCGTGGGTGTTTAAATCTGTGGTTGTGATCGTAACTGCCTATAGTGCGTATCAAAGGATTTCGCGACATTTGGGATTTACCGTACATGTTTATGGCAAGCTTCTTAATTACTTGCTGTATTGGCTCGAGTCGGAAATCTCGGTGTAAGTCGGTTGTTCGTGTTCCCCAAGGAGCATTTGCTATGATCCTGAGTACTTTGTTTTGGATTAATTGCAGTCTCCTAATGTGAGACTTAGCGGCGTACCCCCAAACCGGAGCTGCATACGTCATGAGTGGCCGAATGAGTGCTAAGTACATTGTTCGGGCATTACCTCGGTGTAGTGTGCTTTGTCTGTTTAGCATAGGGTATAGCTGTTTGAGTCTGATGTTTGCTTTATTAACCATGTGTTCTATATGGAGCTTCCATGTTAGCTTCGCGTCAAATTTGACTCCAAGATATTTAACTTCGTTCCGGAAATGTATTTGTTGATTGTGTAGCTGTTAGCGGTCGACAGTGTTCGTGAATGCGTTTTTGCTTAGGTCTTCGTGTAAATAGGAGTGCCTCGCATTTAGCTACGTTGACTTTAATTCGCCATCGTGTGAGCCAAGGTTCGACTACGTTAAGCGCGTGCTGTAATCTACTGTTTATAGTGAGATGGTTGCTGTGACTGTGCAAGATAGGCGGTATCGTCAGCATAAATAGCTTGCATCGTTTTGACTGTGGTCGGAGCTTTATTGACGTATTCTGTGAAGAGCGGAGGGCCTATTAAACTTCCTTGAGGCACTCCTGCTTGTATCTCCTGAGGTGTGGAGTTCTTGTTGTTCAACGCAGACGTGGAACGTTCGGTTAGTGAGGTAAGAGTGTATTAGGCGCACCAGTCCGTCCGGGAATCCGTCGTCACTGAGTCTACGAATGAGGCCGTTGTGCCAAAGACGATCGAACGCCTTCTCAATGTCCAGGAACACAGCCCCGGTAGACGCAGACAAGGTTATACCCCCTTGTTACGTGCTCAACAACACGCATTAATTGTTGTGTTGTGGAGTGGTGCTTTCTGAAGCCGAATTGCTCCGGCTTCAGAATGTTATTGTCCTTAATGTGTTGTGTAAGGCGTCTGAGTATGACTTTTTCAACAACTTTGCTAAGGGAGTTCAGTAAGCTAATCGGCCGGTAGTTGTTGGGTGAAGATGGATCTTTCCCCGGCTTTCTGAACATTAGCACTTTGGCCTCCTTCCATCGGTCGGGGAAATAGTGGTTGTGTAAGATGGCATTCGCGATGTCTGTAAGGTACTCTATCGCTTTCCCCGTGAGCTGTTTAAGAACACGGTTCTGAATACCATCCGGACCAGGTGCTTTTTTAGCGTCCGAGTGCTGTATAGCCCATGAGATTTCGTCGGAAGTTGCCCTACGCGGATACTCGCGAACCGGTTGGGCTAACAGCTGTGTCACCATCTGGTCCGTTTCCAATGTAAACGCAGGATCGGAAGGATCTACGTTTGGTCGAAAAGATTCTGCTAGTGTTGTGGCCATCAGCTCCGCCTTGCCCTCGGAAGAATAGACAAGTCCGTCCGGCCCCTGTAGGGTGGGTGTATGATGTGCTTCACGAGTGAAGTGACGAGCTAAAGACCACACGGAGCGGTCAGAGGTGTCGGTGTTCAACTCCGAGAGCAGACGCCCCCATTGTTGATTTTTGTACTCCTGGATTCTACGACTAATTATGTCTTTGAGTCTGTTGATATGCACTTTATAAATGGGACGCCTAGTACGTTGCCAGTATCTCCTGAGCCTATTCCTAGTTGTGATTAACCCCGTAATTGCCTCAGGTAGCGCCATTTGTCTCTGGTGTGGGGTTGATTCAGGGATGCTACTCGCCATAGCTTCCTGTATGGCAACAGTTAGAATTTCAACAGACTCGTTAATGCGTTGTTGGCTAATCTCGTGTCTATCCGGTATGCGACTATCTAACACCTCCTTGAACAGAGTCCAGTTGGCGCGTCGATAGTTTAGCATCCGTCGCTTGTCAGTGTTCTGCGGTGTACCTTCAGTATTGAGTATGATTGGCATGTGGTCTGACTCCAGATCGTTACAACCTGTAGGTCGTGTGTGCGGGTTATACCCTTTAGGAGGGCTATATCTAACACGTCTGGATTTTGTCTCCGAACATGGGGAACAAACGTCGGTTCGTTTGGCCCTAGTATTAGATAATTGTGCTCTAGTGAATGTTCGTACAGTTTCCTGCCGTTGGAGTTTTGACGCTGCGAATTCCAACTACGATGTTTGGCATTTAGATCTCCAGCGACTATTACTCTAGGTGCGGTATTTAGCAGCCTACTGATATCACGCGTGCTAATATTATTGGGCCTAGTTGTAGACTGCGATAAGATTAGTGTATGCTTCGTTAAACCGGATTTTCACGGCTGTGGCTTCGATCCTCTCTAGCTCGGGAAGCACTACGTTTGATTGCTCTATGTCCGTGTGTATAATCACGGCCGTGCCTCCACCCCGTGCGCCGTTCAGCCTGTCAGTACGGTGCACACGGTATTGGCTCATGTGGAAGTTATCTTTTGCGCCCAGGTGTGTTTCGTTTATAAGAGCAATACGGAGACCGTGCCGCTCCATAAACGCCGCCAATTCTGCTTTTTTGTTTTTCAGCCCGCGAGCGTTCCAGAAGAGGATACGCGTATTCAGAGGATTTGGGTTGTCAGGCATTGTTTGGTTTCTGGACGGACAAGTAGGCCAATCTGGATTACAGTCCAACTGCCCCTATCTGGGGGAGTGGTCTTGAACTGTAGTAGGGTAGCTCGGATTTCTGGCTTTAGGGATGTAGGGATTGCAGTCCATCTCCCCCCATCTGGGGGAGTGTACAGGATCTGCAGTGGGGTTAGTGGGAAGGATTGCCGTGCAGGTCCATCTCCCCCCATATGGAGGAGTTTCCAGGCGCTGCAGCAAGGTAGTGTATAGGATCAGGGTTAGGATTACAGACCATCTCCCCCCATTCAGGGGAGTGTTCAGGATCTGCAGTGGGGTAAGTGGATAAGGTTGGTCTGCAGGCCATCTCCCCCCATCTGGGGGAGTGTCCAGGTACTGCAGCAAGGTAATGTGTAGAGTAAGGATTACAGTCCATTTCCCCCCATTCAGGGGAATTTCCAGGAGCTGTAGTAGGGGTCTTAGGAGTTTAGGCAGCAGCGGATTAGTGGTGTGAGACATTGCTGGTGCCTAGGACGGACATGAGGCAGTTCTGGAATACAGCCCATCTCCCTCCATCTGAGGGAGTGGTTAGGAGCTGCAGTAGGGCGCTAACGAATTTGGGGATGAGTGTCGCCAGGGAGAGGTCAACGGAGGGGAACATGGGTCGAAGGAGATCCTCTATTGTTTTACGAATTGTTGCTAGAAAATCTGTTGCGGGCTGGGTGTGTGTCTGCTCCGCAGGGGTAGCTGGACCCTGTGGAGGTGTTGCGTTTGTTGCTGAGTTAGCTTGGGTCGGGGCAGACTCTACCGACTCCGCAGTGGACGGGCCAACCGGGTTGGCGCGGGCGGCTACGTCAGATCCCGCCGGTGCGCGCTCAACCGACTCCTCGGCGGCCGGAGCCGCCGGGCCGTCAGGAGCAACCACCCCAGCGTTCGCCGCCGCGCGCCCAGTCACCCCCTCAGCGGCCGTCGCCACCGGGCCATCGGGAGCAGCCACAGCGGCCGTTGCTTCCTCGGCGGGAGGGGGAGGGGTTGTCTGGCTCCCAGCGTTCCTCGTGCGTGTCCTGTTATTTCTAGTACGCTGGGATTTAGGTTGTGATGAGGCAGCTGAAGGCTGCGTCGTATGCTCTACAGTGCGTGCAGAGCCTGCTGTTTGGGGCTCTGCAACCTCTGTTGTGGTGGATGTGGTTTGTGAGCCTTGGGGTGCGGTTGACGTTTCATTTTGAATGAGTTGCGCCGTGTTCGTGATCGCGTTCGAAGCCGCGGCACTGTAGGACACATTACTCCTAAGGTGGGCCGGGTTCTGGATCACTTTACGCTGGTTTTTTGTGGACGCTTGTTGTGTCTGTGATTGTGACGCCCCTTTTGCATTCTTTGCATTTCGCCGGGCTAGTGCGAGTTTGTACTCGGGGCAGCTTCTGTAATTGCTTGGATGCCCTCCCCCACAATTAACGCATTTGCGTTCATCGGGCATCCTAGCTTTGCATGTATGTGTGGCATGATTGCCGGCACATTTACGACAGCGGGGTGCCGCAAAGCACCGGTCTGTGGCATGTCCATACCGCTGACATTTGTGACAGACCAGGGGTGTGTTGGGAGGCTCATACTTCTCCACTTTTATCACCATGTAGAGCAGGCGAGTGGCCTTCTCAAACATAAGTGATCCGGCCGAGTCTTGCAACTCGACCAGATAGAGAGGCAGCGGAACCTTCGTGTAAGTTCCTCTCATTTGGCTGACCTTCTTGGCGGCCCAGCCGTCGCCAAGAAGCGCTTCCTTAACACTGTCGGGAGGGGTGGTAGGGTGTATTCCTCTGACTACATATAGCTGTGTCCTTTCGGTTTCCAGCCTAAAGGTGTGGTGTTCGATTTTCTCCTCTCCGAGGTACCTGAGGAGTTTCTTGTAGTCTTCGTTGGTGGACACATATAGTGCCGTGTACTGCCCTGCGAGCTTGGTGTGATACTGCACAGGGTTGTATTTTCCAATGAAAGAAGAGTTAATGCGACCGAGATCGCCATGGTTGCGAATCATGACGGGGGGGATACTCGATCGCGATGTTGTAGTGGCTGCCGGGGCAGTATTTTGTTCTGGGTTAGTTTCTGCAGGTGCCGCGGGAGTCGCTTTCGCGCTCTCGTCAGCTGCTGCTTGCTTGGGCTGACGGCCCTTTTTTGGCATCCTTGCCGGCCTAAATTCGAGAATTGGGGATTGCCCCTGTGGCACACTATCGTCGAGAAGACTGGTGTGCAGCGTGTAAGACACACTTACATCAACAGCCTTCCCTTGACTGTCGTTGGCAGGCACGGAAAAACCGAACTGCTGTATGTCGTCGCACCTCGGGGTGCTTGTCTGCGGGCCACCAGGCATGGCTGGGTCTGCCATCCTGGTGGAGGAAACAACTGCCTGCGTCTGACGACTTTGCTTTTTGTCTGACGACTTTGCTTTCTATGACGGCAGGCAGTCGCAGGAAGTTACCCTAAGAAGAGGGGATCCTAGTTTCTAATCGGCGCAAGAGAGCGCGGAGGAAGAGAGTGGTCCTAGAGCACGCGCAGTTATCCCACGTGAAGGGGCCGCTGGTACTCAAATTACCCTATAAAGAACGGGAGATTCCCGCTGGGGAGGTTAGGGCAAGCCCAAGGTCTAGGCAGTGACCCGCAGGTCACTGCTTGAGTTGGTTAGGGAGTGTGTTGATCGAGCCCTTCGTTATCACCGCAAGGTATCAAGGCCAAATACAACCCAGCAACCACTAAACAACTCGTAGAGGAAGTTCGCTCCGCTCCGGAGCCCAGGCGGCAAGGCCGCTAGTCGAGGCTGAAGTTCCGCACCTGCTGTCGTCCGCTCGTACTTCCTGCTTCCGCCAGGTGGTCCGTCCCGGTCGGCTGCCCGGTGCGAAGTGTGCGTTCTTCGATCAGTGAGTGGTCTTATTTTATAGCCGGAGCCCCCGGTCGTCTAGATGGTTCGATTTGCCCGGCCAATCAAAGGTCCGAGCCGTCACGTGGTTCGTTGGCCTGGTGGGGCGCGGCGTGGTTTGGTGGGAGGTGACACGTGACGTGCTCTCTTCGCAGCAGCGAGAGCCATGCGTCGTGTAATTTAAGCCCATTGCCTTCGTTAATATTGTTTGGGCGTTTAGCAATTTCTAACACCTCCTTTACCCTCCTTGGCCACCATTTATCCTCGTGCACTATAAGAGTGGTGTTTTCAAAGTCTATAGCGCGATTGGTTTCGGCTGCATGCCGTGCAATGGCGGATATATCAATGTTATTAGATTTATAGTTGCGGATGTGCTCGCGCAGCCTGTCCCTTATAGTGTGCCCCGTCTCTCCTATGTATACCCGACCACAGGTGCACGGAATCTCATAGACCCCGGCAACCAGAAGTGTAGGCAGCTTGTCCTTAACCTTGACGAGCTGGTTACTGACTTTGCTGTGCGCTTTGTAGACAGGTTTTATGTCAACTTTTTTGAACAGTTTCCCAATTCTGTCAGTAACGCCACTTATGTAGGGTAAAACCACTAGTTAAAAAAAAAAAAGGTTGATTGAGAGGAAAAAAGAAAACAAACCTGAAATTCGTGGAAATGCTTTAAATAAATCAAAATAGGTAATGTTGACTCATTTTCAAATATTTTAATAAAAAACTGAAATTTACTCTGGAAACTAGCCGAAACGTCGTGTTATACAAACTTATTCATTCGACTAGTTTCCCGAGAAAATATCATCCACATACAACGCCGAGAAAGCCTCCAGTGTTTCACGTTTATGGGGTAGCACTAATAGAAGGTTAAATAAGACAAACAGATGTGGGATTGATTTTTTATTAATATATTATTACAAAGATTTGCCCGTCGTGGTTCAGTACTTGCGTCGTTCGACGTAGGATCGCCACCTCGACTTCTTCATGGCGTGGAACGTCTCAGAACGACTGTACTCAACTGAATCCTTGTAGTCGTAGTCCGTGAGCAGGCTCTTCAGGAACATGTCATTTTCGTCCACGTATTCGTTCCACATGAACTTTTTCACCAGAGAGAGGGCTGTACGCACCCTGTTGGACAGCCTCTGGCGGTTTGGCCAGATGGCGTTGATTATCTTCTTCGCTGTTTCGTGATCATTGTTGCCCTCACGGATCGACAGCATCTTCTTGAAGAAGCCAGGCCGCCTATGGACATTTTACGGTAGTTAGTTTCGTAGCAAGATATGGTTTTCAGTGCTAACTATAGGATATTACCTAGGAAGGTACTGGTCAGTGGTCAGAACCAGGTTTTACATTGTAAGGAAACAATGCCATTACATTCGTTTAAATTAACCAGTCTGGACACTATGTATTTTTCCTGCTTGCGGATGTAGTATTGTCTTAGGAAAATCAGCCTGATGAGTTATTTAATTATTCACTTCTGGGAATATTGCGACCGTCATATCGCTTGTGAGGGAACGGTTTGTTTATTTGGTAAGAAGATATGTTCCGTTGAAATCCCGTGGTATTTCACCCACACAATTCCCCCTCCTTGCTGTAGGAGGCATCAAAAAATAGTTTTTTTTGGGGGGGGGGGGGATCACATTTATTCTGGAAGGCCTGGTTGGGTTCGCCGAATTCGTAGTAGGCGACGCGAAAGTTTGTCAGTGGAGTAATCACCTCGACAGATCGAGTCAAGAAATCACGCAAGCCGAAGCACGAGTAATTACGTCAGTTCATGTTCCGGAGTTTCAGATTTAGTGTCGGACAGTTGCTCTTAGTGTTCGAAATCGTGGCTGGACAAAGAGTTTAAGTTAGATAGTAGGGTCGAGCACTACAGATAAAGAAACTTAGAATTGCAGTTTGGCAGCATTTGACGACAGTCATGAATTGTAAAGTCAATCTTCAGGATTTCTAAAATTCTAGCAAGTTAATGGCACATAGAGAGAGGTGTATTGTCTGTAAAGGCCGGTTAGAAGTTTCAAAGGATGTAGCTAGATGACCTGTCTGGAGTTGCAGTTAATTCTCTGTATTTGGCAGGAGTTTATTTCCTGATGTACCTGTTTATTTGCATGAGATGGAGAAACTACAATAAAAGAACCTATTAAACTGACAGTTGCTCACTCAATGCACCATATTTTTAAATTCAGATTATAAATCAAAATGAAACGCGATAACATATGTTATGAACATTAAATGGTGGAGAAAGCAAAGTACTAATGTTAGCCATTTTTTTTATAAAGATTAATGATACGCCAAAGCAATTTTTTTTTTTTGCTGTACGCGTTTTACTTCATTTTCCAGATCATCTTCAGCGATAGATGTAGAATCATATATGTCGCTGGAGATGATCTGTAAAATGGAGTAAAACACATACAAATATATATATATATAAATGTAATTGAATTGGCGTGTCATTCTTCATCAAAAATTGATTTGAGGAAATGGCCCACAACATCATGTTGTAATCATTAGATTAGTCAATAAATTAGCTCTACCAGTTAGACTCTAATTTAGAAGGTGTAGATCGCTTCAAGCCAGACAGTAAAGCATGTTTAATGAAAGAAATTATTGTGATATTGTAATATACAGAAAGCTTTGTGTTGGCGGTTAGTAACTAATGCATTTTACTCGTCTCGACACAGCAGTCTCACTCAGTAACCTACCTCTTTATGGCTTCGAGGAAAACCATTTTGGCCTGCTGGACAATTTGTGGCGCGACAGATGGTATGGCTAAGTCGAAAACTTCCTCGAAGTCGAACGTGTAAGGGTCGATTTCGCCCTCAGTGATCGACACGTGTAGGTAATCAGCCATCACCTGCAAACATTGCAAAAATAAGCGTTAATTTCGTTCGTATAACAGCAATAAGTAAAACAATTTTATTGGCGTATTCAAGACCAAAACAATTTGCTGCCACACTTATCTATCGGTGCTGCCTGTCGAATACCAACTACCAGTTTGCAGCTTTGGATTTAATTCTACAAACATGAAAATGGTATCAGACGCAACAGTGTTTGATTTAATTATGATGTAGTGTACGCTTTGCTAACAATTTCCCTATACATTCATTTTTCACTTCTTGTTTTGCCCTCCACGAATTTAAATTATTCCTTGGTAATTTATTCCAATCCCTGACTTCCTTAATTACAAAAGAAAATCTTCCCACATCCTTATGCCTAAAATAGATTCTGTGTTTAAGCCTCCTCTACCAACAAAACTACCAGAACAGCGAGCTGGCATCAAAAGTGTTTTTGCACAGATTGATAGTGAAGGACATTCTGCACCGATTGTGGCAAGAACTAAATTGTCAATTGTACCTTCACAATCAATATGGGGACACATATAGAGCACTTGTAATATGTTAAAAACTTTTTGAGTTTTTCTGTATGACTGTAAAGGTTTATGGCAAGATTTCCTACAATATAGCTGCAGTAAATTTGTGAAATCGCTTCAATCATTTATAATAACTAGAGATTATGTGCAACTCAAAAAGCTAGAAATATGCGTGCAAATATGCAAGAAAAATGCTTAAAGCATGCATGAAAAGTTTCAAAAAGTGTTAAAATATGCAATATTATATAAGATAAAATATTAATTTTTAGATTTTTTATTTCAACATCAGCTTGCAATTAGTAAGTAGTTGAATAACATATTTATAAATTCGATAATTAACAATTATTTAACTTTTGTAAACGCAAGCAGTTGGGTACTGTTCCAAATATTCAATAGTATGATTGTTTTTTGAATCTCTCTAAATATTTTTATAAGTGGATATAGTCCGTTCCACATTCACTGATGTAACTGGGCAGCATTTGAAATTGGGTGCTGTATTAGCCGTCTTTGTTTCTGGAAAATGTTCACCCGCCCTATAGCTAAAACTATCAAGTTGACACAAAGGTTCAAGACCTGTGTTACTGTTTCAAACTTCACTTTAAGTTTACACAGGAATACCTCTGGCAATGTGAATTTTATTCATTAACTGAACCGATTTAGTCAACGTCAAACCTTGAGTTTCAAGCTTTATAATTAAGTGGGAAAAACGAATGCTTATCACGGTTATGGTTTTAATACTAGAATTGTTATGACAAACTGTCATAGCCTCTGTATTATTAAAGTCGTTGATGAAATCAGTTTATTTACATTCCCAAACGTGGATCGTAGTTCTTCAGCGAGTTGTCGTAGACTAAGAGCTGTGCTGCTAGTGGGTTTTGCCGGTTACAACGTAAGATTTACTTATTAACTACGTACACTACCGAAAAATATTGTAAATATAGCGAAAATATGCACCATCACTAGGTTTTAGGTAAAATATGCAATAACCGGTGAAAATGGGCTTAATATGCAAATGCATATGCAAACATACAAATACATATAATCCGGTCTTTAATAGTAACTCTGTACTTCACGAATGGCTTCCGACCAAGTTGTTATGGGACGTCCATTAATTATATGGGGTGAAATAGAAGGATGGGATCCAGTGGAACCTCACCAAAAAATAAATAAATCTACAATTGACGCCGTACCGACTTCAGGGTGGGTTATAACCGCCCTAGAAAGCAGGAGTGCTAAAGAAAAAGGTCTACAACAAACTGCCTCAAGATATCACGTCATCATAATAGGGGGGACTGGGGGACGGTATGGAATTCCGGAAAATCAGCCCACGTAATTAATGGACACCCCTTACCATTGTTTGATAATGTAAGTGCGTTACAAGAGAAAAGTCCAGCCACCAGTATTCTGACTTACAAGATTTAATGGTTGGATGGGTGAAAGAGCAGCATTTTTTAACCAAATTATTGGCTATTTCTTTTCCATCTGATCCCATAGAGATAGTAATCCTCCGAAATATAATATTGAAATGAACATCATGACATTCTTCCAGTTTAACTGGTTCAACTGCAGTTTATGGACATTTTACTGCCTCCTTTGAGGCGCGCTGAACTATCTTGGAGGCCGTTTATCTGGATTTGAGCACTGCTGTTCGGTTTGATAGTGAGAGCAGTGCCACTGACCTTGAGAGCCTGCACGGTGCGGTGGTCGAGGTTGTCGCGGTTCAGCCAGACGTTCTTGAGCACAGCTGTCAGCCTGCTGACTGGCGTGGGATAGCGGTTGAAGTCGATGCCGCGGTAGAAGTCGCCGCCGCGGTTCCGCAGTTGGGTGATGAGAATCCCTCTCGCTTCGGCCACAGCAGCAGGCAGTTCTCCTCCGAGTAGCGCCTCAGAGAACAGCCGCTCTGCGGTGAAGGACTCGTCGCGGTCCTCAGCAGCCGCCTCCTCGATGTCCATGTCCAAAGACTCTAGAAGCAGGCGCGCACTCGCTGCGTCTTCCGTGGATAGGTTTGCGTAGCGCAGCAGTCGGTACAAGATCAGCGACACCTGCACAGGAAACACCGCTCTATTTACTAAGTGAGAACTATGAACTTAGCTTCAATATCAGCGTATCTAAAACTGGGTAAGCCTTAATGTATCACACTGGTAAGATCCATGCACGCCGTTGCTTAAACGAAAACATTAAAACCGAACGACGTTTAAATTAATAATGTAAAAAAAATTATTGATCTTAGCATGAAATATTATGTTGTTGTAAGAGATCGTTCAAGATAAGTCCAGATAGTACAAAAAAAAAAAGAACATAACGATTTATTAAACTTCATGTCAATGTGTTTTCTGTTACTTTGTTTGGTTAAAGCAGTGGTTCCCAATTAGTTTTATCCAAGTACCCCTTCAAGAAAGAACAGAACGTTGTTTTTGTGTTTTTTGTTTTTAACTGGTTTATGTCTCTTAACAGTGAAGTCTTAAGAGACGGGAAAGGATGGGGAAGGAATTCGGCCATGGCCTTTTGAAAGAAGCATCCCGGCATTTGCCTGGAGTGATTTGGGAAACCATGGAAAACCCAAATCTGGATGCCCGGACGGGGATTCGAACCGCCGTCCTCCCGAATGCGAGACCAGAACGCTATCCGTTACACCACCAGAACCTTGTGTACTACTTGTAGCTATATATATATATATATTTCACTTTGCAGCCACAACTACCCAGCGGAGGCCACTGGTGCTATGGTGGTTAAATGTCGGTAGCTGTTACGGTGTGGGAGAATATGGTGATTGGGATTGGTCGACCTAGGGAATTTTCTTATTTCGACCAAAGTGTTCTTAAAAAATCTTTTGACTCTTCAAGAAGGTACTAGAATGTTCCTCAATGTACTAAAATATTCCAGAGTGTTCTTGAATAATGTTCTAGAATATAAAACATTTTTCAGCTTTTTAAGCTATTAACAAATATACATAATTTATATGCAACATATTTAGTGTGTGAACTGATTTAGACGGGCCTTTCAACGGCGGGTTGTTGATTTTGTAGTGAGTAACATGGTTAGTTACTATGCTGGAAATGTTCAAGATTCAGTGGAAAAACATAAAGAAGTTCATAATTTTTGGCAAATACGAACGAAATCGTGGGAACTAACTAGTGATAAATAAAAAATGAAACCTGCTTTTCGTTACTTATTAAATTACTCTAATAAACAACACAAAAAATCAGCAAATGTTCAAAAACATATTTGGAGATACTAATGTTTGCATAATTCCATTAATTATCTTAGTGATAACCCTAGCCAATAGACTACCACCCGTACCTCTTGAATCAATCTCATGTACCCCTCGGGGTAATCGTACCAATAATTGGGAACCACTGGGGTAAAGTATAATTTTGAGGTAGAAGTGAAGATTGTACCACAGGCGATAATGAAAATTCGCTAAAAGAAAACCTCAATCCGGATGATCTGTGGTTGTTGTATGGAGTAGGTTTCCGTTGATGCCCACCTGAGTGTCCGGTTCCAGTTTCCAGAGGTAGATACCGCGCAGCACTTTGCGCAGGTCGATGGAACCCGACTGGAGCAGCTGCACAATCCGTTCCCTGGCTCGACGAACCTGATCCTTTTCGTCGCCGCCGACGTAGAACACCTTGCTGAACAGGTGTTCGAACTTGACCGGCCCCACGAACTGGTCTTCAACCTGTCACAATCACAATAGTGCTCGCAGTCAGTACTGTTTGTTTATGAGAATTTTTTTTAGTACCATGTACAACTCATTGAGGTTCTGCTCGTTTGAAACAGTACGCGAAGAGAGTGTAACAGGTGTAATATATCGATATTATACAGAAGGGAATGGCGTATGAAAAGTATAAATTGATAAAGGTATTTTTAAATATAATGAGAAAGTATAGGTACATTTTTTTGGAGAGAAACGTAAGAGATAGATACAAGGTAGCGGATATTTCGGGACCCAGCTAGATGAAGTTATGACAACATTATCCATACTGGCTGGAGCTTACAGTTGGGCGGTAGTCAGAAAACTTTCGAAAAAAAAATTTGTCTTTTAAGAAAGAGAGAGAGAGAGATTAGGGTAATGTCTTTGGTTTTGTATACGAAGGCCCATAAGCCAGAGATGGTATTCCATAGCCCCTCATTGTCGGGAGTTAATGGTAGTAGCGGCGTGTAGAGATTGATCAAGGAAGAAAGCGAGCATTGGTAGCCGCCCTTCGTGTTCCTTTAACCAATAAAGCATAAAACCTTTTCCGACTTAAGCACATTCCAGTTCCTGTGAACACATATAGAATTACTAATGTAATTCATCTACAAAGCCAAACACCAGATAACATGAAGACTGCCAAGCTTGGACGAGCAGGTTTTGGGGGCTTCCCCATAGGACAAATAAAGAAAAAAGGATCGCTCTCAGTGTACAGTGTAATTTTGTATAGTTCAGTGTCGTTCAGTTATGTAAAGTTCGATAGTAAAGAAACAGTTTTTTTTGTAAAAATGCAATGATGGATGACTTGAAACTAATCGAGGCCTTGACCCAGCTACAAATAAAGTAAGTTAAATTGTTCTCTCCCTCTTCTGTTTATTGTGCTCTCTCTCATGTGTTTAATGTTAAGAGTAGTCAAGTCTTACTCCTGATAAAAGTGTTGGAACGGGAGAAGTTATAAATTGTTGACACGGGAGCGTCAATAAATTACGTGGCTCGGTCTAGAGGGGGGGGAAGGTTGAGTAGAAAGCTACGCTGGGCTATGTTGGGGGGGGGGGAGGAGTGGTTCGGAGCCAAGCCACGTAGCTTTTCACGGTTAAAATAAGGTATAGAACACGCAACAGCCTGTGAATCTTTATTTCCGTCATTTAATCAATTCTGTATATAATTTACGATAGTCTGACAAGCGAAAACAGTACAAATTGTTTTCTGGAATCAATGGGGAAAAAGCTACGTGGCATGCGGGCGAAGGGGGGAGGGCTGAGGCAAAAGCCACTTCAGGCTACGTGGGGGGGGGGGGGGGGGGGTCCAGAGGAGCCCAAAATGGGGCTACGTGGTTTATGGACGCTCCACAAGAAGGTATCAAATAATCAGTTAGCAACTAACACGTAGGGAGGTTACACTGGCAAAAAGTTCTTTTTTCATAGTTTCCTGGTTTTCATGCATTTTACAGTTGGAAAATGATTTTACTTAACATGATTCTGTATTTCGAGTTGTTAATTTTAAATGAACTAACAATTCAAAAAGTTTTGCAGCACTCAACTGCTATGTTCAACGTTTATATTATGCATTAGACTGCAACCCCAAATTTCACGAATTATTCGAAATTACTGTGAACTTCTCAGATTCGAGAATAACGAAAATACCTGTGCTATCTAATAAAGAGGCATTTTTTTATTTCAAGTTTACCAATTGTGAAACATTTTAAGCATACGATAAAAATATGTATTAGTACAATGAAATACAGAAAGAAGAATAGTGTAAGGATTTCAGCGGTATGAGTCAAATGGAAATGATGATACATTACATATTTTCGCTTTGAACCCATTTAAGACCCGTCTTAGCGATTCATAAAAGCAATAATAGTATCAGCTTATAATTACAAATTATTATTATATTTTATTTTTTTAATTTCTGTTTTAAGCTCTGAGGGCCTTGTGAACCTAGGGAACCGGGGCTCTTGTTGACCTAGTTACGCCACTGCTGAAACTACAAGTAATTTGTGATTAATTACTGTATTTGTAAATAGTGTTAATAACAGATAATCATATTTCTGGTATTGTGAATGACTTTCTCACATTCCCTCTCTTATTCGAAAGCGCACATTATCACCTGGTGTCTTTGGGTTAGAGATTATTTGAAGAGAACATTTTTACAGAATAAAATTCGTTCTGCTGTCCAACCTATTTCCAATTCGGCATTAAGATGTCTAAATTTTACAGGTAATATTTTTAAGGCAGGAGGTAAAGAAGCGGCAGAAAATTTGATCCCCTCTGAAATTAATAATCGTGTGTTATTTCGTATTTTACAGTGGCTGTTTCATGTTCAGATACCCTTATAGTTTCACGCTATGAATACTCACGGAGTTATCGGGAGAGGTATGTAGGAAACGTAGTAGGACGCGCAGTGCGTTCACTTCGGCGGTTGACAGAGTCATCTGGTAGCGACGCAGCAGGCGGCGTAGCAACAGCGCCGCGCGGCGGTGGTCGTTGAAGTTGCTCTTGATGATGACGCCGCTGAGCGCGCTGACGGCCATGCTTGGTTCCCTGCGCAGGCGGGCAGCCAGGTTCCCAGCTGCTGTGCGCACGTCATAAGACGCATCCCTCGTCACCGACAGCAGCAGCTGTGCCGCGTCCAAAGTCTCGGGATCCACCTGCCCCGCGAATAATAATAGCACAACATTAAATGTACACTCTTCGAGAAACTTTCACTATCTTAAAGAATGACAAGTTGTGGCCATCGAAATAATAGGTGCACTAAGCAGGGCTGTATAGATGCCCATAAGATGTTAGAGGAGTTAAGCAATTTCTCATGGAAGCCACGCTTAAGTGCGGTTGTTAAGCGAAAGGCACCTCAAATCAGACTCCATTACGCCACTTTTTACTCAGTTATCAGTTTGCCAGAATACTAAGTCCTTCGCAACATAGACTGATGTGTGATGCATTATTCAGAGAGAGGAGGGAAATACGTGATGTCAAATTCCCTCACTAATGAAAAAGTTGGCTGCCCTGTCTGAATCGAACGGCGGCTTAGCAATTGTTAAGGAAAATTATAGCAAAGACTAACATCTAAGTCCGTCAGAAATGAAGGGTTAAACATAGTGTTCTGGCAAATCACTTTTTTTTCAGTTACTTAACTAAATAGTAATGTGATTAACAAATGCTTACAACCTTGATTTGTAAAGATGTAATGTGGTTCATATTTCGCCTTCAGCTGTTTACAGCAATTAACATTTAGATTTAAACCAAATAAATACCTTCCTTTATAGTTGGTTTCAAATTTAATTTAAATTGGAAGTAATGGACAGCTGCAAAAAAGTCAATATGTAACCTATAATAGTCATATCTGCGGACAAAGAATACGACTAAAACATCTACATCGATGGGATATATATATAAACAAAAATAAACTAATTATTAAAATATGAATTTAAACAAAATACATACTTCTATTTATGCCTGATTTGCAATAAAATATTGTACCATTATAGAAACATAAATAGGCAATCTAAATATTTAGCTTGCTATGATAGCAATATCTTTGGACAGAGAGTATAAAACATCTCTGGATGGTGTTAGCAGCCAAAGAAAGCTGGGCGCGTTAGGTCACAGCGTTACGGACATCGTGACGCAATTGGCCTTTTATTAGAGCTGATTACATTGGTAACATAAAGTTTTACTGCGTGTTTTACTTTTTTTTACTTTGGCAATAGAACTTATAATTATTCGACTCTAGTAAAACTGTAATCCTAGCTCAAGGGAATTATCTTGACAGTTGGATGGTAAGAGGTAATATTCAGTAGTACTTCACCTCATGCTTCTGGTTCTATTAGAAATTGTTTCCCGTACCTCTTCTGAATCTTTGTCAGTTGCGTGGAGCTTTGTTAGGATGTTAGCCACAGAAGCAGTAACAGTCTGGTCCAGCTTGTCCCTGTAGAATCGTAGTAGCCTGTGTAGGATAATTCCCATCCTCTCGCGGGATGGGTATTTTAAGAGTGTGTTATATCCACGGAACACACCCTTGATGTCTCCCTTCTTCTCCACCATGAACCTGTCGCAGAGAAAACAGAGAATCTAATATGAAGTTAGTGGATGCGTCCGCATTGTTTATGGAAAGCAGGTTGTAATTTTTCTCATTTAGTTATGATTATAGGTCACTTCGAGGTTGTTACTGCACTGTGCTCTATAAAGTGATTGTGACGTTAAAAGAACTTCGTCCTGTTTCGTTGTGGTCGAAGGTGAAGAACAAAAAATATTATAAAACTAAACGAGTATTTCGCCGCATTTTTTTTTTTTTTTTTTTAAGTTTCATCTAGTTTCACTAACCGAGAGTGATTTCACAATAGTGGTTTATTTATAGGTATACAGTACTGAACAGGGTTTCTCAAAGTGGGGTACACGAACCGCTAGGGATTCGCCAGTTAATCGTAGGGGGTTCGCGACAAAATTTACGTTATGGTGATTGGCTGGCTGTCTCAAGCATGAACATAATCAAAATGTTCCTAAAATCGGCTCAACCTGCTGCAAGAAACAAGGCTGTCAATCACGTTAATCACTAACATATTGCTCATTGTGGCTGTATTACGTTTGTAAAATAAAAATGTTTATTTCTTTTAAAAAATAAAAACCCAGTTTTTTTAAAGGGGTTTCACCATTGCCTGTGAAATTTTATAGGTATCCGTGGAGCTAAGAGTTTGAGAAATCCTGATATAGAGGATTAATACAATCGATCGGCTCATCAGTTTTATTATTTCACTATACAACAGTGAAAATTGGAGATGTTTATTGTTTGATTGGAAATGTAAGTGGGTGAGTAAGAGAGTGAACGAATTAGTTAGCGATTTAGTGAATGAATGAGTAAGTAAGTGAGTGAATGTCTATGTGGGAAAAGTAATTGGTTGGCAACTAGTAAGTATCATTTGATGTGCAGTTGAGTCGATGGATTGGTGCATTAAAGTTACAATGCAGTGCAGACTTGCTGACCTTAAGACGACGTCCCTGTCAAAGATGATGTCCTCGCCGGCGATTTCGACGAGTTCCTTGAATGCGTTGACAACGTTGAAATCGTCGTCGCTGTAATATTCTCCCGAATCTAGCTCAGGCTGGTTCAGATGCCGCAAGATGGCCGAGATGGCTGTCCATACTGGAGGGTTCATCACGCGGTGGTGCTGTCGGTGCCGACGCAATGCCCTGGCCAAAACCTCTGGCCGAGACAAGTCGCCACTGGACACGATCTGCACATTACATTCAGCCTCATTGAGCAACAATTAAAAGATATTGGGTGCAATTTGTGAGATTCAGTTCGAAGATATACAGATATAGGACATAGAGAAAGAGGTAGAGACAGATGAAGAGAATAGATGGAAGATTTGTTGAGAATTTTTACCTTCCAGTAGGTACGTTTGTAACTGTGTTGTTCTGACAGCCCAGTATGAGAAATAGATGTGGGTTGATAACATAACATAATGAGATGTTACAAAACCGGTCTTGTGTAACATGATAAACCAAACACGCTGGAGCAGAAAGCCTAGACACATGCACAGTGAGATCTATGCAGCAAAAGAAAATCAGAACGAATTAGGAATGTTCCCTCATGTTAGTGGATCGTTTCTTCCCGCTTAGGACTCTATCGTGTGGCTCCAAATCTTGTTTAACCAGTTACTTCACGCAAAGTTGTTTAGTGTAATGTTTCGAGACTTAAAGTACCATGAAAAACCGCAAACTTCAAAGTATTTGAAACTAGCTGACTCCTGCTCATTCACGTTTTATGATTTCTAAAATTTTAATTGTATTATGTTCCTTTAACCGGAATTAAATTTGGGAGTTCCTACTGTTGGGGATTAACTAATTACAAGTTGCTTAACAGGAGGCTCATGGTGACATTACTGCATATATTATGAAGCATCCAAATGCAAAGTTTGAACATGATCGATCCACAACTGAAAAATCTCTGCTTTTAAGCTTAGATCGTCTGTTGAAGTAACTCATCACTCGAGAAGAAAAACAGAGCGATAGAAATAATATTTAATTGAAATAAGTAACATCTATAAAGGAAATGAGTGATGAGAAGAAGATATAGAAACTGATCATCAGTGAGGCCATACAAACATTCTCCTAATCAATCTACCCCATGATGGAACAGAAGAAACGCAATGTGAAAAATGGAAAAATGGTTACGTTGTTATGAAACAGTCACCAAAAAAGTTCATTCAGTTCCAGTAATATGGAATATTATTTGAGTACTATATGGAAATACATTAAATTATCATTTTCAGATTACACCAGTTTTCCAAGCTTGCTGAGATTGTTTAAAATAAGTGAATTACGGCTTCCTCTGATTATGTTATGTGTTACCTGAGCCAGCACAGGATCCCATAGTTCGCCAATGGACCTGCGGAGATCGTCGATGACCACTTTCCGGGCCTCACGCAGCTCCGTCGGCGAATCCTCCTTGACGGCTGGTTCAGGGCGGATATGATTCGAGTGTGGTCTCGCTCCACGCTCAGGCCAATGAAGGCCTTCGCCGGGCGCACATACTCGTACAGCTGTCGCAACACATTTACAACAGATCACGAAATGGCTTCCTACTCGATAAAAGTAGGACTTTTTCAAGGATTAGTGCTAGGTACTATTCTATCAAATAACATTTAGACGATACGGATGAACTGGGAAAATTGATGCAAATTTCTGTGTACTGCAGTAGGTAGTATTTAGCTGAATGATGAACTGATTCAGAATAAATTAGTGCCACACGAAAGCCTAAACTGAAGCAGAAGAGTCAGTGCTGTTGCTGAGGAAGAAGGCGGAGCTAGTAGTGAAAATAAGCTGTTTTTTTCCCGTCCCAGCACTATTCAGCGGTACACAAGTGAAGACTTCATCGTAATTTCGAATAACTTTGAAAATTTCCACATCGATAGTACACCATGATTCAAGCATGTATGATTCGCTTGTGAGTTTTTAAGAATATAACTCAAGGCAGTTGCACCCTCAGCCAACGGTTTTATCTGGCAAAATTAGGTTATGTTCGAGGACAAGACAGCACTAGAAGTGACATATTTAATTTCAATTGATAGTATTGTAAATTGAAATAAAAACTCACAGAGGAGTTTTGGAAATTTAGATGAGTTAGTCAGCAACTGTATCTCAGTAACGGCAATTCCATGATAAATAAAAAAAAAAACTTAATTCACTAGAAAATCTTCTTAGCGGAAAATGGGACAGGTTGGTTTGATCTAACCAATAACATTTATATACTAAATAGTAGTGGTACGAGTTGTAGTTATTCATCTTGAAATTCGGATGTCATGTGGAACTGAAAGTATCATCTTTGTTTCATTTTTAGCTGTATAAACCTGCGAGTATTACCATTAATTTCGTACCGTTGTGAGTTTCAGATTCCACAAATTTTACATCAATTTGTGTGTTCGATTTAAGTTGTTGACTTCATCCTAATTAATAAAAAATATTTGAATTCATCCTAGCATTCTGTGCGATTGTATTTGCATTGCACATTTTGTTATGATTCTGGACTTATTTACTAGCAAGTGAAGGTTCTGGTCTGTGACAATACATTGTTGTTATTAAAAAGGTATCTTTGATTTGCTACCACGATCAGTAATGAAATTTTTATCAAATAAAATGAATGATGAAACATCAGTTTTCTTCTTACATTTTTCTGTTTTAATACGAAATTGAGAAAAAGTTGATATTGTTTTAGAAGAATTCCAATATTGAAGTTAAACGAAATTGCGCCGTTTTCTTTTTTCGCTGGGGACACTAATTTAACGACCTTGCTTAAAAATAATTAATATATTAACATAACTGGCCAGGAGACAATTTATTAGCATAATTTTTTTTTCTTCATAGGATCGGATCTTAGTCTGCAACTGAGAATACGAACGATTAATTACCTCTCCATTTTTCTCTATGCTTGTGAAAGCAGGACCCTTCACCAAAATCTATAGAAATTATTGATGTTTTTGAAATGTATCTGTATCGACGTCTCTTACGCATATCATGGGTGCTGAAACTCTCAAATGAAGAAGTACTTCATCGGATGGAGAAGCAAAAAGAACTGCTGCTCACTATAAAGCAAAGGAAAATACAATATATATAGCACATTATGAGAGGCGAGAGGTACCAGTTACTGTTACTCATCATTGAAGGGAGGATACAGGGGATATGTTGGAAGAAGAAGGAAATCGTGTTTGAAGGAGATGGTACATCTGCCTGTTCATGCTGCAATGTCACGTCCAGAGATAGCGTTGTGGACGGTACACCTCAGATGTGAGAAGGCGTCTTAAAAAGAAGAAGATTCTAGTTAAACGACCAGATCGTCCCACTTACCGTCTTGATAAGTTGTTGCTGTCTGGCGTATTTCTGTGGCTGACTCGTCTGCGTGTATGTCCTCCAGAGCAGGCGCAGCATGGCGGCGAATCTCGTGTGAGCGTCCACGACTCGCAGACTGGGCATCAGGTCCTGGGAAGCCCTCGTCAGCGGGACGGCTCCAGGTCGCACCAGGGCGGACAGCTGCTCAGCAGCTTGAAGAACCTCGGCGGGAGCGTCCCGACTCAGAGCGTCTTGCGCCAGAATGCCCATGTCCATGGTCAGAACAGTCGGCTCGAACCCGTCGTTGGTCGACGCGTGCATCTGCTCCAACACCTACCAGAAACAATAGTGGTGCTGGTGTCGCATGCTTACTTTTCGGGGATTCAGGGATAATATAAAATCTTTATTTCATTTCATTTGTAGCAGTCAAGACTAGCCCAGACCTTGTTTCACAGTTTGTAACATAAGGAGCGGATGTTCTTACGAGTCTTATCAACCACAGTCCTTGTGGTATCCGACACTTGCATCTTACCATTGCGTGGTTACGCGTGGGACCTGAACCGGTAGTCAAGGACATGGGAAGCTGCCGTCAGCTACCAACTTGCCGCATTAAGCCTTTCCCCCTACCCTTAGGACCTCAATGACATCACTAGTAGCCAGTAAGAACACGTGCTTGTACTAAAATCCTAACTAGCCAATTGGGAGCTAGCTTACCCCCTCCATTAGCGCCGAGTGCTAGCCGTCATGGCGACGACACAAGTCCGCTAGTCGCCTACACCTTGGACTCACAACAACATCGCAACACTGAGGTAATCTGCTGCTAGCTTACTATTCCATGCTGAGCTAATATTTCATGATTGCATTGAATCAGGAACTATCTCATGTCACTCCATCCTCCAACTTATTTAGAGATCGATTCCATACTAAGCCCATCGCCGTCATTATGCAACCATATCGTAAGTAGTACCAACCGTGCCATAACTATATTGCAATCAGTGTATTTACGAAATAATATCTTTATCTGAAGTGTTTGCAATAATGTGCTTTCCTTCGCAACGTATTATTAATAAATAGCCAATTGCCTTATACGCTGTGTGTTTCCTTTCACTACCTGATCACTGAAGTAAGATACAAGATAATTCTAGATAAATTATACTAAGTGTTCATCCAGATGTATACTAAAATACTAACAAAAGAGAGTATAGACATTTACAGAGCTTGTTGTCTAACTGCTAGCATCAAATAAGTATTTAGCCTAATTCTTGGCACTACATCGCAGACAGAAATCGTACAGATTTCTGGCGGTGGCCGAGACGAATCCAAAATCCATCTGTCATAATGAAAAGCTACCGCTCGGCTATCTCACACGCGACACTGGGACCATTGCTGTTCGTTGTTCTAATGAATAGTTGTGTTGATGGTTTACTATCAGGGATTAGGTTGTTTTCAGATGACATAATGCTATATAAAAGGATCAAAACGGAAGACCCTAAACAGCTGCAAGGTGATCTGGACAGGATATCTAGTTGGGTTCGTATGCCGCGGGAGCTGATTTTAGTATAGATTTTAGTGGTAATAAAGGCAGAGTGTTTCCAAGCCAGCGCAATAGTGTGAAGACTACACCGCTCCTATTTGACACCGGCGGCAAGGCCGCTGGTCTTGCAGTCCTTACTGTGGGAAACTCAACCAGCATGACTAACACACGAGGCTTACAGACTATGAACACGTGAACCACACGCATGTTCGTCGTGACAAACAGCCAATGAGAAGAAGGCTTTCCCCACATTCCAGAACCGAGGGCGCTTCTTAGCGCGTACGATTCGCCCTAGTCCGTGATGTGAAATTTCGCAGGCAGACCTGTTACCATCCAAATAGGCCATTTTAGGCATTTTGCTATCATTCTCCCTCTGCAGGATCGGAATGCATTCTGCATTAGTTTTGGATCCTATGGTCCACTATTCCAATATCGGAAAACTCCGATTTATGTATCAATTCATGTAACTGTACCATACCGCCGATTTCAACAATAAATCAAGTAGTCACAACTCTTCCTATCATTTCAAGGAGCACCTACGTCCTGATTTTAAGTAAATCAAGTCTCTGTGTATGCATTTTATCCTAGTCAGAAGCTTACAGATGCCGACTGGAAATCAGGAGTACCTCAGCCGACAGTAAGTAGTGGCTAGGCGGACCCACAGTGGGTAAGTTCGCCACTCGCTAGGTCTATACGCGACACGTAAACATGGGATGAAGATAAATGAAAAGAAGAGTCAGCTTATTAGATACATAAATAAAAAAACTAAAGGTTGGTTATGATTATAAGACGGGGAAAGAATTCCTTGTTGAAGATTTGAAATGTAAATATTTTGGCATTACATTTGATAACAAGCTTAACTCGGCAGGATACATTGGACAGTTATTTAATAGGATATGTCATGTTTTCCTTTTTTAATGATCTTCCTCCTTGTTGTCGGTATTATCGGACTTCGTATTTTTTTTTATAACCCGGTCGCCAGGGGCGAATGTCTCGCTTTTAACTTGTTCAAAACTTTACACTTATTCATTTATCTTTCATATTTAAAATAAATAGTAAACTTTTTATAACTTGTAATTTATTAAAACACTCTTCGATACTAAAGGATCTGAAGAATACAAAGGTCCTTAGCTTGCAGTAACTTTTACAACTCATACCGCACACTAACTTTTCTCTCTCTCGCGATCTTAGTATTCTCTCATTACCACAGCTACCGATTTTCCCCCAGAGTAGCTATCTTTCTTTTATATCTTCTCTAAGGAGCCTGTTATGCCTCAACAGGAGTTTTCAAAATTCTGCACTTCTTGGAGAGAATGATGAGGGGATTTACGAGAGAAGTAAAAGAGCTGGGCTACAAAACTTTGGTCAGACCATTGCTTGAATATGGTTGTGTAGTATGGGACCCTCATTTTGTGTATCAAATACAATAGCTGGAGAGAGTGCAAAGAAGGGCTGCTAGGTTTGTTTCTGGAAATTATCGCAGAACGCAATCTGTAACATATTTGATAAAAAATCTGGAATGGGATTCATTGGAAGACAGGAGGAGGGTGAACAGGGTCATGGGGTGTACAAGGCGTATATTGATGGTGAGGCATGGAAAGATATTGTTGTAAGAATTAAAAGTAATGCATGGAAGGGAAATTATGACCAAGACCACAAGCTGGCACTCGATTTCAGGTTCTCATTTTTAGGTAAGGGGGCCAGGGATTGAAATAAGTTAGGGATTGTGCATAAACTACGTGGCTCGGTCCAGGGGTGGGAGGGGTTGGCTGGAAAGCTACGCTGGGCTACGTGGGGGTAGGGGGGCGGGGTTCCGAGCCAGGCCACGTAGCTTTCCATTAATACCATTTTTCACAGTTAGAATGAGATATAGAACACACAGAAGCATGTAAATATTTATTCCCGTCATTTAATTATCCCCGTATGTAATTTACGATAGTCTTACAAGAGAAAACAGTACAAAATGTCTTCTGGAAACAATATGGAGAAATGCTACGTGCTACATGGGGGAGGGAGGGGGGTTGAGACAAAAGCCACGTCGGGCTACGTGGGGGGAGCGAGGGTTCAGAGGAGGCCAAAATGGAGGAGCTTTCGTGGTTTATGCACGCTCCCTTACCAATGGAAATAATTTACCAAAAACGTTGAAAGAATTTAAAGCTGAAATTTATAGAGGGCAAATGTTGGAGGGTGCAGGAAAGAGGATGGAGGGGGGAGGGAAATGGGCATGTAGGGAAATTGCCACCAGAGCGTTCGTTCCATTGCAATTAAATTAAATGAAAGAAAATAGCTTAATCCTCCATCCACTAGCCATAGTACCTGGAAACTTTTGGCTTCGACAGTAGATTATTCAATACTTTTGATCTTTATCAGTTTTTAACCGACTTCAAAAAAGGAGGAGGTTCTCAATTCGTCTGATTTTTTTTTTTTTTTTTTTTTTTTTTTTTTTTATGTATGTTCAGCGATATCTTCCCCAATTTTGAACCGATTTAAATAAAAAATTTATAGTGGATAGAGTATGCATCCAAAGTGGTCCCATGTGAATTTCATTGGGAAACGACCCCTTCTACCCCTTTACACCCTTAATCTTTATACAAACCCACACTTTTTATCCGATTTTGATGAAACTTTGGATATGTATAGTCCAAAATAAACAGAAAAATACTGTCAACTTTTGGTGTGAAAACACTGAACCCCTCTCCCCCTATCCACCCTTTAATTTTGGTCATTGTTCTTTATACAAAGCTAAAGTCGACTCGATTGAACTGATCTCCATTAAAGTTGGTATATACATGTAATTTCTCATGGAAAATGTTTCAGACCCAAAAAATTAAAAAACAACCCCTTTCTCCCTTTACAAGCCTTAATTTTCATACAAACCCACATTTTTTATCCGATTTCGATGGAACTTTGGACATGTATAGTCAAAAATAAAGAGAAAATTACTTTCAACTTTTGGTTTGGAAAATAGAACCACTCTCACCCTACCTATCCCTTAATTTTTGACTATGTTCTTTATACAAAACTACAGTCGACATCATGTAACTGATCTCCGTTAAAGTTGTCATATATATCTAATATTTCATGGAGAAGGTTTCTGACTAAAAATTATTAAAAATCCACCCCATATCCCCCTTTACACCCCTTTATTTTATAGAAACCTACATTTAATGTCTGATTTGGATTGAACTTTGCAAATGTATACTTAAAAAAAAAAAAAAAAAAAAACAGAAAAATCTTGTCAACATTTGGTCTCCCAAAGCTCAACCCCTCTCCCTCTTTACAACCCCTTAATTTTTGTCAATGTTCTTTATAAAAAGCTACAGTCGCCACCGTTTGACCGATTACCATGAAAGTTGGCGCTTATAAGTATTTTTACACGAAGGAGATTTCTGACCAAAAAATCCAAAAACCACCCCCTCTCCCTACTAAACTGTTTAATTTTTATACAAACCCTCAGGTTTTATCCAGTTTAGATAGTACTTAGCAAACTTTTATTATAAAACACAGAGAAAAAGAATGCCAACTTCTGGTATCCAAAAACTGAACCCCTTTCCTCGTTTCCGCCCCTTGACTTTTGTCAACTTTCTTTTTGAAAAGCTACAGTTGACGCCATTTGACCGATCTTTATGAAAGTTGGCACATCTATGTATTTCTTATGGAGAAGATTTCTGACCAAAAAATAAAAAACTACCCTACCTCCCCATTTACATCCCTTAATTTTTGTACAACCCCACAATTAATCCGATTTCGGTGGTACTTCGCATATGTATACTTTAAAACAAATATAAAAAGAAACATACTACTCACATTACTTTCCAAACACACAAATCCTATCCCCCTTTCTACCCCTTTAATTACTGTCAATGTTCTTTAAATAAAGCTACCGTTTCTGTCTGATTTTGAAGGAAGTATGTACATGTATTCTTCAAAACAAACAGAAAAATACTGTCTGCATTTAGTTTAGAGAAGCGAAACCTCTCTCCCCTTTTCCACCCCTTTAATCTACACAAAGCACAGTTTCTGTCTGATTATGAAGAAAATTTGCACACGTATACTTTAAAAAATACTGAACAATTGTGTTTAAATTAGGTTTCAGAAGCACAATCCCTCTTCCCTTCTACCTTCTACCCTCCTAATTTTCAATGTTCTATATAGATACCTACCGTTTTTATCAGATTTCGATGGAACACTGCACATGTATACTTAAAAACAAAGAGAAATATTCTGATTACAAAACCCAACCGCTCACTCCCATGCCCCATTTAATTTTTGCAAATGTTCTTTACACAAAGCTACAGTTTTTATCTGGTTTCGATGGAACTTTGCACAAGTATACTTTAAAACGAAGAGAAAAATACTGTATACACTAGCTTTTTATATGACATCAATAGAAATTTACAAACATATACCTTAAATCAATCAGTCTTTTGGTATACAAAAGCCCAATCACTCTTCCTCTTTACCCCCATCGTTTATAATTTCCAATGTTCCTTACAAAATCCACAGTTTTAAATCCCATCAAAATCATTTAAGCTATGTTTTAGTATTGGCAGAATATTTATAAAATAAATGTGTCGTAATGTCTCAACATGTACTTCAGATTTCAACTTGGACCCGGAGCTTTTACGTACTGAAATCCAAGTAAATATCTATATTTTCTGTTATATTCCAGAGACATATTTGTGTATGTGGTATATATTAATGTCCAGTTGTTACATGTTTCGATTATCGAGCAGCAGATTTAACAGCCTGGACCAAAATGTAAACTGACATTACTTAACACAGCATCCAATTCACCCTATTCTAAAAGTTGTTAGGTTACATGAATACAGATTTTTTTTTTTTTTTTTTTTTTTTTTTTTTTTTTTTTTTTTTTTTGAAAGCATTCGTTTTAACCACTGAGCTACCAGGAAGTTCGCAAAATGAGAACTGCAGTGGCATATTTAAAATACAAAATAAACTGTAATACCACTAAAAATTTAAAAATAAAATAATTGCTTACAAAACATAAAAACCGACTTCAAAAAAGGGCACTAAAATTTTTAAAATAACTTTATACCTTGCTTAGGAAAAGGTAAATCTAAATGGACAATATTTTACATTACTGTCATTGAAGTTTTTACATTAATTAGTTATTTTTGGAGTTTGTTGCGTCTGTATCATCGGTAATTACTTTACGTTAAGTTCACAGTATTTATTTATGTTACGTACAGGCGCACTAATTTATTGACCCAACAAAGAGAGATAAGGTTGATTGTTATAATTTCTATTATTATTATTTATGTCTATCGTCAAGTGTCAACGATAATTGAAGGTTAAATGTTAATAAAGAACGCCAATGAAACTGTTTTATATGGTTTAATGCCGTACGCGTTTCTTCTCTCATCGAAATATCATCAACAAATTATTTACATTGGTGTCATTAGGGTTGCTTTGGAGAAAAAGTAGGTACGTGCGGCTACAATGTTTACATCTAGCTGGCAACATTTTAGACAAATGGCTTTAACCGAAATATGCTTTGGCGAAAAAAACAGGGATGTTTGGCTACGAACACTAATATTACCAATGTAAATAATTTGTCGTTGATATTGACTCAATAAGAAATGAAATGCGTGCGGCATTAAAACATATAAAAACAATTGTATTGGCGTTTTTTTTTAACATTTAATTTACGGAGCAACTACGGAGAAATGACCTATAACAACGTTGCTTTGAAAAAATTAATTGTTTTATCTTTTAAGAAAATTTAGGCTTATGTTAAATTTAGAGTATTACGGATCCATCTGAACTAGGTTGTAGGGAAATATTTTTTTAGTGATTGGTAACACTGTGAACTACACTGCAATATTGTCTCTGTAACAATGGCAGGGCGACTGACAATTGTATTTACAGCATTTTTGTGATGGAGAGGTCCTTTAAAACTTTACTGGACTAATCGAATACGTTAGTTGAGTTTCACAGTAAAAGTTAATAAACGGCCTTGCTCTAACGAATCCCTATGCTTTGGTAAGTTTAGAATAGGACTATATGTTCTTAAACTCTTTTATAACGTTAACCTTTTAGATACATGTGGTTTGCTTGTGTCTGGATCAAGTTACTTACTGTGATATTCAATGAATATTTTGACAAAAACTTGGCAAATTGTTCTTATAGTTTTGGATCCCGAGACCAAATCCCGATGGGACTAGAAATTCTTAATAGTTATGTTTGACCATATTAGCTATACTAGAACGTTCGGAACCATATTAAACTGCAGATCCAGCCACGACAAAAGCGAAAATAGATACCTATGTGAGAAAGTCGCAAATAAATTAAAATAATAATTGAAATTAATTTTAAAAATTTAAAAAATTCTAAATCTTAACAGATAACGTAAGCTGTCACTGTGATTATTATCTTTTAATTTTTTTCATATAAGTATGTGCGCTATTAGATAGTAATACGTAAATTTACGGTTTTTGCTTCTGTATCATCTGAAATTATGTAAATTATCGCTATTACCGATGTTATTTATGTTAACGCATTAGATAATCTATTACTATGTGTAGTTTTCCGTGTGGCTTGCACAGACAGAGAAGATTTATTTATTTTTAATTTTTTTTTACGGTTTTAACCTTTCTGTAGTCAGTACAGTACATAGAAATATTCTATTTGACTGTATCAAGGGCGTATCCAGGATCAGAACTAGAGGGGGGCAGGATTTGAACTAGAGGGGGGAAACTCATTTTGGTTTCGAAGAAGTGGGTTGGGGGACTGAAACATGACATTACAAAATCAAACTCAAACCTATTCAGGAAACTATTTTTATCATTGATTAATATAGTAACCCAACTACTTAATCTAAGGACCTTCTATGTAGTTAATTAAGATCGTAAGTCAGTTAGTTTTTTATGTAAACATTAATTGTCTCGGATTTTCAATTTCAATAATTTTGTTTGTCAATATCTCATGGTGTACTTTCGCGAAATTTCGATGCACACTCATCAGACAAAATCCAGTCAATCTTTCTCTCCCAAAGTGGTCCTGAACTAGTTCTTCACTCGTCGAAGCGTACTGAAGGCAACTTAATTTTTCTTCTAGGGGGGCAGCAGCCCCCCTCTGCCCCTCGCTGGATACGCCCATGGACTGTATTATAAATTTTTATCATATGCATAGATTACTGCATAATGAAACCATTGTTAATTATTTATTTATTCGTTGAGGCCAACTAGGACCACGTTAAGCATTTGTGCATTTGACAGCGAGTTTCATCTTTTGGGCCCAGAAATCCTTCATTGGTTTTGAATGCGCCTGTTTGCGCTCCTCTGTCCAGAGTGTACCGTGTCTTCTGTTGGAGTGTTCCTCTCGGCTTGTCCCACTTGTCATTAACGTAACGGATGAAGGTGGAAACCATTTTTTATAATTTTGAAAATAGAAATATGTACATTTGGTAGTGTGACAGAAAATGCTCTATGATTGATGGTTGCTTCATTGATGTCCCAAGCCAGTAAGCAGCTACTATTTCCCTAGTTTCCAATATGTAGTTTATATTTTTCTTTTCTTTTAAGCGGCTGTTTCTCTAGATGTTATTAATTATTTTCCGTTAAAGATGACGAGGCACTGTGGGAATTGTATAACACGAATGAAATATGTGTGTCTAGCTATATTAAACCATGAATAAATTCATGTGGTCAGTGCTTCCTGTTGGAATGTGCAAACAGACGTGTCCGGAATAGTTGGATTGAACGATATATGTAAAAATTAAATGAAATAAGCTTTGCTAACGATTGCAAGATTATAGATAGGTTGATAGATCACTTGTTTATACAGGGTGTTACAAAAAGGTACGGCCAAACTTTCAGGAAACATTGCTCACACACAAACAAAGAAAATATGTTATGTGGACATGTGTTCGGAAACGCTTACTTTCCATGTTAGAGCTCATTTTATTACTTATCTTCATATCACATTAAACATGGAATGGAAACACACAGCAACAGAACGTACCAGCGTGACTTCAAACACTTTGTTACAGGAAATGTTCAAAATGTCCTTCGTTAGCGAGGATACATGCATCCACCCTCCGTCGCATGGAATCCCTGATGCGCTGATGCAGCCCTGGAGAATGGCGTATTGTATCACAGCCGTCCACAATATGAGCTCTAACATGGAAAGTAAGCGTTTCCGGACACATGTCCACATAACATATTTTCTTTGTTTGTGTGTGAGCAATGTTTCCTGAAAGTTTGGCCGTACCTTTTTGTAACACCCTGTATATATGAACTAATTAATGGGTTTCTTGGGGTGATTCTGCTGGGAAGATGCGGTCAACGATATTGCATGTAAGCGCTAGGATTCTCGGGCCCCGGATAACCGTTCTTAGCAGTGACGTAACTGGTTGGGGCCAGTGGCAAATTCATCGGATGGGGCTCTCCCTCAGGCCAGATGGGTGACACTAAGGCCCTTCTCACACGGCGCTACTGAAAAGAAACCAGTTACGAACTAGGATCACAAGTCAGTTTCTTTCCAGTCACAGCACTAGTATTTGTATGGAGGCTCTCACACGGGGCGATCGGTTGGAAACCAGTCCGCAACGCGTCCGAGAAACATCCGTGTTTATGCAACTACAATGTCATAAAATAACTCCATTGCCACGAAGAGCTCCTTGTGGAGTAATAAAGTAATTGGCTAAATAATGTTTGGTGTAATATGCCGATGAACGAAAACTAATTTTAAGTTGTGACAGCGGAATTATGTGTAGTGTGTAAGTTGCATTATTTCCAAATTTAATCTGACTGTACAGGACTCCTTTCTCACTCCTGACAATTATGCAAGCTAATTTTAGTATATTAATCACTTTTTGTTAGTCATTACATCGTATGTGACTGTAAAACACTTGAATTTTTCCATCATGACAAATGTACATTCTAGAGTTGAACGGGAAATCGTTGGTATTTTCATCAATTTGTAGCTTTCTAAGCAAAAGCTTTTGTTTATAAAATAATTTTTTTAAATCTCCTATTCCTTTTTTTGAATAATATAACATCCTCATCTGAATCAGAAGAAATCGTCGCCTCTCTCAAATCTCACGAGTGACTGAAATTCCAGAGATTTGAGTAGCATCGTGTGCGAACATTGGTCAGTAACTAGTTAGCAATTTCAGTCTGTGTTCAGTTCCGTTTCCTTTGAGTAGCGTCGTGTGAGAAGGGCCTAACGCTGGCGCTGTTCTATGTTTGTTTGCCTTAAGTCCACTTCTTCCATCCTTATGTCCAACTGAGGAGCGCGATTGAACTTATTTAGCAGATGTGTTTCTTCCAAAATCTCTTCATCCTCTCCCTGAGCTTTTTCCTGTGCTCCTTCGTCCAGGTGTTCCTTCTCCTAAAATACGGTTTGTTTGCAAATTGACCATGTTACTAAATCTGCATCTGTCCTGTATGATATCATCTGTGATTCCTCTTTCCTGGATGTCCCTTTAGATTTCAGGTAGCCAATTGTTTTTCGTTGAAATGGACAGATTGCCGAATTAGGAGGAGAGCGATATCGTTTTCCAATCTGGCATTCTGTAGGACGGGAATTCAAATCTCTTTCACGCCATTCTGACTGCGGTTTACCATGGTTTTCCGCAGTCATTCCAGGCGATACGGGTATGGTTCCTTCAGAAGTCCATGGCCGAATTCAACACCATTCCCTTCCCTTAGGTTAGATTGGCTGAAAAGGGTCATCGCACCCTCCAGCAGCCCGCCTCCCATACTTCACGTAAAAAAATAATAATAAAAAAAATTAAAACCCCTACTTCCTTGACCGCCTTTCCGCCGGCGTCGGCTTTTGCGCCTTGCGTATGCCATCCTGATTTCGGTTTTCCCTGGTTTCTGAAATTACTACAGGAGAATGCCGGGATGGTTCCTACAATAGGCCATGATCGAACGTCTTTCCGTTCCTTTTCCCAATACGCTTTCTTTTTGAAGGAGAGGCAATCTAATACCTGTAGCACTCTGTGATGCCAAGCCGTCGGCTAGGGTAGGGTACCACGACCTTCTCCCCCATTTCTTTTAAAAAAGAAACATTTTAATTTTTTTCCGGTGGAACTCCATTGCGGATGAGCTCATAAATATGTGTGTGTGTGTGTGTTGTTTTTTAAAAAAAAGAATGGGGGAGACTTTTCCAAGTCAGTTGGGCGCACTGCGTTTTGGGCCGCCTTTGTGGTCGCAGTGACTGGTGCTGATTTCGGTTTTCTATAGTTTACCGTAGTAGTTCCTGACGTTCGCTGGAATGGTTTCTTTAAAAGCCCATGGTCGGTCAACTCTCCGTTCCTTTTCCAAGGCCCTTCCGTTCGTGAGGAGATACACTTTGATACCAGTAGCACTAGTGATACCGTGAACTAATCCTTACCTCCTGTTGTGCTTTACACTCCAGTAATTTCTTTCTATTATTTCATTATAGGTTGAGTAGGAAAGGAGAACCGTTCCAAACGTTCAGCTTACGAAAAAAATTATCATCTTCGTCGGGGGGATATAAGCTGCGGCAGCCGGCCTCGGTAGCGTAGGGGCTAGAGTGCTGGCTCCGCGTACCGAAGGTCGCCGGTTCGAGTCCGGCTGAGGGCATGGGTGTTTAGTGTTGTGTCTGTGAATGTCTTGTCCGTGTTGTAGTGTCCTTGTGGCAATACTTGATAGCAAAAAATCACATTGAGCTGGCTGTATGGCCCAGTAGCCGAATGCCATTAAAAAAAAAAAAAAAAAAATCTCGGCATCCGGGCCGTAGTAAGTCGCTTTACCGGCTAACTTGGGAACCATCAGACTTGTTAAGAACGGATTTCAATCTGCTTAATATATGTTGAAGGGTACACAGCATATATGTCTGCGATACAGTCGTTTCTCAAAATGCACCCTAGTTTTTGAGATATTCACATGCAAATAAACTAAAAATTCTAAATGAAGGGTATATAGTAAATTATTGCCTGATTTTATAATTTTCTGACCCGAGTTCAAATCACCGCAGAATCAAATATTTTTATTTATTTTTATCTTCATAAATTGTCAAGCTTGATCTTTTTATTTTGTTAAAACTTCATTTACGTACTTTTATTGAGTGAAATAATATTTGAATCAAATCATATTACCTACAATTCAGCGTCATTTTTTTTTCCTGAAATTCTTTTTTTCGTAATGAATTCACGGGTGTACCGACAGATTGTCTTCTCACAACACAAATCGGCCGCACACCCTTGAAAACTTTATTGCAATCATATGTCAGGAAAGGCTCTATTCTTACATTATTGTTCCACTTTTTATTAATAGGTTGTTTCAATTGAAATAGTTACTATCATTTATTTCATCTTCTTCGTTTCTTTACTTGTATATCATCAACAGGTATTTTAAACGAAACACGTAGCATTGGGAAGATAGTTTTTTCTTTCTTTCTTCTAAATTCGATTTGTTCCAAGAACGGTTGCGTGTAAATGGTTGAGAATAAAATAGTAGGCCTATCCGTGACGAAAAATGGAGCTCGACAAGAAAATGGAAGAAAAAGTGACAAAAGCTTATAAACATTGCAAAATTCTTTTGTCAGATTTCAGTTTACTAGCAGATTCGCCTTCTGACTTAATTTCATTGGGTATGGGCGAGTCATATTAGGAAGCCATTGTTGATATATGGGTCGAAAATGTTTGGTGTACCTGTTATAAACAATGTGATTTGTTTTAAATTTTATTTCGCATAATAAAAGTGTGTAAATAAAGTTTTAACAAAATAAATAAAGTCAAGCTTGGCAATTTTTGAAGATAAAAATAAATAAAATTATTTGATTCAGCAGGGATTTGAACTCGGGTCTGAAAATTATGAAACTAACACCCTATCGCATAGATCACGCTAGAGGTGGGCAAAGTGACTCACTAGAAAGAGTGGTGTTCATGTGATCACTCTACGAAAAGAACTAGTTCTTTTCAACGGTTCACCAGTTCACTACCTCAGTTTAAACAAAAAGAGCAGTTATATCCATTTTGAGTGTAGTATCTGTTCGTTTTATTTACAGTTAGACTGATTACTTAGGTTAATCTCACATCAGTTATTTTCATTTATTTTTTATTTATTCTGAAACATTTTTGTTTCTTAAATACTACCGGATTACTTTCACGCATAAAAGGCCATATCAAAGTGTCAATGAAATATTGTTCGGCTTGCTGGGAATATTTGATATTTGAGCATGGTTAATTTTACATTAATTTATTTACAAACACAAAGTACAATCAATTTTAAAGAACTTTTTGCTTTAAATGAAATGAAGGTTAGTGTTCACAAGTAAAATTTTACTTATTTTGCCATTCAGCAGCCTACTTCTTTTTTCATTGCAAATTTATCCAGCTTTTGAAAATATTCTTTCACAAGGCACGCTTGTACCCGGAATACACAAAGAGAAGCTGAAAGAGAAGGGGAGCGGGACGTCCGATTCGAAAGAACTAGCTCCCCAGTGGCACTGTTTCGCGTTGTGCTGAGCGCTGGAATCGGAGAACGTCGCGAACGAACTAGCTCTTTCGGTGCTGAGCGATGGAATCAGAGAACGTCGCGAACGACCTAGCTCTTCTCGATCTTCGGGATTTCTTATTCTTTCAGAGCGAAGTGGATAAACAATGAACGGCGTGGGACAGAGAACAAACATGAGTCGGGCCGCGGGCGAGAGTGGCAAAGGCGAAAGCGACTTATTGTTGTCGTACACTGGATTGAAGTTCAATCGAGACCGACACACCACCAACATTACCAGAGACAATAGTCATTACGGCATCCAAGAAGAACTATCGTTCACTTTTTGTGAGCGACAGCTCACTCGCTCTTTCAAAAGAACTGTTCTAGAGAACTGGTTCACTCGTGAACGACCCATCTCTAGACCACGCTGCCATTTGATAATAATGAGCAATAATTTACTAATACCCAACATTTAGAATTCTTTGTTTATTTGCATGAGAATATTTAAAAAACTAGGGTTCATTTTGAGGAACGGCTATACCACAGACATATGTTCTGTGCATCCTTCAGCATATATGAAATAGATCGAAATCCGTTCTTAACACGTCTGATGGTCTCCAAGTAAGATAAATTCGGTAAGTCAGTACTCACGGCGTTGACGGCGGCGACGGTGGAGTCGTCGAGGTAGAGGCGGTAGTTGTGCCTGATCCTGCGCAGCAGCACCAGCAGCTGCTCTCTGGCAGGTAGTTCGCTGAGCACGTCGAGTCCCACGTAGGTGGTGCCGCGCTGCATGCGCCGCGTCGTCGTGAAGATGTGGCGCAGGTGGCGTAGCAGGTGCGGGGCGGACGCCTGCCGCGAAGGCGGCAGCATGCCTGGTATCTGTCGGGTATGACATTATGGTGTATAATAGCAACAAAACTGTGAACAGCTACACAGTAACCTGGACAGGATGTCTAACTTGATAGGTCAACATGGAATGAAAATACATACGAAGAAAGTCAGCTTATTAAGTATATAGATAAAACATTAGGTTCTTTATGAAAATAGGGTGTGCAAGGAATTGGTTGCTGAAAGTATTATCTTGGCATAAAATTCGATAATAAACTCAACTGGGCGGGACACATTAGCAGGTGGCAGATATAAGTTACAAAAACCTCCATTTATCGGAGAAGGTGATGAAGGATTGTACCAGAGAAGTGCAGGAACTGGATTACAAAACTTTGTTCAGACCATCGTTTGAATATAGTGATGTAGTGTGGGATCCAAATTTTTTGGGTGCAAACATAGGATTTGGAAAGGTATTTTTAAAAAAAGAGCTGCTAGATTTTTATCTGGAAATTGCTGTCGAACACAACCAGTATCCGACATAATAAAGAAGGAAATATGGGTTTCACGTGAAGATAGGAGGGTGAAGAGAGAACTGGGGGTGTACAAGGCGTATATGGTAGCTAGGCGTGGAAAGATATTGGTGGAAGAATTAAGAGTGGTGAATTGAAGGAAAAGGATTATCATGACTACAAGCTGGCACTCGATTTCAGACACAAAGGTGTGAAACAATTTTCTTTCATAGGCAAGTGAGTCAGAGATTGAAATAAATTACCAAGGAATGCGATGAATAATTTACTAAAAATGATAAGAGAATTTAAAATTCGTAAAGGAAAAAAAAAAAAAAACCCGCATGATTGGGTAGGAGGAAGGATTTAAAATAATAATAATAAAAAAAATTAAACGCATCAGTGTAGCTGCGTGCGTTAAGACGCCACCATGATGCATCTGGAAGGTACTTACAACGGGACTAAGTTCGAGTACCCGCGCACCAACCACCCTGATTGCGGTTTTTAGTTTGTTTCCCGCAATTACCTATACAAATACTGGGACGGTCCCTAATCTCCGCCTCATAAACTATCTATTTCACAAACAAAAATACACTTACATTACAGAACTCAAGTTATAAGTTTCGTAGATAGATGGTGACACAAACATTCCGCCAGCAGGTTAAATGATACAGATCTAACAAATCCGGAATTAGATTCTGGTAAGGCTATGCCATCCCGCCTCATGAATAACACTAGCTGATACAATAGGCGGCATAATTAGTAGATTTACCATTAGAATACATTAAATCCTTAAATCCTTAAAAATAATTATCGAGATATATTATTAAAAAAAAATTGTTTTAAGAATAAAACTGCAGAAACTAAGGGCCTACTTTAGGTAACAAGGTAGTAGGCTATGTAAAATCAGGAAATAAAATGAAAATGAAATGAATGACAATAGGCGGTGTAACACCGCCGGCACTGGTAAAACATGGACATTTGGGTCTAAGTGCTCTCGTTGCCTGGATGCTACCTCTGATGTTACCATATTCTGTTCTGATAGTCCCGACCACAAATAAAATAGGAAATTCTTAGTATTAAATATTATGCCGATATTCATATTGAATGGAAGCATGACAAAGTACAGTTAAATTTATAGGTGCGGGTTATCAAAACAGTTTCTTTTTGTGTTATCAGAGATATTTTTTATGCCCTTGATTTTTGTTTTTACATTTTTATTATTATTTAATTTTTATGCATGCGGTACTTCTGTATGTAGATTTTCAACGGGTTGTAATGAGCAGACAAAAGTGTTTGATGTTTCTGGAAATCTTTGAACAGCATTCATTCTTTCCCCTTCGTGGAAATGCATTAGCTTCTGCACAGTTTTCCTAAGAGGTACCTGATAACTAGCCAGGCTTGTATCAGAACAAGATAAATTTATTTCGTCACCGGTTACTGTTTTCAGTAGGGACAGTGTTTAAGCAAATAGAGCTTACCTGATAGAGTAATTCCTTGAGGCGACCTTCCCCTCGAATGGACTCCTCCTCATCCTCTGGCAGAATGACGTCGTAGCTGATGAGGACTGATCCCGGGCCATCTCTGCGCACGAATGGATTTACATAGGCCACTGATTGTCGCAGCGACTTATCCTCAAACCGCTGGGGGACGTAGATGAGCAGCTCCTTCAGGAAAGCGTACCGTGTTATGTTCGTGTCCACTAGGTATGACCTCATGTCATGCTGGAAAGGCTTCGAGATAAAGAACCAGTAGAGGTACTTCTTGGCACCTAGCACCTCGGAAGGCATGCCTTCATCAGGAACAGCGTGTAGCACCCCCAGCCAGTTGAGATTGGGCAGCGGTTCAGCTTTTCCAGACATCTCGCTCCTCATCTCCTGCTGCAGATGTGTAAGTACGACGTCGATGTTTCTCTCCAGAGCCGGCAAGGTGCTGGACGCAATTTGCTTCAGTTTGAGCAAGGTTATTTTCAGCTGCATATTCGGATTTTGCTGCGGGTTGACACCTTTCAGTATATCTCTGACGTTAATGTTTGGTGATGACAGGTATTTAAATATAGAATCGAGGGCCTCCTTACCTTCTCGGTTGAGGCTTTTTCGGGGTAGGGCCTTGAATAGGTTCCCAAAGTCGAGAGTTACGATGTTGACTTCGGTTTTCGTTTTGACGTACACCTTATGTATCGTTGGCGGATATGATCCCATGTCTTCCATGTCGATGAAGGATTCTAGGTAACCCAACGCTTCTTTCACATACGTCGGTACCTCCGTATTGTTTTTTAAGTGTTTGAAAAGATTCAGCAGAAGATCCCCTTGCGTAGTAAAATTTATTGCCTCGAAGCCATCTAGATACTTTTCAAAATCTGGTTCGCTGAAGAAACTTTTTACTATGTTAACCAACTCCCGGGAGGCATTTTCCCTTATTATTTTCAGTAAATCCACATAATCTATTTTGAATGAGGCTTTGGCCTTGTTAACTGCAGCCTTACTTGGTTTGTATTCCAAGTGGCCAATATTACTTTCTTGATAGGTTTCTTTGATTTTATTGGTCTCTTTGTCCCTGAGATAAAGCAATAGCTTCGAAGTGTGTTGAGCCAGATCAGGGTTGTTGTGCTGAAGCTCGAGAAGAACTTGTTCCGGAAGTTCTTCCTTTGTTACTGGTTGCTTCTCATTAATCCAGGGTAGATAGTCCTTCAAAGACATGTTAGAATATTTCATAATATCGACAATGATACCTACTATGTTCTTCAATTCATTTGTAGTTTCATTCTGCGGGAAGAGTGAGAGTAGCACTCCACCATCGTCAGTGGAATCGTACACTCTGCATCCTTCTTCCGTGTAGAAATTGTTTAAGCTGTGGCCCCCAACTGCAACCTTGTTTACTAGTTCCGCAGCAGCTTCCTGTATTAGCGGTGGTAACGGATGAGCAGATTTCAATAGGGTATTCAACAGGCCTTGCACGAATTTACCATTTGTGTCATAGGCCTTCGGCTCGAAGTTTTTCAGATGTCTGGCCGACTCTGAACTCCTTAGGAAATTAATTAGATTGTCCACGTAAACTTTTTGCGTCTCGGGATTGAATGTTTTATATAACGAATCTACATTTATTCTGTAGGATTTAACCGCTTTGACGGTTAAATTCATATAAAGGCACAATTCGCCATTGGAGATCTCTAAAACCTGTTTCCCCGGTATTTTCGTCTGTATGCCTACTTCCGATATTATATTGGAAGTACTCGGATTGATGCAAACAATCTTGGTGGCTGCAGGCATTGCACTAGTGCTACCGTGAGATATATACGGTAAAAGTATTTTGGACGATTCCTTGATTTCGTAATCGTATGTCGAACTTAGCCACACGTGGACGAGAAGCGCCTGGAGGAGTTCCCTTCTGGTGGTGAAACGCGCCATGTTAAAATCACCTAATTTCTTGTAAACATCGGCCTGTGTGAGGAAACCGTAGAGGTTTACTTTGTGTTTGGCCGGTGCCTCTGGCTGGATGAGGTCGATGAGAACGGGCAAGTCAGTCACACTGACGGGTACACCATCGGGGGAGGACGCGCACACATCGAATGGCAGCTTGGTTTCAGGTGGGAGAATGTAAGCCCCCGGAAGCGTTGTTATTTCTGGCGTCGTAGTCTCGCTGGATTTTGCTGGTGTGGGTTCTGAGAATGTTGGGGTTGTTTCCTCGACCAATGGAGGTTTCACTGTCAGCCCAGGGTAAATTACGGTCGTCACTTCCGGTTGGAGAGCAGAGGGCAAAGGACCACTGGTGGATGGTGGAATTGCGCATATGGGCCTGAAGACAATGGGCAATGCGCCTGTGTCATTTTCTAACAAGTGATTCTTTAGGGATGCTGCCGATGTTTTGAGATTGTCAGCGATGTCGGAATGTTTTAACAGTCCGGAAAGAATGGCTTTCATAAGTTGTGCCCTCGTGCTATAGGAGAATACGTTGATGTCATTTACGTACTTTATAAACTGCGGTTGCGTCATGGCCTGTATGAGCATTCCCACGGCGTCTCGTGGAGCATTGCCATCAATAGCCGTCATAAGCATAGATATATGGAGCCTGCTGAAATCATAATCACTAGTTTCTCCCTCCTGGCAGAGCTCTTCCTCAGAGCTTACTAACACTTTACCTTTGCCCGGGATATTTGTTTCTTTTGAATTTACCATAGTTTGGTTGCAGCCGGAGTGAATCAAAGGTTTGCTCTTACCAGCTGCTTGGAAGTCTATCTGGGAAATTAAACCATCCATAACTAACTTTGTGTGTCTATTGATATCAGGATGGTCTCTAATTGAAATCAAAATGTCCCTAAGCAAGTACGACGTTTGCTGGTAACCAGCGACATTAATGCTTTTCAGAAATTTTTGTCTATTTGACCCGGTGAGCACTTTCACTAATAGCACTATCTCTTCTTGTGAAACGTCTGGCTTGAAAGCGTATAGAAGAGGTATGATGTCAGTTTGTACGACAGTTCCTTCCGGAGTTGTGATACACGGAAGTAGCACGGTCCCCAAGTGGGGAGGAAATTGCGAGGTTTCATTTTCAAATTTAACCCAGTCGACTACTGTAGTGTTTGTGCTGTTACTTTCTAATGTGGTGTCACATATCACTTCAATCTGCGGTGGAAGAGCTGCTTCCTCTCCCTCTTTTATAAATTTAAGCAGTTTCCTTAAAGCCTGCCTCAAAGTCGTAGATAATTTTAAGTCTTCAGAAACATGGATCAGAATTTTTCTCAGCAGATCACCACGTGTCTTCGGTTCCAGAAGATCAATTTTAGAAACGAAAGCATGAAAGTCAAACCTATTGAAAAACTAATTGCTATTTTTCTTAAATTTTTCGGTGTGTTTTCCTTCAGTGGAGTCAATATTGAGGTTAACTGTAAAATTGGTACATTTTTGTTTGATTTTCTGTCTTTACATTTCTCGTCCAATAATTTCACGATATTTTCTTTCTTTTTAAAGTCAGATTCGGACGAAACGTCATCTAAAATTGAACAGAAAATGACATAACTTGGAGCATTGGCTCCATGGTTGTGATGAATTATGTTCTCCTTAACAACTTTAATTGCCTTTATTTCTTCTTCTGATAGTATCATACTATCCAGCACCAACTTAACAACATTTTCTAATAGCTGAGCTTGTGTTTTAAATTGCGTTAAGTCCAAATTTACACTAAGATACTTCGAACATCTGATCTGTCTAACAAAACCTTCAACTCATTTATCACATTTATATTCACATTTTCATTTACAGCTTTTAAAAGTAAGTCAGTGTCAAAACTGATGATTTCTTCTTTTCCAAAAGAAACGCAGGGCTGAGGAAGTAAAACATTATCCTTAGAAGTAGACGTTTCGTTGGTAACATTCAACGAACCTACTGTCGTTGTCTCAGTAACTTCGTTTACGGAAACATCCATTTCCGGTAAATTCTCTGAGGTGCCTTCTGTTTGCATCTCCTCAACAGGTTGTGCTGCATTTGCAGCAGGAATGGTATCGTTACGAGTCACGGTCGATGATAACAAGCTAGTTGTTTCAGTATTTACTTTTGTTGTTGGATATGTCACTGTTGTACTTTGTTCTTCTCCAAAATTATCAAATCCGCCAGAAAACTCATCATTACTCTCCTTGGAATCCGAATCCGGGAGTGCAGGTGATGAAGTAGTTGGGCTTGTGATTCCAGTGTGTTGTGTCTGTTCATTTTGATCTGTCGATAGTCCAGGAGATGTTTCCATTGTGACAGGTTTCCTGTCGCCTTTAGTTGTTCCGAAACTTGTAGTTGTACCAGGATGTTGTGTAACTGTTAGTGTATTCTCAGTACTAGTTACTCTGTCATATAAGGCTGTTGAGGAAATTAAAGGACGTGATTCGTATAACAGTGGTGTAGTGTCTGTTATAGCTAAGTCAGTCTCTGTACCCTGGTAGGTAATACCAGGCCGACCAGTGGTAACGATGGATTTAACTGGTACAAAAGTACCAATTTCTGAGATTTGTGGAATGCTTTCTGTTATAGGCACAGTGGATGGTTTTTTGGTAGTAATGCCAGGGTATGTGCCCTCAGGAATAACTTCCTGGGTAGTTTCGCTAGAAAACTGAGAGGTGGGAGTTTCAACAGTCATTATAATGCCAGTGGATTGGTTTTTGGCAGTTGTAATTCCCTCGGTAGCTTCGCTGGGGTATTGAGTGGTGTAGCCTCCAGGAATCGTGCTAGAGGCTGCGTTTGTTTTACTGGTAATGATAGCTGGATATGTTCCCTCAGGTATCACTCCTGCATTGGTTTCACTGGGATATTGTGAGGAAGATGTTTCGGGGATTATCGTGGAGGCAGGGTATGGTTTTTGGCAGTAGTATCAGGGTAAATTCCCTCAGAAATTACTCCAATTGATACTGTGCTAGTAGTTACGCTGGGATATTGGGTGGTTCCAGTCGTTCCTGTTGGTATGTTGACCAACCCTTCTTCGGAAAATGGAATGGTTGTGTTCGTTGAAGTTTCAGAGCTTCCTGTTTCGTATGTCTGGTAAGATGGTGTTGTACCTGCTGTTTCGACTCCTGGAATAATCGCATTTGCCATTGGCAATTCTGTACAGCTTTGCTGTTTAGGAGTTACCTGCGTGGTACTCATTACTGGGCGTTTTAGTGGTTTAATGATACACTCAGTTTCAAAGTTGATCGGTTCTGCTCCACATGCAGTAAATTCTACGTATTGTACTAAAGTTCCTAGCAGTCTCACTTGATGATCGTCTGTCATCTTTGGAATCAGATAAATTAGCATTGCTTGAAGCAGTTGACCTTTAGTTTTTGTACTGTGTAATGTTGAAACCGCTCAGGAGGGCTACTTCAAGTTTACTGAACAACTCAAATGCTCGTTTGAGCAGCTGGACCGGTATACGTTTTTTCAAATGAACAGAATAGGCTGTTAAGTGTTATTACATCTACCATAGTAGCATATTTGTTTAAACATTTATTGTGATTTTGTTTCACAAATTCTTCATTTATTAAACAGAACATAAAGAATCCTGGGAATTCGTTTTCACTAAACTCCATTTTAATGTTATCAATTACTTTTAGAAGCAGGTCCATTTCATCCTTTCCTACTAGGGTATTAACAATAATATAATGCAGGATATAGTGCAAAACTTCTGTTTTTGTTTGGTAGCTTTTTGTAAACAAGTGCTGAATTTGTACTATGATGTTTGGTGAAGTCAGAAGTGTTAGCACGTTTTGTTGGAAATTCGAGTCTCCATGAAAATCTACAACTTTAGCAACGATTCAAAGTTAGGCGCCATAACGGCACGTTTTGGTGTAACGCATCCACGTGGAATTACAAGCCTGCATTGCAAATTCGATATTCAATGTGGCTAAAGGTACGTTCGTGGTAACGCTTTCTTCAGTTTTGGCTGTTGTTATGGGTGACGTAATAAAAGTTGCGGTCCCTGAATATATTTCAGTAGAAGCATAACCTCCTGTGGGTGTTCCAGTCGGTGTCCCAGGATAATTACCTGTTGGAGGTGTTTGTAAGGTTGATGTTGCAGCTGTAGTTGTATCAGGGTAAGCAACAGTTGTAGGAGGCACGGAGCTTCTTCCTGTTCCGGGATAAGTTCCTTCATTTCCTGCTATGAATTCTTGGAATGATTCCGATGCAGAAAACGATTCGGCTG